>CM057341.1:597805820-599039055 GCA_030015575.1 Agapanthus africanus
AATGCTTCCAATTATGAGTAACCTGAAAGAGAAGCAAGTTTTCTTAATCATTACTATTAACTGAATACCATACACAAGTATCTACATCTTCAATCACCTTGAAGAATCCTGATACTTGCAATACTTGGTTCTCTACTTTATTCATATACCTATAACTTCTCAAAACTTGGACCTTGTGTTTCTACGAAACACATGTCTAAGAACTAGAGAAGTCATAAGTAAACATAATATAGTACGAGTACCAATCCCTCTGTCCTAATGGACACTGGACAACATAAAATACTCTGTATAAGTCCCCTGAGTCTAATAACTCATTCCCTGTGTGACGTAGGTTGAAAACTGTACTTATGGTTAAGAAGAATTACACCGCTGTTTAATGCTCCTTACCTAACCATCCACTGATATAGGTAAATGTCATAGACATAATTTCAAAAAGTTATATCTCACTTTATAAAAATAAACGTACAGATATATCAATTCGAAATTGGTGCATAACAACGGATATTCAAAACCAAATATTTGTCGTCCGGCAAACAACCCAGGTGATTTCCTCAAATATCACCAATTACAACGAATCCCAATATAATGAGGATGATCACCCAATTCCAAATAAATTGCTCCCACTCATCATCTGTAAAACCATACAGATGTGAGAATCAAACCTGGTAAATACATACCCTGGAGCAAGGGTTAGGAAATCAGTTTTCTTTTAAAAATACATAGTGAAACTGAAACATATAAATGTTTCGAAGGGGTATCCGGGTATTCCTAGTAATGCCTCTTCCATTATCATATTCACAACTGTAACCGTATATTTCTTTGTCATCTCTCCAAATCCCTTTATATGTCTTTAGTCATTACCTTCTTTACACCCCTTTAGGCCAAATGGTTTTCTTCCTTCCCTACCGTTCGGCACCAGCCTATGGTTTGGAAGAAGACTATCCAATAAGTGTAATAGGTGTACTGTCCTAATCCTAGGAGCACTCGCAACCCGAGAGAATGTAAAGATAAAAGACAACTGAGTAAAACCTTATTCCTATTTCTCCTAAATCAGAATCCATCCCTAAACTGGAACAAGTTCCTTCGAGTTCGTATATAACCATACGATGGAGTATCCAATAAACTGTGGATCTTCGAAGTGGTACAGAGTGTTCTGGAGAAATACAAAGGTGATGTAGGAGTGGCGATGAAATACTTGGTTTGGTCGTGAATAGCAGTCGCAGTTTACTTTGCCCTCTTACTAATCCCTTTATTTGTTTTTACTTAATATCTTCTGTACACCTTTGTTAGGGTAATTGGTTTTCTTCATTCCCCACCGTTCGGCACCTGCCTATAGTTTGGAAGAAGACTATCCAATAAGCGTAATAGGTGTACTGTCCTAATCCAAGGAGCACTCGCAACCTGAGAGAAGGTAAAAGGAAAAGACAACTGAATAGTCCTATTCATTTTCTCCAGTACCAGAAACCATCCTCGAATCTGGAATAAGTTCCTTCGAGTTCGTATATAACCATACGATAGTTTTATCTAATGGATGTGGATGTTCGTAGTAATACGGGGTGTTCTGGAGAAAAGGGTAAAAGCAGGAGTGGCAATGAGGTATGCAACTCTGACAATCTAAAAGCCAGTGTTTAAGAAGGTTCGGTCAACTTGGTCACTGAGTCATAGTCAAGGGTCGGGTCATGGTCGCTGCCAAAGAGAGAGAGAAAAGAAACACTCAGTGTGCACTCTAACCTAGATCAGAATGGTTATCACTTTATCCAATCAGGAAACCTCCCACTGTAACCTCAAATTCTCCTCCAAACCTTAAAGAAGAATTAGTCAGGATCACCCGAGGAGTAAACCAACTTATCAGTGGGAATCGGGATCCAACTATCATCGCATGATAATGTGATGGAATCCACTCACGTTATCACACTCCAGAAGGTATGCGCATATCTGGCAAGTTTTTGTTACTTTAGAAACTCCCGATGTGATTTTTACCCCTAGGACCCAAGTGACCTTGACTGAGCCAACATATCAAAGGATCCTAGCCAAGTTCAACCCGTCATTATCCTGATTGCATTAGACCCACCCGCACGAGTCCTTGACTGAGCCAAAATGACCGTACGACTGTTCTAATCAATCACATATCCATAAGACAGAAAAGTATTACAGAGATACCGCACACTACGCCTCGGCAGAGTACGACATACGTAGCACGAATACTAAGCAATACTAATCTGAAATGATGAAGGGCTACGGTTGGTTTTTGGTGAAAAACCTTTAACGTAATGAACTTGATATCGTTGAAGGAACCGGATAGCTTTTTATAAAAATATAGTGGCGAAAACCTTTGCTAAAAAGGTCACTCCAGGTGAAGGGATCTCGGCTCTTTCCCCGTAGAATGAGGTGCAGGATATTCCAACTGAATACCGCTACGCAAAGCAAAAAGTGAATCGGCTATAGTGAAATTATTACCCTGACGCAAACTTCTGTCCAAGGGGTCACTCCCGGTGAAGGGATCTCGGCCCTTGCCTCGTCGACTGAGGTGCTGGATATTCATAACCGAATACCACTGTGCAAAACAAAAGAGAACGTCCTTGCAATAACAGCCTTTTTTTGAAAAATGTTCCAACAACATCAGAATAGGTTTGTTTAGCTTGCATTGATCCGAATCAATGCAGTCCCATCAACTGATCACACCACAAAAGAACGAAAATATGATGTACGTATATGCCATCCGCATTCGCCACTGGGTCCCGTCATCACCCGTTAGGTTACTTAACTAACGACAGAGCGGGGACTGGACTAGCGCGGGTGTAAAACATATACAACATCTACTAGTATATATATCAATATATAATAATTGCTCAAGGCGTGATAAAATGCAACATCACAGAAAAGTAATAAGCATCACAGAACAATACAGATAATCTGGGATCCCCGGGTTTCATAGAGCCGTTACTGAAACCCGACGTTCCCCTGGTCGTGTGGATAGCCTGTGCAATGAAATCCTAGACCCCTACGGGTGCGGCAAGTTACCCGCCAAAACCTGAAGCGAGGCAGCCCCCTTCAACAACGTGAATGGACCACCCAGCACTTCATGGAATCCGGTAACTTGAGCACCCCTCCTTGGGTCAACCTATACCTCCTACGAGTGCGGCGAATAGCCCGCCAATTCTAGAGTGAAGCCCCCTCCATCTCAAAGCCATGAGATGCGGGCTCGTTGCCCTCTAGAACCAAGCTATCCGTGCACCCCACCGCGGGGTAATCCTAGTACAGAAAGTAAAATATACAACGGGTACATCGACCTCAGCCCGGTCGTGCCCCAAATGAATAATATACAAACAGGCAGTGACGGCAGTCCACATGTCGGACGCTCGCCCCGCAATATCAAATGTACAAATACAACCAAACTGTACTAACATTGCATCCAGGCTATCCACCACGATAAATCCGCAACATCACAGCACAACACAGAACATCAACGTGAATGTCACGTTCGCAAATCCGTCTAAAAGGGCTATAGCAATTAGACAAGATTTACGGATCAAATGACATTCACGGTCGCAGATATAATGTAAATACTGTGAACTAACATATTTAAAATTTTCGTTCGACCAAATTTCCCGAAGTAGGCCCCAAACACAATTCCCATTACTCAAACAAATCTGGGCCCAAAACAAAAATACCAAAAACCACAATTCTAAGTTAGAGAGAACTGCTGAAAGTTTGGTGCACTAATGCTACTGTACGGCGGCGGAACCGCGGCCAAAACTTGGGTACGGCCACGGTTCCGCGGCGCTACAGTGCCAACAGTGAACCAAAATTTCTCAGTTTTCTTAGAAAAGTGATCGCACACTTTTGGCGTGTCGGATGTTCAAAGTTCTAAAGTTATAACCGCGATTAGGACGGTGTCGCTTTGCAGCTAGCCGGTTGAGCATAGGTCGATCCACAGGGAGATGATTGTATGTCCTTTCAAGTTTTAGACGAGTCAATAAAGAATGTGTATATGTTTGTTCAATTCTATCCTAAGTGTTCGTATTTATGTTCAAGTAAGCTTGTTAAGGTTAAGGTTGGTTAGTAGAGTTAGGATTAGTCTTGTGCTTGTCTTTTGCCATCCTTAAAACGGTGTTGGGATAATCGAAAGTAGCGGAGATTAGGAGGACACAGGGATGGGATTTGCGAGTTTAAGCAAGCTTTCCAACGCTAAATCCATTCCTAGTGCCCCTTGTCCGTCCGCTAAATACGCTTATTTCCAACCCTCGGCCAAACACCCGCAACCATGTATCCAATTAAGTCACAACTACATGTCACATTGTAGTGCGCTTAAAGGACTTCTCGACTTAGGTCGCGGCTATATATCACGTATAGCGCGCCTAAGTGAGGGGGTTGCATTTGTTTGGTCGGGGTTCGTTTCAAGATGTTTGGCGAAGAGAAGCATAAGGGGTTTCTCCTGTAGGGTTCCTAGGCACCCTAATGAGGTCTCACAAGGCATCGAACATGCCATTATA
The DNA here is from genome assembly GCA_030015575.1 of Agapanthus africanus. NCBI lineage: Eukaryota > Viridiplantae > Streptophyta > Magnoliopsida > Asparagales > Amaryllidaceae > Agapanthus > Agapanthus africanus. The sequence goes on from CM057341.1 coordinate 597,810,314, forward strand.
AAATTTTACGGGTGCCGAGAGACCCGACTACGGATCGTTTGCTAGAAAACTAGGCGAACAAGCTAACTAGTTAACACTTAACTACAAGATACGGAAATACAACCTTTGTAGATCCGGTGCTCCATCTCCATAGCTCCGCAACGAGGTCCTCTCCGCTGTCCAAATCAAATCCGGGCTCAAGCGTCGGCTTCGTCGGAGAATGGGCAAGCTAGGTCGTCGATGTCCATGCCAAAGATGATCTACGTCGAGGCATCGCTAGATCAAGCTCCACCTTCACCAAACCGTGAAAACTTGTGAAGGAAACACACTCTACCAGTTGGCAAGAGGTAGAGGATGAAGAAATAGGAAGTGGGTAGACTTTAGAATTGGATTTCTCACTCAAATCATCAATCCACCATTGATGACCTCAAGCTTCTTCTAAGAAGAAGATGAAGAAGAAGAAGAAGAAAGTTATGATAAGAATTATTTAAAATGAAAAGAATAATCCATTCTTATCATAAGTGAACCATGGTAAAGTGTAGAGAGCTAATCATGGTTAAAGGAATGGTTAGGGTCAAGCTAGAGACAAAATGGTCACTTAGTCAAAAGATCAAGAAGCTTCAACTAGAATCCAAAATTAGCAACCATTTCATTTCATTTTCTTTTATTCATTTATCATAAATAAATGGATAATTAAATAAGATAAATGAATAACAAATAATAAACCCTAACCTATTCATTAACCAAGGTTTAACACTTTACACTTAACCAAAAAGCATGTATCATCAAACATGATACAAGCTAGTGCACAAAATCATATCACATATATAATGCGCACACCCGAGTGAGAAAATCCATTTAAAGTGAACCGATACTAGTTAATGCAAAGTAATATATCAAATATATAATTATGCATCAAATCATTAAATCAACACTTGATTTAACGATCCGGTCATATCGTATATAACCGACTAGTATGCAATGCATCGGTTTATCGAATCAACCCTTGATTCGATAACTAGGGTATATCGCATATAACCTAATCGATACATTCATCGCGAGAATGAAATACGGTATCACATACACGCATTATTCTCGGTCCCGCACATATCTCATATGCGCTCCTATTTCGTTTCGCTTGAGCCAGGAAACCTCTGTGTAGGACTCTAAAGACTCGTCAATACGCCGGGCAGCAGGTGATGATCATATCAAAACACCCACAAGCCGCAAGCGGTCTGCTAAACGTAACGGCCACCCGGGTATTGAGCGATCTGAAGATCGACGAGCAAGCCCGCTCACACTCCAGTGAATCCGACCAGTAACACTACCGTACAGTCCGGTCTGATCGTCTGATATGTCGCATATCTCGCCTAGGGGTGGTAAACGTCAGACCCCAATAGCTCGATAAGTCGTGTCGATATGAGGTCTATAACTGTTCGAGAAACTACTGGTAACACTTACCAGTAAATCTCTGCAACCCTGGCCAGGGATTTCCTGTTATAGCCAATCAAACACAGCGCAACATCAACCCCCTATACCGGGAGAGACGAATCCCCTCCTATCGCTCATTTCCTCCATGTGACTCGGGACTGTACCCAAAAACCACCGTTTTGGACGCCCTCTTGGACGTGGTAAGATGGAAATCAAAGCACAGTGGGAACCACACAAGACTCTATGACGATCTCGGGTCAACAGACTACTCTGTACCAGTGTCACCAGAGAACTGCCATCTGACGTGAGGTATAATACCATCTGGGAGTTCTCGGCGAGTCCGTCCAGTGTACCCAGTCTCTACTGAGCACCCGTATATCATCTCTGATGTCAAACACCAATGGATATGGGATCATCCATCGCCCATCTGTATGGGTCGAGAAGGTATACGCTAGTCTACTCTGGTATATCGATGCCCCGTCTCGATACACCCACGACTAGGGACTTTGAAGGATGTACTTATGGACTACCATGTCCCCACTAGTATGATCCGCATCATAGTCCAGGTAGTCAAGTACAGATCCTAAGGGCTTTACCAACATGTAACAGAGAGACAATCAGTATACACGTTAAGGCAAAGTTCAACCAGATAGCATACTATCATGTCGAGCAAGAAAGTCCTCCCTATATACGTCCCAGCATCCACTACAATATACATCCTATGTACAGTAATGGCCTCTAGGGCATATATATAACTAACAATCTCCCACTTGCACTAGGGCCATCTGATAGCAGTGGTTGTAGTATCTCATACTCAACCATCCCATAAAAGTCTCTCTCTGGGAACAGGCCTTTGTGAGTGGATCCGCTGTGTTGTCCTCTGAGTCTACTCTCCAAACCTCGATCACCCAGGAGATCAATCATCTCCATGATCAAGTGATACTGCCTTAGAATATGTCTGGATCACTGATGGGACGGGCGTTCCTTGGCATAAGCCACAACTCCATTGTCACACAATGGTAGGAACGTAGTTCATCTTATGAACCAATATACACCCAAACAGCCTCTTTGGTAGCATCTTAAGTAGCGATGTATCGTGCCTTTATCGTCTAGTATGTCACGGTATCTAGCTTGGAACTCTTCCAACATACCGTCCCTTTACTGAGGGTAAAGACAATGCCTGCGACTGACATTCAGTCGTCTTTATCACCCTGGAACCCTTCCAGTGATTCTTCCCAGGATCGGTTGATACCGTCTCACTACATCTAGTGAGAATTCTAACATCCATTTAGATCTATCTCATAGATCCAAAACCCAGGATTTAGTAGGTATCATTTTGATCCTATTGAAGAATCCTTGTGATAAACGGAGATCGATCGAGCGTAGCATAGGAAACTCCTTCCCTATCAAGAGTATGTCATCCACGTACTCTACGAGGATCGTCACCATACTCCCTACTACCCTTTTGTATATACAAGGTTCATCTACCATTTTGATGATGTCAACTTCTTTGACTAATCCATCAAAACAGATGTTCCAACTCCGCGATGCCTGCTTTATCCTATAAAGCATCTTGCACACGTTTCCGCTGCTCCCACTGTCTACGAAGCCCTCTGGCTGTGTACTTATAGACGCTCTCTTCTAAATCATCATTTAGAAAAGCAGTCAAGACACCCAACCACTAGATATCGTAGTCATGGTATGTAGCCGTGGCAAGTAGGATCTGGATGGACTTAAGCATAGATCCTTAGAAAAGGTTTCAACATAATCCACACCTGGTCAATGATGCAAACCTTTAACAAGTCTAGCTTTGAAAGTCTCAACTTTACCATCTACACCAAGTAATCTTCTCAAGATATACTTGCTCCTGATGGGGATTTAACCCTTCAGATGTAGCAACCAAAGTCCATACTTTGTTGGTGTACATGGATTCCATCTCAGATCACTAAGCATCCAGCCATTCTTACAGAGTCTTACTCCTGATAGCCTGCTCGAAGCTAGTTGGGCCATCATCTCATGATGCAATCCTCGCTCCCACTGTCATAGAGCAACCGAAGTATCTCTCAGGTGAGTGAGGAACCCTACTAGATCGTCGGAGAGGCTGAGGTTCGTTGGTAACTATTGAATCCTTTGGTTCTTTCAAATCATCTGCTGTAGTTTGTATAGCTGGAACATTTCCAGTTCTACATAACAGACCTTGCCTCGAGCTTGTCCGGATTTTGCTTTTAGACATAGGCCGGACAACCCTAAATCTTAACTAATTTAAGACATGGGCTCTTCCCTTTCCATATCACATATGAAGTGGTAGGCAACTGATATGATTGGAACCCTATTCAATAGGTATGCAGCTTCTCAAGCGCATAACTCCCAAAAAGGAAATAGGTAACTCAGTAGTACTCATCATAGAGCACACCTTATCATATAGGGTGTATCTGCTCCACCCCGATATACCATCGTGCTATGGTGTATTCGGAGGAGTAATGCTGAGAGAGAATCTCATTCTCCTTTAGAATAGTCCAGGAATTCCGTGCTCAAGTATTCTCCTCCTTGATCTCATCAAAGGACATAATACTTATACCCGTATCGGTTCTCTACTTCTAACTTATATTCTGTGAATATCTCAAAAGGTTAGGACTTGTGTTTCAACAGGAACATATGTCTGAATCTTGAGAGATTATCAGAGAATATAATGAAGTATAAAGAACCGGTCTTGGCATGTGTAGACAGGGGACCTACATACATCAACATGTATCATCCCAAGAGTTTACTAACTCTTTCTCTGTTTCCAATAAACGGAGCTTTGGTCATCTTATCTTTGTGACATGACTGGCGAGTTTCACAAGATGTAAATTCAAACTGATTTAAATATGCATCTTTATGTAACTTCAGCTAGTCGGGTCGCATTGATATGACCTAGTCTACAATGCCTCAAGAAGAATTCGTTCATGTCTGAACTCTTCCTCTTTTGTGTGTTCCGTATACTAAGAACTGTAGTTTGATTTAGAACAACAATGCTTTTAGATAACGTGCTTGAACCGATCAACCTTTGATATAGGAAATGTTCAAAACATTATCCAACAATACAAAATTTTATCATTTCTTTACTAATAAAGAGACTGATATGATTTTGTATATCAGGTTCGGTATCTAATAACATTCGTTCAGAATCAATGTATTGGTAATACAGGGTGACAGTGACCGACAGACTTGGCTGCAACTCTTGGGTCCCCACCTTAGCAAGGAACTCCGTCAAGTATCATCGCATGAAAATATGGATAAAAGAAGAAAAGAAAAGAGAACAAGAAAAGAAATAAAAACAACTAATTAACAATAAGAATTGAAATTACAATACAAGATAATAAAATTACAAGACAATAAATAAAAGAGACAAGAGAAAAACACCATCATCTTCATTTCATCATCCACTCAATACTCTCACTACATTTTCATGGAGGAAAGAATGAAGAAGAAGAAGAAGCTAAACTAAATCCTAACAAAAAGAGATGGGAAAAGAACACATGAAGAAGACCTTGGCTTGGCACAAAACTGGGCTATTTATAGGCTGCGTACTGAAACCCTAAGGCAACATTCTGGCCCTAAATGCAAAGACCAAACTACCCCCAAAATTTGGTCAGATGATGACACGAAACCGCGGCGGATCCGCCGCGAAAACCCATATTTGGCGGCGGTTCCGCCGTGGTTTTGTGGAATTGGGGTCTCGTATTTTCTGGGTTTCCTTGTGTTGCTATCTTATGTTGTTCTACATGTCCCAAATTGCAAAATGCATTCACAATTTATTCAGATCTGCACAGTCCAAACATAGCTTCACTTTTGATTGATTTGACCTTTCTCCCTCGAGCTCCGCGCACCCATTGATTCTTGTGCTGCCCCTCTTGTGCTTTGTGCTTGTCCCAGACACGAATGACCACTGTCATTTGTCTTGTCTCTGGAACCGGTACGCGGCACTAGACGGATACGGATGACCGAAACCCGGCTTTTATCTGTTGACAACAGATGTTCTGTATTTTGGCGTAACAGTGGAGATTTTGTATCATTTGCGTTATTTTGGACTAGGAACCTGTAGCCTGTAAATATGTAGCAAACACGGATTGAAAGCACTTACCTATAAACAAACGAGCATAAGAATGGGCGGTATAAAATGCAGTTTTCTGTGATGAACAAAAAGCCTACACATATTTCTACAATACACCAAAAAAAATTTGACAACAAAAAAAATTCAACAGAAGCTGCACTTTTTGAAATCGCGGTTTTGGAAAATTCGGCCGATCGAAGTTTTAAATACGTTAGAGCAAGCTAGTAAAGGTTAATGGCGTGGCTCTGATACCATGTAAGAGTACGGTAGCGCCCCGGCCGTCTTTGCGAGGCCAAAATACGGAAACGAAAATTTTTCTTAACTAGAAAACCGGCGCTATCGTATGCTTAAAACCCGGATTGAACCATTAACCTACAACTAGCTATCTAGAGAGAGGGTTGGAAAGCTATACCGATCGATCCGTGTCCTTCGGTCTTTGGCCACCATCCCAAGCTCCTCGCGGCATCTCCGGTCTCGATCTCCTCGTCGGAAAAAGCACCACATCATCGATTCATTTTACGGGCTCCCGCTTCATCCGAAGCAACTCGGGCACGAAGTGTGCTAGCCGACGTGTCCAAGGAGATGTAGAGAATGTTTGTGATCACTTTGTCTCTTGCATCCATGAGATGGATGGAGGTTAGAGGTGTTTCCATTAATGGATGTTGTGAGCTAGAGGAGGAAGAAGAAGAAGAAACTTTCTTTTTCATTTATTTTGTGTTGCTATGAAAAATGAGAGTGAGAGAGTTTTTAAGAATAATATGCGAGCTAACCCCCCCCCCCAATGGTAGCCCCTCTCTCTCTCCTTCTCATTTCAACACTCAAATCCATCACAAAAAGGTGACATTTGCACAAGCAATGATACCATGAGTCATCTAAGAAGTACATGTGTCATTTAATGCACAAAATGATGGCTTAAGCTCACAATTTCCATTAACAAACATTAATCCAAATGTTTGCAACAATAAAAAGATACGGCAACATCTAAAGTAAACTCGTGACGGATCACAAGGATACCCATCACATGTATATACATACCTGCACCCGCATTCCGACTGAATGCGAATGCGACGAGACTAATGTAATCCAACAAATCTAATACTAGGATCCGGCTTAAACCAAAGCCCACTAGTATGATCCACCCGATCATGACCCGTGCAGTACTGCACGTATATGATCGGACCCTGCCATATATCATACGGACTCTACATCGTTTCGCCCGAAACTTAAGAAACTGTCTGTGGGGGACTCTAAAGACTCGTCAATACTTTGGCCGTGGATTTAACCACTAGCACATCAGAGGTATTAGCCGTTCGTAACGGGCTACCAGGTTTTGACAAAAAGGGAGGTCGATGAGCGAACTCATCCTGACACCCTACTTAGCCTGTCGGTGACAATATCCGTACAGTCCGGTCCGTTTGTCTATGAGTATCGCATGTCGGGCCTAGGGGGTTGGTAAAAGTCAGACCCCCAAAAGCGGTACAAGTCGTGTCGGAGTGTAGCCCGGAACACCCTGAGATATTACTGGAATACCTACCAGTAAATCTCCTACCTTGATCAAGGACTTCGTATAATGGCTCTCCTAGACACAGCGCGACCTTACCCCCAATACCGGGAGAAACGAAACCCCTGCCGATCCGCTCACTGCCTCCATGTGGCTCGGGACTGTACCCAACTAAAACCTGTTTGCAAGATTCCTTTGAGCCGTGGTAGGGTAGTAATCAAAGTACAGTGGGAACTCACACGAGACAAATGACGATCTCAGGTCGATGAACTAACCTGTACACATGTCACCAGGGAACTGCCATCTGACGTCAGGTATAATACCAACTAGCATATTCCCGGCAAGTCCTGTCCGGTGTACTCATAACCCAATGAGCACCTGTATACATCTTAGGTGATCCAACTGACACCAATGGCTTGTGAGACTGGCCACCGCCCCTCGTCGGGGTCTCGACTGTATACACTAGTCTACTAACGGAGTATCGATGCCCAGTCTCGAAACTCCCACGACTAGGGACCACTTTAAGGATGTGCTTATAGACCCCAGCTCCCACGTATATGATCGCCATCATACTGCTGGTCGTCAAGCAAGAATCATAAGGGCTCTATCAACGTGTAATAGTGACCTATAAGGTCACCTAAAGCAGTACACGATGATAAAGATAAACCATGGTAGCATACTATTCTCCATCAACGTGTAATAGTGAACAAAAATGTCACCTAAAGTAAGTACACGATGATAAAGACAAACCAGGTAGCATACAATCATCCTGAGTAAGATTGTCCAACCGGCATAGGTCCTCACTCAATCATTGCAATCACATGTCTGGGATCCAATAATTGACTCTGAGGGCACTATATCCAACATTTATAATAACATTGATATAATTTAACTATCATTATTGATTCTTAAGGTATGATATGAATCATATTTGACATAATAAGTACTAGGTGTGTATGTGACATGTCAATATCGACGAGGTGTAGTGTAACATGTAAATATGTGCACATGCAACATGAATCGTCGATGATTTGTGCAGTGTTCTAGTAATCGTTAAACATGACGATTTATGAATGCATACGATGAAGTTACTAAAATCAACTTTTATACACCAAGGAAAAATTTTAATATAAACTTAGTGCTACGGGCGTATAACGACATCCTTACAAAATCCCCCGGTAGATGTTTAGTCTACTCACCGGAATACGTCGAATCTACTCGGATATCTTCAATCCCTTTCCTTTCCTTGTGTCACGACCCAAAGTTTGGCCCGTGACCGGCACTTAACCACGTAACGTCTACAGGCGTAACGTGACTAAGTGAACGGAAAAACCCAGAAATCAACCCAGTGAAAGTATAGAGTATTATAAGTTTTAAAATGAAAGCACTTACTAACATGTTAAGAAATCTAAGTAAATAATCACCAAGATAGCAATATACGACGCCATAGCGAAGATCAAGATCCACAAGTGGGAACATCACAGATAGAATAAAACTGCATAAGAAAAGTCGGCTCACAATGAGCTCGACACCAGAATACCAATAATATACATCATCGTCCTCACATTGTCTTTAAGCCAATACATACATGGTAGATGGAGAATACTAGTTACAACAATGTGCATAACTGAAAGATAAACAGATACCGCACAAACCCACCTATCAGCAGAAGAGCTAGTACACCAACTATGGGGGTATCTGTGTCAAAAGATACAAAACGCAGCCTGCCGCGACTACTCCGAAGGCTACCTGCAACCACTGTGGCACAACGGAGGTGAGTTGCCAACTCGTGAATAGAAATAACATATAAAGGTAATCGTGAGCATGCACATACTGCGCTACTCTAACATATGCCAGCAGATGATATCAATGCGAGGTAAGCAGTATGTATAATAATCATGCAAGTCTGCTATCAGGTGATATAACTACAGGATGAGATGCAGTGATGAATGCTGAGCATGGGAATATAACATCTACACGAAATGTCGAGGTGGACTAAATATACATGTATGCACCGTGAATCCCAACAACCCAGACGCCGGTACTCCATCGGCCCTCAAATCCTGTACATCCCTGAGAATCACGAGTACCCAACATCGGCACCCAAATAACATAAATACTCGTGTCTAGCATCGATACGCAAATCTTCCTCTATCGGGCATCCGTCAGTCCGGGTCAGCCCTCCCTCAATATATCGGGAATCCGTCAGTCCGGGTCATCCCTCTCTCAATATATCGGGCATCCGTCAGTCCGGGTCAGCCCTCTCTCAATATATCGGGAATCCGTCAGTCCGGGTCATCCCTCTCTCAATATATCGGGCATCCGTCAGTCCGGGTCAGCCCTCTCTCAATATATCGGACATCCGTCAGTTCGGGTCAGCCCTCTCTCAATATATCGGGAATCCGTCAGTCCGGGTCATCCCTCTATCAATATATCGGCATCCGTCAGTCCGGGTCAGCCCTCTCTCAATATATCGGGCATCCGTCAGTCCGGGTCAGCCCTCTCTCAATATATCGGGAATCCGTCAGTCCGGGTCATCCCTCTCAAGATAAGCCCCTCTAGCACCGAGAAAACACAGGGTGGCGCCCCAAAATATCATATCAAGGGAACCGGGTTTTTAAATGATTACATATTTGAAAAGGCCATGGTTCCCAAATCCAGAAATCACATGTAATCCCAACCAATATGCAAGTAAATGTGATGTGATATGTGCATCAAGTATGAATATCATGTCAAGTCACATAAAAGATGAGCAATAGCATAATGATCCGATGTGATATATGCATCAAGTATGAATATCATGTCAGTCACATAAAAGATGAGCAATAGCATAATGATCCGATGTGATATATGCATCAAGTATGAATATCATGTCAGTCACATAAAAGATGAGCAATAGCATAATGATCCGATGTGATATATGCATCAAGTATGAATATCATGTCAGGGTAATGCTCGTGCAACATGATCTGTCAGTAAGGGTGCGGTGTTCTATCAATTCTAGTTTATATACAGATAGCAGGGAATACAGTATTCACTAAATAGTAGCCATGAACAGTCAATGTATGTAAATGTAGCTATAAGGTCCTATCATCCCTGACGTAGAACGCCATGCGGACGATATCCCCGTAGATGTTAAATCTACTCACCGTAATCTCTCGCTAGGTATAGCCAACAACTTGTTTCCCCTTCTGCGTGGCGTCCGCCGTACTCGCCTGCGAACCTAGAATTACACAATACATCATATATAAGCTTGACATCACACAAACACGACATTAAAGCCGAACTAGCAACTCGTGTCGTGAACCAAGCGCGCGTGTGCGCGATACGCTAAAACGTGTGATCGCGTGCCTAAAGCCACTCCGACACGTCGCGATACGCAGAAACCCAAAACCCATACACACATACCACGCGTGTCGCGAAGGATTAAAAATACGGGAAAATAGGTAATCACCTACAGATTTTGATACAGAAAGGATAATGTAAAACTATATATACCAAAATAACCCTCATAGCAGCAGACACCAACACCCCCAAACCCCAACCCAAAACACCCCCATCTGGCCGCAAATTGCGGCCAGAATGCTTATTTCGGCTGCCTGGGTAGGGAATTGGACTCCCAGGTTTTGTGTGTGCACTCTATACCCCCCATACATGCTACAGTAATCTCTAGTTTCACTCTGAAATATCTCGGGTAGCAGCAGATCCTACAGGGCCTTATTTCTAGTTAAAATCCACACTTTTGCACTAAAATCAAGCTTTAGGGTATTTTTCTGAAATCTGAAACAAACCTAAGTCTAAACCCATACTAATAACTCATTAACAAGCTAATCAAGCCACAACAACATAAACTTTAACATATTACCCCTAAATCCCTTCAATAGCACTAAAATGGCACAAAAAGGTGATATTTTGAAACTAAACATGCAAGTTATGGAAAAAAAGGTTAAGACATGAATTTATACCTCCTAGAGACCTTATAAAACAACTAAAGTCCAGCTCCCCGCTCAGGTGTGCAGATTTGCCTTTGAACACCTCAAAAACCTCACTTTTTCATGGTTTTGTGAAGGAAAAGTGTTGATTTGTGTAGAGTTTTGTGTAGGGATCAAAGGGAAATGAAAAGAAGAAGCGGAGATGAAGAAAATGCCATGGTTGTTGCAGTTTTTCTGCAGGAAATTCAGAATGAGGGGAAAGAGAGAGAAGAGAAAAGGAAATAGGTCAAAAGTCAAGCTCTTTACCTAACCCCCATGCCTCATTTGTTTATTAGGATTTTGAATTATAAAGTGGGGTTTTGTTTTGGATAAAAGGGTGGGGAAAAATAACAACCATGCAACACAAGAATGGTTAACATGCTACCAAAACCCTAAGTTCCAAAAACTAAGTGTGCAAGTGTACACTACACTACAAAGGAAAACCTTCCAATTTGCTAACACGACTAAATAACTAATAATCCTATGAACACAAACATAAAAACATGCACGAATACTAATTATCACGAAACATTCTAATGGAAATTCAAAGTGTTACACCTTGTGGCCTCCAAAGTTTCCGTATTCAAATCTAACATGGAAATTAACTTTGTATAAGAACGGCTAAACTCCGATAGGGGCGAAAACGTGACAATACAAGATTTACATACTACACAAGCAACGAGTAACTATTGTGAATTTTCTAAGACTTATCTGATCTGGTTTAACCCTTTATTGCTCATAACAGAAAACACAGAATCGCGACTCAAAATATCCGTATCGTATTTTAGAATTTTAATACCAAAACAGATATTAGCTTCGAGATTTTATATACTGAAAATATAACATAAACCAGCAATACCATACATCCTAACACATATACAGAGAGCTACCCTAAAAACCCCAACACCTAACTCCCTACAAAAACCGGCGAGCTCGGATTTTGGCTAAATGCCGCCGGCCAAAAACCGAGGAAATGGGTTCGTGTTCGTAGGGATTATTCTAGGTCCAATTTATAAGATGAAGGCACTGTTTGATTATGTTAATTATCATCTAAACTATAGCAGATTCAAAACAGAGCCTATACTTATCAAAATACGATATTTCTGATATCTGTTTTTTACACTCAAACAGTACAGAACTAAAATTCTACAGAGTTTAAAGATTATACCTACAGAAAGATCACTGAAAAGTTCCTTCCAAGATGCACAAACTCAAGGATCCTAGCTTGAGGGTGATGGTAAGGATCCTTAGTACTTAGTCTCTCTTCTTTTCTCTTTTCTTTTCTTTGTTGTTCTTGGATTTCTTTTTCTATTAAGTTAATTAACTTGTTTCCAAAATGATTATATGAACTGAACAATTTAAAAGATAAAGAGAATGAGTCATGAGTTGTAGGAGGAGGTGTCACCTAGAAAGAATGTGGTATATCCATGCAAGTAGGAAGTGTAGCATGGAAGATGGTGGGGTTTTCATGCAAGGAGGAGGTGTATGCATGAAGTGTCATCTAGGTTATGCTATACCATGAGTGTAAATTAAGCTTAACCATGACCTTTACCCTTTTACACATAAACCCTCACAAAATTTTCCAATTTTCACAATTAATTAAACTTTTCACAAAATCCCCCCCATGATACTTATTATTACATAAACAAACTATTTCATTACTAATTTAACCTACTATATATATAAAAAGGTCTTTTATTACAATTAAATTTAATTTAACACTTTTAATTAATAAACTAAATTAATTTATTATTTAAATATTTCAAAATGTTACAATATTCCCCCTTAAGAAAATTCGGTCCCCGAATTTAAAATTTAACTAAATGTACCTTCAAAAAGATGTGGGAATTTCTTCCGCAATGCATCCTCAGCCTCCCAATTGACTTCCTCGCAATTCGTTCCTCGCCAAAGAACCTTTACAGATGGAAGTACCCTGGATCTCAGTTTCTTTGCCTGCCGGTCTAGAATAGCTACTGGCTGCACAGCGTAGGATAAATCCTGCTCAAGTTGTAAGGTCTGATGTTGGATCTCTTGAGAGGGATCATGAACGTACTTGCGAAGCATAGACACATGGAACACCGAATGCACATCGGATAAACTCGGTGGAAGTGCTAAACGATAAGCTACAGCACCCACTCTCTCCAGAATGTCATAGGGTCCGACATATCTGGGACTGAGCTTCCCTTTTTTTCCCGAAACGCATCACTCCCTTCATCGGAGATACACGAAGGAACACATGATCTCCCACATCAATCTCGAGTCTATGACGGCGTCGATCAGCATATGACTTCTGTCTACTCTGGGCCGTGTCCTGTATCAACTGGATTTTCCTATAGTTTTCTGCACTACCTGCGGTCCAAAAGGCTGCTCTCGCTGACTTCTGTCCAGCAAACGGGCGATCGACACTTTCTCCCATACAAAGCTTCGAAGGGTGCCATTTGAATCGTCTCTTGAAAATAGTTGTTGTAAGAAAATTCTATCAAGGGCAAGTGACGATCCCAACTGCCACCGAAATCAAGACTGCAGGCTCGAAGCATATCCTCAAGAGTCTATATAGTCCGCTCCGACTGACCGTTAGTCTACGGTGGAAAGCTGTACTAAAACTCAATCGAGTGCCTAGAGCCTCTTGAAATTTCTGGCATAGTCGGCTGGTGAACTGTGCACCTCTATCAGACATTATGCACGTCGGAACTTCATGTAATCGCACAATCTCATCAATGTAGATCTGGGCATACTACGCATATCCATAAGTTGTCTTCACCGGAAGAAAGTAAGATGTCTTTGTCAATCGATCCACAATCACCCAGATGGAATCATACCTTTTACTAGTCCTGGGCAGTCCCACAATAAAATCCATGGAGATCTGCTCCCATTTCCATTCCGGAATAGGCAAGGGCGGCAACTCTCTTGCCGGCCTCTGGTGTTCAGTCTTGACTTGATGACAAGTCAAGCATCTTGAAACAAACTCCGTGACGTTTCTCTTCATTCCTCCCCACCAATAGATATCTCTCAAGTCATAATACATCTTGGTGGAACCAGGATGAACACTATATGCTGACCGATGGGCTTCCTCTAAGATCTCACGTTTCAGGCCCTCTGAATTTGGCACACAAAGACGATTACCAAATCATAACACTCTACGGTCATCTATCACGAACGCAGAATCTCTACCCTGTCTAACCTGATCTATGATCTCCAACAAGTGAGCGTCTGTGGGCTATGTTTCTCGGATGCGATCCAATAACTGAGGACGGGTGTGAATATGAGCTAACTGTCCTCCTGTCGATGTGAACTCAAACTGTACACGGCTATTACATAGAATCTTCCAGTCTGCGGATGACTGTCTCTGCATTGTCTCAATTAAGATAAGCTACCTCCGGGCCTCCGACTCAAAGCATCTGCCACAACATTCACTTTGCCCGGATGATAAAGAATCTCGCAATCATAATCCTTCACTAGTTCCATCCATTTACGCTGCCTCAGATTAAGATCTCGCTGCTGAAAGATATACCTTAAACTTCTGTGGTCTGTGAATATTTGGCACGACTCGCCGTATAGGTAATGTCTCCACATCTTAAGTGCAAAAACAACCGCAGCCATCTCTAAGCCATGAGTGGGATAGTTCTGCTCGTGCTTCTTCAACTGCCGAGAAGCATATGCGATAACCCTACCATGCTGCATCAATACACAGCCTGGCCGCACTCGAGAAGCATCATAATAAACCACAAAACCGCCCGATCCCGAAGGCAATGATAACACTGGTGCAGTAGTCAGACGAATCTTCAACTGCCGGAAGCTATGCTCGCATGCCTCGGTCCAAAGAAATGAAACCTCCTTCCTGGTCAACCCGGTCAGCGGTGCAGCGATTCGAGAAAAGTCATGCACCAAACATTGGTAGTAACTGGCCAAACCCAAGAAGTTGCGAACCTCCGTAACAGACATAGGTCTGGGCCAGTGCTGTACTGCCTCGATCTTCTTTGGGTCCATACGTATACCATCCCTCATAACTACGTGACCCAAGAAATCCACACTATCCAGCCAAAAAGTACACTTGGAAAAATTTAGCGAACAACTGGTGTTCCCTCAAAATCTGCAATGTAATTCGCAAGTGCCGCTCATGCTCCTCTCGACTAAGGGAGTATACTAAGATGTCTTCAATGAATACAATAATGAATTGATTAAGAAATGGCCTGAAAATGCGGTTCATCATATCCATGAAAACTACTGGGGTATTGGTGAGCCCGAACGACATCACCAAAAACTCATAATGTCCGTAATGTGTACAAAAAGCAGTCTTCGGAATGCCATCCTTCCGAACTCTCAACTGGTGATACCCTGACCGCAAATCGATCTTCGAGAAACAGCCAGCTCCCTACAGCTGATTGAATAAGTCATCAATGCGAGGTAATAAATACCTATTTCGCACCATAATTCGATTCAGCTGCCTGTAGTCGATGTACAATCTCATGCTGCCGTCTTTCTTCTTAACGAATAAGACCGGAGTTCCCCATGGCGATACACTCAGACGAACTACTCCTCTATCTAGCAATCCTTACAACTGACTCTTGAGCTCCTTCAGCTCCGTCGGGGCCATCCGATAAGGTGGTATAGAAATAGGCCCTGCACCCGGAATCAAGTCAATCCAATATCACGCTCAGGCAGCAATCCTGGTAACTCAGTAGGGAACACATTAGGAATTTCCTATACGATCGGAGCCTGGTCCAACAGAACCTCAGCGGCTCCTACGTCCTGTTAAGAACCCACGACAACCCTTCTTCAAGAGTCGTCCCGCACAAAGAGCAGAAATCATGTTGGCGGGAGTTATACTACAGTCTTCCTACACAACAAAAATCAGTTCGCCTGGAAAACAGAATCTGACTGCTTTCCCCCGACAATTTACATAAGCATGACAAGCGGCCAGCCAATCCATACCGAGAAGTATATCAAAATCTAGCATATCCAGGAGAATCAAATCCACTAATGAATCCCTATCACCAATACGTACTGAACAGGACCTAAATACGTGTCGGTTACAAAAGAACCTCCTACCGGAGTAGTCATAACAAGCGGTAATTCTAACAACGCCGACTCTCTCGTCAGAGAAAGTGCAAAGTGTGCAGATGCGCATGAGTGCGTAGAACCGGGATTAAATAAAATATTTGCATCTAAGGAACATAATGAAAGAATACCTCTTACGACAACGTTCGACGCTTGCGCGTCCCAAGGAGTCAACACAATAGCTAAAACCTGCCTTCTTCCAGCGACCAACTGTCTTCTGCCTCCTCGTCCTCTCGAATTACGTCCGTCTCGACCACGGACTCTATGGGCGTTGATCTGGCATGGAACAACAACAGTTGTAGGAGGTAATGCGCTCGGAGGAGGTGGTGAAGATGGTGAAGTCACCTGTGAGACCGATGCCTTAATCTCTCGCATCACGGGACAATTTCTGATAATGTAATATGGACACCCACACCAAAAACAACCTTGCAAGGGCGGTTGATCAAGTGGGTATAAGCAACATAACTGGTCCATAAAGAATTCGCCACGGCTTCTACGAACATGTCTAGGAGCTGATATATCAGTACGAATCTGCCTTGGTCCCTGAACAACCGTAAGTGGAGTAATGGTCGATCTCCGTGCTCGACTAATCTCTATCAAGGATCCGATCATTTGGCGCATATCCTGAATACTCGCCTCCATCCTAGCTATACGATCAATAGAGGGTGGATCAATCTGTCCATGAAAGGTAGGCGTACTGCCTTGGTCTGTCCTCGTCTTAGACGAGCCCACTCCAATCTCGTCTCTAACAGTAGCCCTCTGGGCCCTCGTAGTCATCGGCGACATAGTGGCTAGAGTAAGAAACATGATTGATAAGGACATTGCAATCGAATCACAGGATACATGGAATCAAGGGAGGAAGTACAAACAAATATGTCCTAAGGTCACTTAGGCTGAGTATCGTAGCGTAAATATGCCGCAGAACTTATGTACGGCACTCTACTCATCCTAAATCACCTACTCCATCAAACCAAGGGTCAATCTACCTAACGAAATTAAAGCCTACTAACTTCAACTCACTACTCGGTTCCGTAAGGTTAATCCTAAGTTTTGATACCAACTTTGTCACGACCCAATTTTGGTCCGTGACCGGCACTTAGATTGTATGATATCTAAAGATAACGACACAATCCAAGTAAGACGGAAAACCAAGATCAACAACCTATTTGCGGAATTAGGAACATTTTAATTTTTAAGTAAAATAAATGAGGTAGCATGTCGAATGGTTTTTAAGAAATGAAATGTAAACAACTGATTTTTAGCATTTAAAAATTCGACCGCACCTCCCTTTTTAATTATTAATAAGAGCAGTTATAAATTATTTAGATAAATTGCATCCCTAGTTGGGAGCAAAACAACGTCAAACGGCGGAAATCAATACACAATAATAATACGAAATTCCAGATGAAGAATCTCATGCATAAGTAAAGGAAGCATAAATTAACACAACTAAACGGTCTCACTCAGTCAAATTAACATATACAACATAGCTCATCCTAAGTCAAATATATAGGGTCTGATGGAGTAATACTAGATCCAAAATACATATACCAAAATAAGAGGTTACTACATAAGTAACCCACCTAGCAAAAAGAGCGATAAAAGCTGACTAGTGGATCTGCACTGCTGCTACGCGTCCACACGACTCCTGCAAGGAACTATGGCACAACGGGGGTGAGTTGCCAACTCAGTGAATAAAACTAACATATATCGGCTGATAATATAAGTAGGACGAACTAGAGCTAATATCAACAAAGATGAATATAATGCATGATAATATGTGGAAGCATGTACATTTACTACTAAATATATAAATCAAAATTGAAATCTCATCAATTATTTCCAAATAAGGTTCATTTTTCCATGTCCAACATCGATACAGATCTTCTGTTTCCATCAGGCATTGTTCCCCGAACGATCCTATCAATCAATAACACCGGTCGGTATCTCCTAGATATCCGCCGTGTTTCACAACTGTCTCCGGTATCGAGTATCCTCGCTAGGCTCCCCGCCTAAATTGCGGCTTTCCTGCCCCTCGGTCTCGACCGGGTCCACCATGAATCCGACTGTATAGCTACCCCACTCAGTCCGGATAATACAAAAATCCTTAACCGTATAGCTACCTCACTCGGTTCAGAATAAAACCAAATCAAAAAACAACATCTCATGGTGGACATGTCGCATCAATCATGAAGAATCACCGAATACACTTAATAGTGCAAAAAAACTCAAAACCAGAAATCTGAAATAATCCAATGCATCTTATATAATTCTTACCAATACTTGAATATAAAACATGATAAGTATTTATAATAACATTGATACAATTTAACTATCACTATTGATGCTTGAGGTATGATATGAATCATATTTGACATAATAAGTACTAGGTGTGTATGTGACATGTCAATATTGACGAGGTGTAGTATAATATGTAAATATGTGCACGTGAAACATGACTCGTTGATAATTTGTACAGTGTTCTAGTAATCATTAAACATGACGATTTATGAATGCATACGATGAAGTTACTAAAATCAACTTTTATACACCAAGGAACAATTTTAATTTAAACTTAAAGCTACGGGCGTATTATGCCATCCATAGAAAATCCCCTGGTAGATGTTTAGTCTACTCACCGGAATACGTCGAATCTACTCGGATATCTTCAATCCCTTTCCTTTCCTTGCGGCCTCCGAAGTTTCCGTATTCAAATCTAACATCGAAATTAACTTTGTATAAGAAACGGTTAAACTCCGATACGGCGAAAACGTAATAATACAAGATTTACATACTACACAAGCTATGAGTAACTATTGTGAATTTTCTAAGAATTATCTGATCTGGTTTAACCCTTTATTGCTCATAACAGAAAACACAGAATCGCGTGTCACGACCCGCAGGGTACGGAACGTGACTGGCACTTAAGTTCACGAAACGTCTAAAGGCGTCCGTAAAATAAGTAAGCCAAAGCCCAGAAAACAAAACCAATGAAGCAAAAGAGTGAAGAAAACCCAATCAATTGAAAGCGAGTTATCAAATAAGTCATGTAAAACACTTTTTAAAAACAATACAAATTTTTCCCGAAAATTTCGGCAGAGTCTCCTTTGTAAATACTGACCCCCAAAAATGGGTACAACAAAATATATACATGAATCCACAAAATAGGGCATCCCCAAGCGGGAGCTAGCTCTTCGCCATACGGCGGTCACAAATCCCACGCAATGTAAATGACAACAAGCATAATAAAGCATAATAAAGCATAAGGAAGCATGAAAAAGTAGCATGTCGGCTCAAGTGAGCTCGACCCCAAATACAGTATAAAATCCACAAACCTCACAGTCTCATCTCTAGGTCAATATACAATAATCTGGTAGGAACAGTAGATGGAGTACACTAGATACAAAGAATATACAAGTGGTACAAAATGATAACATAACCCACCTATGAGCAAATCTCGAGTCCAGGCAAAATAGGCAAAAGAAGCAAGCGCACCCGCCGCTACTGTACTGACGGGGCGGACCTGCAAAAGACTAGGGCACAACGGGGGTGAGTTGCCAACTCGTGAGTAATAAAGAACATCTACAAAGGCTATCATATGCATGCACACAAGCATCCTAGCATCTATAATACTGGTAAGGCAGGACATAATGGCAAGTATGTATGCAATATGGATATACTAGCAGGTATTATACAGCATCAGTGTACGAATATGTATGCAACATGAGTATCTGAGGTCTCAATAGTATATATATATATAAATATTTTTATCTCTTTTTTGTTTTTGAAACTCTTTTAGAATGCCAGCATAATATCAAAGAATCGACGAGAACCGGTGTCCAGCAACGACACCTAAAAGCTGTCTCAAACCTCATAAATGTATCTCTGGCCTCAGCCGTCCGGCTGACCCATCTCAAATATCAATATCTCATCATCTAGTGGCCACGGTCGGTATCCTCTGGATATCCGCCGTCCCAAACAGTCACCGGTAGGTAATCCGTCCCCTGCCAGGCTCAACGTCATCACCACATTCCTCTTGCCCCGGGGTACCTTACCGGGCCCACCATGTATCCGTGCCGGTTCCTCCACTCCTCGACACGGATTTCCAAAGCCACAGCAAACTCATGGTGGACGACACTTACATCACTAGAAAACCGCAATTTACATGTTTTAAAAATATCATAAGTTTGGAAATTTTTGCGGCTTTCCCCCGAAATCCAGCAATATCATAAAATCTCAAGAAATCCTCATAAGTGCATATATCAATGATAATGAATGCGTATGATATCAATAATCAAGTTGCGATGTGTGATTAATGTATTAAGCATGAACAATGAATATGATGAAGTACATGCACATGAATAGCAATCCTAGGGTTTCATTTTAAGGAAATAGCACAATTTAAGTATCAATTAGTAAAAGGTTTAATTTAAAGGTTATCTAGTGTGGTGGCATGGCAATTACCAGGGTGTGTGTGTAAACATGAATAGTGCTCGTGCTGCATATAAAACCTGGTAATGGTGCATGTGTCCTACAATTGAGTTTGCATATATGGGTATAACCTATTGATCTAATTGCAGCAATTATCATGCCAGTATTATTATTCTAATGTCACAAGTGATTATCCAATTTACTATTTTCCAGTTTACTAAATCTATCGGGCGACTTGCGCCATCCAGACGATCGTCCCCCGTAGATGTTAAATCTACTCACCGGGATCCCTGGCTAGCTGTGTCCAATCACCGCCTTTCCCTTTCGCGCCGCGTCTGACGTCTCCGCGACCGAACCTGGAATTTACATCAATACCAAACATAAGGTTACGTATCAAGAACGACGCAAAACCCCAACGAAACTACTAAAGTTCGCTAGCTAGGTACAACGTGCACAAAGTGCGCGGACACACGCGAAAATCGCAAAAACTGCCAAAAACGCCGATTTGGGTCACCCGGCAAAACTAAAACCCGACTACCCAAAAAAACCGCACTCACGCATCCTAAAAGTCGTAGGACAAGCCATACAATCATCAAGATGCCACAATTAATACATCACATAACTTTGATAAAAAATCTAGTAAGCAGAAATTGCAATTTGATGCAAACATCGACAATATAGCGACAAAGTCAACACCACCCAACACCAACATTCCAAACTAACCAAAAAGTTAGCCAATACACAAATTCTAAACCATTAACTAAGCTTAAAAACCTAATTTACATAACAAAACCTTCTCTTGATTTTTGTACTTAGCAACCATAATTCAAACTATATATGAAAACCTTAATTTAACACTATATTTTAGCCTAATAAGCAAATTAACCACTTAGATTAAGGTTAGCAAAACACTAGATAGCAAATTAGGTTTAATCAACACAAATTAGGTTTAATCAACTCACTAATCATGTTTCAAATACCATTTCCATACAACAATCTTTTCTTGAAAATCCTAAAAGCAAATTTCACACTTCTAAATTTAATTAAATTAGCATAATTGAAAACTATATCAATAAGGTAACCATATAGATTAGTCATTAACAACTAGATTAACTATAAAATAACTTAATTAACTATTATGGCTTTCAAACCCTAGTTAGAATTTTCAAACAAAATCTAAGAAATCTAGATTAACTACACTAAATTAATACTAAACCATATAACATAAGCACTTAAACAAAGGATTTAACAAGATAGGAATTATACCTCTTGATCAATGGATCAAGCAAGAAAGTTTGCTCCAAAAATGCCTCCTTTCCACATGATTTCAACTATATTAGGCTTGAGAAGAGGTAGCACAAGGATTTTGTGTTGAAAAAGAGAAGGATTTGTGGATTTTTATTGAATTTTGTTGCAATTTTGATGAAATTTTGGAGGAAATGAAAAGAGGAAGGTGAAGGGGGAGGGCTGCTGGAATTTTCGACCAGAAGAGGGATGGGGGAGGGTGTGGTCAAGTGGGGAAGGTCATGGGTCAAGTCCACAAAGTCAAAGTATCATACTTTATCCATTTTAATTAAAATAAAACCATAAACCATCAAAACAACTCAAGAAAGCAACCAAAGAAAATGAGGCCAGAAATTTCTGGTCTCGCACAAGGTGGGGCTGTCCTAGGGCTGAGGAAAAAGAGAGAGGGATTTTACAAAAGAAATTTTATGCAAAAAGGCCCCCTACAACTCAAAAATTGCAAGTTTTAGCCCAAAATTCAATAAATTCGTTTCAATTCATAAAAATTGGTTAAAAATCAAAATAAATTATTAAAAATTCATGTTATCACTAGATTATAATTATCATAATTTTAGAGATTAAAATTAGCCCGGAAAAATTTGTATTTATCGCTTATTTAATGTATTTTCTTACCGGCTTAAAATAATATTAAAAAATTGAAAAATAGGGAAAAATTTTTAAATGACCAAAATTTCATAATTAACTCATTAGTCACTAAAAACAAGTAATTACCTATCCACTTTAAGTATAATTAGCCCTAAACTGCAAAATATCGAGAAAGACGGTTTTCGGAAAAATACCGAATTTTCACCGAATTTCAAGAAAACACCAAAACGACTTTTCAAGACGCTACAATCTTCCCCCCTTAAAGAAATTCGGTCCCCGAATTTAAAAATATAGCTACGCGTACCTTCAAAGAGATGGGGATATTTCTTCCTCATCTCGCCCTCGGTCTCCCAGGTAACCTCCTCGCTGCTCGGGCTGCGCCAAAGGACCTTGACGGTTGGTATAATCTTCGACCTCAACTTCTTCACCTGCCGATCCAGGATGGCCACCGGCTGCTCTGCAAAGGAAAGGTCGCGCTCTAGCTGGACTGTCGGGTGCTGAATCGCATGCGAAGGGTCGTGAAGGTACTTGCGGAGCATCGAAACATGAAAAACGGGGTGAACATCGGGAAAGCTGGGTGGAAGAGCCAAACGATATGCAACAGCGCCAACACGCTCGAGGATCTCGAAGGGACCTACGAATCTAGGGCTAAGCTTCCCTTTCGCCCAAAACGCATCACGCCCTTCATCGGAGAGACCCTCAGAAAAACATGGTCGCCAACTGCGAACTCTAATCTGCGACGGCGCCTGTCTGCATACGATTTCTGCCTGCTCTGAGCCACTCTCATCCGGTCTCGGATCAACTGTATCTTCGCTGTCGTCTCCTCAACAAGCTGCGGCCCCAAAATACTGCTCTCGCTGAGCTCTGTCCAACAAACGGGCGATCTGCATCTCCTCCCATACAATGCCTCGAAAGGTGCCATCTGAATAGTATCCTGGAAGCTGTTGTTGTAGGAGAACTCCACTAGAGGTAAATGACGATCCCAGCTACCCCCAAAGTCTAAAACGCACGCTCTGAGCATGTCCTCGAGGGTCTGAATGGTCCGCTCTGACTGTCCGTCTGTCTGCGGATGAAACGCTGTGCTGAAGCTCAAACGAGTGCCCAAAGCCTCCTGAAGTCTCTGCCAAAGTCGGCTGGTGAACTGAGTGCCTCGATCTGACACGATACAAGTCGGTACGCCATGTAGTCGCACGATCTCGTCAATATAGAGCTGAGCATACTGAGCGAAGCTGAAAGTCGTCTTCACTGGAAGGAAGTGAGCTGCTTTCGTCAATCTATCCACGATCACCCAGATGGAGTCGTACCCTCGACTGGTCCTGGGTAGACCCACAACGAAATCCATCGAAATCTGCTCCCATTTCCACTCTGGAATGGGTAACGGCTGTAGCTCTCCTGCGGGCCTCTGGTGCTCGGCCTTGACTTGCTGACAAGTCAGGCATCTCGAAACGAACTCCGCAATGTCCCTCTTCATCCCGTCCCACCAGTAGGTCTCTCTCATATCATTGTACATCTTGGTGGAACCGGGGTGGACACTATACACTGATCGGTGTGCCTCCTCGAGAATGTCGCGCCGTAATCCATCAGCATCTGGTACGCACAGTCTAGATCCATATCGTAAAATCCCCTGATCGTCAATCACGAACTCGGAAAATCTGCCCTGTCCCATCTGTGCCATGATCTCTGAGCAACGGTCGTCACTACGCTGTGCCTCATATATACGGTCAAGCAACTGTGGGCGTGCACGAACATGCGCGAGCTGTCCCCCTGTCTGAGTGAACTCAAACTCAACTCGGCTGTCGCATAACGTCTGCCAATCTGCTGACAACTGCCTCTGCACTGCGCGCAAAAAGGATAGACTACCCCCGGGCCTCCTACTCAACGCATCTGCCACCACATTTGCCTTGCCGGGGTGATATAAGATCTCGCAGTCGTAGTCTTTCACCAACTCCATCCAACGACGCTGTCTGAGGTTCAGGTCTCGCTGCTGAAATATGTACTTTAAGCTCTTGTGATCGGTGAATATCTGACACGACTCGCCGTAAAGGTAATGTCGCCAAATCTTCAGTGCAAAGACCACTGCAGCCATCTCCAAATCATGAGTGGGGTAGTTCTGTTCATGCTTCTTCAACTGCCGAGAAGCATAAGCGATCACCCGGCCATGCTGCATCAATACACATCCTAATCCCACTCGCGAAGCATCACAGTAGACAACAAATCCGCCTGATCCCGAAGGCAAAGATAATACCGGCGCCGTAGTCAAACAAGTCTGTAGCTGCTGAAAACTGCGCTCGCACTCCTCTGTCCAAACGAAAGGAACTCCCTTCCGGGTCAAACTGGTCAACGGTGCAGCTATACGGGAGAAGTCTTGAACAAAACGCCTGTAGTAGCCCGCCAAGCCTAGAAAACTACGGATCTCAGTAACCGATGTAGGTCGGGGCCACTGCTGAACAGCCTCAATCTTCTTCGGGTCTACACAAATGCCGTCTCTCGTAACCACGTGACCCAAGAATCCGACGCTGTCCAGCCAGAAAGCACACTTGGAGAACTTCGCGAACAGCTGGTGCTCCCTAAGAGTCTGTAACGTAATCCGCAAGTGCAATTCGTGCTCCTCTCTGCTCCGGGAGTACACCAAGATATCGTCGATAAACACGATGATGAACAAGTCAAGATACGGCCTGAATGTACGGTTCATCAAATCCATGAATGCTGCTGGGGCGTTGGTGAGTCCGAACGACATCACCAAAAACTCGTAGTGGCCGTAGCGCGTGCGGAAAGCTGTCCTCGGTATATCCTCCTGTCGAACTCGCAGCTGATGGTATCCTGATCGCAAGTCGATCCTCGAAAAATACCCCGCACCCTGAAGCTGGTCGAACAAATCATCAATGCGCGGCAACGGATATCTGTTCCGAACGGTAACTTTGTTCAGCTGGCGGTAGTCGATACATAAGCGCAAACTTCCATCCTTCTTCTTGACAAACAGGACCGGAGCACCCCACGGAGAAACACTCGGTCGAATAAGCCCCTTATCTAACAAATCCTGCAACTGATCCTTCAGCTCTCGAAGCTCTGCCGGGGCCATCCGATAAGGCGGTATAGAAATAGGCCCCGAACCGGGAATCAAATCAATGCAGAACTCAACATTGCGCTCAGGCGGTAGCCCAGGTAGCTCATCAGGGAAAACATCAGGGAACTCACAAACTACCGGGACCCGGTCCAACGGAACATCTGCAGCTCGAGTATCACAAACAAACGCTAAGAATCCCTGACATCCCTTCCGCAAGAGCTGACCAGCGCGAAGAGAAGAAATTAAGCTGGGAAGGGCGACACTGCGGTCTCCCTGAATAACAAGGACTGGCTCTCCCAGAAAGCTAAATCTGACTGCCTTCTCACGGCAGTCCACCGAAGCATAACAAGTGGCTAGCCAATCCATGCCCAGAAGCACATCAAAGTCCAACATATCGAGGAGTATCAAATCAACTGATGAATCCCTCTCCCCGATACGAACGGAACACAAACGAAATACAAACCGAGCGACAAACGACTCGCCTACCGGAGTAACAACAACAAGCGGCTGGTCTAACGACGACGACTCACGGCCCAACATCGGTGCAAAGTGTGTAGAGACGTACGAATGTGTGGAACCTGGGTCGAATAATACCCGTGCGTCGAAAGAACAAACTGGCAAAGTACCTGTCACAACGGCATTGGATGCCTGCGCATCCTGCGGTGTCAAAGCAAAAACTCGGGCCTGTCCTCCACCGATAGCGGGCTGACCTCGACCTCGGCCTCTGCCTCCTCGTCCTCTCTGAACAGGACCGCCGCGTCCACGGCCTCTCGGTGCACCTAACTGGCGTGGAGCATCGCCTGGGGTAGAAAGTAGGACTCTCTGAGGAGGGGGTGGTGATGGTGGTAGGGTCACATGCGGAACTGTCGCTACTCCCTGTCGTCTCACCGGACAGTCTCTGACAAGATGGTGCAAACTCCCGCACCCAAAACATCCTGGCGACGGCTGCTGCCCCTGGGGATAAGAACCATATAACTGTCCCCGTCCAAATCCTCTGCCTGGCCTATCTCTCGGAAAGAATCTGGCGCGCTGCCTCTGAGAAGGTACATCGGTGCGCATCCTCTTCGGCCCAGAAACGGCCGAAGTCTGTGATATGCGTGCCTCCATCCGCAATGCCGTATCCCTAGCAGCTGAATAAGTGTCGTAGCGCTGGGCGCCAATGGCAAGATATAGCTGGGCATCAAGTCCCTGTACGAACCTCTTCACCATCTTCTCCTCGGTATCCACCAAATACTGAGCATATCGGGACAACTGAGTAAACTGGATGTCATACTCAGACACCGTCATCCCAGGTGTCTTGACTAAGGCCTCGAAACTGCGAGCTCTGGCGTCACGAACGCTCTCTGGAAGGAAACGGGCTAGAAAGACCGCTGTAAACTCGACCCAAGTCATAGGCGGTAGATCTGCAGCTCGACCTCTCAAGACTGACTCCCACCATGTCTGCGCGAGACCCTCTAGTCGGAAACTGGCAAGCTCTACCCATCGATCATCCGAACATCTCAGCGAACGGCAGATCCTGGCTAAACTATCAAGGAACGTCTGTGGGTCCTCCGCTGCCTCGGTGCCGGTGAATACTGGAGGTCTCAGCCTCATGAAGTCCTGTAGTGAAACCGGAATAGCCACGGTGGTGGTAGTAGGAGCAGGTATCATGGTCGTCTGTGATGTACTAGGTACGTCATCCGGCCTCGGTGTACGACTGGCTGCAACTAGGGATCCTACCATCTGACGCAGACCCTGCATGCCCCCCATCATCTGTCGCAACTCCTCCATACCGGTCTCGAGCCTATCCATACGGCCTGGGGAAGGTGGATCGGTCTGTCCCTGCGGCGTAGGCATACCACCCTGCTCAGTCCTAGTCTCGGACGAGCCAGCTCGAATCTCGTCTCTGGCGGCAGCCCTCTGTGCCCTCGTAGCCTTCGGCGGCATAGTGGCTGTTACAGGAAAACGGATAGTAAGGACAGTGCAATAGGATCATAGGATACACGGAATTGAAGAAGGAATTTCCAAGAAAGTATATCCTAAAGTCACTTAGGCGGAGTACCGTATCGTAAGTATGCCGCGGACATACGCACGCTACGTTACCCTGCTTAAGTCACTTACTCCATCTACCAAGGGTCATCCTACACTCACAAAGGTAAACCTATCGCTCTGATACCAACTTTGTCATGACCCGCAGGGTACGGAACGTGACTGGCACTTAAGTTCACGAAACGTCTAAAGGCGTCCGTAAAATAAGTAAGCCAAAGCCCAGAAAACAAAACCAATGAAGCAAAAGAGTGAAGAAAACCCAATCAATTGAAAGCGAGTTATCAAATAAGTCATGTAAAACACTTTTTAAAAACAATACAAATTTTTCCCGAAAATTTCGGCAGAGTCTCCTTTGTAAATACTGACCCCCAAAAATGGGTACAACAAAATATATACATGAATCCACAAAATAGGGCATCCCCAAGCGGGAGCTAGATCTTCGCCATACGGCGGTCACAAATCCCACGCAATGTAAATGACAACAAGCATAATAAAGCATAATAAAGCATAAGGAAGCATGAAAAAGTAGCATGTCGGCTCAAGTGAGCTCGACCCCAAATACAGTATAAAATCCACAAACCTCACAGTCTCATCTCTAGGTCAATATACAATAATCTGGTAGGAACAGTAGATGGAGTACACTAGATACAAAGAATATACAAGTGGTACAAAATGGTAACATAACCCACCTATGAGCAAATCTCGAGTCCAGGCAAAATAGGCAAAAGAAGCAAGCGCACCCGCCGCTACTGTACTGACGGGGCGGACCTGCAAAAGACTAGGGCACAACGGGGGTGAGTTGCCAACTCGTGAGTAATAAAGAACATCTACAAAGGCTATCATATGCATGCACACAAGCATCCTAGCATCTATAATACTGGTAAGGCAGGACATAATGGCAAGTATGTATGCAATATGGATATACTAGCAGGTATTATACAGCATCAGTGTACGAATATGTATGCAACATGAGTATCTGAGGTCTCAATAGTATATATATATATAAATATTTTTATCTCTTTTTGTTTTTGAAACTCTTTTAGAATGCCAGCATAATATCAAAGAATCGACGAGAACCGGTGTCCAGCAACGACACCTAAAAGCTGTCTCAAACCTCATAAATGTATCTCTGGCCTCAGCCGTCCGGCTGACCCATCTCAAATATCAATATCTCATCATCTAGTGGCCACGGTCGGTATCCTCTGGATATCCGCCGTCCCAAACAGTCACCGGTAGGTAATCCGTCCCCTGCCAGGCTCAACGTCATCACCACATTCCTCTTGCCCCGGGGTACCTTACCGGGCCCACCATGTATCCGTGCCGGTTCCTCCACTCCTCGACACGGATTTCCAAAGCCACAGCAAACTCATGGTGGACGACACTTACATCACTAGAAAACCGCAATTTACATGTTTTAAAAATATCATAAGTTTGGAAATTTTTGCGGCTTTCCCCCGAAATCCAGCAATATCATAAAATCTCAAGAAATCCTCATAAGTGCATATATCAATGATAATGAATGCGTATGATATCAATAATCAAGTTGCGATGTGTGATTAATGTATTAAGCATGAACAATGAATATGATGAAGTACATGCACATGAATAGCAATCCTAGGGTTTCATTTTAAGGAAATAGCACAATTTAAGTATCAATTAGTAAAAGGTTTAATTTAAAGGTTATCTAGTGTGGTGGCATGGCAATTACCAGGGTGTGTGTGTAAACATGAATAGTGCTCGTGCTGCATATAAAACCTGGTAATGGTGCATGTGTCCTACAATTGAGTTTGCATATATGGGTATAACCTATTGATCTAATTGCAGCAATTATCATGCCAGTATTATTATTCTAATGTCACAAGTGATTATCCAATTTACTATTTTCCAGTTTACTAAATCTATCGGGCGACTTGCGCCATCCAGACGATCGTCCCCCGTAGATGTTAAATCTACTCACCGGGATCCCTGGCTAGCTGTGTCCAATCACCGCCTTTCCCTTTCGCGCCGCGTCTGACGTCTCCGCGACCGAACCTGGAATTTACATCAATACCAAACATAAGGTTACGTATCAAGAACGACGCAAAACCCCAACGAAACTACTAAAGTTCGCTAGCTAGGTACAACGTGCACAAAGTGCGCGGACACACGCGAAAATCGCAAAAACTGCCAAAAACGCCGATTTGGGTCACCCGGCAAAACTAAAACCCGACTACCCAAAAAAACCGCACTCACGCATCCTAAAAGTCGTAGGACAAGCCATACAATCATCAAGATGCCACAATTAATACATCACATAACTTTGATAAAAAATCTAGTAAGCAGAAATTGCAATTTGATGCAAACATCGACAATATAGCGACAAAGTCAACACCACCCAACACCAACATTCCAAACTAACCAAAAAGTTAGCCAATACACAAATTCTAAACCATTAACTAAGCTTAAAAACCTAATTTACATAACAAAACCTTCTCTTGATTTTTGTACTTAGCAACCATAATTCAAACTATATATGAAAACCTTAATTTAACACTATATTTTAGCCTAATAAGCAAATTAACCACTTAGATTAAGGTTAGCAAAACACTAGATAGCAAATTAGGTTTAATCAACACAAATTAGGTTTAATCAACTCACTAATCATGTTTCAAATACCATTTCCATACAACAATCTTTTCTTGAAAATCCTAAAAGCAAATTTCACACTTCTAAATTTAATTAAATTAGCATAATTGAAAACTATATCAATAAGGTAACCATATAGATTAGTCATTAACAACTAGATTAACTATAAAATAACTTAATTAACTATTATGGCTTTCAAACCCTAGTTAGAATTTTCAAACAAAATCTAAGAAATCTAGATTAACTACACTAAATTAATACTAAACCATATAACATAAGCACTTAAACAAAGGATTTAACAAGATAGGAATTATACCTCTTGATCAATGGATCAAGCAAGAAAGTTTGCTCCAAAAATGCCTCCTTTCCACATGATTTCAACTATATTAGGCTTGAGAAGAGGTAGCACAAGGATTTTGTGTTGAAAAAGAGAAGGATTTGTGGATTTTTATTGAATTTTGTTGCAATTTTGATGAAATTTTGGAGGAAATGAAAAGAGGAAGGTGAAGGGGGAGGGCTGCTGGAATTTTCGACCAGAAGAGGGATGGGGGAGGGTGTGGTCAAGTGGGGAAGGTCATGGGTCAAGTCCACAAAGTCAAAGTATCATACTTTATCCATTTTAATTAAAATAAAACCATAAACCATCAAAACAACTCAAGAAAGCAACCAAAGAAAATGAGGCCAGAAATTTCTGGTCTCGCACAAGGTGGGGCTGTCCTAGGGCTGAGGAAAAAGAGAGAGGGATTTTACAAAAGAAATTTTATGCAAAAAGGCCCCCTACAACTCAAAAATTGCAAGTTTTAGCCCAAAATTCAATAAATTCGTTTCAATTCATAAAAATTGGTTAAAAATCAAAATAAATTATTAAAAATTCATGTTATCACTAGATTATAATTATCATAATTTTAGAGATTAAAATTAGCCCGGAAAAATTTGTATTTATCGCTTATTTAATGTATTTTCTTACCGGCTTAAAATAATATTAAAAAATTGAAAAATAGGGAAAAATTTTTAAATGACCAAAATTTCATAATTAACTCATTAGTCACTAAAAACAAGTAATTACCTATCCACTTTAAGTATAATTAGCCCTAAACTGCAAAATATCGAGAAAGACGGTTTTCGGAAAAATACCGAATTTTCACCGAATTTCAAGAAAACACCAAAACGACTTTTCAAGACGCTACATCGCGACTCTAAATATCCGTATCGTATGTTAGAATTTTAACCCCAAAACAGATATTAGCTTCCAGATTTTATATACTGAAAATATAACATAAACCAGCAATATCATACATCCTAACACATATACAGAGAGCTACCCTAAAAACCCCAACACCTAACTCCCTACAAAAACCGGCGAGCTCGGATTTTGGCTAAATGTCGCCGGCCAAAAACCAAGGAAATTGGTTCGTGTTCATAGGAATTATTCTAGGTCCAATTAATAAGATGAAGGCACTGTTTGATTATATTAATTATCATCTAAATTATAGCAGATTCAGAACAGAACCTATACTTATCAAAATACGATATTTCCGATATTCGATTTCTACACTCAAACAGTACAGAACTAAAATTCTACAGAGTTTAAAAATTATACCTACAGAAATATCACTGAAAAGCTCCTTCCAAGATGCACAAACTCAAGGATCCTAGCTTGAGGGTGATGGTAACGATCCTTAGTACTTAGTCTCTCTTCTCTTCTCTATTCTTTTCTTTGTTGTTCTTGGATTTCTTTTTTCTTTTAAGTTAATTAACTTGATTCCAAAATAATCATATGAACTGAACAATTTAAAAGATTAGGAGAATGGGTGATGAGTTGTAGGAGGAGGTGTCACCTAGAAAGAATGTGGTATATCCATGCGAGTAGGAGGTGTAGCATGGAAGATGGTGGGGTTTTCATGCAAGGAGGAGGTGTATGCATGAAGTGTCATCTAGGTTATACTATACCATGACTGTAATTTAAGCATAACCATGACCTTTACACTCTTACACATAAACCCTCACAAAATTTCCAATTTTCACAATTAATTAAACTTTTCACAAAAACCCCCCATGATATTTATTATTACATAAACAAACTATTTCATTACTAATTTAACCTACTATATATATATATATATATATATAAAGGTCTTTTATTACAATTAAATTTAATTTAACATTTTTAATTAATTAACTAAATTAATTTATTATTTAAATATTTCAAAATGTTACAGCTTTTCTTCATCTCCTTCCTCAAGCTCTCTAGCTTTTGGGGAGGTGAAGAAAATGAGTTAGAAAATAATTTCTAAAGTGAGCAAAACTCCTACTTCATCATCCTCTACTAGACTAGCCATTTAGTTTAGGGTGTTTGCTACACTATTACCATATTAGTGAAGAGCTAGTTTGAGTTGGTGTCTCCTCGACGTAGATCATCTTTGGCCTCGAAGACTTCAAGCAAGATTGTTCCTTTCACCTTGTGGAGCCTTACTAGAGTCCGGGAGATCACTACTTAGAGCGAAGGGACTACTACGCGGAGCTTATGAAGTGAAGGACCGGTCCACAATGGTTATATTCCTTGTTCACTTAGATGTAAAGATATTTACATTCTAGTTTCTTCTAATTCTTTAGTTAAGATTCTAGGCTAGGATTCTTTAGCGCGTCAAATTTTTGAAAACGGCATGGTTGATGCCTCCCGAAACCCAGCAGCGACCTTAGGGAACCCAGCTGGAACGTCTCACTATATTTTTCTCTCATCACATAAGCTCAAATGAGCAACCCAAGAAGATGAAGAAGGAGGTGAGGAAAACTAGTGGCATGAGCAACTCAAGAAAAATGGCTAAGTCTCTCCAAAAGAGTGTGAACCAATGAACCAAGTGATGAATGAATCACCAAAAGAATAATAATGGATGGCATGTCATGTAGAGAATATGGATAAGTCATTTGCAACCATGCAAAGAAAATATGTCTTTCATTTTCCAAAAAAATAAACAAGAGCTATGCCTCTCTACATGCCTCACCATGCTCATGCCAACTCACCCTCCACCCCATTTAGAAAAACAAATGATTTTCTAAAAAGAAAATCATCTAAATAAGGTGTCCAAATTCTAGAAGCTATTCCGTATTGTTGGGGTAAAAATTTACACCCCGGTTGACCAAGTCAAAATCAAAGTCAACCCCAAGTCAAGTGGACCCAAGTCCAGATCCAGTGGGCCCATGCCCGGGTCGAGCCCGAACATGAAGCGGCCGGCCTCCCCCCATGCCAAGATAAAAATTTTGTAATAAATAATTTTGTTGTATTTCTTTTATTTTATTTTATGGATAAATGTAAGAAAAATAGGCATAAAGCCAAATTTTTGTAAAGCCCATGGCTTATGTGCAAAAAGAAATGGCACATGAGCCATGGGATAGGCAAAATGCCATTTTGTGAAGCCCAAGGGGCTATTTGTAAAGTGTATAGCCTATAAAGGCAAGGATAATGAAAATATCCCAACAACTTTTTCTCTCTCCAAAAAATTTAGATCTGAGATCTTTTCTCCTTCTTCAAGGTTCCAAAAATCTTCTTCATTCTTTTGAATTAAATCAAGAGTTTTACTCTTCATTTTATAAAACAAAATAGTTTTTCATCACCAAACCCACAAAGGGGAACTTGGATCTGTCACTAGATCTCAAAAAGGAGAGATTTTTAAAAAAATCCCATATCTCTTGATCTTCAAGATCCAGCCAACAGAAGAGGAAGAAGAAGAAAAACCCCCTTCATTAACCCAAAGCAACTTAGGAGTTTAAACTCAACCCTATTTTCTCTTTAGAGAATTTCTGGGGCTAAAAGCCCTTTTTTCTCACCGGCGCGCTAGCGCTCGAGCGCAAAGCGCCCACGTGTCGACATGTGGCGCGCTTGCGATCCAGCACTCTGCGTTCGAGCGCAAAGCACCCACGTACCGACACGTGGCGCGCTTGCGCTCAAGCGCCCAGTGCCCGAGCGCAAAGCGCCCACGTACCGACACGTGGTGCGCTTGCGCTCCAGCACTCTGCGCTCGAGCGCAAAGCGCCCACGTGGCGCGCTTGCGCTCAAGCGCCTAGGCGCTGGCCCCACGCATCCTTTGGATGTCTTTTTCCCCCTTTATTTATATATACATGTATATATATACATATGTACACATACGCATACTCCACGACACTGTCCCTGTTAGAAAAAAATTTCTAACGGGGCGCTGCCCCGCACCCTGCAAGGGGGCTGCTAGCCCCCTTGACCCCCAACCCGCTATCCGGGTAGCGGGAACCCCATAAAAAAACTCTGCATGGCTCCTGATATATCCAAAACTCCCCTTCAAAACACAACACACGTACACTGCACATCGAGTTCGCATGACCAGTTTAACCCCTCAATCGGAGGTTCCCTCGCTCCAAAGGCGAGGGGTAATTAACGGCAGTTTAGTCCGCGGCTGCCAGAGATTCGGATCCCCACAATCATTGAACCCCGGCCTACCCTAGGCAGGGGGAATCTGTAGTACGCCTGACAAGCGTGCGCGTATTCCCATCTCAATGGGGTGACGAAAAACACCCTACAAATTCTGGCACGCCCGGTGGGACCCTTCTCTCCTCCCATATTCCGGGTTAAACGTTCATGCGAACTCAATCAATATACATATCGATTGCCTATACTGAAATGATGTTTTCTTTTCGTGCAGCAATCAACTTTCAACGACAATGTCTCCCAAGACGAATTCAACTTCCAAAGCGACCCCGATTCCGTACGTGGTCAAGATCAACGCTCGTGTGGTTCTCCCCGCAAGCCTCAGTCGACAGTGGAAGGAACCCCCCCGCCAGTTTGGCTCCGTCATCATCTACCCTGCCGGAAGCGCTCATCTGGCGAAGATCCCGGCGGAACAGGTGGCCAAGCCGGTCTCAAGGGGTAAGAGGCCGAATGTCGTGATCGCCAAGGCACTACAACCGAAACTTAAGACGGTATCTGAACGATTCTCTGGTGCGCCAACGGGGGGCAAGAACTTCGGTACAAAGGGCAACATCAAATGATGCGGACGAGCTCCGGCGATGACTCCAACAAATGCACAATCGAGCGTATCTCCAAGGCCCTCCATCGACCGGTCTGCGGCGTCTTCCCAAAGAGCCGAAGTCTGCCAGGTGTTTAGAACAGAAAAGTTAAGGCAGAAGTGGCTCAGGTATCGAGCCAACAAGAAGGCCAAGGGTTCGGCCAAATGGAATCGTGTGAAGTTCCAAGTGCAGGGTTGCCCCGCGACGACGGCTGAGTCGGACGTAAGAATCAGCAATTCCTTCGAGCCTCTGAAGTGGGTTCAGAAAAATGCTATGACCGCCAGAATCAAGAAGAAAACGGTCCGAACAGTGCCACAAAGAGACGTGTCCCGGCCCCAACAGAAAAAGTATGACACTGTCTCTTCAAGAGTCTATCAAGCACTCTGTGCCGCACGAAAGCAGCGGGGCAAACCCAGAAAAGAAGCGCCAGCACCATTCAAGAACCTGGTTAGGCCAGCTGCCTTCAATCGACTACCAGCTACCGAAACAAGGGGGTCAAGACAGCAATCCGTGAAATCAGCTACCAATGATAGAAAGACGGCCGGATATATCATCTATACGGTCTATATGGCGGGCGGGCGCCCCAGTGACAACCTTCGCAGCAAAAGCAAGGATGGGGCCACCACATCCCAAGCCCAATCTAGCCTGAATGTGGTTGCCGCTACCCAAGAACAGCCGCCCCCGCTGGATGAAGAAAACCCTCTCGATGAGGATGATAGGCAGAAAGACCCCTCGGTCCATGCTGAGTCAAGCTCGGACAGCGAGGAAGAGCCGACTTTCCGCCCCAGGACTGCGGAGCAAGAGCTGCTTCAAGAGCTTCGAAAACAGCTCAGGAGCAAAGATAAAGAGATGGCCAAACTCTATTCGAAGATTGACGACTTAACGAATGTGGTGATGCAGCTTACGGCTCAAATTGCTCGAGCGCCTCCCAATCAAGCACAATCCGCTACTAATCAGCCGGGTGATGACAATCCGAGGCAGCCAATGCCTGTTCCTTCGGGTCCAAGACTGGTCGAGCCATATGAAAGCCGGTCACATTCCGCTTCTGGGGACGCCTTGGCCCCAGATAGCACTATCCCGCTAACACAGGATCGGATAATGGATTTGGTCACCAGCAAGGTTAAAACATTGGTGGCCGAAGCTGAAGCTCAGAAGGAAATCGGCAGTAGTGGGCGGCCATATCCCGCGCAATACGATCTGATTGAGTTCCTAAGCGGCTACATCATTCCTAAGTTCGGAAGATTTGATGGAACGGGGAATGCAAATCAGCACGTCGCCCACTTCAAAGCATCGTGCGGAAATACAGGGGGCAATGACGCGCTCCTTCTTCGTCAGTTTGTCAACAGCCTAACCGGCGTCGCCTTCGACTGGTATGCGAGTATACCGGACGGGTCCGTCATTACCTTTGCCTAAATGGAGTCTCTGTTTCGGCAAAGGTTTATGAGTGCCAGTGATAAAATCTCCATTGCCGACCTTGTAAGGACCAAGCCGGGGAAGAATGAAAGCAACACCAACTTTATCGCTCGATGGCGTAATCTCACAGTCAAGTGCGAACCACCGCTGGAGCGGGACCAGTCCGTCAGCCTTCTCATTGGGAACCTCAGCAATTGGATGGTCCCATTCTTGTATACAGCGGGCCTCAAGACATTTCAGGAG
This sequence comes from Agapanthus africanus, assembly GCA_030015575.1. NCBI lineage: Eukaryota > Viridiplantae > Streptophyta > Magnoliopsida > Asparagales > Amaryllidaceae > Agapanthus > Agapanthus africanus. The sequence continues at coordinate 597,847,075 of CM057341.1, forward strand.
CTAACCAAGAAAGTCTAAATGTCGGAACGCTCGAAGCAAGAGTCCCCGCCGGATTCTCAGAGAGACAAAACTTGGAAAAGCAAGCGGGATGAAAACCGTAGAAGCGGGATTTCCAGCAATACCATTGTCTTTAATGCATCCGACAATGAAGAAAAGCGAAGGGCGGGCGAATCCAAAACCAACCGGTCTAGAAAGCCATTGCTGGGAGGAGATGGGCCTTCCCTAGAGGAGAAAAAGAACAAGGTTTACTCTTTCAGAAGGGACAAGATCCGCAAGATATTTAAAGATGCCTTGAACAACGGCCTACAATTGCCGGAGTCGAAAAGACCCCAAGAAGCAAAAATGACCGAAAATCCTCTGTATTGCCCGTACCACCGAGTAGTGAGCCATGCGATCGAGGATTGCTATATCTTCAAAGACTGGGTCGAGAAGCAGTACAAGGCTGGAGAGATCGAGCTGTCCAAAAGTGTGTTGGTGAACAATCAAGTTGCAACCACCAACTTTATACAGACAGAAACTGAAGCCTTCTGGGAGCAGACAGCCGAACCCGCTGCCCTGAGAAATGAAACGGACTCATCGCGGCCTCCGTAGAGTACGCACATATCTAATAAGACGAAGAAGATGATAAAGCTACTTCGGAAAGAACCCAGGATGGAATGGGAAGGGCAGAAGAAGCCTACCAGTCCAGCTGCCAAGGCGGCTCCATCAGGCTCAAAATCCAAGAAGCTCAAGAAGAAGAAAAGTGCAGCTCGGCGTGAAAAAGAGTCTGCAGGGAGATTGACCATTCAAAAATATATCGATTCCCTCAAAGAATATAAACAAAAAGAAAGAACGTTGATTCAATTGAAGGAGTTCTTCCCTGTACAAGCGGCTGAAATTCTGGAGGAGTTAGAAGAAGACTCCAATGAAGAGATCCCAGTAGTGACCTGCTACGCCATCCATCTTGGCAGCGACTCCGAGGATGAGCTTTGTTTTCCCGAAGAGGACGAGGAGCTCACCATAAAGGCCAATCAAATCCAGCTCAGAAGCGGCAGGGCTCTACCGCAAAATCAGGGCAATGCCCCAAAATGGAAGGAAAAACAAGTCGCTAATGTAGAAGATGGCAGAGAACCGGCTGATGAAAACATAAGTCCTTCCTCGGTGGACTATAATGTCTTGGCACATCTTCGGAAGCTTTCGTCTCTCCTGAGCATCTACGACGCCTTGGTCCTATCTAAGGAGCTTAGAGATGTTCTCATTCACGCTCTACAAAACCCTGGGCGGTATCAGGCTCCCTTTGCGGAAATTAATATGAAAGAGGCCCAGCACGCTTTGCAAGCCGCCGCAGTCACATTTAAGGATGAAGACTTGCTACTGGGAACGGCTGAGTATAATCGGCCGCTTTACGTGACCGGGTATAGCGACGGAGATCGAATTAATCGCATATTGATTAATCCGGGGTCCTCAGTGAACATCATGAACTTGCGAACTCTGAAGAGTTTGTCAATGGACGTCCGACACCTGTCAAGGGAAAGGATTGTCATTCAAGGCTTCAACCAAAATTGCCAGCAAGTTCTGGGGTCTATAGCTTTGCCAATCAAATTCGGGGATCTGTAAACTGAAGCTAAGATATACATGATCGACGCCGACACGTCTTATAAGATTCTCTTGGGGCGGCCGTGGCTCCACGATTACAGCATCATTCCGTCAACTCTCCATCAATGCATGAAGTATACTAAAAATGGCGAAGAAAGACGCATTGACGGAGACACCCAGCCGTTCGGTGTGCATGAAGTCCGATATGAAGATTCTCGGTACTTTATGAACCACCAAAATGCTAAGCCACAACTGACTGAGGATAGACCGGCCCCAAGACTCAAAAGCAAATCTGCGCCGGCTGTCACTTTCAAAAGAAAAAATACCCAAGTGCGCCCGCATTTCGGCAGCGACACTGATGAGTCCGACGCTGGAAGCCCATCCTTCCATAAAACTCGCCCTCATTTCGGCAACGATACGGACGAATCTGTTACTGAAGGCCCATCTAGCAGCAAAGTCCGCCCTCATCTTGGCAGTGACACTGAAGAGTCAGAAGAAGAGGACCTGCCGTGCAACAGCTGTGCAGATTGGCCCCCCATGCAGCAGACGAAACTACGAGAGACCTTCGAAGTCGCAAAAGGGTCCCTAGCATCACAAGGGTGCCGGGACGGATGTGAAAAGAGCTCGACGCATTGTCAGTCTCTACCGTGGACCAGCTGAAAACTTTCTACATGCCCGGGAAGAAAAATGGACAGAAGGGCATCATGTTTTACAGGTCAAACCCCGTTGTGCACCCGGACGATCTTTCTGTCGCGTGCCTTCCCTATGAGAGAGGCATAAGAGCCGTCCTCAATCCCAGATACTATGCGCCCGAGATACGGGAATACTTTAAGAAGTGCGGATGCCGGTTATATCAAACGGAGTCCGAAGCAATGTTTTACGAAGGGCTATGGTATCCACCCCAGGTCCGAGCACTCATCGATGGACGAATTCCAGATAGACAGGGCATAGGCTACATTCAACCTGATTCCAATGCGTACTACATGATCCATGTTGGTGAGGCCAGCGAAAGATCAAATGATGATGATGAGATAACCGAGCCAGAAGAAGCTCCTCAAGAGCTCGAAGATGGCGGACAAGCAACCTTTGACGAGCTAACCGAGATTGACTTAGGAACGCCCGATAATCCAAGGCCGACCTACATCAGCTCACTCTTGTCAGAGGAAATGAAAGCGCAGATAATTGCTTTACTTCATGAGTTCGTCGACTGCTTCGCGTGGACATACAAAGAAATGCCTGGCCTTTCCCCTGAAGTGGTCGTACATAAGTTGGCTATATCTCCTGATGCTAAGCCAGTCAAACAAGCTCCTCGAAGAATGAGAAGGGAACTAGAAGAAAAGGTCATCGAGGAAACAAAGAAGCTCATCGATGCCGGCTTCATCAGGGAAGAGAAATATGCGGACTGGATCGCATGCATAGTCCCAGTGGAGAAGAAAAATGGGCAGATCCGAGTTTGTGTCGATTTCAGGGTCCTCAACAAGGCATATCCTAAAGACGACTTTCCGCTACCGGTCATGGAAATGATGGTCGATGACACCTCAAATTACGAGCTGTTCACCTTTATGGATGGTTCGTCTGGATACAATCAGATCAAGATGTCGCCTGAGGATGAGAAGCACACAGCATTTCGAACCCCGATCGGAATATATTGCTACAAGGTGATACCGTTCGGACTGAAGAACGCAGGTGCTATATATCAAAGGGCAATGACCAATATCTTCGATGACCTAATTCATAAAGTCGTCGAATATTATGTTGACGATCTGGTCATTAAGACTAAAACAAAAGCCGATCATATCCAAGATCTTAGGACCATTCTCACCAGACTGAGGGAATATGACCTAAAGATGAATCCTCTGAAATGCGCTTTTGGCGTGTCGTCGGGAAAATTCCTGGGCTTCATAGTCCGATATCGAGGGATCGAAGTTGACCCATCAAAGATAAAGGCCATCATGGAGATGCCCCCTCCAAAGAGTCTGACGCAGCTAAGATCTTTTCAAGGCAAGCTTGCTTATATATGGAGGTTTATCTCAAATTTAACGGGGAGATGTAGGCCTTTCTCAAAGCTCATGAAGAAAGGAGCTCCTTTTATCTGGGATGCCGAATGTCAAGCAGCGTTCGAAAGAATCAAACAGTACTTGTTGCACCCTCCAGTGCTGGCCACTCCCATTCCAAATAAACCGTTGATTCTCTACACCGCCGTGCTAGATGTGTCACTCGGTGCGCTCCTTGCCCAGAATAACGAGGAGGGAAAGGAAAATGCCCTTTACTACCTCAGTCGAACTCTAGTCGGGGCGGAACACAACTATTCCCCAATCGAAAAGCAATGCCTGGCTCTGATATTTGCTGTGAAGAAGCTGAGGCACTATCTGCTGGCTCATCGGGTTATGCTGATCTTCAAGGTCGACCCGCTCAAACACTTGATGACCAAAGCAAGCCTAGCCGGCAGAATGGCAAGATGGGCTGTCATGCTACTTGAGTTTGCCAAAGTTTATACTCCTCAGAAAGCAGTAAAAGGGCAAGCTCTTGCAGACTTTCTCGCTGCTCATCCCATGCCAGAAGGGTCGCCGCTAAATTGTGAGTTACCCGATGAACAAGTGCTGCACCTCGAGGAAGATGGGCCGTGTTGGGAGCTCTACTTCGATGGAGCCTCATCAATAAGGAGCTCCGGCAGATCAAGCGTCCCGGAGGTAAAAGTGAGGATAGGATTGGTGTTCATCACGCCATCAATGGGAACCCTACGGCGTTCTTTCGCTCTCACCGAGCCTCGAACGAACAACGAAGCTGAGTATGAAGCTCTGATAGCTGGTTTGGAGCTCGCCATAGAAATGGAAATCCTTCGGCTACGGGTTTACGGTGACTCCCAGCTTGTCGTCAACCAAGTAAGCAGCAATTACAAGATATACAAACCCGAATTAGCTCGGTACAAAGGCCGAGTGGTGGAACTCATGAAACGGTTCACTCACATTGAACTAATGAGAGTCCCTAGAGCGTTGAATGGAAAGGCTAACATACTCGCTCGCTTAGCCAAGGAGCTGGCTGATCCTGAAATGGACAAAATTCTGATCACAGTCAGGAGCCGACAAATTCTACCCCAGTCTCTCTACGAGAAGAGGAAAGCGCGGAACAGAAGAGCAGTCCTGCCGAAGAAGCTTCGATCATCCAAGACGAGGCCGATTGGAGAGAACCCTTCATAGAGTACCTCCGATACGACAAGCTGCCCGAAGAAAAATCTGCAAGGATTCAGCTGAAGAAAAGAGCTCTCCGATACGTGTTTGTAAATGACACGTTATACCGCAGGTCATATGAATAACTCTGGGCAGGTGTCTGTCATTGGCCGAAGCCCAAAAGGTCATGAAAGATGTTCACTTTGGCGTTTGCGGTGCTCACCAATCTGGCCCCAAGATGCGACTTCAAATCAAACGGCTTGGGTATTACTGGCCCACCATGATACGGGATTGTGGAGAGCATGCAAAGAAATGTCAGATCTGCCAAATCCATGGTGATTTCATTCACAAACATCCCAATCCGTTGCATCCTACGGTGGCTTCGTGGCCCTTCGAAGTCTGGGGCACCGACATTGTTGGCCCAATTGATCCTCCGTCATCCAAAGGCCACCGGTTCATACTGGCCGCGACAGACTACTTCTCCAGATGGGCTGAAGCTGTCCCGCTAAAAGAAGTCAAGCCAAAGATATTTTGACATTCTTCCAGCATAATATTCTATACCGCTTCGGTACACCAAGAAGAATCATTTCTGACAACGGGCCTTCTTTCAAGAGCTTCAATGTCTCAAGGTTCGCTACTCAGCACAAGATAGACTAGAGATATTCCTCCATCTATAATCCAAGAGCCAATGGGCTTGCCGAAGCCTTCAATAAGACTCTATGCAAGCTCCTGAGGAAAAATGCTTCAGCCAACAAGAGAGACTGGAATCTCAAGCTTCACGCGGCGTTGTGGGCATATCGTACCACGCACCGTACTCCAACTCAGTCCACTCCATACTCATTGCTCTTCGGAGTGGAGGCGGTCCTCCCCCTCGAAGTCGAAGTTCCAAGCTTAAGAATAGCCATTCAACATGAGTTGACGGCGGAGGAAAACGTACTCCTTCGACTTGAAGAACTCGATGCCCTCGAAGAAAAGAGGCTTGCGGTGCAGCAAAATCTGGAGCTATACCGAGCCCAAATGTCACGGGCCTATGACAAGATAACCCGTCTCCACGCTTTCAAGAAAGGTGAATTGGTGTTGGTCCTCAAAAGACCAATCATCCCCAATCGACATGCCAAGGGAAAATTAGAGCCAAACTGGGAAGGACCATACGTCATCGAGAAAGTGTTCGACGGAGGATCCTACTAACTGATAAGTGCCGAGGGAGAAAGGCCCATGCCAACCATCAATGGCCGATATCTCAAGAAATACTACACGTGGATGCTCCAAGTCGCAGGTGAATTGAGCACATCAGCCCTACGGTCTGGATCATACATCCTGCAAAACCGTATACAATCCACGGGCGTAAATGACCCCTATCTCTCCCAAATCCTGTCGGTGAGACTACTTTTAAAGTCCCACCAGCGGCAAAAAAAGAAGAAGAAGAAGAAGAAAAATAAAAGAAATTAAAAAAATAGTAAACGGTATGTCCACAAGCAAAACGGGCACGGATGAAAACCCGAAAGGGCTCCGTGAGTAAAAACAGCAGGACTACCGGAGAGTCTGTGAAAACCCGAAAGGGTGCAAACTCGCGAAAAGAGATGAAATACATTCGCAAAGTCCTCTCGACCTTGTGAGGAGAAAACCCCTGCGTGAGATCCTTACGACTCACAAAGGAGCGACACACTTAGGAATCCTCACGATTCCTAAGGAGAAAATACACCTGCGGGATCCTTACGACTCGTAGGGAGAAAATGCTTTTATAGGACCTTCACGGCCCATAAAATTGAAAAGCCTTAGGTGATAGGGACCCAAACCTGTCTCCTAAGACATCGTTCCCCAACGGGCAACGGCAAATGATGAGTCGCTCCTGGCATTTCGCTTCAGTGTTAGCGGTGCTGATGCCGGCCAAAAATCCAAACCCCAAGTTCTCCCAAGGCAAATGATGAGTTGCTCCTGGCATTATTCCAGTGCAGCAATGCTGATGCCAAACAGGATCCAAATTCCAAGTCCCCAAACGGCGAATGATGAGTCGCTCCTGGTAGCACATTCAAGTGCAGCGATGCAGACGCCAACCAAAACCCAATTTCTCAAAATTCTCCCAGCACTATGGTTGGTCCCCAAGTTGACTACCGTATACAATCCACGGGCTCAAATAATTCTCGTCATACCCATGCCCCACCACAATTACCAGTTACGCGGCTGGTCTCCGCCTTTGGAATTATGCTCCATTGAGAAGACCCACTCATGTGTCCTCACGATATATGAGGAGAACAAACCTTTGTGGGATCCTTACAACTCATAAAGGAAAAATACACTTAGGAGTCCTCACGACTCCTAAGGAGAAAATACACCTGCGGGATCCTTACGACTCGTAGGGAGAAAATGCTTTTATAGGACCCTCACGGCCCATAAAATTGAAAATCCTTAGGCGATAGGGATCTAAACCTGTCTCTTAAGCCATCGCTCCCCAATCCCCAAACGGCGAATGATGAGTCGCTCCTGGTACCATATTCCAGTGCAGCGATGCAGACGCCAACCAAATTCCAAATCCCATACCCCAACGGCGAATGATGAGTCGCTCCTGGTACCATATTCCAGTGCAGCGATGCAGACGCCGACAAAGTCCCGAAATTTTTCCGGCCCTACGGTCTGGATCATACATCTTGCAAGACCGTATTCAATCCACGGGCGTAAAACAATCCCAATCTCTCCCAAGTCCTACCGGTGAGACCATATTCAAAGTCCCACCAAAAAAAATAAAAAAATAAAAAAATAAAAATAAAAAAAGGTATGTCCACAAGCAAAATGGGCACGGATGAAAACCCGAAAGGGCTCCGTGAGTAAAAACAGCAGGACTTCCGGCGAGTTTGTGAAAACCTGAAAGGGCGCAAACTCGTGAAAAGGAGATGAAATGCACTCTCAAAGTCCTCTCGACTTTGAGAGGAGAAAATTCCCGCATGAGATCCTTACGACTCACAAAGGAGCAACACACTTAGGAGTCCCTACGACTCCTAAAGAGAAAATACACCTACGAGATCCTTTCAACTCGTAGGGAGAAAATGCTTTTATAGGACCCTTACGGCCCATAAAATTGAAAAGTCTTAGGTGATAGGGATCTAAATCTGCCTCCTAAGCCATCAATTCCCAAATCCTCTCGGGGCAAATGATGAGTTGCTCCTGGCATTATTCCAGTGCAGCAATGCAGATGTCAAACAAAAAAAAAACAATCCCCAAATCCTCTCGGGGCAAATGATGAGTTGCTCCTGGCATTATTCCAGTACAGCAATGCAGATGCCAAACAAAAAAAAACAATCCCCAGATCCTCTCAAAGACAGATGATGATTCGCTGCTGGTACCATATTCCAGCGTAGCGATGCTGATGTCAACCCAAATCACATCAAGTCAAGCAACCAATGACCTCCCTGGCAGAATCAAATTCCACCTCGGAAACAAGTCAACTTCATCCCTGACGCTGCAAGAAGCGGGGCAAGTCAAATCCAGAATCGACCGTCCACGTCGCTAAAACGGCAGCACCGACCGTCCAAGTTGCAAAAATGGCAGAACCGACCGCCCACGTCGCTAAAATGGCAGCATCGACCGTCAACGTCGCTAAAATGGCAGCACCGACCGTCCAAGTCGCAAAAAGGGCAGCACCGACCGTCCAAGTAACAAAAAGGGCAGCACCGACTGTTCAAGTCGTTAAAATGGCAGCACCGACCGTCTACGTCGCCAAAATGGCAGCATCGACCGTCCAAGTCGCAAAAAGGGCAGCATCGACCGTCCACGTTGCTAAAATGGCAGCATCGACCGTCCACGTCCCTAAAATGGAAGCACCAACCATCCACGTCACTAAAATGGTAGCACCGACCGTCCACGTCGCAAAAGGGACAGAACCGACCGTCCAAGTCGCAAAAAGGGCAGAACCGACCGTCCAAGTCGCAAAAACGGCAGAACCGACCGTCCAAGTCGCAAAAAGGGCAGAACCGACCGTCCACGTCGCTAAAATGGCAGCATCGACCGTCCACGTCGCTAAAATGGAGCACCGACCGTCCAAGTCGCAAAAAGGGCAGCATCGACCGTCCACGTCGCAAAAAGGGCAGCACCGACCGTCCAAGTCGTAAAAAGGGCAGCATCGACCGTCCACGTCGCTAAAAGGGCAGCACCGACTGTCCAAGTCGCTAAAAGGGCAGTATCGACCGTCTAAGTCGCAAAAAAGGCAGCATTGACCGTCCATGTCGTAAAAAGGGCAGCGCAGGATTCCTACAAAGCGGGAACCAGATCACTCGGGGCCAGGGAAACGTCTATCACGACACTCCGTCTCGGAGACATGTCAAGCAACGACCGTCCATGTCGTAAAAAGGGCAGTGCCAGCTTCCCAAAAAGCGGGAACCAAATCAGGTCGCTTCCAAGTAAAAGAAGATCCATCAATTTCATGCACACGACCCACATACGTGGTGTGCATTTATTGATGGGGGGGCAATTTGTTGGGGTAAAAATTTACACCCCGGTTGACCAAGTCAAAATCAAAGTCAACCCCAAGCCAAGTGGGCCCAAGCCCAGATCCAGTGGGCCCATGCCCGGGTCGAGCCCGAACATGAAGCGGCTGGCCTCCCCCCATGCCAAGATAAAAATTTTGTAATAAATAATTTTGTGGTATTTCTTTTATATTATTTTATGGAAAATGTAAGAAAAATAGGCATAAAGCCAAATTTTTGTAAAGCCCATGGCTTATGTGCAAAAAGAAATGGCATATGAGCCATGGGATAGGCAAAATGCCATTTTTTGAAGCCCAAGGGGCTATTTATAAAGTGTATAGCCTATAAAGGCAAGGATAATGAAAATATCCCAACAAATTTTTCTCTCTCCAAAAAAATTAGATCTGAGATCTTTTCTCCTTCTTCAAGGTTCCAAAAATCTTCTTCGTTCTTTTGAATTAAATCAAGAGTTTTACTCTTCATTTTATAAAACAAAATAGCTTTTCACCACCAAACCCACAAAGGGGAACTTGGATCTGTCACTAGATCTCAAAAAGGGGAGATTTTTAAAAAAATCCCATATCCCTTGATCTTCAAGATCCAGCCAACAGAAGAGGAAGAAGAAGAACCCCCATCATTAACCCAAAGCATCTTTGGAGTTTAAACTCCACCCTATTTTCTATTTAGAGAATTTCCGGGGATAGAAGCCCCTTTTTCTCGCCGGCGCTCGAGCGCAAATCGCCTACGTGCCGACACGTGGCGCGCTTGCGCTCCAGCGCCCTGCGCTCGAGCGCAAAGCGCCCACGTGCCGACACGTGGCGCGCTTGCGCTCCATCCCTTTGCGCTCGAGCGCAAAGCGCCCATGTGCCGACACGTGGCGCGCTTGCGCTCCAGCGCTCTGCGCCCGAGCACAAAGCGCCCATGTGCCGACACGTGGCGTGCTTGCGCTCCGGCGCTCTGCGCCCGAGCGCAAAGCACCCACGTCCCGATACGTGGCGCTCCTGCGCTCCAGCGCTCTGCGCACGAGCGCAAAGCGGCTACGTGCCGACACGTGGCGCGCTTGCACTCCAGCGCTCTGCGTTCGAGCGCAAAGCGCCCACGTGCCGACACATGGCGCGCTTGCGCTCAAGCGCCTAGGCGGTGGCCCCACGCATCCTTTGGATGTCTTTTTCCCCCTTTATTTATATATACATGTATATATATACATATGTATACATATGTACACATACGCATACTCCACGACACTGTCCCTGTTAGAAAAAAAATTTTAACGGGGCGGTGCCCCGCACCCCGCAAGGGGGCTGCTAGCCCCCTTTACCCCCAGCCCGCTATCCGGGTAGCGGGACCCCGTAAAAAACTCTGCGTGGCTCATGATATATCCAAAACCCCCCTTCAAAACACAACACACGTACACTGCACATCGAGTTCGCATGACCAGTTTAACCCGTCAATCGGAGGTTCCCTCGCTCCAAAGGCGAGGGGTAATTAACGACAGTTTAGTCCGCGGCTGCCGGAGATTCGGATCCCCACAATCATTAAACCCCGGCCTACCCTAGCCTGGGGGAATCTGTAGTACGCCTGACAAGCGTGCGCGTATTCCCATCTCAATGGGGTGATGAAAAACACCCTACACGTATAAATACAGAATACAACCTGGTATACGTATCGAAATACATATATTCGTATTCGTACAAAAATACGAATAGCCAAGAGAGAAAAAGAATAGTGAACAATAATAATAGAATACATATATAAAAATATATATATAAATTATTAAATCAAAACCTGATTTAATAATCCAGGTTAATCCTAAGCCTCCAGTATTATCAACCGTCCGATTAAAGTCTGTGTAGCCTGTACACATATTTAATCGGACACCTATATGTACCAACATACATCATTTACACCATATCGCCTGAACTGTGAAAACGCTCTGTGTAGGACTCTGAAGACTCGTCAATACACTGGTAGTGGGTTTAACCACAAGCACGTCAGCGGCACTAGCTGTACGTAACGGCTACCTAGGTAATGAGCGAAAGGAAGGCCGACGAGCAAACTTATCCAAACCCCCTTCTGAGCCTGTCCGTGACAATCTCCATGCAGTCTAGTGTGTTCGTCTAATAGTATCGCATATCTTGTCTAGGGGGTGGATAAAATCATACCCCTAATAACGCGATATTTCGTGTCGGTATGAAGCCCGTCACCCACTGAGAAACAACTAATCCAAATCAGTAATTCTCGTCCACCTTGTCCAAGGATTTCTGGTGATGTCCACCCATGCACAACGCAACATCAACCCCCAATACCGGAAGAGACGAATCCCCGACGATCCTCTTATTGCTTCCATGTGGCTCGGGACTTTACCCAACTAAAACCTGTTTGCATGACTCCTTAGAGCCGTGGTAGGGTAGTAATCAAAGCACAGTGGGAACTCACATGAGACAAATGAAGATCTCAGGTCGACAGACTAACCTATACTCATGTCACCTGAGAACTGTTTGTTGGTTATAGTGCCCTCAAAGTCAATTATTGGATCGCAGGTACGTGATTGCAATGATTGAGGGAGGACCTATACCGGTAGGACAGTCTTACTCGAGATGATAGTATGCTATTTGGTTTGTCTTTGTCATCATGTACATGCTTTAGGCGATATTACAGATCACTATTACACGTTGATAGAGCCCTTAGGATTCTTGCTTAACTACCAGCGGTATGATGGCGATTGATTGATAGAAAATTCCGTGTCGTGTTTGGAAAATGTAAAATATATCACAACCAAAGAAATTTATCAAACCACAATCAATTGACGGTGTCTATTGTAAGTTCGTCGGTGAATGCGGATCGCCCACAGGGAAAGTGTGATTTGATCGATCTTTTTTTAGTTGAGTTGAAAATTATAAGAGAAAAGAAAATGATTCAATAATTGTGAAGCTTAGTTTCAAGAATCATCATGAATTAGATCTTAAATCAAGAAATGGTAGAAATCAAGAAAATATCCAAATTGTTTGAGTTATCAAGATTTGTAGAGAGGCTTGTCGGAATCAATCGAATCGATAGTGATGATGAATGTTTATGATCATAAATTCTTATCTATTGAAGATTTTTTGCTAGATCGATGACAATCAACGAGGTTTAGGGATCTATTGAAGAAACTAGGGTTTCTTCATCATCATCCCTTGTCCTTTCGTTGATTAGCAATCAAATTCTAGCCTCTAGGAAATTCAATCATCGATTGTTGATCTCTAATTTAGAGTGAAAACATTCAAGAAAGTATCTCGCTCAAAACTAGGTCATCGTCGATTCAATTTCCTAGGGTTTACAAAACTCATAAGACTTAAGAATCGTTCAAGAATTCATCAACATCATCTACCTATTCTTTCAATTCCGATACAAGCGGAGTTTTACTCACACATCATTATAAAGCAATCAAGAACTAATAATATCATAATGCGACAATGAATAGAAAGCAAGCATAAAGATTTTCACCTTTTCTTATTCGATGTTTCGTTACAATACACTCAAAGAATAAAAGATTTGAGGAGGAACTAAATCATCGAACTAGCTTCGCATCGTTTTCTTGAGTCGCGAATCGTCGTGGATCTCTTGCTCGGATGAAGATCGACGTTGCTTCAAAAGGCTTGTTGGATGCTTGCTCGATTTGGTACTCGATGAATCTTGATTTGGATCAAATTGTGTCACTCAATTTGTTTTAGAATTGATTTGGATCTCACTAGAATTTTACCCTAATTGATGAACAACCTCTTCATGAAGCCTTAGGTGCCTTTTTATAGTGTTTCCCTTTAGCTTCCCCTAGAAGCTAGGTATAGCTTCCCTTGCAAGCTTGGTAGTTGAAGAGAAGCTTCTAGATTAAGTTAGTTATCTAGAATACAAGAGAAGACTTGCTATTCGAGGAACTGAAGCGTCTTGAAGAAGTTTGGCCGTTGAAAGAAGAGCCCTGCAAAAAGTTCCAACCGCCGACGAGTCAACTCGGCCGCGGATCGGCCTGACTCGGCCGAGGATCCGCGGCCGTTTGGTGGACGCAGTGCATGAAAATTCCTGTGTTGTTTTATGTTGGCTTGATGGCACTTTCCTGATGTCTGGAATATTTTTATACTTTCTTGTTTACTGCCAGATCATAAGTCTTGGACTTGGTGTATTTTTATCAGCACTTTTAGCATTTCCGGCTCTTTTACCTGGAGAATTTCCTGCACACAATCTCGAGACAAGGGTTGATATATACAGATCAATGCAAGTAGTAATAAACACTTAATTTCCCTTTAGCATGTCTATTATAACTATAACACATGTTATTTGGTATTTTCCTGATGAATTCATAATCTGTGTTATAATTACAATAAACACCTATATATGATTGATAAGAGTAGGGAAATTAACATGTTGAGAATGCACTATTTTCGACTGATCAGCGATCATATACATGAGAGTTAGGTAGTCTATAAGCATATCCTTAAAGTGTCCCTAGTCGTGGGAGTTTCGAGACTGGGCATCGATACTCCATGAGTAGACTAGTATATACGATCGAGACCCCGACGAGGGGCGATGGCCGGTCTCACAAGCCATTGGTGTCAGTTGGTTCACCTAAGTCGTATACAGGAGTTCATTGGGTTATGAGTACACTGGACAGGACTCGCCGGGAACATGCTATTTGGTATTATACATGTCGTCAGATAGAAGTTCCCAGGTGACATGTGTACAGGTTAGTCTATCGACCTGAGATCGTCATATGTCTCATGTGAGTTCCCACTGTGCTTTGATTACTACCCTACCACGGCTCAAAGGAGTCATGCAAACAGGTTTTATTTGGGTACAGTCCCGAGCCACATGGAGGCAGTGAGCGGATCGGCAGGGGATTCGTCTCTCCCGGTATTGGGGGTGAGATCGCGTTATGTCTAGGAGAGCCATTACACGAAGTCCTTGGCCAAGGCAAGTGATATTTACCGATAGGTATTCCTGTAGTATCTCAGGGTGTTCTAGGCTACACTCCGACACGACTTATACCGCTATTGGGGGTCTGACGTTTACCAGCCCCCTAGGCCCGATATGCGATACTCATAAACGAACGGACCGGACTGTACGGATATTGTCACTGACAGGCTAAGTAGGGTTTCAGGATGAGTTCGCTCGCCGGCCTCCCTTTTATCAATACCTTGGTAGTCGTTATGTACAGCTAGTACCACTGACGTGCTTGTGGTTAAACCCGCTGCCAACGTATTGACGAGTCTTTAGAGTCCCCCAAAGATAGTTTCCCAAGTTTCGGGCGAAACGTTGTAGAGGCCGTATGATTTCATGGCAGGATTCGATCATATACGTGCACTTGTGCACGGATCATGATCGTATGGATCATACTAGTAGGCTTTGGTTTAAGCCGGATACTAATATTAGATTTGTTGGATTACTTTAGTCTCATTACATTCGCATTCAGTCGGAATGCGGATGCGGGTATGTATATATAGGTGAGGGGTATCCTTGTGATCCGTCACAAGTTTACTTTAGATGTTGCCATTCTTTTTTTGTTGGATTAAACATTTTGGTTTAAATGTTTAGTGGAGGAAAATGTGAGAGCAAGTTTTTTCCATAAGCATCTTTTCATGCCACATGTACATGGTGACTCATGGTCTTGGTTCTTGTAGCCATTTATTGTGACATGGATTGATTTGGTGGTTAATTATGCTTAGTGGGGGTATTTTGGAGAGAGAGGGGCTGCCATGTGTGGCTTGAGGGCTTTGGTTTTTTGATATATCTCTCTCTCTCAAAAATATAACACACAACATAATAAGAAAAAGTTTCTTCTTCTTTCTTCTTGTGCTCACCTCCTCCTCCAAAGGCATCTTCTTCAACCTCCATCCATACCATCTCCTGTGATGAGAATCAATGGATGCTTGAGACAAAGTTATCACACACATTCTCTACTTCACCTTGGACATGTCGGCTAGCAAACTTAATGTCCGAGTTGCTTCGATTTGAAGCGGGAGCCCGTAAAAAGACTTCTTGATGTGGTGCCCTTTTCGATGAGGAGACCGGAGATCGAGCGAGATCAGAGATGCCGCGAGGAGCAAGAGATGGCGGCTAAAGACCGAAGGACACGGATCGATCGGTATAGCCTTTCTATCATCTTTCTTGTTAGCTAGTTTATGTTAATGGTTCGATCCGGGTGAAAGACTACGATAGCGTCAGTTTCGTAAAAAAATTTTGTTCCGCATTTGGCCTCGGATTGATGGCTGGGGCGCTACCGTAGACTTACATGGTATCAGAGCCACGCCATTAACCTTTACTAGCTTGTTCTAACTTG
This sequence comes from Agapanthus africanus, assembly GCA_030015575.1. NCBI lineage: Eukaryota > Viridiplantae > Streptophyta > Magnoliopsida > Asparagales > Amaryllidaceae > Agapanthus > Agapanthus africanus. The sequence continues at coordinate 597,862,584 of CM057341.1, forward strand.
TTTGAAATATCGATCGAACGAAATTTCCAAAACCGCGATTCCATTTCATGAAGTTTCTGTCGAAATATTTTTGTGGTCTAAAAATTATTTTCAGTATGTTAGAAAATCGTGCAGGCTTTTCTAAGACCCCCGAAGAAATTTGAAAGCACGATCTCACTATACCGCCGCGGAAACCCGGCAGAACAGGAATGTTAGCCGAAGTTCCGTGGTGGAATTGTGGACTGAGCGCTTTATTTTTCTTCTGGGTGTCAGCTATATGGAATTGTGGTTTCTGGAATATTTTGTTTGGGCCCAGATTTTGTTTGATTACTGGATTTGTACTTGGGGCCCACTTTGGGAAATTTTGTCGATAGGAATTTTAAATATGTTAGTTCACAGTACTTACATTACTATCTGCGACCATGAATGTCATTCGAGCGGTAAATCTTGTCTAATTGCTATAGCTCTTTTAGACAGGTTTGCGAACGTGACATTCACGTTGATGTTCTGTGTTGTGCTGTGATGTTGCGGATTTGTCGTGGTGGATAGCTTGCGTGCAATGGTAGTACAGTTTGGATTTATTTGTGCATTTTATATTGCGGGGCGAGCGTCCAACATGTGGACTACCGTCACTGCCTGTTTGTATATTATTCTTTTGGGGCACGACCGGGTTGAGTTAATGTACCCGTTGTACATATTTTCTTTTCTGTACTAGGATTACCCCGTGGTGGAGTGCACGGATAGCCGGGTTCTAGAGGGCAACGGGCCCGCATCTCATGGCTTTAAGACGGAGGGGATTCACTCTAGAATTAGCGGGCTATTCGCCTCACTCGTAGGGGATACAGGTTGACCCAAGGAGGGGTGCTCAAGTTACCGGATTACGTGAAGTGCTGGGTGGTCCATTCACTTTGCTGAAGGGGGCTTCCTCGCTTCAGGTTTTTGCGGGTAACTTGCCGCACTCGTAGGGGTCTAGGTTTCATTGCACAGGCTATCCACACGACCAGGGGAACGTCGGGTTTCGCTTGCGGCTCAAAGGAAACCCGGGGATCCCAGATATATGTATTATTCTGTGATGCTTATTGCTTTTCTGTGATGTTGCATTTATCACGCCTGGAGCGATTATTGTATATTGATATATATATATACTAGTAGATGTTGTATATGTTTTACACCGCGCTAGTCCAGTCCCCGCTCTGTCGTTAGTTAAGTAACCTAACGGGTGATGACGGGACCCAGTGGAGAATGCGGATGGCATATACGTACATTTTATTTTCGTTCTTTTCTGGTGTGATTAATTGATGGGACTGCATTGATTATGATCAATGCAAAGAAAACAAACATATTTGATGTTGTTGGAACAATTTTCAAAAAGCTGTTATTACAAGGACATTTTCATTTGCTTTGCACAGCGGTATTCAATTTGGAATATCCAGCACTTCATTCGATGAGGCAAAGGCTGAGATCCCTTCATCGGGAGTGACCCCTTGGGCAGAAGTTTGCGTCAGGGTAATAACTTCACTATAGTCGATTACTTTTTGCTTTGCATCGCGGTATTCAATTGGAATATCCTGCACCTCATTATACGGGGAAAGAGCTGAGATCCCTTCACCGGGAGTGACCTCTTTAGCAAAGGTTTTCGCCACTATATTTTTGTAAAAAGCTATCCAGTTCCTTCAATGATATCAAGTTCATTACATTAACGGTTTTTCGCCAAAAACCATTCGTAGCCCTCTGTCATTTCAGAAGGGTAGCACTTAGTATTCATGCTATGTTTGTTGGCCTTCATCATGGCATAGTGTATGGAAGCTATTTGTTACTTTTCTGTTACATAGATAGATGCGTTGGTTTGGGACAGTCGTACTACTATTTTGGCCTTCGTCAAGGGTATGTACGGGTGGGTTCAAATTAACCTGGATAATGACGGGTAGAACTTGACATGTGACTTATGATATGTTGGCCTTCGTCAAGGTCATAAGAGCATGGGGTAAAAATCACATCGGGAGTTTCTAAAGAAACTGAAACTTGCCAGGCATGCGCATACCTTCTGGAGTGTGATAACATGAGTGGATTCCATCATGTTATCATGCGATGATAGTTTGATCCCGATTCCCACAGATGAGTTGGTTTACTCTTCGGGTGATCCCGACTAATTCTTCTTTCAGGTTTGGAGAAGAATTTGATGATACAGTGGGTGGTTTCCTGATTAGATAAAGTGATTAACCATTCTAATCTAGGTTAGAGTGCACGCAGAGTATTTCTTTTCTCTCTCTCTTTGGCAGCGACTATGGCCTGACCCAAGACTATGACTCAGTAACCAAGTTAACCGAACTTTCTTAAAAGACTGGCTTTTGGATTGTCTTAGTTGCATACATCATTGCCACTCCTTCTTTTACACTTTGCATTTCTCCAGAACACCCCGTATCACTAAGAATATCCACTTCCATTGGATAAATCCATCATATGGTTATATACGAACTCGAAGAAACTTGTTCCAGATTCGAGGATGGATTCTGGTTTTGGAGATATTGAATATGACTATTCAGTTGTCTTTTCCCTTTACCTTCTCTCAGGTTTTGAGGGCTCCTAGGATTAGGAGAGGGTACACCTATTACGTTTATTGGATAGTCTTCTTCCAAATCATAGGCAGGTTCCAAAAGGTAGGGAATGAAGAAAACCAATTAGACTAAGTGTGGTGTACAGAAGGTAATAAGTAAAGACAAATAAAGGGATTAGAAAGAGGGCAAAGTAAATTGCGACTGCTATCATTCACGACCAAACCAAGTATTTCATCGCCACTCCTATTTCACCTTTGTATTTCTCCAGAACACCCCGTATCACTACGAACATCCAATTCCACTGGATAAATCCATCGTATGGTTATATACGAACTCGAAGGAACTTGTTCCATATTCGAGGATGGATTCTGGTTCATGAGAAATAGGAATAAGGTTTATTCAGTTGTTTTTTATCTTTACCTTCTCTCAGGTTGCGAGTACTCCTAGGATTAGGAGATTACACCTATTATGCTTATTGGATAGTCTTCTTCCAAACCATAGGCTGGTGTCGAACGGTAGGAAAGGAAGAAAACCATTTGGCCTAAGAAGGTGTACAGAAGGTAATGACTAAAGACATATAAAGGGATTTGGAGAGATGGCAAAGAAATGTACGGTTATAGTCATGAATCTGATAATGGAAAAGGCATTACTAGGAATACCCGGATGTAAGTCCACGTTGCCCAACCCGGTGCTTACGGGGAGGCGGAAACGGTATAAAAAATCGATTTTTACAACTCTAGGCAACATGGACTATCACAAGGAGGATCTTTGCTAAACATAAACTAACAACCAAGCTAAGAGATTTAGCTACTCGGTTAAAGGGTTATACCTAAGTCTTGAAGTCCTTCTCTTCTTGCTCCTTGGAGTGGGATGAACGGGTCGTACTCGTCGCCTTCTCTTGCCGAAGAAAGATCCACCCGAGGGCCTCTACCTTTGGCTCCTACCTCAAACTAGAAGTAACTAAGGTGCTTGGTGTGCTAAACCTAGAACCTTAGAAAGAGTAGAGAGTAATTTTGAAGGTTTTATCTCAAAGCTTAATGGTTCTCAACTCATGAGAGGGGAGAGCCTTGAGAGAGAGGAAGAGGATGAGAGAGAATGAGAATGAGAGAATGAGAAGATAATTTCAACCTTCTCACATTTATGTGAATTATGATAATTAAATAATTAATCAAAAGATAATTGTGATGGTTAACTTGAAATGACCATTATCATTTCACATTAATGAATTTTGCAAGAATCAAAGAGCATCTTTCATATGAAATGATGGTCAATATGTCAACATAGGCCAACTAGTCAACCATAATCAAATGGTCAACAACCCTAACCATAACACAATTATAATTAATTAATATTAATTATCATATTTCACATATAAACATTAGGGTTAAGAAAAGGACAACGGTCATCAACCCTAATGAAAGTCATCTGCCTCAGCCTCAGTCAACTGTGCATACACACCCGTATCCATGTTCCGAGGAACACGAATACAATGAGATAAAACCAATCCCAAAACATATACTAGGATCTGGCTTAAACCAAAACCCGCTAGTATAAGCTTTCCGGACACCAAACGTGCACAAGTGTGCTGATGTGAACGAACCCCGTTGCAAAACCATGCGACCTCTACTCTGTTTTGCCTAAAGGAGAATAACCCTCTGTGTGGGACTCTAAAGACTCGACACTACGCTGGCAGTGGGTTTAACTACAGACCGCAAGTGGCACTAGCTGTACGTAACGGTCCCCAGGTAGATGCCGATAAGAAGACTGACGAGGTAAACCCATCTGAACTCCTACTGAGTCTGAATGTGACAATCTCCGTACAGTCCGGTCTGTTCGACTAAGAGTATCGCATGGCGGGCCTAGGGGGCGGTAAACGTCAGTCCCTTAATAGCGGTACAAGTCATGTCGGAGTGTAGCCCAGAACACCCTGAGATAACACTGGAAACTTAACAGTATATCTTGCTTGCCCTGGCCAGGGACTTTGTGTAATGGCTCTCCTAGACACAGCGCGATATCAACCCCCAATACCGGGAGAGACGAATCCTGTCTAACCGTCACTGCCTCCAAGTGCTTCGGGACTGCACCCAACTGCTACCTGTTTGCATGACTCCTTTGAGCCGTGGTAGGGTAGCAATCTAAGAACAGTGGGAACACACTCGAGGCGAAGTGACAGTGTCAAGTCAACGGACTAAGCTGTACTCATGTCACCTGGGAATTGATAACTGACGATAGGTATAATACCAACCAACAGTTCCCGACGAGTCCTGTCCAGTGTACTCGTAACCTAACGAGCACCCGCATACTATCTTAAGTACGACATACTGACGGCTGTGGGACAGACCGTCTCCCAAGCAGGGATGAGAAGCGCATACGCTAGTCTACTCCGGAGTATCGATGCTCTGTCTCGATAGTCCTACGACTAGGGACCTGCATAAGGATGTGCTTGTGGATTACCCAGCCCCCACGAGTGTGACTGCCATCACAACGCTGGTAATCAAGCAAAGATCCTAAGGGCTCCACTAATATGTAAAGGCGATATGCTATAAGAAACACATACACACATTAAAGTAGAAACAAACCAAGTAGCATACTACTATTTTGAGCAAGATTGTCTATACAAGGTGAATATCCCAAGCTTCCATTAAATAATATACAAACTAGTATGATACAGTAATGGCCTCTAGGGCATATACACAAACAATCTCCCACTTGCACTAAGGCCATGTACTGGCGTATCGAAGACCTATCATCTCGATCAGCCGCTCGAACTGCGTCTGGGGTAAGGCCTTCGTGAATGGATCAGCAGTGTTATCTTCCGTAGAAACTCTCCGAACCTCGATCTCCTGGCGACCCACGATCTCCCTGATCAGGTGATACCGCCTCAAGATGTGTCTGGACTTCTGATGGGACCTGGGTTCCTTCGCTAAACCTATAGCCCCGTTGTTGTCGCAATACAGAGGTATTGGATCAACAATGGATGGAACCACCTGAAGTTCTGTCAAGAACTTCCTTATCCAGACGGCTTCTTTTGCGGCATCTGCAGCAGCAATATATTCCGCTTCCATCATCGAATCAGCAACGGTTTCCTGTTTGGAACTCTTCCAACACACCGCCCCTCCATAGAGGGTAAAGACATAACCCGACATGAACTTGGAATCATCCTTGTCACTCTGGAAGCTGGAGTCAGCAAAGGCCTCGATCTGGAGGTCTTTTCCGCCATACACCAAGAACATCTCCTTAGTCCTTCTCAGGTACTTGAGAATGTTCTTTACCGCTATCCAGTGTTCTCCCCAGGGTTTGACTGATACCGGCTTACCACACTCAGTGTATAAGCTACATCTGGTCTGGTACACAACATCGCATACATTATAGAGCCTACCGCAGAAGCATAGGGTATAATAGACATGCGATCCCTTTCCAAATTAGTCTTGGGAGACATCTCTTTGGAGAGGGTGATCCCGTGACAAGCCGGTAGATTACCGCGCTTGGAATCTTCCATACTGAATCTTTTCAGTATGGTGTCGATGTACCTGGACTGTGAAAGTCCCAATATCCTCTTGGATCTGTCACGAAAGATCCGGATCCCCAGAATGTAAGAGGCATCACCCAGGTCTTTCATGGAGAACCTGTGTGACAAGAACCCTTTGACAGATTGTAGCATAGGATTGTCATTTCCTATCAAGAGAATGTCATCCACGTATAAAACGAGGAATACGAAAGTTCTTGCTACAAATCTACTATAGATGCATGGTTCATCTGGATTTTTGATAAAGCCAAATTCTTTGACCGTCTGATCAAAACAGATGTTCCAACTCCGCGATGCCTGCTTTAGTCCATAGATGGACTTAAGCAACTTGCACACCTTTCCGCTGCTCCCACTCTGAATGAAACCCTCTGGCTGGTCCATATAGACACACTCCTCTAAATTTCCATTTGGAAAAGCGGTCTTTACGTCCATCTGCCAAATCTCATAGTCGTGGAAGGCAGCAATGGCAAGAAGGATCCGAATGGATTTCAGCATAGCCACTGGAGAAAAGGTTTCGTCATAGTCCAAACCAGGTCTTTGACGAAAACCCTTTGCAACAAGTTTAGCCTTATAGGTCTCAACCTGTCCATCTACACCAATCTTCTTTTTGAAGATCCACTTGCATCCTACGGGTTTTACCCCATCTGGAGCAACGTCCAACGTCCATACTTTGTTGGTGTACATGGACTCCATTTCGGTCCGCATTGCATCCAGCCATTTTACCGAGTCAACGCTCTAAATGGCCTGCTGGAAGCTAGTCGGCTCATCACTATCAATGATGCAATCCTCTCTATCCCCGTCTATGAGAAAACCGTAGTATCTCTCGGGCGGATGAGACTGCCTACTACTTCTGCGGAGCGGCGCAGGAATGTCCTCATCTTTCGAACCCTCTAGTTCTACTAAGCTTTCAGTAATAGCTCGTGGTTCTGGAATTTCTTCCAGTTCTATTGCGCTCCCACTTATCTGATTTTCCAAAAACTCAGTTTCCAAGAAGTGGGCATGAAGAGAAATAAAAACCTTTTGTTCCTCTTCGCAATAGAAGAAATATCCCTTGGAGTTCTTTGGATATCCCACAAACTTGTACTGTACTGAGCGTGTCACGAGTTTGTCCGCATGCTGCTTTTTGACAAAAGCTGGACATCCCCATGTTTTAATGTGCTTAAGATAGGGTTTCTTCCCACTCCATATCTGATATGGTATGGTAGGCACAGTCTTAGTTGGAACTCGGTTCAAAAAGTATGCAGCTGATTCTTGTGCATATCCCCAGAATGGTCGCGGTAACTCAGCGTTACTCATCATGGAACGTACCATATCTAATAGGGTTCGGTTCCGTCTCTCCGATACACCGTTATGTTGCGGGGTGTATGGAGGAGTAAGCTGAGAGAGAATTCCATTCTCTTTTAAGTAATTCAGGAACTCGGCACTTAAGTATTCACCACCTCGATCAGATCTCAGTGTCTTGATACTTTTTCCTGTTTGTTTTTCTACTTCATTCTTATATTCCTGGAATTTTCCATAGGCTTCGAATTTATGTTTCATTATGAAGACATATCCGTACCTTGAAAAGTCATCCGTAAAAGTAATGAAGTAAGAATAATCGCTTCGCGCATGCGTAGACATTGGACCGCATACGTCACTGTGTACGAGTCCCAAGAGCTCGCTCGCTCTTACTCCGTGTCCAGTGAACGGAGTCTTTGTCATCTTTCCTTTGAGACAGGATTGACAAGTTGCATATGATTGATATTCAAACGGATCCAAATATCCTTCTGTATGTAACTTCGTCAACATTCTCTCATTGATGCGACCCAGTCTACAATGCTATAAGAAAGCCTGATTTGTTTCCGGAGACTTTCTTTTGTGTGTATTCTGGACATTGAAAATCTGTGGTTGGTTTAATACGTATATACCATTGCTTAATGCACCTGACCCAATCAGAACTTGATTAAGGTGAATGTTTACAACATTACTTACAAATGCAAATTCATAACTTTCTTTAGATATTAAAGATACAGAAATGATATTACAAGTTGCATTGGATACAAAATAACAATTACGTAAAACCGAAATATGTCCATCTGACATTCCTATGTGATAGTCCCCCACGGCCTCAGCATCCATGCTAGCTCCGTTTGCAACTCTGAGGATCATATCACCTGCCTTCAAAAACCTACGCTTTCTTTCTCAGTGCCTGCAAAGAATTACAGATATGAGATCCTGATCCGGTATCCAATACCCAGGAAGTAGAGTTTATTGATAGACAGTTTACAATAACATACACACCTGAAGCTGAAGCCGTAACTTGCTTCAGATCTTGGTTTCTGGCCTTCCAAGCCTTGCAATCTTTCTTCCAGTGTCCACTCTTGTGACAGTAAAAGCATTCTTCCTTCCCCACAAGCTTTCCCGCTACCTTTGTTGCCTTTGCCTTTCCCTTCGTATCCGCTTTACTAACACCGCCCCTTGGTTTGGCGGGGGTTTTCTTCTTCTTTCCCTTAGCTTTCGCCTTGGACCTAGAAGAGGAAGATCCTCCTGCAAACAAAGTGGATGTTTCACTACCTTTCTGTAGGGTGCCCTCTGCACTCCTCAGCATGTTGAGGAGTTCTAAAAGTTCAACTTCCTTTTCTTGCAAGTTGAAGTTCAGGATAAACTGGGCGTAAGTGGAAGAAAGGGACTGGAGAATCAAGTCCGTATAGAGCTCATTCTCCAACGTGGTCCCAAGGTCCGCGAGCTCTTCTATATAGCCAATCATCTTAAGCACGTGTTCCGCTACCGATGATCCGACGGCCAATCTCGCCGAAAATAGCTTTTTCGATACTTCGTATCTGGAGATACGGGATTGCTCTCCATACAGTTCTTTTGTATGGAGAAATATGGATTCGAGGTCCATATTCTCGTGCCTCCTCTGATGTTCATTGTCCATAGAGGCAAGCACGAGGCACTTGGCCTTCGTGCAGTCGATTTCCCAGGTCTTACAGATTTCCCTATCCGCGACGCTGGTTTTGGGACCTGGGATAGGGGAGCTTTGGTGGTAAGGAGATACCCTAACTTGTCATAAGTGATTGCCATTTTGACATTCCTGAGCCAATCTTTGTAGTTTGGCCCTGTCAATATGTTTTTATCTAGTAGTAACTTAAGTCCAGTCATGATGTTTGGTTGCTGCAATTAGGAGAGAGAGAAGAAACACTTTAGCATGATGCTCTTGCAAGTTTAGAGTGGTTTTTAATTTGTCTAAACAGGATGGCTCCCACTGTCTCTCGAATCCCTCCTCAAACCAAAAAGAAAGAATTAGTCGGGATCAATCTCACCGTACAATACATGCTTAACCGTTCAGCCAGGCCAGTGTTGGTACTTCGGGGGAGGTTTTCCAACGCTTTCGCGAAATTCCTTAATTAAATAACCTCTTTTCCCTTTGGGCGTAGCCCCGCTAACACCTTTCTAGACACCTACTTGGTTTATAGCATTGATCGTTAAGTGAGAAAGTTACGGAGGAGTAGCATATACTCACAGTAGAATCGGAATCCAAATATCATCGCGTGACAAAACTAAAGGAATCCTACCAGATGTAGGGTTGCTAGGCACGCTCACAAGGTTCTACGAGGCATCAACCATGCCCGATTAAAATTTTAGCCGTGCCGAACAACCCTAAGCCGGATCTTTATACTAGAGTTTGGGCGAAAACAAGTATGTTAAACAGTTTAACACTAAGTGAGAGGGATTACAACCTTTGTAGATCCAGTCCTTCACTTCAATAGCTCCGTGTAGATGTCCCCTTCGCTGCGATCGTGAACTCCAGACTCTAGAGAAGGTCCATAAGAAGAACGAACGTGCTTGCTTCGATGACTTCGAGGCCGCAGATGATCTACGTTGGGGAGACACTAACTCAAGCTATTCCTTCACTAGGTCAAGAACTTTATGAAGAGAACACACTCTACTACATGGCAAGTGGTAGAGGATGAAGAAGTAGGAAGTGGGCTCAATTTAGAATTGATTTTCTCACACTTTTTCTCATGGCACCATTAGAGCTAGTAAGCTTTTCATGGAGCTTGATGAAGAAGAAGAAGAAAGAATAATCTCATCCAAATGAAAACTTATCCAATGAATTATTGCACCATGGTTGAGTTAAGCCCTCATGCTTAACTCATGTAGAGAATTAACCAAAGTATGAGGTTAAGGATTGGGTTAACTAATATCCTAAGAATGACAAAAGTGTTGACTTTGTCAATGTTGCATACAAGCTTCTACAAACTTGATAACATTGACTAAAGTCTCCTCTCTTTTGTTATTCTTAAGGAAATAAGTAATTCCTAATTTAACCTAAACTTTATATAAGTCTCATACACCCATCATGTATGTATCATCAAGCATGATACAAACATGTACACTTGCATATATCACATATAAACAATGTGCAAAATCTAGTGAGAAAATAAATCATAAGTGAGCTAATACTAGTTAATGTAATGTAATATATCAAATATATAATTATACATTAAATTATTAAATCAACTCTTGATTTAATAACCCAGTTATAACCGACTAATATCATGTGTAACAACTTATCGAATCAACACTTGATCCGATAACCCGGCTATATCGCAGACAACCGATCAATGTCACGAATCGCGAGAATAGAATATGATATCTCATATCGTATTAATCTCGGTCCCGCACATATCACATATGTGCTCCTACTCCGTTTTGCTTGAGCCAGGAAACCCCTGTGTAGGTGATGATCATATCAAACACCCACAAGCCGCAAGCGGTATGCTAAACGTAACGGCCACCCGAGTATTGAGCGACCAGAAGATCAACAAGCAAGCCTGTACATTCTCCTGTGAATCCAATCAGTAACACTCCCGTACAGTCCGGTCTCGTCGTCTGATATGTTGCATATCTCGCCTAGGGGTGGTAAACGTCAGATCACAGTAGCTCGATAAGTCGTGTCGATATGAGGTCTATAACAGTTCGAGAAACTACTGATAACACTTACCAGTAAATCTCAGCAACCCTGGCCAGGGATTTCCGGTTATATTCAATCGAACACAGCACAACATCAACTCCCTATACCGGGAGAGACGAATCCCCTCCTATCGCTCATTGCCTCCATGTGATTCGGGACAGTGCCCAAAAGCCACCATCTTGCACGCCATCTTGGACGTGGTATGATGGAAATCAAAGCACAGAGGGATTCACACAAGACTCTATGACGATCTCGGGTCAACAGACTACTCTGTACCAGTGTCACCGGAGAACTGCCATCTGACGTGAGGTATAATACCATCTGGGAGTTCTCGGCGAGTCCGTCCAGTGTACCCAGTCTCCACTGAGCACCCGTACACCATCCTTGATGTCAAACACCGATGGATATGGGATCATCCATCGCCCATCATATGGGTCAAGATGCGTATACGCTAGTCTACTCTGGTGTATCGATGCCCTGTCTCGATACACCGTCGACTAGGAACAGTTATAGGATTTACTCGTCGACTACCGTGGCCCTACTAGTATGATCTCATCATAGTCCCAGTAGTCGAGTACATATCCTAAGGGCTTTATCAACATGTAACATAGAGACAATCAGAGTACATGTTAAGATAAAGTATAACCAGATGGCATACTATCATGTCAAGCAAGAAAGTCCACCCTATATATGTCCTAGCATCCACTACAATATACATCGTATGTACAGTAATGGCCTCTAGGGCATACATATAACTAACAATCTCTCACTTGTACTAGGGCTATCTGTTGTGGTATCACATGCCCAACAATTAGTTGCGGTTGAAGTATCTCATACTCAACCATCCCATAAAAGTCTCTACTGGGAAAAAGGCCTTTGTGAGTAGATCCGCGCTGTTGTCCTCTGTGTCTACTCTCCTAACCTCGATCTCCCTGGAGATCAACCATCTCCATGATCAGGTGATACTGCCTAAGAATTATATCTGGATTTTTGATGGGACGGCAGTTCCTTGGCTAAAGCCACAACTCCATTGTCACACAATGGTAGGAACGAAGTTCATCTCATGAACTTATATATATCCAGACTGCCTTTTTGGTAGCATCCTTGGTAACGATGTATATTGCCTTTAATCGTCTAGTAAGTCACGGTATCTAGCTTGGAACTCTTCCAACAAACCGTCCCTCCACTGAGGGTAAAGACAATGCCTGCGACTGACATTCAGTCATCCTTATCACCCTGGAACCTTTCCAGTGATTCTCCCCGGGATCGATTGATACCATCTCACTATAACTAGTGAGTATCCTAACATCCAATTAGATCTATCTCATAGATCCAAAATCCAGGATTCAGGAGGTATCACTATGATCCTATATGGAGAATCCTTGTGATAAGCGGAGATTGACCGAGCGTAACATAGGAAACTCCTTCCCTATCAAGAGTATGTCATCCACGTACTCTACGAGGATCACCACCATACTCCAAACTACCCTTTTTGTATATACAAGGTTCATCTACCATTTTGATGAAGTCAAACTCTTTGGCTATCACATCAAAACAGATGTTCCAACTCCGCGATGCCTGTTTTATCACATAAAACATCTTGCACACGTTTCCGCTGCTCCCACTATCTACGAAAACCTCTGGCTGTGTACTTATAGACGTTTTCTTCTAAAACATCATTTAGAAAAGCAGTCATGACACCCAACCACCAGATATCGTAGTCATGGTATGTAGCCGTGGAAAGTAGGATCTGGATGGACTTAAACATAGCTTTCAAAGTCTCAACTTTTCCATGTACACCAAGTAATCTTCTCAAGATATACTCGCTCCTGATGGGGATTTAACCCTTCAGATAAAGCAACCAAAGTCCATACTTTGTTGGTGTATAAGAATTCTATCTCAGATCGATAAGCATCCAGCCATTCTTACAGAGTCTCACTCCTGATGGCCAGCTCGATACTAGTTGGGACATCATCTCATGATGCAATCCTCGCTCCCACTGTCATAGAGAAACCGAAGTATCTCTCAGGTGGGTGAGGAACCCTGCTAGATCGGCGGAGAGGCTGAGGTTCGTTGGAAACTATTGAATCCTTTGGTTCTACCAAATCATCAGCTGCAGTTTGTATAGCTGGAACCTTTCTAGTTCTACATAACAGACCTTGCCTCGAGCTTGTCCGGATTTTGCTTTTAGACATAGTCCGGACAACCCCAAATCTTAACAAACTTAAGATATGGGCTCTTCCCTTTCCATATCACATATGATGTGGTAGGCAACTGATTTGATTTGAACCCTATTCAATAGGTATGCAGCTTCTCAAGCGCATAACACCCAAAAAGAAATAGGAAACTCAGTAGTACTCATCATAGAGCACACCATATCACATAGGGTGCTATTTCTCCGCCCCGATACACCGACGTGCTGTGGTGTATACGGAGGAGTAATGCTGAGAGAGAATCTCATTCTCCTTTAGAATAGTCCAGGAATTCCGTGCTCGAGTATTCTCCTCCTTGATCTCATCAAAGGACATAATACTTATACCCGTTGTTGGTTCTCTACTTCTAATTTATATTCTGTGAATATCTCAAAAGGTTCAGACTTGTGTTTCAACAGGAACATATGTCTGAATCTTGAGAGATCATCAGAGAATGTAATGAAGTACAAAGAACCGGTCTCGGCATGTGTAGACGGGAGACTTTCATACATCAGCATGTATCAATCCCAAGAGTTCACTAACTCTTTCTCTGTTTCCAATAAACAGAGCTATGGTCATCTTATCTTTGTGACATGACCAGCAAGTTTCACAAGATGTAAATTCAAACAGATTTAAATATGCATCTAAATGTAACTTAGCTAGTCGGGTCGCATTGATATGACCTAGTCTACAATGCCTCAAGAAGTATTCGTTCATTTCTGAACTCTTCCTCTCATGTGTGTTCTGTATACTAAGAACTGTAGTTTGATTTAGAACGTCAATGCTTATAAATAACGTGCCTGAACCGATCAACTCTTGATATAGGAAATGTTCAAAACATTATCCAACAATACAAAATTATATCCTTTCTTTACTAATAAAGAGATTGATATGATGTTGTATATCAGGTTCGGTATCTAATAACATTCGTTCAGAATCAATGTATTCTGGTAACACAGGGTGATAGTGACCAACAGACTTGGCTGCAACACTTGCACCGTTTTCTGTCTCATGAAACTTATCACCCGTTCTCAGTTCTCTACCTATCTTTAGCCCATGTAACAGATTACATATGCGGGATCCTGATCTGGTATCTCGTACCCAGGACGTAAAGGATACTGAGAAACAGTTCTATGTAATGAACACACCCGAAGATGATGCATCAGCATGCACTTTCTTTGTTTGGACGGCACGGCAAATCTGGTATTCCCCAATTTCATGCTCTGTCTTATAACAGTTATAAGTTGAAGCGGGACCAACATTCCCCAGCTCGGTATAACAAGAGGGTTCGGTCAATTCATCCGTTTTATTATCTTGATTAAGTCGTGATATGGTCGCTACTTGGAGAGAGAGAGAAGAAAACACTCAGCGTATGCTCTTTCAAGATTAGATTGGTTATCTAATATATCTAATCAGGATGTCTCCAACTGTTTTAAGGAAAGACTAGCCGGGATTAATTACACGCTACAAGTTCGCCAATCTTTCAGCCAGGCCAGTGCCAGTACTTTGAGGGAGGTCCCCCGTGCTTTCGCACGAACCTAATTAAAGTAAACATCGTTTTCCCAGAGGCGTAACCCCGTTAACACCTTTCTAGACACCTACTTGATCGGCTAATTGTAATGTGTAAAACTCTCCCAGGAGTAACTCTTACTTGCAGCGGTTATCGGGATCCAACTATCTCATAGAAGGTATGCAATCTCATTGCAAATTTCAACACTTGAAATTCCCGATAATATTTTACCCCTAGTGTCCCATGACCTTGACGCAGGCCAACAAACAACAGTGCGCTAGTCAAGTTCAACCCATCATTTCTTGATTGAATTAAACCCACCCGCACGACCCTTGACGCAGGCCAACAAAGTCGCACGACTACCCTAATCCAATCTGCATCATATGCATAAACAGATAAGTACTAGTTAGCTACCGCACACTACGCCTTAATGCAGGCAAACAAACGTAGCACGAATACTAAGTAGGACTTATCTGAAATGACGGAGGGCTACGACAGGTTTTTATGAAAACCCTTTGCGTAATGAACTTGATATCGTTGTAGAATCGAGTGATTTTAAATGGAGTGTTTTTTAGGCTTTTCTAGTTTTGCTAAAGAGGTCACTCCCGGCGAAGGGATCGTCGGCTCTTTCCACATCGAATAAGGTGCAGGGTATATCATATATACCGCTGTGCAAAGCAAGAACTATAGATGCAATCAAAAGACAAACCGAGTTTGTAGCATCTGCTAGTTTCACTAAAGAGGTCACTCCCGGTGAAGGGATCTCGGATCTTTCCTTATCGAATAAGGTGCTGGATGTTCTATAAGGAACACCGCTATGCAAAGCAAGAAATAGAGCTGCCGGTTTTTAAACAAGTTTCTACAACATCTTTAGCTTTCTTTTATTTCATTAATCTCATTAATGAAGTCCCATTTTAATATGCTTCACAAGCATCAGATATGAAACGAAATCTACAATATATAATATATATCTCATATATATAATATAAACATTCGTCTCAGGCAGTAATATGATCTCATCACAGAACATTGCAGCAGAAGAACATATATGAAATATTGGATATACTAGGACGTCCGTGTTTTCAATACGAGCATGTATAAAACACGGATTCCACGGTCACGATGAATAACCAAACCCACATCCCTAGACCCCTACGAGAGCGGTAAGTAACACTGCCAATTCTAGGGTTAGGAGACCCGGTCTCGACTCCTCGAGATGGTCTCCCACTGGACCCTGGAACCCGGTTACTTGTGCTCCCCGCCTTGGGTCTACCTAATGCGGAAAAGTAAATAATATACAATGGTGGCATCATCCTCAGCCCGGAAGTGCCCCAATAAAAGAATATTACATACAAATAAATTTTACATGAATGAAAAAGAAAAACTCTTATCTCACATAAAACCCTCGGCTATTCAAAACGCGATGATCCAATATAACATATCACAGCAACACATAATATCTCATATCATCAACGTAAGCAAGTATGCGTATCCCGATTGTCATTGATGTATAGCAACGAAGCCGGCGATACACCACATACTACGCTTACGGTCACAGAAAAGAAAGTGTAAAACTACAACAGTTGGAATCCGCAACCTCCTTAGATATCATATGCCTAACCAATTGAATTCCTTAGACATCGCATGCCTAACAATTATAAACCCCGCATTTTAGTCTCATTATCGAAAAATCTTTTCAATATCAAGTCAGGCAATTCAACAAGATTCCCGACATCCTGACCGAATGCTCATCGCAAACTTTAGTAGACGGCCGCACCCCCAGATGCCGTCGACGAAGTGCACTAAGGCGGAACACCGCTGCCGCGAGCACCCGAATGGATGCTTTTGGCGATGGGGTTCTCCTACAGTCACTTGGTCGGGGCTATGGGGCATAGCTGTCTATTAAGTTTACCCGGCGAGTATCCGCGTACGCTACGTGATTGCGACGGACTTTTGATCACATCAAAATTCCGTGGCAAACGATCATTTGAGACTGAACTGCTAGATTTATAACATTCAAATTAGTTATCTCATAACTAGATGTGGATTCCAAATATTTTATCACATTCCAGATAAATAGACAATGTTATACTTTCCGATCGAATAATCAAACACCTAAGATTTCCCCAGTATATCTCAACACTTGAAATCAGTTTAAAAACATCCATCACATGCCACAGTACTAATGGTCCAGCCGTAGAAGGGTCAAGCCAACGCCTCACATGTGGCACGCCGTACTGCCGCCCCAAACCCTAAGGTTTAGAGGCAGTTCAAGACGGTCACATAATCGAGTTATGGTTTGTTGTCTTCTAGAGGGTCCACCGCGTTACTTGCACGACTTAGAACGTTCTTAAACTACGGAAAAATCCAACACTTGGAAATTTTCCGAGTCGGGAAAAAGTGAGTTATTGATATCCGGTCGAACTTTTTAACACGTTCTAAAATTACCCGGACTAAATAAACAAAGTTAAATAATCCGATCGAATCATCGAATCCCCAATACAACCCAGAAAACTCAACTCTTGAGTATAAATTAAAAATTCCCAGAAAACACAGGAATTACAGGCGGACATTACCGTGCAAACCACGTGCCTTAATTCACCATTTTGGCCGCGGAACCGCCGCGCAAGCCAGGTACGGCCGCGGTTCCGCGGCGCTTTGGTTGAATTGGGGGCACGTGCTACACAGTACTTCCTAGAAAACCCTGCTGATTTTTTTGAGTATTTTTAATTCACAAAAAATCACAGTTTTGAAAAATTTCCAGAGAAGGGTTTAAATTAGGGTTTCGGGGTTCGATCGGACTTCTAATTTCGTCTACACTTCGCCTAAAGCTCTAGCTTGGCTCTAAAACCACTGTAGGGTTGCTAGGCACGCTCACAAGATTCTACGAGGCATCAACCATGCCCGATTAAAATTTTAGCCATGCCGAACAACCCAGAGACGGATCTTTATACTAGAGTTTAGGCGAAAACAAGTATGTTAAACAGTTTAACACTAAGTGAGAGGGATTACAACCTTTGTAGATCCGGTCCTTCATTTCAATAGCTCCGTGTAGATGTCCCCTTCGCTGTGATCATGAACTCCGGACTCTAGAGAAGCTCCACAAGAAGAACGAACGTGCTTGCTTCGATGACTTCGAGGCCGAAAATGATCTACGCCGGGGAGACACTAACTCAAGCTATTCCTTCACTAGGTCAAGAACTTTGTGAAGAGAACACACTCTACTACATGGCAAGTGGTAGAGGATGAAGAAGTAGGAAGTGGGCTCACTTTAGAATTGATTTTCTCACACTTTTTCTCATGGCACCATTAGAGGTAGTAAGCTTTTCATGGAGCTTGATGAAGAAGAAGAAGAAGAAAGAATAATCTCATCCAAATGAAAACTTATCCAATGAATTATTGCACCATGGTTGAGTTAAGACCTCATGCTTAACTCATGTAGAGAAATAACCAAAGTATGAGGTTAAGGGTTGGGTTAACTAATATCCTAAGGAACGACAAAAGAGTTGACTTTGTCAATGTTGCATACAAGCTTCTACAAGCTTGATAACATTGACTAAAGTCTCCTCTCTTTTGTTATTCTTAAGGAAATACGTAAACCCTAATTTAACCTAAACTTTATATAAGTCTCATACACCCATCTTGTATGTATCATCAAGCATGATACAAACATGTACACTTGCATATATCACATATAAACAATGTGCACAATCTAGTGAGAAAATAAATCATAAGTGAGCTAATACTAGTTAATGTAATGTAATATATCAAATATATAATTATACATTAAATTATTAAATCAACTTTTGATTTAATAACCCGGCTATAACCGACTAATATCATGTGTAACAACTTATCGAATCAACACTTGATCCGATAACCCGGCTATATCGCATACAACCGATCAATGTCACGAATCGCGAGAATAGAATACGGTATCTCATATTGTATTAATCTCGGTCCTGCACATATCACGTGTGTGCTCCTACTCCATTTCGCTTGAGCCAGGAAACCCCTGTGTAGGACTCTAAAGACTCGTCAATACGCCGGCAGTAGGTGATGATCATATCAAATACCCACAAGCCGCAAGCGGTCTGTTAAACGCAACGGCCACCCGGGTATTGAGCGATCAGAAGATCAACAAGCAAGAATGTACATTCTCCTGTGAATCCAATCAGTAGCACTCCCGTACAGTCCGGTCTCGTCGTCTGATATGTTGCATATCTCGCCTAGGGGTGGTAAACGTCAGACCTCAGTAGCTCGATAATTCGTGTCGATATGAGGTCTATAACAGTTCGAGAAACTACTGATAACACTTACCAGTAAATCTCAGCAACCCTGGCCAGGGATTTCCGGTTATAGTCAATCGACCACAGCACAACATCAACACCCTATACCGGGAGAGACGAATCCCCTCCTATCGCTCATTGCCTCCATGTGATTCAGGACTGTACCCAAAAGCCACCTTTTTGCACGCCCTCTTGGACGTGGTATGATGGAAATCAAAGCACAGTGGGATTCACACAAGACTCTATGACAATCTCGGGTCAACAGACTACTCTGTACCAGTGTCACAGGAGAACTGCCATCTGACGTGAGGTATAATACCATCTGGGAGTTCTCGGCGAGTCCGTCCAGTATACCCAGTCTCCACTGAGCACCCATACACCATCCTTGATGTCAAACACCGATGGATATGGGATCATCCATCGCCCATCATATGGGTCAAGATGCGTATACGCTAGTCTACTCTGGTGTATCGATGCCCTGTCTCGATACACCGTCGACTAGGAACAGTTATAGGATGTACTCGTCGACTACCGTGGCCCCACTAGTATGATCTCATCATAGTCCCAGTAGTCGAGTACATATCCTAAGGGCCTTATCAACATATAACATAGAGACAATCAGAGTACATGTTAAGATAAAGTACAACCAGATAGCATACTATCATGTTGAGCAAGAAAGTTCTCCCTATATAAGTCCTAGCATCCACTACAATATACATCGTATGTACAGTAATGGCCTCTAGGGCATACATATAACTAACA
The DNA here is from genome assembly GCA_030015575.1 of Agapanthus africanus. Classification (NCBI taxonomy): domain Eukaryota; kingdom Viridiplantae; phylum Streptophyta; class Magnoliopsida; order Asparagales; family Amaryllidaceae; genus Agapanthus; species Agapanthus africanus. The sequence continues at coordinate 597,882,354 of CM057341.1, forward strand.
CCAGAATCATCACACTCCAAATGGTATGCAGCGCTAGCAAGTTTCAGTTTCTTTTGAAACTCCCGATGTGGATTTTTACCCCATGCTCTTATGACCTTGGCTTTGGCCAATAAATCATAAGTCACATGTCAAGTTCTACCCGTCATTCTCCGGGTTAATTTGAACCCACCCGTACCTACCCTTGACTTTGGCCAACAAGGCAGTACAACTGTCCCAAACCAACACATCTATCTATGCTGCACATGAATACCCAATAGCTACCAATCACTATGCCTTGACTTTGGCCAACAAACATAGCTTGAATACTTATTGACTATCCATGTGAAATGACGGAGGGCTACGAATGGTTTTGGCGAAACCGTGAACGTAGTGAACTTGATATAATCGAAGGAACGAGATAGCTTTCAAAAGGAGTGGTTCAAGCTCCGCGTTTAAAAGTTGGTTTTTGAAAAGAACCGAGTGGTTTTGAAAGTGTTCCAACGACTTTTACTTGGTTTATTTTCTTGCATTAATTTTAATGCGTCCCATCAATTAATCCTACCATTGCAGAAAACAACGAAAATATTACGTACGCTTATGCCATCCGCATTCGCCACGGGGTCCCGTCATCACCCGTTAGGTTCCTTAACTAACGACAGAGCGGGGGCTGGACTAGCGCGGATGCAAAACATAAGCAACGCCTAAATAGATATCATATATAGATATATACATTCGTCACATGCAATGATAGCCATTCCAGATCATAGATGAACACATTGGATATACTAGGAATCCGCATTCCGTACGAGCCTGTAACGAAGAGCGGATTACACGATCGCGATGAATAGACAAACCCCACCCTAGACCCCTACGGGTGAGGCAAACCACCCGCCAAGTACCCGAAGTGAAGCAACCTCCCTCAACAACGTGAGTAGGCCACTCGGCACTTCGAGATACCCGGTAGTTTGTGCACCCCACCTTGGGTCTATCCTAGGAGCAAAAACAGTAAAAGAAATTATACAATGACGGCTACAACCCCATCCCGGTTGTGCGGCCATATAAATAATATTACATCAATTTACATATTACATGAATTGAAAGAATAAGAAGACTCTCATCTCACAACCCCCCGGCTATTCATCCGCGACAATCGAACGAATTCATATACACAAACCATCAACATTACAGATCACAGATATGTATAACCCCCACTAATCGACGTATAGCGATTAGCAGACGTTCAATACATATATCACATCACAGATATAACCCATTAGTCAAAGTCTAGAGAAATTCGATCAAAATACGGATTTGTAACCACCCCAAAAACTAATTTGTTCTCTGGAAAATCTGGACAGAAACAAACCATCCTAAAAATCCCAAAACTTCAATATAAGAACACTGCAGGAGAAACGACCCACAGCCGAGTAAACTCGGCCGCGGATCCGCGGCAAGAGCATGCTCTTACCGCGGTTCCGCGGTGAGTTCGTCGACTCGCTGGTTCATTTTTCTTAGGTGTTCTGTAAAAACCTAGAGCCGATTTTTAGTGTATGATTTATTATTTTTAAAGCAGGTTTAAAAATCGGCAGAAAGTTAGGATTTCGAAAACGTGTTTTGCGATTTTTTCCGATCGAAGTTCTAGATACTTTGCTAACTTGTTAGTTTGTGTTTAGTTAGGCTCTGATACCACTGTAAGTCCACATTGCCCATCCCCGTACTTACGGGGAGCCGGAAACGGTTTAAAAAATCGATTTTTACAACTCTAGGCAACATGGACTATCACAAGGAGGATCTTTGGTAAACATAAACTAACAACCAAGCTAAGAGAGTTAGCTACTCGGTTAAAGGGTTATACCTAAGTCTTGAAGTCCTTCACTTCTTTCTCCTTGGAGTGGGATGAACGGGCCGTCCTCGTCGCCTTCTCTTGCCGAAGAAAGATCCACCCGAGGGCCTCTACCTTTGACTCCTACCTCAAACTAGAAGTAACTAAGGTGCTTGGTGTGCTAAACCTATAACCTTAGAAAGAGTAGAGAGTAATTTTGAAGGTTTTATCTCAAAGCTTAATGGTTCTCAACTCATGAGAGGGGAGAGCCTTGAGAGAGAGGAAGAGGATGAGAGAGAATGAGAGAATGAGAAGATAATTTCAACCTTCTCACATATATGTGAATTATGATAATTAAATAATTAATCAAAAGATAATTGTGATGGTTAACTTGAAATGACCATTATCATTTCACATTAATGAATTTTGCAAGAATCAAAGAGCATCTTTCATATGAAATGATGATGGTCAATATGTCAACATAGGTCAACAAGTCAACAACCCTAACCATAACACAATTATAATTAATTAATATTAATTATCATATTTCACATATAAACATTAGGGTTAAGAAAAAGACAACGGTCATCAACCCTAATGAAAGTCCTCTGCCTCTGCCTCAGTCAACTGTGCATACACACCCGTATCCGTGTTCCGAGGAACACGAATACAATAAGATAAAACCAATCCCAAAACATATACTAGGATCTGGCTTAAACCAAAGCCCGCTAGTATAAGCTGTCCGGACACCAAACGTGCACAAGTGCGCGGATGTGAACGAACCCCGTCGCAAAACCATGCGACCTCTACTCTGTTTTGCCTAAAGGTGAATAACCCTCTGTATGGGACTCTAAAGACTCGACACTACGCTGGCAGTGGGTTTAACCACAGAACGCAAGCGGCACTAGCTGTACGTAACGGTCCCCAGGTAGATGCCGATAAGAAGACTGACGAGGTAAACCCATCTGAACTCCTCCTGAGCCTGAATGTGACAATCTCCGTATAGTCCGGTCTGTTCTTCTAAGAGTATCGCATAGCGGGCCTAGGGGGCGGTAAACGTCGGTCCCCTAATAGCGCTAAAAGTCATGTCGGAGTGTAGCCCAGAACACCCTGAGATAACACTGGAAACCTACCAGTATATCTCGCTTGCCCTGGCCAGGGACTTTGTGTAATGGCTCTCCTAGACACAGCGCAATATCAACCCCCAATACCGGGAGAGACGAATCCTGTCTAACCGTCACTGCCTCCAAGTGCTTCGGGACTGCACCCAACTGCTACCTGTTTGCATGACTCCTTTGAGCCGTGGTAGGGTAGCAATCTAAGAACAGTGGGAACACACTCGAGGCGAAGTGACAGTGTCAAGTCAACGGACTAAGCTGTACTCATATCACCTGGGAACTGATAACTGACGATAGGTATAATACCAACCAACAGTTCCCGACGAGTCCTGTCCAGTGTACTCGTAACCTAACGAGCACCCGCATACTATCTCAAGTACGACGTACTGACGGCTGTGGGACAGACCGTCTCCCAAGCTGGGATGAGAAGCGCATACGCTAGTCTACTCCGGAGTATCGATGCCCTGTCTCGATAGTCCTACAACTAGGGACCTACATAAGGATGTGCTTGTGGATTACCCAGCCCCCACGAGTGTGACTGCCATCACAACGCTGGTAATCAAGCAAAGATCCTAAGGGCTCCACTAATGTGTAAAGGCGATATGCTATAAGAAACACATACACACATTAAAATAGAAACAAACCAAGTAGCATACTACTATTTTGAGCAAAATTGTCTATACAAGGTGAATATCCCAAGCTTCCATTAAGTAATATACAAACTAGTATGATACAGTAATGGCCTCTAGGGCATATACACTAACACCGGATACCCCTACGAAACATTTTAATGTTTCAGTTTCACTGTGCGCTGTTAATAGAGAACTGATTTCCCAATTAGATCTTTACACCAGGGTATGTATTTACCAGGTGTGATTCTCACATCTGTATGGTTTTACAGATGATGAGTGGGAGTAAGTTATTGGGAATTAGGTGATCATCCTCATTATATCGGAATTCGTTGTAATTGGTGATATTTGAGGAAATTGCCTGGGTTTTGCCGGACGGCAAATATTTGGTTTTGAATATCCGTTGTTATACACCAATTTCAAATTGATATATCTGTACCTTTATTTTATAAAGTGAGATATATATTTTTGAAATTATGTCCATGACATTTACCTATATCAGTTGATGGTTAGGTAAGGAGCATTCAACGGCGGTGTAATTCTTCATAACCATAGTACAGTTTTCAACCTACGACGCACAGGGTTTGAGTTATTCAACTCAGGGGACTTATACAGAGTATTGTATATTGTCCAGTGTCCATTAGGACAGAGGGGTTGGTCCTCGTACTATATTCTGTTTACTTGTGACTTCTCTAGGTTTTAGACAAGTGTTTCGTAGAAATACAAAGTCTAAGTTTTGAGAAGTTATAAGTATAAGAATAAAGTAGAGAACCAGGTGTTGCAAGTATCAGGATTCTTCAAGGTGATCGAAGATGTAGATACTTGTGTTTGGTATTCAGAAGATAGTAATGGTTAAGAGAAACTTGTTTCTCTTTCAGGTTACTCATAATTGGATGCACTCCTAAGTTGAGTAATGCTGATCGGCCTCTCTCCATTTAGTTGACATGCACTGGAGACAGCTGCATGATTTGAATCTGGTTCCAATTAAATCAGTGCCTCTGTTTCTATACGGTATATAGAATGGATCATATCTTAATGATGTTAAGGTATATGGAGTTGTCCGGCTTATGCTTAAAACCAGACTCTGGATAACTCAAGGCACGTTTCTGTAATGGCAGTTTGTGGGTTAACCCAGGCTATGACGAGGGTTAACTTTCTACCATCTGGAAGATCAATAGTGATATTGTTCTTGACTCGCCACAGTTTTAGTAAAATGGACTTTTTCAGAAAACAGTAGTGGGAGTATGGTAGAACTGGAAGTGATTCCAGAACCACAAACGATTACTGAAAGTTTAATGGGACCTAAAGATTCAATCAGGTTTGACATTCCATAAGCCACTCCGCAGATATGGTGGGTAACCTCAGGCACCCGAGAGGTACTCCGGTATCCTCAAGGACGGTGACAGAGAGGTTCTTGTTTACCCAAACTTGCCATTACTGTTGTTCCAGACTATAAGACCCGGCAGGAGGATGAGTATAGCGTCATTCAAAACTAGCTTTAGAAGTGTACGTGTATATGACTCTGCCAGAGGGTTGTTGTGGTCAGTGGGAGCAGTGGAAGCAAGTGGACAAGTAGCTTATGTCTATTTATAGACTAAAGCAGATATAGCGGAGATAGATCATCAATTTTTTATGTAATAGTCATAGGTTTTGACTTCATCAGAATAGGGGATGGATCTGTTAAGAAGGTAGTAGGGTGTGATGTCCTGGTATTTGGATGACATACACAGAGTAGGAAGTGAAATTCCTATACTACGATCGGTTATACTGTGGTTGTCACATAGTGGTTTCTCTACATAGGATATGGATATAATATCAGACATTCTGGTTACTAGATCTATGGTTTTAGATCTAGATTTGGGTAGTTTCCCAATCTGGGTACTTAGACAGTATTCTAAAAAGTATTTTAGAATGGACGACTCCTGACATGGTGGTGTACCTACAGGTGATGGAGTCACCCTCTCTAAAGGTGTCTTACAGACTAAAGCGGAGAGGGATGTGCATGATTGGCAAATCACTTGCTTTGGCAATTGGGTCAATCATGAAATGTCAAGTACCACACCAGATGTTATTTTTGCACTAGCTGCAATAAGTTGATATTAATCAAATCCTGGAGAAACGTTCGGAAGCAGTTTTAGAACATAAGTGGATGTTCTAGAGATATGATAACGGTGGCCTCCTTCGGGAGATGGTTATCATTCCAGGCTTCCAAGGTGACCTGGATGACAGAGTGACTGTCAGAGTTATAGTTTTCCCTCAAATCAGGGGCAGTAGTTTGGACAGGTGGTCCAAGCGGATACTGAGGGAGGCATGATGCAGGATACTGATAAAGTTCAGTTGACGATACAGTGTAAGAAGTTTGGATTTAGAGTTCATTTATGAACTAGCTCCCATCAGATATCCAAACAAATTCTAAGACAAGTATTGCTCATTTCGGGAGATGGCTTTCTCCGCGAACTTGAGATTAAGAGAGACATAGAAAGAAACATCAGGGAGGATCCACTCACTGAGGCAATTTCTCGAACGCAATAGTTTCGCAAACGAGCTTTGTGAAACTGATTAGTAGGGGAGTTGGGTGTTCAGTAACACATGGGCTGTGAGTATGCGACATCGCAGTAATTAGCCTTGAGTGCAAGTGGGAGATTGTTGGATATAGTGCCCTCAAACTCAATTATTGGATCGTTGGCACGTGATTGCAATGATTGAGAGAGGGCCTATACCGGTAGGACAGTCTTACTCGAGATGATAGGATGCTATCTGGTTTGTCTTTGTCATCGTGTACATGGTTTAGGTGATATTACAGATCACTATTACACGTTGATAGAGCCCTTAGGATTCTTGCTTGACTACCAGCAGTATGATGGCGATCATATACGTGAGAGTTGGGTAGTCTATAAGCACATTCTTAAAGTGTCCCTAGTCGTGGGAGTTTCGAGACTGGGCATCGATACTCCATGAGTAGACTAGTGTATACGATCGAGACCCCGACGAGGGACGATGGCCGGTCTCACAAGCCATTGGTGTCAGTTAGTTCACCTAAGACGTATACAGGTGCTCATTGGGTTATGAGTACACTGGACAGGACTCGCCGGGAACATGCTAGTTGGTATTATACATGTCGTCAGATAGCAGTTCCCTGGTGGCATGTGTACAGGTTAATCTATCGACCTGAGATCGTTATATGTCTCGTGTGAGTTCCCACTGTGCTTTGATTACTATCCTACCACGGTTCAAAGGAGTCATGCAAACAGGTTTTAGTTGGGTACTGTCCCGAGCCATATGGAGGCAGTGAGCGAATCGACAGGGGATTCGTCTCTCCCAGTATTGGGGATGAGATCGCGCTGTGTCTAGGAGAGCCATTACACGAAGTCCTTGGCCAAGGCAAGTGAGATTTACCGGTAGGTATTCCAGTAGTATCTCAGGGTGTTCTAGGCTACACTCCGACACGACTTATACCGCTATTGGGGGTCTGACGTTTACCAGCCCCCTAGGCCCGATATGCGATACTCATAAACGAACGGACCGAACTGTACGGATATTGTCACTGACAGGCTAAGTAGGGTTTCAGGATGAGTTCACTCGTCGGCCTCCCTTTTCTCAATACCTTGGTAGTCGTTATGTACAGCTAGTACCACTAACGTGCTTGTGGTTAAACCCGCTGCCAACGTATTGACGAGTCTTTAGAGTCCCCCACAGATAGTTTCCCAAGTTTCGGGTGAAACGTTGTAGAGGCCGTATGGTTTTATGGAAGGATTTGATCATATACGTGCACTTGTGCACGGATCATGATCGTACGGATCATACTAGTGGACTTTGGTTTAAGCCGGATACTAATATTAGATTTGTTGGATTACTTTAGTCTCATTGCATTCGTATTCAGTCGGAATGCGGATGCAGGTATGTATATATAGGTGAAGGGTATCCTTGTGATCCGTCACAAGTTTACTTTAGATATTGCCATTCTTTTTTTGTTGGATTAAACATTTTGGTTTAAATGTTTAGTGGAGGAAAATGTGAGAGCAAGTTTTTTCCATAAGCATCTTTTCATGCCACATGTACATGGTGACTCATGGTCTTGGTTCTTGTAGCCATTTATTGTGACATGGATTGATTTGGTGGCTAATTATGCTTAGTGGGGGTATTTTGGAGAGAGAGGGGCTGCCATGTGTGGCTTGGGGGCTTTGGTTTTTTGATATCTCTCTCTCTCTCTCTCTCTCAAAAATATAACACACAACATAATAAGCAAAAGTTTCTTCTTCTTTCTTCTTGTGCTCACCTCCTCCTCCAAAGGCATTTTCTTCAACCTCTATCTATACCATCTCATGTGTTGAGAATCAATGGATGCTTGAGACAAAGTTATCACACACATTCTCTACTTCACCTTGGACATGTCGGCTAGAAAACTTCATGTCCGAGTTACTTCGGTTTGAAGCGGGAGCCCGTAAAAAGACTTCTTGATGTGGTTCTCTTTTCGACGAGGAGACCGGAGATCGAGCGAGATCGGAGATGCCGCGAGGAGCAAGAGATGGCGGCTAAAGATCGAAGGACACGGATCGATCGGTATAGCCTTTCTATCATCTTTCTTGTTAGCTAGTTTATGTTAATGGTTCGATTCGGGTGAAAGACTACGATAGCGCCGGTTTCGTAAAAAGCTTTTGTTCCGCATTTGGCCTCCGATTGACGGCCGGGGCGCTACCGTAGACTTACACTGCTACCTGACAATAGGTATAATACCAACTAGCATGTTCCCAGCGAGTCCGTCCAGTGTACTCATAACCCAATAAGCACCTGTATACTATCTTAGGTGACTAACTGACAAAAATAGCTTATAAGACCGGCCAACGCCCCTCGTCGGGCTCTCGATCAGTATACACTAGTCTACTCTGGAGTATCGATGCCCAGTCTTGAAACTCCCACGGCTAGGGACATTTAAGGATGTGCTTATAGACCACCCAGCTCCCACGTATATGATCGCCATCATAATGCTGGTAGTCAAGCAAGAATCCTTTGGGCTCTATCAACATGTAATAGTGATCTGTAATGCCACCTGAAGCATGTACATGACGATAAAGACAAACCAGATAGCATACTATCATCTCGAGTAAGACTGTTCTCCCCGTATAGGTCCTCCCTCAATTATCACAATCGCTTTCCTGCGATTCAATAATTGACTTGAGGGCACTATATCCAACAAATGCATGGGGAGACTCCCTCGGAGTACCAATACCTTCCTATCCGAACGATTGGCGATCCTGTAAGGTGTAATTAATCCTGGCTAATCTTACTTTTTAGGTTTTGAACGATGATTTGATAAAAACAGTAGGAGCCATCCTGATTAGATAAGATAATAACCAATCTAATCTTGCAAGAGCGCACGCTAAAGTGTTTCCTTCTCTCTCTCTCCAAGTAGCGACCAATGACACGCCTGAATTAAGATAACAATATAGATGTATTGACCGAACCCGCTTATTATACTAAGCTGGGGAACGTTGGTTCCGCACTATCTTATGATTCTCATAAGTCCGAACAAGGAATAATAGAATATCAGGATTCCTACGCCACACGAGCAAAGAAAGAGCATGATGATGCATCTTCTTCGGGTGTGTTCATTACCGAGAACTGTTTCTCAGTATGCTCTGTTAGTTATATGTATGCCCTAGAGGCCATTACTGTATATTGGATGTATATTGTAGTGGATGATGGGACATATATAGGGAGGACTTTCTTGCTCGACATGATAGTATGCTATCTGGTTACTCTTTAACTTAACGTGTACATTGATTGTCTCTCTGTTACATGTTGGTAAAGCCCTTAGGATGTGTACTTGACTACCTGGACTATGATGCAGATCATACTAGTGGGGACATGGTAGTCCATAAGTACATCCTTCAAGGTCCCTAGTCGTGGGTGTATCGAGATGGGGCATCGATATACCAGAGTAGACTAGCGTATACCTTCTCGACCCGTACAGATGGACGATGGATGATCCTATATCCATTGGTGTTTGACATCAGAGATGATATACGGGTGCTCAGTGGAGACTGGGTACACTGGACGGACTCGCCGAGAACTCCCAGATGGTATTATACCTTACGTCAGATGGCAGTTCTCTGGTGACACTGGTACAGAGTGGTCTGTTGACCCGAGATCGTCATAGAGTCTTGTGTGGTTCCCACTGTGCTTTTATTTCCACCTTACCATGTCTAAGAGGGCGTGCAAAACGGTGGTTTTTGGGTACAGTCCCGAATCACATGGAGGCAATGAGCGATAGGAGGGGATTCGTCTCTCCCGGTATAGGGAGTTGATGTTGCGCTGTGTTCGATTGGCTATAACCGGAAATCCCTGGCCAGGGTTGCTGAGATTTACTGGTAAGTGTTACCAGTAGTTTCTCGAACTGTTATAGACCTCATATCGACACGACTTATCGAGCTACTGGGGTCTGACGTTTACCACCCCTAGGCGAGATATGCGACATATCAGACGAACAGACCGGACTGTACGGTAAGTGTTACTGGTTGGATTCACAGGAGTATGAGCGGTCTTTCTCGTCGATCTTCTGATCGCTCAATACCCGGGTGGCCGTTACGTTTAGCAGACCGCTTGCGGCTTGTGGGTGTTTGATATGATCATCACCTGCTGCCGGCGTATTGACGAGTCTTTAGAGTCCTACACAGAGGTTTCCTGGCTCAAGTGAAACGAAATAGGAGCGCATATGAGATATGTGCGGGACCGAGAATAATGCGTGTATGTGATACCGTGTTCTATTCTCGCGATAAATGTATCGATTGGTTGTATGCGATATAACCTAGTTATCGAATCGAGGATTGATTCGATAAGCCGATACATTGGATATTAGTCGGTCATATGCGATATGACCGGATCGTTAAATCAAGTGTTGATTTAATGATTTAATGTATAATTATATATTTGATATATTACTTTGCATTAACTAGTATTGGTTCACTTTAAATGGATTTTCTCACTTGAAATGCACAAGTTGTATATGTGATATACTTTTGTGCACAAGATTGTATCATGTTTGATGATACATGCTAGTTTGGGTGTATGTTTAGTTTAAATCATGTTTAAGTGAATGGTTAGGGTTTTATAATCTTTTCTTGATTATTTAGTTTATTTATTTATTCATTTCTTTGTTTATTTCCTTTTAAGGCAAGAAAAGAAATGGTTGCTTTTTGGATTTACTTGAAGCTTCATGAAGCTTTGAAAAAGTTCAACCATTTTTGTTTCTTTGCCTAACCTAACCATTCACCTAACCTTGGTTTATTCTCTACACATAACCATGGTTGCATTATGATACTTATCATATTATTTTCTATTAGAAAATACTAATGATATATTATCTTCTTCTTCTTCTTCAAGATGAAGAAGCTTGCCTCCATCAATGACAACTAGTGAAAAAGAGTGAGAAATCCAATTCTAAAGTGAACCCACTTCCTATTTGTTCATCCTCTACCTCTTGCCAAGTAGTATAGGGTGTTTTCTTCACAAGTTTCATGACTTGGTGAAGTGGGAGCTTGATCTTGTGATGCCTCGACGTAGATCATCTTCGGCATCGTAGTCGATGACCTAGCCCGCCCATTTCTCCGATGAAGCCGACACTAGAGTCCAAGATCCGATTTGTACAGCGGAGGGACGTCTACGTAGAGCTAAGGAAGTGGAGAACCGGATCTACAAAGGTTGTAGCCTCTTTCTTTTAGTTAAGTTGTTAACTAGTTTCTTTTTCGCCTAAACTCTAGTCAACGATCCGTATTAGGGTTTCTCGGCACTTGTAATTTTTGAAGTTGGCATGGTTGATGCCTTGTGAGACCTCATTAGTGTGCCTAGGAACCCTACAGTGGTATCAGAGCCTAGCTAGAGCCTTAGGCGATGCGTAGACGGAGTAAGAAGTCCGATCGAACCGAAACCCTAATTCAAACTTGCTCTCTGGACTTTTTTCAAAAACTGGGTTTTTTCCAGATTAAAAATTCTTTAAAAATTCAGCAGGAAGATCTAAGAATTATGGTGCAAAACGAGATCCTAATTCATCTAAACCGCCGCGGAACAGCGGCAGAAGCATGCCTTCTGCAGCGGTTCCGCGGCAGTATTGTCACATTGCCCAATAATTTTTGCACAGTAATTCCTATAATTTGATGCTGGATTTTATGGGATTTTTTAAATATCACTCCAGAGTTGAGTTTTCTGGGTTGTATTGGGAGTTCATAGATTCGATCGGATTGTCTAATCTTGTCTATGTGTTTTCCGGAAAATTATTGAATATGTTAAAAAGTTTGACCGGATATAAATACCCAATTTTTCCCCTGTCGGGAAATTTCCAAGTGTTGGATTTTTCCGTGGTTTAAAGACGTTCTAAGTAGTGAAAGTAACACGATGGACCCTCTAGAAGACAACAAACCTTAACTCGATTATATGACCGTCTTGAACTGCCCTTTGAACCTTAGGGTTTGGGGCAGTACGGCATGCCACATGTGAGGCGTTGGCTTGACCCTTCTACGGCTGGACCGTTGGTACTGAGGCATGAACTGAATGTTTTTAGACTTAATTCATGTATTGAGCTGTATCGGGAAAAACTTGGGTTTTCGACTGTTCGATCGGAAAGTTTAACATTTTCTGTTTATCTGGAATGTGATACAACAATTGGAATTCACAAGAAGTTATGAGATAACTGAATGAATGTTATAAACATAGCAGTTTAGTCTCACTTGATCGGTTGCCACGGAATTTTGATGCGATCAAAAGTCCGTCGCAATCACGTAGCGTACGCGGATACTCACCGGGTAAACTTAATAGACAACCTCGCCCCATAGCCCCGACCAAGTGACTGTAGGAGAACCCCGTCGCCGAAAGCATCCGTTCGGGTGCTTACTGCAGCGGTGTTCCGCCTTGGTGCATTTTGTCGACGGCGTCGGGGGTGCGGCCGTCCACTAAAGTTTGCGACGAGCATTCGATCAGGATGTCGGGAATCTTGTTGAATTGCCCGACTTGATATTGAAAAGAGTTTTCGATTTTGAGACTAAAATGCGGGGTTTATAATTGTTAGGCATGCGATGTCTAAGGAATTCATTTGATTAGGCATGCGATGTCTATGTAGGTTGCGGATTCCAACTGTTGTAGTTTTCCACTTTCTTTTCTGTGACCGTAAGTGTAATATGTGATATCGCCGGTTTCGTTGCTATATGTCAACGACAATTGGGATGCGCATATTTACTTACGTTGATGACATGTGATGTTATGTGTTGCTGGATATGTTATATTGGATCGTCGTGTTTGAATAGCCGGGGGTTTTTATGTGAGATGAGTGTTTTTCATTTTCATTCATGTAAAAACTTGTATGTAATATTCTTTTATTGGGGCACTTCCAGGTTGCGGAAGCTGTCACCCTTTGTATATTATTTACTTTTCCGCACTAGGATAGACCCAAGGAGGGGAGCACAAGTAACCGGGTTCTGGAGTCCAGTGGGAGACCAACTCGAGGAGTCGAGTCCGGGTCTCCTAACTCTAGAATTGGTAGGGTTGCTTGCCGCTCTTGTAGGGGTCTAGGGGTGTGGGTTTGGCTATTCATCGCGACCGTGGAATCCGTGTTTTATACTGGCTCGTTTTGAAAACACGGACGTCCTAGTATATCCAATATTTCATATGATTCTTCTGCTGCGATATCTGTGATGTGATCATGTGATATGTTCTGTGATAGATACAGTATATAGTATATATGATATATTATATAGGCGTTACTTATGTTTTACACCCGCGCTAGCCCTGCCCCGCTCTGCCGTTAGTTACCTAACCTAACGGTGCACGAGGGGACATCGAGGCGAATGCGGATGGCATAAGTGTACGTCGTATTTATCTGTGATGTTTAGGTAATTTAAATGATGGGACTTCATTAATGTGATTAATGAAATAAAAGAAACCTAAGATGTTGTAGAATCGAATTTCAAAATATAACAGGTAGCTACAGTTCTTGCTTTGCACAGCGGTATATGTGATATATCCTGCACCTTATTCGATAAGGAAAGGACCGAGATCCCTTCACCGGGAGTGACTCCTTTAGCAATAACTGGCAGATGCTACACACTCGGTTTGTCTTTTGATTGCTTTTAAGTGTTTTTGCTTTGCACAGTGATATATATGATATATCCCGCACCTCATTCGACGAGGAAAGGACCGACGATCCCTTCACCGGGAGTGACTCCTTTAGCAAAACTAGAAAAGCCTCAAAAACACTCCATTTCAAATTCATTCGATCCTACAACGATATCAAGTTCATTACGCAATAGGTTTTCAGAAAAACCTGTCGTAGCCCTCCGTCATTTCAGATAAGTCCTGTTTAGTATTCGTGCTGTGTTTGTTGACCTTGTCAAGGCGCAGTGTGTGGTAGCTAACCAGTATTTATCTGCTTATGCATATGATGTAGATTGGGTTAGGATTGTCGTGCGGCCTTGTTGACCTTGTCAAGGGTCGTGCGGGTGGTTTTGATTCAATCAAGAAATGACGGGTTGAACTTGACTTGCGGTCTATGGTTTGTTGACCTTGTCAAGGTCATAGATCGTTCGGGGCAAAATATTATCGGGAATTTCAAGTGTTGAAATTTGCAATGAGATTGCATACCTTCTATGAGATAGTTGGATCCCGATACCCGCTGCGAGTAATTGTTACTCCTGGGAGAGTTTTACACATTACAATTAGCCGATCAAGTAGGTGTCTAGAAAGGTGTTAACGAGGTCACGCCTCTGGGAAAACGAGGTTTACTGTAATTAGGTTCGTGCGAAAGCACGGGGAACCTCCCTCAAAGTACCGACACTGGCCTGGCTGAAAGATTGGCGAACTTGTAGTGTGTAATTAATCCCGGCTAGTCTTTCCTTTTAGGGTTTGAAGGAAGATTTGATAAAAACAGTGGGAGCCATCCTGATTGGATAAAATAATAACCAATCTGATCTTGCAAGAGCGCACGCTGAGTGTTTTCTTCTCTCTCTCTCCAGGTAGCGACCATATCACGCCTTAATCAAGATAATAATACGGATGTATTGACCGAACCCGCTTGTTATACTGAGCTGGGGAACGTTGGTCCCGCTCCAACTTATAATTGTTATAAGACAGAGAAGGAAATAGGGGATTACCAGAATTCCCGTGCCACCCAAACGAAGAGAGTGCATGCTGATGCATCATCTTCGGGTGTGTTCTTTATACAGAACTGTTTCACTATTCTCTACGTCCTGGGTATTTGATACCGGATCAGGATTCCAGATATGTAATATGTTACATAAGGCTACAGAAAGGTAGAGAACTGAGAACGGGTGATAAGTTTCATGAGGCAGAAAACGGGGCAAGTGTTGCAGCCAAGTCTGTTGGTCACTGTCACCCTGTATTACCAATACATTAATTCTAAACGAATGTTATTAGATACCGAACCTGATATACAAAATCATATCAGTCTCTTTATTAGTAAAGAAAGGATATAATTTTGTATTGTCGGATAATGTTTTGAACATTTCCTATATCAAAAGTTGATCGGTTCAGGCACGTTATCTAAAAGCATTGATGTTCTAAATCAAACTACAGTTCTTAGTATACGGAACACACACAAGAGGAAGAGTTCAGAAATGAACGAATCCTGTTAGTTATATGTATGCCCTAGAGGCCATTACTGTACATTGGATGTATATTGTAGTGGATGCTGGGACATATATAGGTAGGACTTCCTTGCTCGACATGATAGTACGCTATCTGGTTGCTCTTTATCTTAACATGTATACTTTATGTCTCTCTGATTACATGTTGATAAAGCCCTTAGGATGTGTACTCGGCTTCCAGGACTATGATAAAGATCATACTAGTGGGGCCTGGGTAGTCAATGAGTACATCCTTCATTGTTCCTAGTCGTGGGAATATCGAGACGGGGCATCGATATTCCAGAGTAGACTAGCGTATATCTTCTCGACCCATGTGATGGGCGATGGATGATCCCATATCCATTGGTGTTTGACATCAGAGATGGTATACGGGTGCTCAGTGGAGACTGGGTACACTGAACGGACTCGCCGAGAACTCCCAGATGGTATTATACCTCACGTCAGATGGCAGTTCTCTGGTGACACTGGTACAGCTTAGTCTGTTGACCCGAGATCGTCATAGAGTCTTGTGTGTCTCCCACTGTGCTTTGATTTCCACCCTACCACGGCTCTACTGAGTCATGCAAACAGGTGGTTTTTGGGTACAGTCCCGATTCACATGGAGGCAATGAGCGATAGGAGGGGATTCGTCTCTCCCGGTATTGGGGGTTGATGTTGTGCTATGCTCGACTGGCCATAACAGGAAATCCCTGGCCAGGGTTGCGGTGATATACTGGTAAGAGTTATCAGTAGTTTCACGAATGTTATGGACCTCAAGTCGGCATGACTTATCGAGCTACTGGGGTCTGACGTTTACCAGCCCTAGGCGAGATATGCGACATATCAGACGAACAGACCGGACTGTACGGTAAGTGTTACTGGTTGGATTCACAGGAGTGTGAGCGGGCTTGCTTGTCGATCTTCTGATCGCTCAATACCCGGGTGGCCGTTACGTTTAGCAGACCGCTTGCGGCTTGTGGGTGTTTGATATGATCATCACCTGCTGCCGGCGTATTGACGAGTCTTTAGAGTCCTACACAGAGGTTTCCTGGCTCAAGCAAAACGAAATAGGAGCGCATATGAGATATGTGCGGGACCGAGAATAATGCGTGTATGTGATACCGTATTTCATTCTCGCGATGAATGTGTCGAATGGTTGTATGCGATATAACCTAGTTATCGAATCAAGGATTGATTCGATAAGCCGACACATTGGATACTAGCCGGTTATATGCGACATGACCGGATCATTGAATCAAGTGTTGATTTAATGATTTAATGTATAATTATATATTTGATATATTACTTTGCATTAACTAGTATTGGTTCACTTTAAATGGATTTTCTCACTTGAATTGTGCAAGTTGTATATGTGATATACATTTGGGCACATGATTGTATCATGTTTGATGATACATGCAAGCTTGGGTTTGTGTAAAGAATTGACCATGGTTATATGAATGGTTAGGGTTTCATTTTATTTACTTATTCTTTTATTTATTCTTTTTGTTTATTTTGGAAAAAGAAAATGATAAAGAAAATGAAATGGTGGCTTATTTTGTTTGTAGTTGAAGTTTCTTGAAACTTTGACTAAGTGACCATTTTGTCTTCTTTCTTAACCCTAACCCTTCAAACTAACCTTAGTCAATTCTCTACACCTAACTAAGGTTAATGATATGATAAGTATTATATTTTCTTTTCTATTTTTATTAACTTATCATATCTTCTTATTCTTCATCATCTTCTTCCTCCATGAAGAAAGCTTGCTACTCCAATGGCAAGTGATGAAAACTAGTGAGAAATCCAATTCTAAAGTGAACCCACATCCTATTTCTTCATCCTCTACCTCTTGCCAAGTAGTATAGGGTGTTTCCTTCACAAGTTTTCTTGACTTGGTGAAGTTGGAGCTTGATCTAGCGATGCCTCGACGTAGATCATCTTCGGCATCGTCGTCGATGACCTAGCCCGTTTTTCCTCCGATGAAACCACCGTGAGAGTCATGGTTCGATTTGGACAGCGGAGAGGACTTCATCACGGAGCCTAGGAGGTGGAGGACCGGATCTACAAAGGTTGTATCCTCTTCCCTTTAACTATATTTCCGTTTACTTGCTTGCATCGCCTATATATCTAGTTAACGATCCGTATTAGGGTTTGTAGGCACTTGTAAAATTTCAATTGGCCATGTTTGATCACTTGTGAGACTCCATTAGAGTGCCTAGGAACCCAACAGTGGTATCAGAGCCTAGCTAGAGCCTTAGGCGAAGTCCCGACGGAATTAGAAGTCCGATCGACCCAAAACCCCGACTTGAAAATGCTCTCTGGACAATTCTGTAAAATGTGGATTTTTGTAGATTAAAAATATTCAGAAAAATCAGCAGGAAGATCTAAGGGTTACTGTAAAATTCGAGGGCCCGATTCCATAAAGGCGCCGCGGATCCGCGGCATGAGCATGCTCATGCGGCGGTTCCGCGGCCATTTTGTCGTTTTGTGCATCCAATTTTGCACAGTAATTCTTAGTTGTCTGTGCTGGCTTTCCTGGGGATTTTAATAATTTTTTCCAGAGTTGCATTTTCTGGGTCGTATTGGGGACTCGGTATATCGATCGGATTGTCTAATTCTATCTGTGTGTTTTTCCGGATAATTTTAGAATATGTTAAAAAGTTCGACCGGATATAAATACCCACTTTTTCCTCTGCCGGGAAATTTCCAATTGTTGGATTTTTCCGTAGTTTAACGATGTTCTAAGTTGTGCAAGTAACGCGATGGACCCTCTAGAAGACAACAAACCTTAACTCGATTATGTGACCGTCTTGAACTGCCCTTTGAACCTTCGGGTTTGGGGCAGTACGGCGTGCCACATGTGAGGCGTTGGCTTGACCCTTCTACGGCTGGACCGTTGGTACTGAGGCACGAACTGAATGTTGTTACACTTATTTCATGTGTTGAGCTGTATCGGGAAAACTTGGGTGTTCGATTGTTCGATCGAAAAGTTTAGCGTTTTCTATTTATCCGGAATGTGATACAATAATTGGAATTCACAAGTAGTTATGAGATAACGGAATGAATATTATAAACATAGCAGTTTAGTCTCACTTGATCGGTTGCCACGAATTTTGATGTGATCAAAAGTCCGTCGCAATCACGTAGCGTACACGGATACTCGCCGGGTAAACTTTATAGACAGCCTCACTCCATAGCCCCGACCAAGTGACTGTAGGAGAACCCCGTCGCCGAAAGCATCCGTTCGGGTGCTCGCAGCAGCGGTGTTCCGCCTTGGTGCACTTTGTCGACGGCGTTGGGGGTGCGGCCGCCTACTAAAGTTTGCGACGAGCATTCGATCAGGATGTCGGGAATCCTGTTGAATTGCCCGACTTGATATTGGAAAGAGTTTTCGATAATGAGACTAAAATGCGGGGTTTATAATTGTTAGGCATACGATGTCTAAAGAATTCATTTGATCAGGCATGCGATGTCTGAGGTGGTTGCGGATTCCAACTGTTGTAGTTTTACACTTTCTTTTCTGTGACCGTAAGTGTAATATGTGATATCGCCGGGTTTCGTTGCTATATGTCAACGACAATTGTGATGCGCATATTTACTTACGTTGATGACATGTGATGTTATGTGTTACTGGATATGTTATATTGGATCGTCGTGTTTGAATAGCCGGGGGGTTTTTATGTGAGATGAGTGTTTTTCATTTTCATTCATGTAAAAACTTGTATGTAATATTCTTTTATTGGGGCACTTCCAGGTTGCGGAAGTTGTCACCGTTGATGTATATTATTTACTTTTCTGCACTAGGATAGACCCAAGGAGGAGAGCACAAGTAACCGGGTTCTAGGGTCCAGTGGGAGACCATCTCGAGGAGTCGAGTCCGGGTCTCCTAACCCTAGAATTGGTAGGGTTGCTTGCCGTTCTCGTAGGGGTCTAGGGGTGTGGGATTGGCTATTCATCACGACCGTGGAATCCGTGTTTTATACTGGCTCGTATTGAAAACACGGACGTCCTAGTATATCCAATATTTCATATGTTTCTTCTGCTGTGATTTATCTGTGATGTGATCATGTGATGTTCTGTGACAGATATTATATATAGTATATATGATATATTATATAAACGTTGCTTATGTTTTACACCCGCGCTAGCCCTGCCCCGCTCTGCCGTTAGTTACCTAACCTAACGGTGCAGACGGGACATCGAGGCGAATGCGGATGGCATAAGCGTACGTTATATTTATCTGTGATGTTTAGGTGGACTTAAATGATGGGATATTCATTAATGAGATTAATGAAAGAAAATAAACCTAATTGATGTTGTGGAATGGAATTTCAAAATAAAAACAGGTAGCTACAGTTCTTGCTTTGCATTGCGGTGTTCATTATAGAACATCCTGCACCTTATTCGATGAGGAAAGGACCGAGATCCCTTCACCGGGAGTGACTCCTTTAGCAATAACTGGCAGATGCTACAACCCTCGGTTTGTCTTTGATCGCTTCTATAGTTTCCGCTTTGCACAGTGATATATATGATATATCCCGCACCTCATTCGACGAGGAAAGGGCCGACGATCCCTTCACCGGGAGTGACCCCTTTAGCAAAACTAGAAAAGCCTCGAAAACATTCCATTTAAAAACCATTTGATTCCGCAACGAGATCAAGTTCAAAGCGTTAAAGGTTTTCACAAAAACCATTCGCAACCCTCCGTCATTTTAGGAAGTAGAGTACTTAGTATTCGTGCTGTGTTTGTTGACCATAGTCAAGGCACAGTGTACGGTAGCTAAGTGATGTCTTCCTACACCGCATATGATGCGATTAGTTAGGACAGTCGCGTGACTTTGTTGACCTTAGTTAAGGGTCATGTGGGTGGGTCTAATTAATCACGAAATGACGGGTAGAACTTGACTAGTACTTATGATTTGTTGACCATAGTTAAGGTCATAGGTGCTAGGGGTAAAAACCTTTATCGGGAGTTTCAAGTGTTGAAATTTGCAATGAGATTGCATACCTTCTATATGATAGTTGGATCCCGATACCCACTGCGAGTAATTGTTACTCCTGGGAGAGTTTTGCACTTTACAATTAGCCGATCAAGTAGGTGTCTAGAAAGGTGTCAATGGGGTTACGCCTCTGGGAAAACGAGGTTTACAGTAATTAGGTCCGTGCGAAAGCACGGGGAACCTCCCTCAAAGTACCGACACTGGCCTGGCTGAAAGATTGGCGAACTTGTAGAGTGTAATTAATCCCGGCTAGTCTTTCCTTTTAGGGTTTGAAGGAAGATTTGATAAAAACAGTGGGAGCCATCCTGATTAGATAAAATATATAACCAATCTGATCTTGCAAGAGCGCACGCAGAGTATTTTCTTCTCTCTCTCTCCTGGTAGCGACCATATCACGCCTTAATCAAGATAATAAAATGGATGTATTGACCGAACCCGCTTGTTATACTGAGCTGGGGAACGTTGGTCCCGCTCCAACTTATAATTGTTATAAGACAGAGCAGGAAATAAGGGGAACACCAGAATTCCTATGCCGCCCAAACGAAGAAAGTGCATATGATGCATCTCCTTCGGGTGTGTTCATTATAAAGAACTGTTTCTCAGTATCCTCTGCATCCTGGGTATTCGATACCGGATCAGGATCCCAGATATGTAATCTGTTACATAGGGCTACAAAAGGGTAGAAAAACTGAGAACGGGTGATAAGTTTCATGAGGCAGAAAACGGGGCAAGTGTTGCAGCCAAGTCTGTTGGTCACTGTCACCCTGTATTACCAATACATTGATTCTGAACAAATGCTATTAGATACCGAACCTGATATACAAAATCGTATCAGTCTCTTTATTAGTAAAGAAATGATATAATTTTGTATTGTTGGATAATGTTTTGAACATTTCCTATATCAAAAGTTGATCGGTTCAGGCACGTTATCTAAAAGCATTGACGTTCTAAATCAAACTACAGTTCCTAGTATACAAAACACACACAAGAGGAAAAGTTCAGAAATGAACGAATCATTCTTGAGGCATTGTAGACTAGGTCACATCAATGCGACCCGACCGGCTGAAGTTACATTTTAGATGCATATTTAAATTAGTTTGAATTTACATCTTGTGAAACTTTCCAGTCATGTCACAAAGATTAGATGACCATAGCTCCGTTTACTGAAAACAGAGAAAGAGTTAGTAAACTCTTGGGACTGATACATTATGATGTATGTAAAGTCTCCTGTCTACACATGCCAGGACTGGTTCTTTATACTTCATTATATTCTCTGATAATCTCTCAAGATTCAGTCGTATGTTCCTGTTGAAACATAAGTCCGAAGCTTTTGAGGTATTCACAGAATATAAGTTGGAAGTAGTGAACCAAAATACGGGTATAAGTATTATGTCCTATGATAAGATCAGGGAGGAGAATACTTGTGCATGGCATTCCTGGACCATTCTAAAGGAGAATGAGATTCTCTCTCCGTATTACTCCTCTGAATACACCACAGCACAACGGTGTATCGGGGCGGAGCAATCACACAATATTAGATATCGTGTGCTCTATGATGAGTATTACTGAGTTACCTATTTCCTTTTGGGAGTTATGCGCTTAAGAAGCTGCATACCTATTGAATAGGATTCCAATCAAATCAGTTGCCTACCGCTTCATATCTGATATGGAAAGGGAAGAGCCCATGTCTTAAGCTAGTTAAGATTTGGGGTTGACCGGCCTATGTCTAAAAGCAAAATCCGGACAAGCTCAAGGCAAGGACTGTAATGTAGAACTGGAAAGGTTCCAGCTATACAAACTACAGTAGATAATTTGGTAGAACCAAAGGATTCAGTAGATTCCAACGAACCTCAGCCTCTCCGCCGATCTAGTAAGGTTCCTCACCCACCTGAGAGATACTTCGATTTCTCGATGACAGTGGGAGCGAGGATTGCATCATGAGATGATGACCCAACTAGATTCGAGCAGGCCATCAAGAGTAGGGACTCTGTAAGAATGGCTGGATGCTTAGCGGTCTGAGATGGAATCCATATACACCAACAAAGTATGGACTTTGGTTGCTATATCTGAAGGGTTAAATCCCCATCAGGAGCAAGTATATCTTGAGAAGATTACTTGGTGTAGATGGAAAAGTTGAGACTTTCAAAGCTAGACTTGTTAAAGGTTTTAGTCATTAACCAGGTATGGATAATGATGAAACCTTTTCTAGGGACTATGCTTGAGTCCATCCAGATCCTACTTGCCACGGCTACATACCATGACTACGATATCTGGTGGTTGGGTGCCATGACTACTTTTCTAAATGATGTTTTAGAAGAGTGCGTCTATAAGTACACAGCCAGAGGGCCTCGTAGACAGTGGGAGCAGCGGAAACGTGTGCAAGATGCTTTATAGGATAAAGCAGGCATCGCGGAGTTGGAACATCAGTTTTGATGGATTAGTCAAAGAAGTTGACATCATCAAAATGGTAGATGAACCTTATATAAACAAAAAGGTAGTAGGGAGTATTGTGACGATCCTCGTAGAGTACGTGGATGACATACTCTTGTTAGGGAAGGAATTTCCTATGCTACGCTCGATCAATCTCCGCTTATCACAATGATTTTCCATATAGGATCGAAATGATACCTACTAAATCCTAAGCTTTGGATCTATGAGATAGATCTAATTGGATATTAGGATACTCACTAGTTGTAGTGAAATGGTATCAATCGATCCTGGGGAGAATCACTGGAAGGGTTTCAGAGTGATAAAGACGACTGAATGTCAGTCACAGGCATTGTCTTTACCCTCAGTAAAGGGACGGTATGTTGGAAGATTTCCAAGCTAGATACCGTGACAAACTAGACGATAAAGGCTGGTAACATCGCTATTAAAGATACTATCAAAGAGGAAGTTTGGGTGTATATTGGTTCATAAGATGAACTAGGTTCCTGCCATTGTATGACAATGGAAGTGTGGCTTCGCCCCTGGAACCCTGGTCCCATCAGTGACCCAGACATATTCTGAGGAAGCATCACCTGATCATGGAGATAGTTGATCTCCAGGGTGATCAAGGTTAGGAGAGTAGACTCAGAGGACAACACGAAGGATCCACTCACGAAGGCCTTTTCCCAAAGAGAGACTTTTAAGGGGATGGTTGAGTATTAGATACTACAACTACTGCTACAGATGGCCCTAGTGCAAGTGGGAGATTGTTAGTTATATGTATGCCCTAGAGGCTATTACTGTACATTGGATGTATATTGTAGTGGATGCTGGGACATATATAGGTAGGACTTCCTTGCTCGACATGATAGTACGCTATCTGGTTGCTCTTTATCTTAACATGTATACTTTATGTCTCTCTGATTACATGTTGATAAAGCCCTTAGGATGTGTACTCGGCTTCCAGGACTATGATAAAGATCATACTAGTGGGGCCTGGGTACTCAATGAATACATCCTTCATTGTTCCTAGTCGTGGGAATATCGAGACGGGGCATCGATATTCCAGAGTAGACTAGCGTATATCTTCTCGACCCATGTGATGGGCGATGGATGATCCCATATCCATTGGTGTTTGACATCAGAGATAGTATACGGGTGCTCAGTGGAGACTGGGTACACTGAACGGACTCGCCGAGAACTCCCAGATGGTATTATACCTCACGTCAGATGGCAGTTCTCTGGTGACACTGGTACAGCTTAGTCTGTTGACCCGAGATCGTCATAGAGTCTTGTGTGTCTCCCACTGTGCTTTGATTTCCACCCTACCACGGCTCTACTGAGGCGTGAAAACAGGTGGTTTTTGGGTACAGTCTCGATTCACATGGAGGCAATGAGCGATAGGAGGGGATTCGTCTCTCCCGGTATTGGGGGTTGATGTTGTGCTATGCTCGACTGGCCATAACAGGAAATCCCTGGCCAGGGTTGCAGTGATATACTGGTAAGAGTTATCAGTAGTTTCATGAATGTTATGGACCTCAAGTCGGCATGACTTATCGAGCTACTGGGGTCTGACGTTTACCAGCCCTAGGCGAGATATGCGACATATCAGACGAACAGACCGGACTGTACGGTAAGTGTTACTGGTTGGATTCACAGGAGTGTGAGCGGGCTTGCTCGTCGATCTTCTGATCGCTCAATACCCGGGTGGCCGTTACGTTTAGCAGACCGCTTGCGGCTTGTGGGTGTTTGATATGATCATCACCTGCTGCCGGCGTATTGACGAGTCTTTAGAGTCCTACACAGAGGTTTCCTGGCTCAAGCGAAACGAAATAGGAGCGCATATGAGATATGTGCGGGACCGAGAATAATGCGTGTATGTGATACCGTATTTCATTCTCGCGATGAATGTGTCGAATGGTTGTATGCGATATAACCTAGTTATCGAATCAAGGATTGATTTGATAAGCCGACACATTGGATACTAGCCGGTTATATGCGACATGACCGGATCATTGAATCAAGTGTTGATTTAATGATTTAATGTATAATTATATATTTGATATATTACTTTGCATTAACTAGTATTTGTTCACTTTAAATGGATTTTCTCACTTGAATTGTGCAAGTTGTATATGTGATATACATTTGTGCACATGATTGTATCATGTTTGATGATACATGCAAGCTTGGGTTTGTGTAAAGAATTGACCATGGTTATATGAATGGTTAGGGTTTCATTTTATTTACTTATTCTTTTATTTATTCTTTTTGTTTATTTTGGAAAAAGAAAATGATAAAGAAAATGAAATGGTGGCTTATTTTGTTTGTAGTTGAAGTTTCTTGAAACTTTGACTAAGTGACCATTTTGTCTTCTTTCTTAACCCTAACCCTTTAAACTAACCTTAGTCAATTCTCTACACCTAACTAAGGTTAATGATATGATAAGTATTATATTTTCTTTTCTATTTTTATTAACTTATCATATCTTCTTCTTCATCATCTTCTTCCTCCATGAAGAAAGCTTGCTACTCCAATGGCAAGTGATGAAAACTAGTGAGAAATCCAATTCTAAAGTGAACCCACATCCTATTTCTTCATCCTCTACCTCTTGCCAAGTAGTATAGGGTGTTTCCTTCACAAGTTTTCTTGACTTGGTGAAGTTGGAGCTTGATCTAGCGATGCCTCGACGTAGATCATCTTCGGCATCGTCGTCGATGACCTAGCCCGTTTTTCCTCCGATGAAACCACCGTGAGAGTCATGGTTCGATTTGGACAGCGGAGAGGACTTCATCACGGAGCCTAGGAGGTGGAGGACCGGATCTACAAAGGTTGTATCCCCTTCCCTTTAGCTATATTTCCGTTTACTTGCTTGCATCGCCTATATATCTAGTTAACGATCCGTATTAGGGTTTGTAGGCACTTGTAAAATTTCAATTGGCCATGTTTGATCATTTGTGAGACTCCATTAGAGTGCCTAGGAACCCAACAGATCCTTCTTGAGGCATTGTAGACTAGGTCATATCAATGCGACCCGACTAGCTGAAGTTACTTGTAGATGCATATTTAAATCAGTTTAAATTTACATCTTGTGAAACTTGCCAGTCATGTCACAAAGATATAATGACACCAGCTCTGTTTATTGGAAACAGAGAAAGAGTTAGTGAACTCTTGGGATGATACATGTTGATGTATAAAGGTCCCCTGTCTACACATGCCAAGACCGGTTCTTTGTACTTCATTACATTCTCTGATGATCTCTTTAGATTCAGACATATGTTCCTGTTGAAACACAAGTCCGAACCTTTTGAGATATTCACATAATATAAGTTAGAAGTAGGGAACCAATAAGGGTATAAGTATTATGTCCTTTGATGTGATCAGGGAGGAGAATACTTGAGCACGGAATTCCTGGACTATTCTAAAGGAGAATGAGATTCTCTCTCAGGATTACTCCTCCGTATACACCATAGCACGATGGTATATCGGGGCGGAGCAATCACACCCTATATGATAAGGTGTGCTCTATGATGAGTACTACTGAGTTACCTATTTCCTTTTTGGGAGTTATGCACTTGAGAAGCTGCATACCTATTGAATAGGGTTCAAATCAAATCAGTTGCCTACCACTTCATATGTGATATGGAAAGGGAAGAGCCCATATCTTAAGATGGTTAAGATTTGGGGTTGTCCAGCCTATGTCTAAAAGCAAAATCCGGACAAGCTCGAGGCCAGGTCTGTTATATAGAACTGGAAAGGTTCCAGCTATACAAACTACAGCAGATGATTTGGTAGAACCAAAGAATTCAGTAGATTACCAACGAACCTCAGCCTCTCCGCCGATCTAGTAAGGTTCCTCATCCGCCTGAGAGATACTTCGGTTTCTCGATGACAGTGGGAGCGAGGATTGCATCATGAGATGATGACCCAACTAGTTTTGAGCTGGCCATCAAGAGTAAGACTCTGTAAGAATGGCTGGATGCTTAGTGATCTGAGATGGAATCCATGTACACCAACAAAGTATGAACTTTGGTTGCTATATCTGAAGGGTTAAATCCCCATCAGGAGCAAGTATATCTTGAGAAGATTACTTGGTGTAGATGGAAAAGTTGAGACTTTCAAAGCTAGACTTGTTAAAGGTTTTCGTCATCGACCAGGCGTGGATAATGATGAAACCTTTTCAAGTGGCTATGCTTAAGTCCATCCAGATCCTACTTGCCACGACTACATACCATGACTACGATATCTGGCGGTTGGGTGCCATGACTGCTTTTCTAAATGAAGTTTTAGAAGAGAACGTCTATAAGTACACAGCCAGAGCGCTTCGTAGACAGTGGGAGCAGCGGAAACGTGTACAAGATGCTTTATAGGATAAAGCAGGTATCGCGGAGTTGGAACATCTGTTTTGATGTAGTAGTCAAACAGTTTGACGTCATCAAAATGGTAGATGAACCTTGTATATACAAAAAGGTAGTAGGGAGTATGGTGATGATCCTCGTAGAGTACGTGGATGACATACTCTTGATAAGAAAGGTGTTTCCTATGCTACGCTCGGTCAATCTCCGCTTATCACAATGATTCTCCATATAGGATCAAAGTGATACCTCCTAAATCCTGTGTTTTGGATCTATGAGATAGATCTAATTGGATGTTAGGATTCTCACTAGTTGTAGTGAGATGGTATCAACCGATCCTGTAGAGAATCACTGGAAGGGTTCCAGGGTGATAAGGACGACTGAAAATCAGTCGCAGGCATTGTCTTTACCCTCAGTAAAGGGACGGTATGTTGGAAGAGTTCCAAGCTAGATACCGTGGCATACTAGACGATAAAGGCTCGATACATCGCTACATAAGATGCTACCAAAGAGGCAGTCTGGATGTATATTTGTTCATGAGATGAACTTAGTTCCTCTCATTGTGTGACAATGGAGTTGTGGTATATGCCAAGGAACGTCCGTCCCATCAATGATCCAGACATATTCAAAGGCAGTATCACCTGATCATGGAGATGGTTGATCTCCAGGGTGATCAAGGTTAGGAGAGTAGACTCAGAGGACAACACGGCGGATCCACTAACAAAGGCCTTTTCCCAGAGAGAGACTTTTATGGGATGGTTGAGTATGAGATACTACAACCACTGGTATCAGATGGCCCTAGTGCAAGTGGGAGATTGTTAGTTATATGTATGCCCTAAAGGCCATTACTGTACATTGGATGTATATTGTAGTGGATGCTGGGACATATATAGGGAGGACTTTCTTGCTCGACATGATAGTATGCTATCTGGTAACTCTTTACCTTAACGTGTACATTGATTGTCTCTCTGTTACATGTTGGTAAAGCCCTTAGGATGTGTACTTGACTACCTGGACTATGATGCAGATCATACTAGTGGGGACATGGTAGTCCATAAGTATATCCTTCAAGGTCCCTAGTCGCGGGTGTATCGAGATGGGGCATCGATATACCAGAGTAGACTAGCGTATACCTTCTCGACCCATACAGATGGGCGATGGATGATCCCATATCCATTGGTGTTTGACATCAGAGATGATATACGGGTGCTCAGTGGAGACTGGGTACACTGGACGGACTCGCCGAGAACTCCCAGATGGTATTATACCTTACGTCAGATGGCAGTTCTCTGGTGACACTGGTACAGAGTGGTCTGTTGACCCGAGATCGTCATAGAGTCTTGTGTGGTTCCCACTGTGCTTTGATTTCCACCTTACCACGTCCAAGAGGGCATGCAAAATGGTGGTTTTTGGGTACAGTCCCGAATCACATGGAGGCAATGAGCGATAGGAGGGGATTCGTCTCTCCCGGTATAGGGAGTTAATGTTGCACTGTGTTCGATTGGCTATAACCGGAAATCCCTGGCCAGGGTTGCTGAGATTTACTGGTAAGTGTTACCAGTAGTTTCTCGAACTGTTATAGACCTCATATCGACACGACTTATCGAGCTACTGGGGTCTGACGTTTACCACCCCTAGGCGAGATATGCGACATATCAGACGAACAGACCGGACTGTACGGTAAGTGTTACTGGTTCGATTCACAGGATTATGAGCGGGCTTGCTCGTCGATCTTCTGATCGCTCAATACCCGGGTGGCCGTTACGTTTAGCAGACCGCTTGCGGCTTGTGGGTGTTTGATATGATCATCACCTGCTGCCGGCGTATTGACGAGTCTTTAGAGTCCTACACAGAGGTTTCCTGGCTCAAGCGAAACGAAATAGGAGCGCATATGAGATATGTGCGGGACCGAGAATAATGCGTGTATGTGATACCGTGTTCTATTCTTGCGATAAATGTATCGATTGGTTGTATGCGATATAACCTAGTTATCGAATCGAGGATTGATTCAATAAGCCGATACATTGGATATTAGTCGGTCATATGCGATATGACCGGATCGTTAAATCAAGTGTTGATTTAATGATTTAATGTATAATTATATATTTGATATATTACTTTGCATTAACTAGTATTGGTTCACTTTAAATGGATTTTCTCACTTGAAATGCACAAGTTGTATATGTGATATACTTTTGTGCACAAGATTGTATCATGTTTGATGATACATGCTAGTTTGGGTGTATGTTTAGTTTAAATCATGTTTAAGTGAATGGTTAGGGTTTTATAATCTTCTCTTGATTATTTAGTTTATTTATTTATTCATTTCTTTGTTTATTTCCTTTTAAGGCAAGAAAAGAAATGGTTGCTTTTTGGATATACTTGAAGCTTCATGAAGCTTTGAAAAAGTTCAACCATTTTTGTTTCTTTGCCTAACCTAACCATTCACCTAACCTTGGTTTATTCTCTACACATAACCATGGTTGCATTATGATACTTATCATATTATTTTCTATTAGAAAATACTAATGATATATTATCTTCTTCTTCTTCTTCAAGATGAAGAAGCTTGCCTCCATCAATGACAACTAGTGAAAAAGAGTGAGAAATCCAATTCTAAAGTGAACCCACTTCCTATTTGTTCATCCTCTACCTCTTGCCAAGTAGTATAGGGTGTTTTCTTCACAAGTTTCATGACTTGGTGAAGTGGGAGCTTGATCTTGTGATGCCTCGACGTAGATCATCTTCGGTATCGTAGTCGATGACCTAGCCCGCCCATTTCTCCGATGAAGCCGACACTAGAGTCCAAGATCCGATTTGTACAGCGGAGGGACGTCTACGTAGAGCTAAGGAAGTGGAGAACCGGATCTACAAAGGTTGTAGCCTCTTTCTTTTAGTTAAGTTGTTAACTAGTTTCTTTTTCGCCTAAACTCTAGTCAACGATCCGTATTAGGGTTTCTCGGCACTTGTAATTTTTGAAATTGGCATGGTTGATGCCTTGTGAGACCTCATTAGTGTGCCTAGGAACCCTACATGCTCTACGTCCTGGGTATTGGATACCGGATCAGGATCCCACGTATGTAATTTGTTACATGGGCTAAAGAGAAGTAGAGAACTGGGAAAGGGTGATAAGTCTCTAACAGCATGGAATGGAGCAATTGTTGCAGCCAAAGAAGTTGGCGAATATCACCTTTATTACCAAATGGTAATACATTAATTCTGAATGACTGTTACTATGTACCAAAGATGATTTGCAATATTATATCAGTCTCTTTGCTAACTAAAGAAGTGTATAATTTCACATTAGAGGATAATGTTATGAACATTTTTCTAAATCAAGTGTTGATTCTGTTTGGTATATTGTGTAACGGTATATACGTTCTGAATCAAACTACAGTTCTAAATATACAGAACACATCCAAGAGGAAAAGTTCAGAAATGAACGAAGCCTTCTTGTAGCGTTGTAGACCAAGCCATATCAATGCGACACGACTAGCTAACTTGAATAAAGATGAATTTTTGAATCAGTTCGAACTTACATCTTATGAAACTTTCCAGTCATGTCTCAAAGGCAAGATGACCAAGACTCCGTTTACTGGACACGGAGAAAGAGCTACTGAACTCTTGGGGCTGATACATAGTGATGTATGCGGTCTTATGTCTACACAAGCCAGAAATGGTTCCTCGTACTTTATTACATTCACCGATGATCTATCAAGATTCGGACATGTGTTCCTGTTGAAACACAAGTCTGAGGCTTTTGAAAAATTCGTGGAATATAAGTGTGAAGTCGAGAATCAAACGGGTAAAAGTATAAAATCCTTCGATCTGATCGGGGAGGAGAATACTTGAGCACAAAATTCCGTGATTATTTAAAAGAGAATGGGATTCTCTCTCAGCTTACTCCTCCGTATACACCATAGCACAACGGTGTATCGGAGCGAAGGAATCGCACCCTATTAGATATGGTGCGCTCTATGATGAGTACTGCTGAGTTGGCTATTTCACTTTGGGGTTATGCACTTGAGACAGTTGCATATCTATTGAATAGGGTTCCGACCAAATCAGTGCCTACCAGTCTATATGAGATATGGGAGAGGAAGAGACCGTGTCTTAATTTCATTAAGATTTGGGGTTGTGCGGCTTGTGTTAAAAAGCAAAATCAAGACAAGCTCGGGGCAAGATCTGTTCTATGTAAGTTTGTTGGATATCCTAAACATTCGCGAAGGTATATCTTCTACCACACCGAGAAACAAAAGGTGTTTGTTTCTCGGAATGCCACCTTTTTAGAAAAGGAATTTCTTATGAAAGAAATTAGTTGAAATGAGGTAGAACTGGAAGAAGTTCCAGCTGCACAAACTAGAACTGATGATTTGGTGGAACCGGAGGATTCAATAGTCCCCGATGAACCCCAGCCACTCCGCAGATCTAGTAGGGTTCCTCATCCACCTGAGAGATACTACGGTTTTCTCGTAGACGGTAGGAGCGATGATTGTATCATGGAAGATGATGACCCAACTAGTTTCGAGCAGGCCATCACAAGTGGAGACTCCATGAAATGGCTGGATGATATGCCATCTGAGATGGAATCCATGTACACCAACAAAGTATGGACTTTGGAAGTTGCTCCTGAAGGGGTAAAACCTATCGGGAGTAAGTGGATCTTTAAGAAGAAACTTGGTGTAGATGGAAAAGTTGAGACTTTCAAAGCTAGACTTGTAGCAAAAGGTTTTCATCAACGACCAGGTGTCGACTATGATGAAACCTTTTCTCCAATGGCTATGCTTAAGTCCATCAGGATCCTACTTGCCATTGTTGCATACCATGACTACGAAATCTGGCAGATGGACGTCAATACCGCTTTTCTAAATGGTGATTTAGAAGAAAGCGTGTGCATGATACAGCCAGAGGTCTTCATAGATAGTGGGAGCAGCGGAAGCGTGTGGAACCTGCTTAAATCAATTTACGGATTAAAGCAAGCATCGCGGAGCTGGAACATCTGTTTCGATGAAGCTATCAAA
This sequence comes from Agapanthus africanus, assembly GCA_030015575.1. Classification (NCBI taxonomy): domain Eukaryota; kingdom Viridiplantae; phylum Streptophyta; class Magnoliopsida; order Asparagales; family Amaryllidaceae; genus Agapanthus; species Agapanthus africanus. The sequence continues at coordinate 597,914,332 of CM057341.1, forward strand.
AAGTTTGACTTCATAAAAAACGTAGATGAACCTTGTATATACAAGAAGTTTGTAGAGAGTAAGGTTGTCTTCCTCGTATTGTACGTAGATGACATACTCTTGATAGGAAACGATGTTCCTATGCTACAGTCGGTCAAGCTCTTCTTATCACATAAGTTCTCTATGAAAGATCTAGGTGATGCCTCATATATCCTAGGGATTAAGATCTATAGAGATAGATCTAAACGGATGTTGGGATTGTCCCAATCCACGTACATAGACACCATACTAAAGAGGTTTAGTATGGAAGATTCTAAGCATGGTAATTTACTCGCTTGCTCAGGAATCACTCTCTCGAAAGAGATGTCTCCCAAGACTGATTTGGGATGGGCTCGCATGCAAGAGATACCCTATACTGCAGCAGTCGGGTCAATCATGTCTGCGATGTTATGTACCAGACCGGATGTAGCTTACTCACTAGGTATAGTGAGTAGGTATCAATCAGATCCAGGGGAGAAACACTGGATAGCTGTGAAGAACATTCTTAAGTACTTGAGAAGGACTAAATAAATGTTCTTGGTGTATGGTAACGGTGAACTCCAGGTGGAGTCTGTTACCGATTCGAGCTTCCAGAGTGATAAGGACGACAGTAAGTCGGTCTCGGGTTTTGTCTTCACCCTCAATAGAGGGATGGTAAGTTGGAAGAATTCAAAGCAAGATACCGTAGCAAACTCGACGATGAAGGCTGAATACATCGCTGCCAACGATGCTGCCAAAGAGGTTGTCTGGATGAAGAAGTGCATAGCCGAACTTGGTATGGTTCCATCCATTGAGCATTCAATACCTATGTATTGTGATAACAATGGAGCTGTGGCTTTGGCCAAGGAACCCCGGACCCATCAAAGATCCAGACATATTCTTAGGCAGTATCACCTGATCCGGGAGATAGTTGATCGCCAAGAGATCGAGGTCAGGAGAGTTGACACGGAGGATAACACAGCGGATCCACTCACGAAGGCCCTCTCCCAGACGCGATTCGAGAGACTATTTAGAATGTTGGGTACAGTCCCGAGTCACAAGGAGGCAATGAGCGATAGAAGGGGTTTCGTCTCTCCCGGTATAAGGAGTTGATATTGCGCAATGCTCGATTGGCTATAACAGGAAGTCCCTGGCCAGGGCTGTTGATGAGATTTACTGGTAAGTGTTATCAGTAGTTTCTCGTACCGTTATAGGCCTTACATCGACATCACTTATCAAGTTATTGGGGTCTGACGATTCCACCCCTAGACTCGATATGCGACATATCAGACGAAGAGACCGGACTCTACAGTAAGTGTTACCTATAGGCTTCATGGGAGTTTGGATAAGCTTGCTTGTTGATATTCTATTTGCTCAATACCTGGGTAGCCGTTATGTCCAGCTAGTACCGCTGACGGCTTGTGAGTGAATGATGCGATCATCACCTACTGCTGGCATATTGACGAGTCTTTAGAGTCCCACATAGAAGTTTCCTGGTTCAAGCGAAATGAAGTAGGGCACATATACTGATATGTGCAGGGGCCTGATTAAATATGAGTATGTGATACCGTATTATAACTTGGCGGTTATTTGATATCAGTTAGGTTATATGTGATATAACCAGATTATTGAATCAAGTATTGATTTGATAATGTAATATACAGATAAATGATATTAGTTATATGTGATATAACCGGATTATTAAATCAAGTGTTGATTTAATAATTTGATAAATATTATATTTGAAATAATTATATATTAACTAATATTATTAGCTCACTAATTATTCTTCATAATATATATATATATATATATATATTAATATATATGATATATATATATATTAAAATGAAGCATAGCATGGATTTTCTATTTTTAGAAAATAGAAAATAAGGTGGAAAATGGGGAGACTTTTTTGTGGAATGGGCAAGCATGGCTATTTTCATTTGGTATCACTACTGAAATATGATTGGGATAAAATATTGATTTTATTTACATGCTTCAATAAGTGAGAATGATAACTTAGCCATTCTTCATGGTTTTTCCATTCTATGCTTGCTCAAGTGTTGAGTTCATTTTACCTTAGCTCTCTAGCTCTCTCTATTTTCTTCACTTCCTAATCTAAGCTCAATCCCTCACATGAGTTGTGAAACCTTGAGCTTGTGAGAACCCTGGTGAGCAAACAATACCCCTATTTCACCATCCTACACTAGATTAGCACTTTGGTGTAGTGTGTTTTATTCACTAAAGAGTTTAGTGAAGAGGTAGCTTGGATTAGCGGACTTCGGATGGATCATCTTCGGCACAAAGGTCATCGAAGCAAGTTCGTTCAACCTTCAAGTGGAGCCTAGTGGAGTCGCGTGGACTACAACCTGGAGCTTTAGAAGGGAAGGACATGGTCTACAAAGGTTGTAGCCTCCTTCCCTTAGTCTTAAGTTTTGTTATATCATGTTAAACCCTAATCATCTAGTTTAAGATCTTGGTTAGTATAGATTAGCACCCCGAAAATTTTAAAAACGGCATGCTTGATGCTAGTAAAACCCAGTGGTAGTGCTAACATACACTTTCAGTTGTAGTATCGCATACCCAACATCCCAAAAAGACTCTCAAACTGCGTCTGAGGGAGGGCCTTCGTGATTGGATCCGCTGTATTGTCCTTCGTATCTACTCTCCTGACCTCGATCTCCGGGCGATCAACTATCTCCCGGATCAGGTGATACCGTATCAGAATATGTCTGGATCGCAGATGGGACCGGGATTCCTTGGCCACAGCCACAGCTCTATTGTTATCACAATACAAGGGTATTGGATCCTTAAAGGATGGAACCACACCAAGTTCATCAATGAACTTCTTCATCCAGACAGCCTCTTTGGCAGCATCGTTAGCAACGATGTATTCAGCCTCCATCGTCGAGTCTGCAACGGTATCTGTTGGAGATAGTGCCCTCAGAGTCAATTATTGGATCACAGGCACGTGATTGCAATGATTGAGGGAGGACCTATCCCGGTAGGACAGTCTTACTCGAGATGATAGTATGCTATCTGGTTTATCTTTATCATCGTGTACTGCATTAAGTGACCTGACATGTCGCTATTACACGTTGATAGAGCCCCTAGGATTCTTGCTTGACCACCAGCAGTATGAGGGCGATCATATAAGTGGGAGCTGGTAGTCTATAAGCACATCCTTAAAAGGTCCCTAGTCGTGGGAGTTTCGAGACAGGGCATCGATACTCCAGAGTAGACTAGTGTATACATTCGAGACCCCGACGAGGGGCAGTGGCCGGTCTCACAAGCCATTGGTGTCAGTTGGATCACCTAAGATGTATACAGGTGCTCATTGGGTTATGAGTACACCGGACAGGACTCGCCGGGAACATGCTAGTTGGTCTTATACCAGACGTCAGATAGCAGTTCCAGGTGACATGTGTACAGGTTAGTTCATCGACCTGATGATCGTCATTTGTCTCGTGTGAGTTCCCACTGTACTTTGATTACTACCCTACCACGATCAAAGGAGACGTGCAAACAGGTTTTAGTTGGGTACAGTCCCGAGCCACATGGAGGCAGTGAGCGGATCTTCAGGGGTTCGTCTCTCCCGGTATTGGGGGTGAGGTCGCACTGTGTCTAGGAGAGCCATTACACAAAGCCCTCGGCCGAGGCAGAAGATTTACTGGTAGGTATTTCAGTAGTATCTCAGGGTGTTCTGGGCTACACTCCGACACGACTTGTACCGCTTTTGGGGGTCTGACTTTTACCAACCCCCTAGGCCCGCCATGCGATGCTCATAGACGAACGGACCGGACTGTACGGATATTGTCACTGACAGGCTCAGTAGGGTGTCAGGATGAGTTCGCTCATCGACGTCCCTTTTGGTCAATAGCTGGTGGCCCGTTACGTATTGGCTTATACCTCTGACGTGCTAGTGGTTAAATCCACAACCATGGTGTTGACGAGTCTTTAGAGTCCCCCACATTCAGTTGCTCAAGTTTTCGGGCGAAAAGCTGTAGAGGCCGTATGGAGATATGGCAGGGTTCGATCAGATACGTGTGGTATTGCACGGATCAGGATCGGACGGATAATACTAGCCGGCTTTGGTTTAAGCCGGATCCTAGTATAGTACAGTGTAGATTTTGTCTCTTTGCATTTGTATTCGGTCGGAATACAGATGCGGATGTGTATACATGTATCGGGGTTTTCCTGTAATTTATTACGGGACCAGTTTTCTGGAGTTGCCAGTTTGATTTCCGTTTCGGCCATTTTCTTTTGTATCCTTCATTGGCCGAAGATTGGTGGAGGAAGGCTTATTTGCATTTGTGCAAATAAGCATTAGTGGAGGGGGTTCTTTGCTTTTTATTGCTTCATGATAGCTCTTGTTGACCTTGATCACTTCATCATTGCTTGACTTTTGGAGTCATCATGTTTGATGATGGTTGTGGTTGAGTGTGGATGTATTTGTAATCATGTTCTTTCATGATTACTTTGGATTCCTTCTTGCATTATTGTGTGGCCTCTCTCATTTTGGATACACACTCTCATTCTCACTCTCACCTCACCAAGATGGCCGGCCACTTCTCATGGGGGCTGTCCAAACATTTTGATGGGGGATTTTGGTTCATTTCATGTTGGAAAAATCCCACAACACCACCTCCAAAAAGCTTAGTTCATTTCCTCCACCAATGGCAACTCCCAAAACCCCTAGAGACACAAATAGCTCACTACACATTCTACTGCAAACCTTGGGCACGTCGACTAGCCAGCTTCATGCCCGAGTTGCCTCGGCATAGAGGTGGGAGCCCGTAAAAGATGTAGGCGATGTGGTGCACTTCCGGCGACGAGGTGGAGACAGGACATTCCGCGGGAGATCGGGACGACGACGAGAAGACCGGAGGACTCGGATCAGTCGGTATATCTCTATTCCCCATCTTGTAGTTAGCTAGGACTAGTTAATGGTTCGATCTGGGTGTTTAGTGCGCGGTGGTGCCGGTTTGCTAGTTTGCAAAATTAAAGTTTTTTGCTTCCGCATTTTGGCGTCTGATTGACAGCCGGGGCGCCGCCGTGCACTTACAGTGGTATCAGAGCCTCACCATTAATATAGTCTAGCTTTGTCTAATGTGTTTTACATTTCCGATCGAACAAATGTTCCAGAACCGTGTTTTTCAAAACAACAGTTTTCTGTCGAAATTTTTTTGTCTCGAAAAATTTTTCAGGTAGTCTCAGAATACTGTGCAGGGAAGTATTAGCCTACTGTAAAAATTTGGTGGCGAGATCTCATTATTCGACCGTGGAACCGCGGCCAAACCCATGCTTGGGCCGCGGTTCCGCCGCTATTTTGACAGATCGTTGCACCAATTTTTTACAGAGGCCTTCTGGGTTGAAAATATGGGTTTTGGAATATTAATATTGGGCCCAGAATTTCTTGATGTGCTACAGTAGTACTTGGGGCCCACTTGTTATAATGTTGATCGATCGGATATTTTAAACACATTATTTCACAGTATTTACATTATATCTGCGACCGTGAATGTCACTTGATCGGTAAATCCTGTCTAACTGCTATAGCCCGGTTAGACGGATTTGCGAACGTGACCTTCACGTTGATGTTTTGTGTTTTGCTGTGATGTTGCGGATTGGTCGTGGGGGATAGCCTGGATGCAATGGTAGTACAGTTTTGTTGTATTATGTACATTTGATATTGCGGGGCGAGCGTCCGACATGTGGACTGCCGTCACTGCCTGTTTGTATTATTATTTTGGGGCACGACCAGGTTGCGGTCGATGTACCCGTTGTATGTATATTTTACTTTCTGTACTAAGATTACCCCGCGGAGGGGTGCACGGATAGCCGGGTTCTATAGGGCAACAAGCCCGCGTCTCATGGCATTGAGACGGAGGGGGTTTTACTCTAGAATTGGCGGGCTATTCGCCGCACTCGTAGGGGATACAGGTTGACCCAGGAGGGGTGCCCAAGTTACCGGATTCCGTGAAGTGCTGGGTGGTCCATTCACGTTGCTGAAGGGGGCTGTCTCGCTTCAGGTTTTGGCGGGTAACTTGCCGCGCCCGTAGGGGTCTAGGATTTTCATTACACAGGCTATCCACACGACCAGGGGAACGTCGGGTTTCAGCGGCTCTGTGAAACCCGGGGATCCCAGATATCTATATTGTTCTGTGATGCTGTACATTTCTGTGATGTTGCATTTTATCACGCCTTGAGCGAATATAATATATTGGTATATATATTAATAGATGTTGTATATGTTTTGCATCCGCGCTTGTCCAGTCCCCGCTCTGTCGTTAGTTAGCTAACCTAACGGGTAATGACGGGACCCAGTGGCGAATGCGGATGGCATATACGTACATCGGTATATTTTCGTTCTTTGTGGTGTGATCAATTGATGGGACTGCGTTGATTCGGATCAATGCAAGTTTAAAAACAAACCTAATCTGATGTTGTTGGAACACTTTTCAAAAAGCTGTTATTGCAAGGACGTTCACTTTTGTTTTGCATCGTGGTATTCAGTTGGAATATCCTGCTCCTCAGTCGACGAGGCAAGGGCCGAGATCCCTTCACCGGGAGTGACCCCTTGGACAGAAGTTTGTGTCAGGGTAATAACTTCACTATAGCCGATTACGTTTGCTTTGCATCGTGGTATTCAGTTGGAATATCCTGCACCTCATTCTATGGGGAAAGAGCCGAGATCCCTTTACCGGGAGTGACCTCTTTAGCAAAGGTTTTCGTCACTATATTTTCTAAAAGCTATCCGTTCCTTCAACGATATCAAGTTCATTACGTTAAAGGTTTTCGCTAGAAACCATTCGTAGCCCTCCGTCGTTTCAGACGGGTAGCACGTAGTATTCATGCTATGTTTGTTGACCTTCATCAAGGCATAGTGTATGGTAGCTACTTGTTACTTTTCTGCTGCATAGATAGATGCGTTGGTTTGGGACAGTCGTATAGCCTTGTTGACCTTCGTCAAGGGCTTGTACGGGTGGGTTCAAATTAACCTGGACAATGACGGGTAGAACTTGACATGTGACTTATGATTTGTTGACCTTCGTCAAGGTCATAAGAGCATGGGGCAAAAATCACATCGGGAGTTTCAAAAGAACTGAAACTTGCCAGATATGCGCATACCTTCTGGATTGTGATAGCGTGAGCGGATTCCGTCACGTTATCATGAGATGATAGTTGGATCCCGATTCCCGCTGATGAGTTGGGTTACTCCTCGGGTAATCCCGACTAATTCTTCTTTTGGGTTTGGAGAAGAATTTGACGTTACAGTGGGAGGTTTCCAGATTAGATAAATTGGTAACCATTCTGATCTAGGTTAGAGTGCACGCTGAGTGTTTCTTTTCTCTCTCTCTTCGGCAGCGACCATTGACCCGACCCTAGACTATGACTCAGTGACAAAATTGACCGAACCTTCTTAAACACTGGCTTTTGGATTGTCAGAGTTGCACACCTCATTGCCACTCCTACTTTTACCCTTTTCTCCAGGACACCCCGTATTACTATGAACGTTCACTTCCATTGGACAAAACCATCGTATGGTTATATACGAACTCGAAGAGATTTATTCGAGGATGGTTTCCGGTTCTGGAGAAAACGAATAGGACTATTCAGGTGTCTTTTCCTTCTACCTTCTCTCAGGTTGCGAGTACCCCTTAGATTAGGGGATAGTACACCTATTACGCAAATTGGATAGTCTTCTTCCAAACCATAGGCAGGTGCCGACCGGTAGGGAATGAAGAAAACCAATTAGCCTAACGATGGTGTACAGAAGGTATTGAGTTAAGAAAAAGAAATGGATTAGTAAGAGGGCAAAGTAAATTGCGACTGGTATTCACGACCAAACCAAGTATTTCATTACCACTCCCACTTCACCTTTGTATTTCTCCAGAACACTCCGTATCACTACGAAGATCCACAATTTATTGGATATTCCATCGTATGGTTATATACGAACTCGAAAGGAACTTGTTCCAGTTCGGGGATGGATTCTGGTTCAGGAGAAATAGCAATAAGGTTTATTCGGTTGTCTTTTATCCTCACCTTCTCTCGCATTGCGAGTGTTCCTAGGATTGGGACAGTACACCCATTATGCTTATTGGATAGTCTTCTTCCAAGCCATAGGCTGGTGCCGAACGGTAGGGAAGGAAGAAAACCATTTGGCCTAAAGGGGTGTACAGAAGGTAATGACTAAAGACATAAAAAGGGATTTGGAGAGGTGGCAAAGAGATATACGGTTACAGTTGTGAATCTGGATAATGGAAGAGGCATTACTAGGAATACCAGGATACCCCATCGAAACATTTCAATGTTTCAGTGTCACTGTGTACTGTTAAAGGAAAACTGATTTCCCGATTAGATACTTACTCCAGGGTATGTATTTACCAAGTCTGATTCTCACATCTGTATGGTTTTACAGATGTTGAGTGGGAGTAAGTTATTGGGAATTGGGTGATCGTCCTCGTTATATCGGGATTCGTTGTAATCGGTGATATTTGAGGAAGTCACCTGGGTTGTTTGCCGGACGGCAAATATTTGGTTTTGAATATCCACTGTTGTGCACCAATTTCAAATTGATATATCTGTACGTCTATTTTCATAGAGTGAGATATACCTTTTTGAAATTATGTCTATGACATTTACCTATATCAGTGGATGGTTAGGTAAGGAGCATTAAACAGCGGTGTAATTCTTCTTAACCATAAGTACAGTTTTCAACCTACGACACAAAGTGAATGAGTTATCAGACTCAAGGGACTTATACAGAGTATTGTATGTTGTCCAGGGTCCATCAGGACAGAGGGGTTGGTCCTCGTACTATATTCGGTTTACTTATGACTTCTCTAGTTTTTAGACAGGTGTTTCGTGGAAACATAGGATCCGAATTTTGAGAAGTTATAGGTATTTGAATAAAGTAGAGAACCAGGTGTTGCAAGTATCGGAATTCTTCAAGTTGATCGAAGATGTAGATACTTGTGTATGGTATTCGGTTGATAGTAATGATTTAGGGAACTTGCTTCTCTTTCAGATTACTCATAATTGGAAGCATTCCTAAGTTGAGTAACGCTGATCGGCCTCCTTCCATTTAGTTGACATGCACTGGAGACAGCTGCATGATTTGAATCTGGTTCAATTAAATCAGTGCCTCTGGTTCTATATTGGATATAGAACAGTTCATATCTTAACGATGTTAAGGTATGAGGAGTTGTCCGGCTTATGATTAAAACCAGACTCTGGACAACTCAAGGCACGTTTCTGTAATGGCTGTTTGTGGGTTGACCCAGGCTATGACGAGGGTTGACTTTCTACCATCTGGAAAAACAATAGCGATATTGTTCTAAACTCGCCACAGTTTTAAATAAAATGGATTTTTCAGAAAACAGTAGTGGGAGTATGGTAGAACTAGAAGTGATTCCAGAACCACAAACGATTACTGAAGATTTGATAGGAACCTAATGATTCAATCTGGTTTGACATTCCATTGACCACTCCGCAGATAAAGTAGGTAACCTCAGGCACCCGAGAGGTACTTCGGTATGCTCAAGGACGGTGACAGGGAGGTTCTTGTTTACCCAGACTTGCCATTGCTGTTGTTCCAGACTGTGAGACCCGGCGGGAGGATGAGTATAGCGTCGTTCTAAACTAGCTTTAGAAATGTACGTGTATATGACTCTGCCAGAGGGTTGTCGTAGTCAGTGGGAGCAGCGGAAGCATTAGTGGACAGGTGGCTTATGTCTATTTATAGACTAAAGCACATGTAGCGGAGATAGATCATCTATTCCTGGTGTGACAGTCATAGGTTTGACTTCATCAGAATAGAGGATGGATCTGTTGAGAAGGTAGTAGGGTGCGATGTCATGGTATTTGGATGACATTCACAGAGTAGGAAAAGAAACTCCTATACTACGATCGGTTATACTTTGGTCGTCACACAGTGGTTTCTCCACATGGGACTTGGACATTATATCAGACATACTGGTTACTAGATCTATGGTTTTGGATCTAGATTTGGGTGGTTTCCCAATCAGGGTACTTAGACAGCATTCTAAGAGTATTTAGAATGGACGACTCCTAGCAAGGTAGTGTACCTGCAGATAATGGAGTCACCCTCTCTAAAGGTGTCTTAGAGACTAAAGGGGAGAGGGATGTGCATGATTGGCAGATCACTTGCTCAGGCAATTGAGTCAATCATGAGATGTCAAGTACCACACCAGATGTTGTTCTTACACTAGATGCAATAAGTTGACATTAATCCAATCCTGTAGAAACAGTCGGAAGCAGTTTTAGAACATAAGTGAATGTTCTAGGGATATGATAACGACAGCCTCTTTCTGGAGACAGTTATCATTCCAGGCTTCCAAGGTGACCTGAACGACAAGGAGGTTGTCAGAGTTATAGTTTTCCCGCTGACGAGGGGCAGTATTTTGGACAGGTGGTCCAAGGCAATACTGAGGGAGGCTTGGCGCAGGATACTGATTAAGTTCAGTTGATGATACAGTCTAAGAAGTTTGGATTTGGAGTTCATTTATGAGCTAGGTCCCATCAGACATCCAGACACATTCTAAGACAGGTATTGCTCATTTCGGGAGATGGCTTTCTCCGCGAACTTGAGATTTAGAGAGACATAGAAAGAAACATCAAAGCGGATCCACTCACTAAGGCTATTCCTCGAACGCAATAGTTTCGCAAACAGGCTTTGTGAGACTGACTAGTAGAGGAGTTGGGTGTTCGGTATCACACGGGCTGTGAGTATGCAACATCGCAATAATTAGCCTTGAGTGCAAGTGGGAGATTGTTGGAGATAGTGCCCTCAGAGTCAATTATTGGATCACAGGCACGTGATTGCAATGATTGAGGAAGGACCTATCCCGGTAGGACAGTCTTACTCGAGATGATAGTATGCTATCTGGTTTATCTTTATCATCGTGTACTGCATTAAGTGACCTGACATGTCGCTATTACACGTTGATAGAGCCCCTAGGATTCTTGCTTGACCACCAGCAGTATGAGGGCGATCATATAAGTGGGAGCTGGTAGTCTATAAGCACATCCTTAAAAGGTCCCTAGTCGTGGGAGTTTCGAGACAGGGCATCGATACTCCAGAGTAGACTAGTGTATACAGTCGAGACCCCGACGAGGGGCAGTGGCCGGTCTCACAAGCCATTGGTGTCAGTTGGATCACCTAAGATGTATACAGGTGCTCATTGGGTTATGAGTACACCGGACAGGACTAGCCGGGAACATGCTAGTTGGTCTTATACCAGACGTCAGATAGCAGTTCCCAGGTGACATGTGTACAGGTTAGTTCATCGACCTGATGATCGTCATTTGTCTCGTGTGAGTTCCCACTGTACTTTGATTACTACCCTACCACGCTCAAAGGAGACGTGCAAACAGGTTTTAGTTGGGTACAGTCCCGAGCCACATGGAGGCAGTGAGCGGATCTTCAGGGGTTCGTCTCTCCCGGTATTGAGGGTGAGGTCGCGCTGTGTCTAGGAGAGCCATTACATAAAGCCCTCGGCCGAGGCAGGAGATTTACTGGTAGGTATTCCAGTAGTATCTCAGGGTGTTCTGGGCTACACTCCGACACGACTTGTACCGCTTTTGGGGGTCTGACTTTTACCAACCCCCTAGGCCCGCCATGCGATGCTCATAGACGAACGGACCGGACTGTACGGATATTGTCACTGACAGGCTCAGTAGGGTGTCAGGATGAGTTCGCTCATCGACGTCCCTTTTGGTCAATAGCTGGTGGCCCGTTACGTATTGGCTTATACCTCTGACGTGCTAGTGGTTAAATCCACAACCATGGTGTTGACGAGTCTTTAGAGTCCCCCACATTCAGTTGCTCAAGTTTTCGGGCGAAAAGCTGTAGAGGCCGTATGGAGATATGGCAGGGTTCGATCAGATACGTGTGGTATTGCACGGATCAGGATCGGACGGATAATACTAGCCGGCTTTGGTTTAAGCCGGATCCTAGTATAGTACAGTGTAGATTTTGTCTCTTTGCATTTGTATTCGGTCGGAATACAGATGCGGGTGTGTATACACAGTATCGGGGTTTTCCTGTAATTTATTACGGGACCAGTTTTCTGGAGTTGCCAGTTTGATTTCCATTTCGGCCATTTTCTTTTGTATCCTTCATTGGCCGAAGATTGGTGGAGGAGGGCTTATTTGCATTTGTGCAAATAAGCATTAGTGGAGGGGGTTCTTTGCTTTTTGTTGCTTCATGATAGCTCTTGTTGACCTTGACTTGTTCACTTCATCATTGCTTGACTTTTGGAGTCATCATGTTTGATGATGGTTGTGGTTGAGTATGGATGTATTTGTAATCATGTTCATTCATGATTTCTTTGGATTCCTTCTTGCATTATTGTGTGGCCTCTCTCATTTTGGATACACACTCTCATTCTCACTCTCACCTCACCAAGATGGCCGGCCACTTCTCATGGGGGCTGTCCAAACATTTTGATGGGGGATTTTGGTTCATTTCATGTTGGAAAAATCCCACAACACCACCTCCAAAAAGCTTAGTTCATTTCCTCCACCAATGGCAACTCCCAAAACCCCTAGAGACACAAATAGCTCACTACACATTCTACAGCAAACCTTGGGCACGTCGACTAGCCAGCTTCGTGCCCGAGTTGCCTCGGCATAGAGGTGGGAGTACGTATAAGATGTAGGCGATGTGGTGCACTTCCGGCGACGAGGTGGAGACAGGACATTCCGCGGGAGATCGGGACGACGACGAGAAGACCGGAGGACTCGGATCAGTCGGTATATCTCTATTCCCCATCTTGTAGTTAGCTAGGACTAGTTAATGGTTCGATCTGGGTGTTTAGTGCGCGGTAGTGCCGGTTTGCTAGTTTGAAAAATTAAAGTTTTTCGCTTCCGCATTTTGGCGTCGGATTGACAGGCGGGGCGCCGCCGTGCACTTACAGTATCTTGATTGGAACTCTTCCAACATATCGCCCCTCCTTTGAGGGTGAAGACAAAACCCGAGACAGACTTGATGTCGTCCTTATCACTCTGGAAACTCGAATCGGTAAAGGACTCCACCTGGAGTTCTCCGTTACCATACACCAAGAACATTTCTTTAGTCCTTCTTAAGTACTTAAGAATGTTTTTCACAACTATCCAGTGCTTCTCCCCTAGGTCTGATTGATTCCTACTTACTACACTAAGTGTGTAAGCTACATCCGGTCTGGTGCATATCATCACATACATGATAGACCCAACTGCAGAAGCATAGGGTATCACGTGCATGCGAGCTCCTCCAAATCAGTCTTAGGAGACATCTCTTTAGAGAGAGTTCCTGAACAAGCGGGTAAATTACCACGCTTTGAATCTTCCATACTAAACCTCTTTAGTATGGTGTCTATGTACCAGGATTGGGACAATCCCAGCATCCTTTTTTATCAATCCATATAGATCTTTATCCCCAGGATGTAGGAGGCATCACCCAGATCTATCATGGAGAACTTTTTTGATAAGAAGTGTTTGACCGAGTGCAACATAGGAACATCATTTCCTATCAAGAGTATGTTATCCACGTACAATACGAGGAAGACAACCTTACTCTCTACAACCTTTTTATATATACAAGGTTCATCTACATTTTTGATGAAGTCAAACTCTTTGACGGCTACATCAAAACAAATGTTCCAGCTCCATGATGCCTACTTTAATCCATAGATTGATTTAAGCAGCTTGCACACCTTTCCGCTGCTCCCACTATCTACGAAGCCCTCTGACTGTGTCATGTATACGCTCTCTTTTAAATCACCATTTAGAAAAGTGGTCTTGATGTCCATCTGCCAGATTTAATAGTCATGGTATGCAGCAATAGCAAGTAGGATCCAGATGGACTTAAGCATAGCCGTTGGAGATGTCACGACCCGGAAAAGGCACGTGACTCGCACTTGAATTATATGAAGTCTATAGGTCCCCACCTAATTCAAGTAAGCCAAAAGCCAGGAATCTAAACCTTTTGGGGGGAAATAGTGGAGGTGATGTTTTGAAATGACGGTATAATGAAAACAAGTTCTTTCTTTAAAAGATAAGTAAACTTATATGAAAAACAATGTTTTATAACTAGCTTGAAAACCTATTTCGTCATTTGAAATTTGGGCAACACATCCTTTGTATATTTTAACCCGAAAACAATACAAGCAATAATAATCATAGGCATCCCTAAGGGGGAGCTAGCTCTTCGCCAATTGGCGGAAACAACCATGCAAGATATAAATATACAACACCGAAGGCGAGGATCAAAACTCAGAACAAAAATAAAGAAATCGGCATAAAGAAATAATACATGAGCATGACTCTGAGGCCGAAAGAATATACAAGTCGAGGTTTCTAAGTCTACAAATATACATAGTCTGGTTGATAGAGCTTTTAACTAGATACAACTGAAATAAAAGAACAAGTGCAATGATGGTCACGATGCAAAGGTATCCCACCTATCAATTGCAATCACCTTGAAGAAGGTAGTGTGCCAGCAAGCCGCAACGGAACCTGTGTGGTCGATCCTGCAAGAAAACTGTAGCACAACGGGGGTGAGTTGCCAACTCGTGAGTAAAAGATATCACCGAGTAGAAACCGAATGTATGGCTATCTCCTAAGTCATACAATATAATAATAGTAATATAAAGACAGCGAGTTATGACAAGTGTAACAAAATAACATAAAGTGATATCGAGGGTTACACTATAAACATAAATGTGATATCCAGTACTCGTGTCCGTGTCGTAAAGTAGTAACATGTCATGTGTATGATGTATGAATGCATCAGTCAATGTGTGTCCAGCAACGACACACTAAAATCGTGATAAAACCTGAGTGCCCAGCATCAACACTCGAAAACATTATGAAAACCGTGTCTGTCCGCAACACATAAATCTCATATCTCGGGCTCCGTCTGTCCGGATCGGCCACATCATCTAATCTCACGACTGTGGTCGGTATCCTCCGGATGTCCGCCGAGCCAAATATCACCGGTCGGTAGTGCTCCTCTGCCGGGCTCAACGTCTCTATCTCTCTATACGGCCTTCTTGCCCCAGGGTACTGCACTGGGTCCACCATGTACCCACAAACGGTGTCGCCAACGCTCCTCACAGCGGGTAATCATATATCATATATGCTCCAGAACTAAGAAATCTCATGGTGGACGCCACACATCATATCAAGAGAAAACCACATTTTTCTTTTAAAAGGAATAAGTTTTCAATTATATATGCGGTTTCCCAAATCCAGAAATCTCATGAAATCGAAATCTCAAATCATAAGCTAATAATGATCAATGCATATCGGCATAAAGCCCTTCAAAAGTGCATAAACATAAAGTATATATATGAATGCGTGCGGCATCTAAGTAAGGAATGCAATATCTAAACTAGCAAGTGAGATCATGAATGCTAAACAATACCAGTAAACTACAAATTATCAGATATTACGAGTGAAGTAATGGTCCTCTAATATGTACATGGCATGGCAATTACCGATGATGATGTGTGTGAGCCGGCCAGTAAGTGTACGCGCAACATATACATCATCGGTAATGGTGCATGTGCCCTAGCAGACGAGATCATAACAGCTAATGCAAAACATGTACATATGCAATGCAATGGAATTTACAAGAACAGAGCAGAAAGTAAATAGTAATCTATACGTATCCGAGTCGATATAACTAATAGTCGGCGATCCAGCCTCATAGCATCACGTACAGTATAACACATCGTACGACATCCTCGAGTCAAGAGTGCGGATCAATCATTGTATATATATCTCGTACGGTATAGTCCGTCGTACGGCATCCTAAAAGTCGAGGGTACGGGTCATATATATATATATATATATATATATATATATATATATATATATCATTCGTACGGTATCATCCATCGTACAAAATCATAATCACGGGTACGGATCTAAGGTCTCATACATCCTATTATATCATAAGGCACATGTTATCGCATGTTATGTATATATCGCCGAACGATCCAATAATATATCATATCATATACGGGGTCTCACTCGATCAAATATCAATACCTCACGACATCATGTCCGATCATATCGACTCATGTCCAATAACATAATATCCTTATCTCACGTGTATATGTATATATATATATATATGAACAAACACACACACACACACACATACACACACACACACACACACACACACACACATACACACATAAATAAATGAATCAAGTGTATGTGTGCGTGTGTGCGTGTGTGTGACAACACATATCCTAAGGTTCATGACTAAGGTTAAAGAGGCTAAGGTTATACCTTCCTACGAAAGCGTTTATTCTAATCCTACAGTCTCCTAAAACCTTATTTGCTAAATATCCAAGTCTTGTATCAACACATATAATATATATATAACCTATTCTATGGTTGCGGGGGTTCTACACGCCATCTACCCGACTTTCCCCGTAGATATATATCTACTCACCTCGATCCTCGCTTGCCGAAGTCGATGACGCCTTGCTCTTCCTTGTCGTCCCGAAGTCCAGGTGAAGGTACCTACAGTTCAAAACACATCGTATCGCATCAAAATCATATTCTAAAATCGACATGACACGCGAAATGCTCATAGGTTAGAACCTATAGCCTACGCATGCGAAAACAACCAAATAACCCTCGTCGTTGACGTACAAACGTCCAACGACCAAATCCAAATCAAATACCAAAAACCAAATTTTAGAAATTGGAAAAACATTGCCAAAATCAATATCAAAATGCTTCTAGATTTTTGCTCAGGTATATTGGGACAAATCTAACAATACATGAGCTAGGTTATAAGGAGTAAGAGCTATAAACCAAACCCCAACACCTAACACCAAAAAGTGGCTGGCGAGATATGCTACAGTAACCGGCCTCGCCGGCCGCACCTTGGAAATTTGTTCTCGTTCTTGTGTGGTGGTCTTCTAGTTATCTATCTAGGTCAATGTAGTTGTTTGGTTTTCCTATAAACACTCCAAGTTGCTCCAGATTCTATAATATCACCACAAAATCCACAAAATACGATATCGGAAAATTCTAATTTCAAGTCAGGGGTTTTGTCTCAGGTTTAGTTCAAAATACTAACACTAGAAGGGTTTAGTCACTATCTAATCCTCAATTTCACCTTCACACATCAAAATATCACCTAAACCTCAACTAGAAATTTTAAAAGATCGCTAGTCTTCATCGGTTCAACTCTAAACACTATAGGATATAAGGAAAGCTAAAATCTTGACTAAAGGTGTGGAATTATATCTCATTTGGCAACTCTAGAATTTTCTTGAGTTGTCCAAAGTGCTCAAAGTTACAATTTGCTCCTACCATCATGCTTGTAGTGAGGTTGGGATCATTTTTTGTGAAGAGAGATGAGGTTTTTTATTGAGTTTTTGAGGTGTTTTGTGGGTGGAAGAGGAGGTGGAGGGAGGAAGAGAAGATGAAGGAGATGAAGGAAGTGTTTAGGAGGTAAAAGATGAGCCCATGGTTACTAGAACCTTCACCCTCTCTCCCTCTCTCTTTATGCCCATACTCTCATGTCCCCACACCACAAAATATCTTCCCATTATTTTTCTTTTATTTTCTTTTCAAATAAAACCAAAACCATTTTTAAAAAAAGAAATGAAGCCATGGTTCATAATAAGGAAATGTAACAAGTGTTTTGCAACATGTCAAGTTGCATGCCATATGCATAAACAAGATTAATGCATCATTAGTGAAGTATTAATCGAGTTTAGTAATAAACTGATATAAAAATAATTGTATAAATATTTATAAAATATCCAAATCATTTAAACACTTTCCAAATCAATATTTCATATAAATTTCCAAATATTTCTGAAACTATTGGTATATAATTATACCCTTTCGTTAAAACCAATTTCCATATTTTTCTAATATTCTTAAAATTTATTATTTTAATTATTTAAATTCCGAAAATAATATTTTATTTTCCAGAAATGTTACAGGAGAAAATGTCTCATCATAGTCGACACCTAGTTGTTAACGAAAACCTTTTGCTACAAATCTACCTTTGAAGGTCTTAACCTTTCCATCTATACTAAGTTTCTTCTTAAAGATCCACTTACTCCCAATGGGTTTTACCCCTTCAGGAGCAACTTCCAAAGTCCATACTTTGTTGGTGTACATGGATTTCATCTCAGATCGCATAGCATCGACCCATTTCACAGAGTCCCCACTTGTGATGGCCTGCTCGAAACTAGTTGGGTCATCATCTTCCATGATGCAATCCTCGCTCTTACCGTCTATAAGAAAACCGTAGTATCTCTCAGGTGGATGAGAAACCCTACTAGATCTGCGGAGTGGCTGAGGTTCGTCGGGGACTAATCATCAGTTGTAGTTTGTGTATTTGAAACTTCTTCCAGTTCTACCTCATTACCACTAATTTCTTTCACAAGAAATTCATTTTCTAAAAAGGTGGCATGTTGAGCAACAAACACTTTTTGTTCCTCACTGTGATAGAATAGATATCCATGTGAATTCTTTGGATATCCCACAAACTTGCAAAGAACTGATCGTGTTTCGAGTTTATCTGGATTCTGTTTTTTAACATAGGCCGGACAACCCCATATCTTAACTCATTTAAGATATGGTTTATTTCCACTCTATATCTCATATGGTGTTTTAGGCACGGATTTTGATGGAACTTGATTTAATAGGTATGTAGCTGTCTCAAGTGCATAACTCCAAAAGGAAATAGGTAACTCAGCAGTACTCATCATAGAGCGCACCATATCAAATAGGGTGTGATTCCTCTGCTCCGATACTCCATTGTGCTGTGGTGTATACGAAGGAGTAAGCTGAGAGAGAATCACATTCTCTTTTAGATAATCCCGGAATTCCTTGCTTAAGTATTCTCCTCCTCGATCAGATCGAAGGATTTTAATACTTTTACCCGTCTGGTTCTCTACTTCGCTCTTATATTCCTTGAATTTTTTAAAAGCTTCAGATTTGTGTTTCAACAGGAACACATGTCCGAATCTTGAGGGATCATCGGTGAATGTAATGAAGTATGAGGAACCATTCCTGGCATGTGTAGACATAGGACCACATACATCACTATGTATCATTCCCAAGAGTTCAATAGCTCATTCTCCGTGTCCCACAAACGGAGTTTTGGTCATCTTGCCTTTGAGACATGACTGACAAGTTTCATAAGATGTAAATTCAAACAGATTCAAATATCCATCTTTATGCAGCTTGGTTAGTCTTGTCGCATTGATATGACCAAGTCTACAATGCCATAAGAAGGCTTCGTTCATTTCTGAACTTTTCCTCTTCTGTTTGTTTTGTATATTTAGAACTGTATTTTGATTTAGAACGTATATACCATTATATAACGTACCAAACCCAATCAACACTTGATTTAGGAAAATGTTCATAACACTTTTCTCTAATGCAAAATTATATCCTTCTTTATCTAATAAAGAAATGGATATTATATTGCATATCATCGATGGTACGTAATAACATTCATTCAAAATCAATGTATTACCATTTGGTAATATAAGGTGATATTCACCTACAGCTTTGGCAGCAACAATTGCTCCATTCCCTATTCTGAGAGACATATCACCCTTTCCCAGTTCTCTACTTGTTGTTAACCCTTGTAACAAATTACAAATATGGGATTCTGATCCGGTATCCAATACCAAGGACGTAGAGCAAACTGAGAAACAGTTCTCAAAACTAACACACCCGAAGAAGATGTTGTAAGTCGATGTACAACACCCCACGACTTGCGGGGAGGCGGAATAATGAAAAACAATCTTGTTTAAAGCGTAAACATCGACTAACCGAGAATCTTTGCATAAACAATAACTAACAACAAACACATGAGTTAACAACTACTATGAAAAGTGATTATACCTAAAGATCCGAGTCTTTCGTCTTGTCGTTCTCCACGTCCTCTCCGGCCTTCTCTAAGTAGTAGAAGATCCACCCGAGAGCTTTACTACAAGCTTCACCTCAAACTAGAGGTAACTAGGTTTCTTAAATCGCTAATCTAAGCAACCTAGCTAATATAGAGAATGGTTAAGGATTAAGTAGTCTAATCTAATCCTTATACTCAACATATTAGAGGGGAGGATTAGGGTTTGAAGAGGGAGAGCTTGAGGAGAGAGAAAGTGAACATAATAATGAGATGAGAAAATGAGCTATCATAATATATATCAAGCATTATTATTTATCAAGAAAAGAAAAGAAAATGATTTACAACCATGCTTGATAAATATCTAATGGTGATTCATCTCCATGAGTCATTAAGCATTTATAATGCATTAATGACATGGATGAATCATCAATATGACTCACTAATCTCATTCAATGTATATGCCACCTTAACCCCCTTAGTCACCACCTTCTAGAAGCTTCTCGCGCAATTACGAGAACGCCCCTCCTATCGGTGAAAACACGGAAAAACTTTAGACTGTATAAATCCAATAACCGGATACTAGTAACTGGCTTAAACCAAAGCCGACTAGTAAAAACTGTCCGAACGACGTACGTGTGTAAACACACGTATGCGTCCGAACCCTTTGTCGTAAAACCATACGACCTCTATATCGTTTCGCCTAGAGTAGGAAACTCTCTGTGTGGGACTCTAGAGACTCGACTACTACGCTGGCAGTGGGTTTAACCACAGACCGCAAGCGGCACTAGCTGTACGTAACGGTCCCCAGGTAGATGTCCATAAGAAGGCCGATGAGCAAACCCATCCGAACTCCTACTGAGTCTGATGTGAGAATCTCCGTACAGTCCGGTCCGTTCGTCTAAGACTATCGCATATCGGCCTTAGGGGGCGGCAAGCGTCAGTCCCCTAATAGCGGTATAAGTCGTGTCGGAGCGAAGCCCATTACACCCTGAGAAACTACTGGAACCCACCAGCAAATCTCGCTTGCCCTGGCCAGGGACTTTGCGTAATGTCTCTATGACACAGCGCGATATCAACCCCCAATACCGGGAGAGACGAATCCTGTCTAACCGCCACTGCCTCCAAGTGCTCGGGACTGCACCCAACTGCTACCTGTTTGCACGACTCCTTTGAGCCGTGGTAGGGTAGCAATCTAAGAACAGTGGGACACACTCGAGGCGAAGTAGCAGTGTCAAGTCTACGGACTATGCTGTACTCATGTCACCTGGGAACTGTTCACTGACGACTAGTATAAAACCAACCAACAGTTCTCTGTGAGTCCTGTCCGGTGTACCCGTAACCTAACGAGCACCTGCATACTATCTCCAGTACGACGTACTGATGGCTGTGGGACAGACCCTCTCCCCAACTGGGATGAGAAGCGTACACACTAGTCTACTCCGGAGTATCGATGCCCTGTCTCGATAATCCTACGACTAGGGATCTGAATAAGGATGTGCTTGTAGACTACCCAGCCCCCACTAGTGTGACTGCCATAACAACGCTGGTAGTCAAGAAAGATCCTAAGAGCTCTATCAATACGTATACTCACATATTAAGATAGAAAAACCAAGTAGCATACTACCATGTTTAGCAAGACTGTTATATACATGTGAATATCCCAAGCTTCCATTAAGTAATATACAAACTAGTATGATACAATAATGGCCCCTAGGGCATATACACTAACAGATGCATCATAATGCTCTTTCTTCGTTCGGGTTGCGTGGGAATCCTTGCATTCCCCTATCCCTTGCCTAGACTTATGACAGTTGTCATAAGATAGGGCGGAACCAACATTCCCAGCCTGGTATAATAAGCGAGTTCGGTCAATACATCCATATTATTATCTTGATTAAGACATGACATGGTCACTGCCTGGAGAGAGAGAAGAAAACACTTTAGCGTGCGCTCTTGCAAGATTAGATTGGTTATTATCTTATCTAATCAGGATGGCTCCCACTGTTTTTATCAAATCTTCCTTCAAATCCTAAAAGGTAAGATTAGCCGGGATTAATTACACCCTACAAGTTCTCTAATCGGTCAGCCAGATAGGTATTGGTACTCCGAGGGAGTCTCCCCGTGTTTTCGCTTGGAACTAATTAAATAACCTCGTTTCCATAAGGGCATAACCCCGTTAACACCTTTTTTAGACACCTACTGGATTAGCTAATTGTAAAGTGGAAAACTCTCCCAGGAGTAACACTTACTCGTAGTGGGTATTGGGATCCAACTATCATATAGAAGGTATGCAATCTCATTGCAAATTTCAACACTTGAAATTCCCAATATCTGTTTTTACCCCATACGGTTTATGACCTTGACAAGGTCAACAAACCATAAACCGCAAGTCAAGTTCAACCCGTCATTTCATGATTGAATTAAACCCACCCGCTCGACCCTTGACAACGTCAACAAGGCCGTACGACTACCCTAATCCAATCACATCAATATGCGGGAGATAAGCACTAATCAGCTACCGAACACTACGCCTTGACAAGGTCAACAAACGCGGCACGAATACTAAATAGCACTTATCTGAAATGACGGAGGGCTACGACTGGTTTTAAAGAAAACCTTTAGCGTAATGAACTTGATATCGTTGTAGAATCTAGTGATTTAAAAAAGAGTGGTTTAAGCTCCGCTTTAAAATCGAGTAGTTTTCAAAACAAACCAAGTGGGTTGTAGCATATGCTAGTTTTGCTAAAGAGGTCATTCCCGGTGAAAGGATCTAGGCTCTTTCCTCATCGAATGAGGTGCGAGATATTCATAATGGAATACCGCTATGCAAAGCAAGAACTAGAGCTAACTTTTTGAAAAAATTGATTCTACAACATATTTAGGTTTCTTTTCTTTTCATTAATCTCATTAATAATGTCCCATCATTTATGTTTCTTAAACATCACAGAAGAAACAAAAATAAAACACACATATATGCCATCCGCATTCGCCACAGGGACCCGGGTCTTCACCGTAAGGTTACTTAACTTACGGCAGGGCAGGGTCAGGACTAGCGCAGATGCAAAACATATATAGTGTCTACTAGTATATCATATATATAAGTAGCATTCGTCTCACGCAGTTATATGATCACATCACAGCACAGCAATCAGCAAAAGTAAACATATGAAATATAGGATATACTAGAAGGTCCGTGTTTCAGATTAAGCCAGTAATGAAAAACACGGATTCCACGGTCGTGATGAATAGCCATGCCCATATCCCTAGACCCCTACGAGAGCGGCAAGCAACCCTGCCAATTCTAGAGTTAGGTGACCGGTCTCAACTCCTCGAGATTGCCTCCAACTGGACTCTAGAACCCGGTTACTTGTGCTCCCCGCCTTGGGTCTATCTTAATACGGAAAAGTAAATAATATACATCAAATGAAGACATCAACCTCAACCCGGAAGTGTCCCAATAAAAGAATATCACATACAAATCTTTTACATGAATGAAAATTGAAAAACTCTCATCTCACGTAAAACCCCCCGGCTATTCAATCATGACAATCCAATATAACATATCAACAGCAACACAATAATATCACATATCATCAACGTAAGAAAATATGCGTATCCCTAATGTCATTGACGTATAGCTATGAGATCGGAGATACTGCTATATATTACACTTACGGTCGTAGAAAAGAAATGAAAACTACAATAATTAGAATCTGCATCATCCTTAGACATCATAAACCCGGATTATCACATATTCCGGATTTCATGCCTATCCCTATAAACCTTGCATTTATGTCTCGAATTGAAAACACTTTTCAAAAATTAAGTCGGGCAATACAACAAGATTCCCGATTAAAATGATCGAATGCTCGTCGGGAACTTTAGTTGATGGCCGCACCCCCGAGGCCGTCAACGAAGTGCACTTGGGCGGAACACCATGGCCGCAAGCACCCGAGTGGATTCTTTTGGCCTGGAGGTTCTCCTATAGTCACTTGGTCAGGGCGTGGCTATCTAGTAGTGTCTCCCGGTGACTATTCGTGTACGATACGAGATTACGACGGAATTTTGATCCGAATCGAAACTCCGTGGCAATACATCAAATGAGACTAAAACGCGAGATTTACAATTCGTTAAATAGTTTTCACAAAACTAATCAATGTTGATTCCAAAAATTGTATCACATATATAAAGATATCTAGACGATGTTAAACATTTCGATCGATATTTCAAATAATTCTAATTCACAAAGACCTCAATAACTTGAGCCTCACCAAAAATACCCAGAAAGTCAGAAATGTCACAATGAAGCAGCAAAAGAAATACGAGTCGTTAACCCCTCAAATCGGTGGCGGAACCGCGGCAAAAACATGATTTAGGCGGCGGTTCCATGGCCATTTGTTGGAGTTAAGCTCTCGTTCTTCTTAGGGCTCCATAGAATTACCTGCATGATTTTCTGAGAATTTTTAATAAGGAAAATTTCAACTTTTGAAAAATGGATAGAAACTACCCAAAATCGGTTTTTAAAACTTCGATCGAACACTTTAATGTTTTCTAGTCTTCGCCTAAGTCTATAGCTCGGCTCTGATACCATGAAAATATGTCTTAGCACCTCTACTTCATTTCAAAAAGAATCAAGTATACAATTTTAAAAAATCTAGAGTGCTAAGTTATACTAACCTAGAATCGGACTAGAGAATTAGGGTTTTATAGCAAGAAAACAAGTTCTAAACTAAGTGATGGAGGTTTACAACCTTTGTAAACGAAGTCCTCCACTTCTAAAGCTCCAAGTAGTAGTCCCTAGAACTCTTCTCAAGACTCCACTTGAAGAAAGGATCGAGCTTGCTTGAAGTCTTCGATGCCGAACTCAAGCTCACTCTTCATTAATCAAAGTATTAGTGAAGCAAACAATCTATACTAAAGGGCTAGATTAGTGTAGGTTGATGAAGTAGGAGATTTGCTCACTAGAATATTTTCTTTCTCTTTTGTTTTCACAACTCAAGAAAAATCTAGAGTGAGATGAAGAAGAAGATAAGGATGAACTTGGATGAGAGAATGAACCTTGTGGTAGAGATAAGATTGGGATGAATAAATATCTAAGAGTAAAACAAAAATGAGGAGATGAGTCATGGCTTCTTAATGCTTCTCCAAGCATCAAAAGTCATGACTCATTTTCCACATTTTCTATTTTTCTCAAAATATAAATCATCCCAATAATCTTTAGCCTAGTGTGATTCTCATACACCCATGTTCTATGTATCATCTAGCATGATACAAAATAAATTTATATATAAATATATATATCACACACATATATAATTATATATAAAGAGAAGAAAATGTAAAGTGAGCTAATATTATTTTATATATATATATATATATCAAATTATTAAATCAACACTTGATTCAATAATCCAGTTATATCATATATAACCAACTAATATCATATATATATATATATGTATGTATGTATGTATGTATGTATGTATGTATGTATGTATGTATATCAAAACATTAAATCAACACTTGATTCAATTATCCGGTTATATCAGATATAACCGACTAATATTCAATATTAGATATTAAATCAACACTTGATTCAATAATCCGTTCATATTATATATAACCGGCCAATATTAAATATATATACATAAATCAAATCATTAAATCAACACTTGATTCAATAATCCGGTTATATCACATATAACCTAACCGATATCAAATATCGCTAGATTAGAATACGGTATCACATACCCGTATTTAATCAAGCTCCCACACATATCACCATATGTGCCCTACTTCATTTCGCTTGAGTTAGGAAACCTCTGTGTGGGACTCTGAAAACTCATCAATACGCCAGCAGTAGGTAATGATTGTTGGGTTTCGCAGCACCGCCACTGGGTTTCGTGAGACATCGACCATGCCGTTTTTTAAAAAATTGGCGCGCTAAAGAACCCTAACCTAGAATCTTAACTAGAGAATTAAACGAAACTAGCATGTAAACATCTTTACATCAAAGTGAACAAGAAATACAACCATTGTAGACCGGTCCTTCACTTCAATAGCTCCGTGTAGTAGTCCCTTCGCTTCGAGTAGTGAACTCCCGGACTCTAGAAAAGGCTCCACAAGATGAAAGGAACAAGCTTACTTGAAGTCTTCGAGGCCGAAGATGATTTACGTCGAGGAGACACTAACTCAAGCTACCTCTTCACTAATTGTGAAGCAAACAACCTAAACTAAATGACTAATCTAGTGTAGGTTGATGAAGTAGGAATTTCGCTCACTTTAGAAATAATTTTCTCACTAATTCTCTTAACCTCCCAAAAGCTAGAGAGCTTGAGGAAGGAGATGAAGAAAAGCAACCATAGAAAAGGGCAAGTCTAGAATGGCAACCATGGGTAAGAAATATCTCATATAACTCATATAGAGACATAACCATGGTTTAAGATAATGGTTGGGTTAATAAATATCTAATGTAAAAAAAAATTAGTGGACTAAGTCAATGGTCACTACAAGCTTCTCCATGCTTCTAACCATGTGACTAATTTCCAACTAATTTTGATTTACTTTAAATAAATAAAACCCATCATTATGATAAGCATGGTGTGAGTCTCATACTGTAACACCTTAGAATGTGTTTTGGGGGATAATTATATTTTAATGTATGGTTTTTAATAAAAAGTTTACCAAATTTATTTCCAATTATTTTATCCTATTTAATGAATATTTTATTATAATTTTTCTAGCTTTGCACACACTTGTGCATGATAACTAGGGTGTTAAGTGAGGTTAAACCATAATTAGCAATCATGGTGGATTAACCCATTTGCCTTAACCTAGTTTTAAAAATTCTATTTAAGTGTTTTGGGTGTTATTGTGCATGGTTGTTTTCAAAAATGAAATGAATTTAAAATTTAAAAGGGTTTGAATATTGGGTTGAAATGTTGACCTTGAGAGAGAGAGAGAGAAAGCATGGTGCTACATGGTGTGAGCCATGCCTCATTTAATGATGAGAGAGAGTAAGAAGGGGAGGGGTTTAGTGGTTGCTCTCATTTCTCCCTCTCATATTCTTTTCTCTCATTCTCTCACACTCTCAAACACACTCACACACACACATCATCAGCTGAAGCAAGTAGCAGCAGCTCCAGCAGCAACACCATCAGCAGCATCAGCATCAGCACAGGCAGCATCAGTAGCAGCTTCATTGCAGCAGCAGCAACATGCAGCCCCTGCATCACCAGCAGTTGTAGCAACTCAGTTCTTCTCCTTCACTTGCTTCTTAGGGTACCATAGGGTATATTTTCTGAACCCAATTCCCTTTTTCCTAGCTTGTATGTAAAATTAGCTTCGGTTTGCATTTAAAAGTTAGTTTAGTGCTAAATTATGGTGATTTGTGTGAGATGTTGTCCAAGTGATGATTGTGTTCGTTAACCCTGACTATTTTAGTGTTATTAAGGTCATCTTAACTGAGTTTAACCCAGGTTTCACTAAAATACCATAGGGTTTCCATGTGTGTGCAAATTGGTGTTTTTAAGCGATATTGGGGATTTCTGTGATCTGCTTTTGACCCGGACCCTTCAGGATAAAATTAAGAAGACTGGAACATGCACACTAGGTCTAGAACACACCACCAAAACATGAGCCACCCATTCCAAAACTTGGCCGCAGTTTTATTCAAGATGGCCGCAAATTGCGGCCAGGACAGGGAGTTGGGTGTTGGGTTTTTGTGTAGGGTAGTCTTCTGTGTTCTATAGTATTTTGGCATGTGTAGTTTTGTGAGATTTGACCTGTAAGAAAGTCTGGGACAATATATCATATTTCATGTTCGTTTCGTTTGCGCGATACACGCGATACGTGAGTGGGTTCTATGATCCAGCGTGTCGTGGTAGTTTTAGACGCGTATACACACGTTTCAGCGTATCGTGCACACGCGCGCTTAGTTCGCGATGCGAGTTTCGCGTTTAGTGTCAATATCGCGTTTTGCGAGATATTTGCTTATATATATGATTTCCTTGTCTAATTTTCAGGTTTGCAGGCGGGGACTACGGACACTGCTACAGAGGGAAATGGGTGGTGGGATTCACCTAGCTTGGAGCGTAGGTAAGTAGATTTAACATCTACAGGGGAATCGCCCGCATGGCGTTATGCGTCTGGGCTAGAATTCTATTACTTGTCGCATATTCTACGTCATTGTTAGAAATGCGCCTTTACCCTATTTACTTAGATATAGTTGTACTGTGACTAGTAGCCGTAGGACACTGCACATATTATTGACGGTTCATGTTGCACGAGCACGGATTGTATGCTACACACACACCGTCAATAATTGCCATGTCACACACAAACCATTATAGATATTATACTACTTATCACATATGACATTTACCATACCTGTATACCTATAGAGTATCGTACCATTAGTGATAGGTACATACACACTTTACGATACAGCTACAGGTATACCTTGCTCATATTTTACTTATACCCAGGGGGTATACTACATATTTTACTTATACCCAGGGGGTATACTACATCTTTTACTTATACCCAGGGGGTATACTACATCTTTTACTTATACCCAGGGGGGTATACTACATCCTTTACTTATAGCTAGACACCTATACTTAGCTATACCTTGTTGATCTCGCATAAATTTGGTTTCAGCTACATATTTTCCTTTATATGCTTGCCTTTTAGATATATCGCACATATTTTTATTCATGCATTTGCGCATTGATATTTGGATTTTACATGATGTTTTCTGGATTTGGGAACCGCGGGAGTTCATGAAATTATGCATTAATTGGAAAACCCGATATCCTTGATATGATATTTGCGCAGCCACCATGAGATTTATCGGTTATGATTATATACTCCATACGAGGAGTGGGTGCCGTATGAAGGTACATGGTGGGGCCCGGTATGGTTCCCCTCGGCAAGATGATCGATGGACTTTGCCGATTGAGCCTGGAGGTGGGCGAGTACCTACCGGTGACAGTACCAATGACTCGGCGGGGATCATGGGGATACCGTTGGGAGTCATGTACGTATGGATACGTTGAGAGGCGAGGGTCAGAGCTAGGCACTCGAGCTTTCGGGATAGCGTATGATACGTACCTATCAGGATGTTAGTCTGGGAGACGATATCTGATAGACCGGTATTTCTGTGTCGATGCTTGGCACATTGTTTTCATGATATTTCTTTTAACACCTTTGTATATATAACAGAGGATTTAGCCGTTGTTATATATACCCTTACACCAATATTAGTGGAGTGGGACGCTAATATATGTGTATTGACCCCATCATATTTATTTCTGCAAATATATATTTAGGATTCTAGAATTTTACTTGAGATTCGACTTGGGATATAGGTGATTCATTGAGATTGGATATGGGATATATGAATGAGATTGCTGATTTGTACATTCGGGATATAGGAGATCTATTCGAGATTGTACATTGAGGAGATATGAGACTTATATGATATGAGAGCCCAACTTGGGGGCTGATTTGAGGAATTGTGAATTTGAGTGTCTTGATGAATTATGATCCTACCATGATGTCAGGTTTCCGTGGAAATGACATATTTCACTCCATACCTCATACTTATTTATTTATGCATTGTCCATGTATTAGTAGTACCTGTTAGTGTACCCTTCATGATTGTTGCATATCTATATTCTCATATCCCTATTGCATGATTATTGCATTGTCATATCACTATTGCTTCACACATTGGTTGTACCTGCTAGTGTACTTTCCATTATTATGCATTAATATGACCTGTTATTACTGTTAATTGCATATCTTAGATTCATGTTGTACGTACATACCTGCGATTACCTGCATATGTTATCTACTATTCACGAGTTGGTAACTTATCCCCATTGTGCCACAGTTGTTTTGCAGGGTGTTCCCCAGAGTAGTCGAGGCAGGCTATTCATCTATCATCTTTTTCTACAGGTACCGCATCGGCTCACAGTGTGCTATTTTGCTTAGGTGGGTTTTGGTGGTTATCTGTATTTTGTATTGTATATTCGTTGTATCTTGTACTCTCCATCTACTATTATGTTGTTGACTTAGACACTTGGTGCGGACGATATTGTATATTATTTGTGGATTTGTTGTCTTTTATACAGCTTTCTCTCCATTGTCTTTTATTTCTTCGCTACGGCGTCGTATATTTATGATGGTGATTGTTTTCCGCCTTTGGACAGGTTTTTGCTCCCGATTGGGGATGCTCATTTATCTTTATCTGTTGAACCCCTTTTGGGGTTAGTTTTTACAAAGGGGGTGTTGCCAAAATTTTAAAGAAAATTGGACTTTTAATGAATTTGGGTTGCGATTTAAAATTTTTCAAAAACTTTTATTATCTTTTCCGTATTTTCATGGTTTAGATGTCTGGGTTTTGGCTTCCTTTTACTGCGTTACGTCTTTAGGCGGTGCGTAGTATTAGGGCCGTCACGTGCCAATTTCGGGTCGTGACACATACACCCATGTCTCATGTATCATCTAGCATGACACACGAAAAATGTTCATTAATATATATCACATATATACTAAATGCACAGGTGAGAAAAAGAATTCTTAAGTGAGCTAATATTAGTTAATGTAAGTTAATATATCAAATATATAATTATACATTAAATTATTAAATCAACACTTGATTTAATAATCCGGCTATATCACATATAACCGACTAATATCATATGTATCAACTTATCGAATCAACACTTGATTCGATAACCCGGCTATATCACATATAACCGACCGATATCACATATCGCGAGAATAGAATGCGGTATCACATACATGCATTAATCTCGGTCCCGCACATATCATATATGTGCTCCTACTTCGTTTCGTCTGAGCCAGGAAAGCTCTATGTAAGACTCTAAAGACTCGTCAATACGCCGGCAGTAGGTGATGATCATATCAGTCACCCACAAGCCGTCAGCGGTACTAGCTGGACATAACGGCTACCCAGGTATTGAGCGATCAAAAAATAAACAAGCAAGCCTGCTCATACTCCTGCGAATCCAATAAGTAACACTACCGTACAATCCGGTATCTTCGTCGGATATGTCGCATATCTCAGCTTGGGGGTGGTAAACGTCAGACCCCCAATAGCCTGATAAGTCATACCGATGTGAGGCCCATAACGGTTCGAGAAACTACTGGTAACACTTACCAGTAAATCTCAGCAACCCTGGCCAGGGATTTCATGTTATGGCCAATCAAGCATAGCGCAACATCAACCCCCAATACCAGGAGAGACGAAATCCTCTCTTATCGCTCATTGCCTCCATGTGACTCGGGACTGTACCCAAAAACCACTGTTTTGCACGTTCTCTTGAACGTGGTAAGGTGGAAATCAAAGCACAGTGGGAATCACACAAGACTCTATGACGATCTCGGGTCGACAAACTAACCTGTACCAGTGTCACCAGAGAACTGGTATCTGACGGTAGGTATAATACCATCTAGGAGTTCTCGGCGAGTCCGTTCAGTATACCCAGTCTCCATTGAGCACCCGTATACGATATATGATGTCAAACACCAATAGATATGGGATCATCCATCGCCCATCATATGGGTCGAGAAGCGTATACGCTAGTCTACTCTAGAATATCGATACCCCATCTCGATACTCCCACGACTAGGAACATTTGAAGGATGTACTTACCGACTACCTCTACCCCACTATTATGATCTGCATCATAATCCTGGTAGTCAAGTACTCATCCTAAGAGCTTTATCAACATATAATAGAGAGACAATAAGTGTACATGTTAAGATAAAAAGCAACCAGATAGCATATTATCATGTCGAGCAAGAAATTCCTCCCTATATATGTCCAAGCATCCACTATAATATACATCACATGTATAATAATGGCCTCTAGGGCATACATATAACTAACAATCTCCCACTTTCACTAAGGCCATTTGTTGTAGTATCTCATACTCAATGCCCCATAAAAGTCTCTCTAGGGAAAGGCCTCTGTGAGTGGATCCGCTGTGTTATCCTTCGTTTCAACTCTCCTTACCTCGATTCCTTAGAGATCAACCATCTCCCGGATCAGGTGATACTGCCTCAGAATATGTCTGGATCGCTGATGGGACAGGCGTTCCTATGCCAAAGCTACAACTCCATTGTTGTCACAATAATAGTTATTGGACGCTCAATGGTAAGAACCATGTTCATCTCATGAACAAGAAATATCCAGACATCCATTTTGGTAGCAACGTTGGTAGCAATGTATTCAGCCTTTATCGTCTAGTTTGCCACGGTATATAGCTTGGAACTCTTCCAACATACCGTCCCTCTACTGAGGGTCAAGACAAAGCCCAAGACTGACTTTCAGTCGACCTTATAACTCTAGGAGCTCAAATTGGTAAAGGACTCCCACTGGAGTTCACCGTTACCAAACCCCAAGAACATTTCTTTAGTGCTTCTTGTTAGTTATATGTATGCCCTAGAGGCCATTACTGTACATAGGATGTATATTGTAGTGGATGCTGGGACATATATAGGGAGGACTTTCTTGCTCGACATGATAGTATGCTATCTGGTTACACTTTACCTTAACGTGTATACTGATTGTCTCTCTGTTACATGTTGGTAAAGCCCTTAGGATGTGTACTTGACTACCTAGACTATGATGCGGATCATACTAGTGGGGACATGGTAGTCCATAAGTATATCCTTCAAGGTCCCTAGTCGTGGGTATATCGAGACGGGGCATCGATATACCAGAGTAGACTAGCGTATACCTTCTCGACCCATACAGATGGGCGATGGATGATCCTATATCCATTGGTGTTTGACATCAGAGATGATATACGGGTGCTCAGTGGAGACTGGGTACACTGGACGGACTCGTCGAGAACTCCCAGATGGTATTATACCTTACGTCAGATGGCAGTTCTCTGGTGACACTGGTACAGAGTAGTCTGTTGACCCGAGATCGTCATAGAGTCTTGTGTGGTTCCCACTGTGCTTTGATTTCCATCTTACCACGTCCAAGAAGGCGTGCAAAACGGTGGCTTTTGGGTACAGTCCCGAATCACATGGAGGCAATGAGCGATAGGAGGGGATTCGTCTCTCCCGGTATAGGGAGTTGATGTTGCGCTGTGTTCGATTGGCTATAACCGGAAATCCCTGGCCAGGGTTGCTGAGATATACTGGTAAGTGTTACCAGTAGTTTCTCGAACTGTTATAGACCTCATATCGACACGACTTATCGAGCTATTGGGGTCTGACGTTTACCACCCCTAGGCGAGATATGCGACATATCAGACGATCAGACCGGACTGTACGGTAGTGTTACTGGTTGGATTCACTGGAGTGTGAGCGGGCTTGCTCGTCGAACTTCTGATCGCTCAATACCCGGGTGGCCGTTACGTTTAGCAGACCGCTTGCGGCTTGTGGGTGTTTGATATGATCATCACCTGCTGCCGGCGTATTGACGAGTCTTTAGAGTCCTACACAGAGGTTTCCTGGCTCAAGCGAAACGAAATAGGAGCGCATATGAGATATGTGCGGGACCGAGAATAATGCGTGTATGTGATACCGTATTCTATTCTCGCGATGATTGTATCGAATGGTTGTATGCGATATAACCTAGTTATCGAATCGAGGAATGATTCGATAAGCCGATACATTGTATATTAGTCGGTTATATGCGATATGACCGGATCGTTAAATCAAGTGTTGATTTAATGATTTAATGCATAATTATATATTTGATATATTACTTTGCATTAACTAGTATTGGTTCACTTTAAAGGATTTTCTCACTTGGATGTACAAGTTGTATATGTGATATACTTTTTGTGCAAATTCTTGTATCATGTTTGATGATACATGTTTACTTGGTTAAGTGTAAAGAATTAAACCATGGTTAAACTTATGATTAGGGTTTTGTTTTCTTTTTCATTTATTTGTCTATTTATTCTTTTTGGAAAAATAATAAGCATAAAGGAAAATGGTGGCTTAATTTGTTTTCTAGTTAAAGCTTCATGAAGCTTTGACCAAGTGACCATTTTGTCTCCATGCTTAACCCTAACCATTCCCACTAACCATGATTTATTCTCTACACTTGACCATGGTTGAGATATGATAAGTATTCTTATTATTTTCTTTTTACAAAACACTTATCATATTCTTTTCATCATATTCTTCATCTTCTTCTTCTTCTTCTTCAAGAAGAAAAACTTGATTCCATCAATGGTGAATTGATGAAATGAGTGAGAAATCCAATTCTAAAGTCTACCCACTTCCTATTTCTTCATCCTCTACCTCTTGCCAAGTAGTAGAGTGTGTTTTCTTCACAAGTTTTCATGGCTTGGTGAAGGTGGAGCTTGATCTTGTGATGCCTCGACGTAGATCATCTTCGGCACGAAGCCGACGACCTTGCCCGCCCATTTCGCCGATGAAGCCGACGCTAGAGCCGGGGATTTCATTTGGACAGCGGAGAGGACTTCATCACGGAGCCGTGGAGGTGGAGAACCGGATCTACAAAGGTTGTATATCCATTCTCTTAATAAAATAGTTTACTAGTTCTTTTTCGCCTAAACTTCTAGCCAACGATCCGCAGTCTAGGGTTTCTCGGCACCGTAAATTTTGAAATTGGCATGGTTGATGCCTTGTGAGACATCTTGAGAGTGCCTAGGAACCCTACAGTGGTATCAGAGCCTAGCTAGAGCCTTAGGCGACGCGTAGACGAAGTTTGAAACCCGAACGAACCCGTAACCCTAAACCAAACATGCTCTCTGGACTTTTTCTAAAATCTGGAGTTTTTCGATATTAAAAATATGCAGAAAAATCAGCAGGGAATTTTAAGAATTACTGTGAAGCCCGTACCCATGAATCCACCAAAGTGCGGCGGAACCGCGGCAGAAGCCTGGCTTCTGCGGCGGTTCCGCGGCCGTATGATGACGTAAGCTTCCCATTTTTGCACAGTAATTCCTATTTTCTGGAGTTCGATTTTCTGGGAATTTTTAATATTTATTCAAGAGTTGAATTTTCTGGGGTTGTTTTGGGGATTCGGTATTTCGATCGGAGTATCAGATTTTGTCTATTTGGCTTTCCGGATAATTTTTGAATATGTTAAAAAGTTCGACCGGATATAAATACCCAATTTTTCCCCTGTCGGGAAATTTCCAAGTGTTGGATTTTTCCGTGGTTTAAAGACGTTCTAAGTAGCGCAAGTAACTCGATGGACCCTCTAGAAGACAACAAACCTTAACTCGATTATGTGACCGTCTTGAACTGCCCTTTGAACCTTCGGGTTTGGGGCAGTACGGCGTGCCACATGTGAGGCGTTGGCTTGACCCTTCTACGGCTGGACCGTTGGTACTGAGGCATGAACTGAATGTTTTTAAACTTGTTTCATGTGTTGATCTGTTTTGGGAAAACTTGGGTGTTCGATTGTTCGATCGGAAAGTTTAACATTTTCTATTTATCTGGAATGGGATACAATAATTGGAATTCACAAGTAGTTATGAGATAACTGAATGAATGTTATAAACATAGCACTTTAGTCTCACTTGATCGGTTGCCACGGAATTTTGATGTGATCAAAAGTCCGTCGCAATCACGTAGCGTACGCGGATACTCGCCGGGTAAACTTAATAGACAGCCTCACTCCATAGCCCCGACCAAGTGACTGTAGGAGAACCCCGTCGCCGAAAGCATCCGTTCGGGTGCTCGCGGTAGCGGTGTTCCGCCTTGGTGCACTTCGTCGACGGTATCGGGGGTGCGGCTGTCTACTGAAGTTTGCGACGAGCATTCGATCAGGATTTCGGGAATCTTGTTGAATTGCCCGACTTGATATTGAAAAGAGTTTTCGATAATGAGACTAAAATGCGGGGTTTATAATTGTTAGGCATGTGATGTCTAAGGAAGTCACTTGGTCAGACATGCGATGTCTGAGGTGGTTGCGGATTCCAACTGTTGTAGTTTTACACTTTCTTTTCTGTGACCGTAAGTGTAATATGTGATATCGCCGGTTTCGTTGCTATATGTCAACGACAATTGGGATGCACATGTTTACTTACGTTGGTGACATGTGATGTTATGGGTTGCTGGATATGTTATATTGGATCGTCGTGTTTGAATAGCCGGGGGTTTTTATGTGAGATGAGTGTTTTTCATTTTCATTCATGTAAAAACTTGTATGTAATATTCTTTTATTGGGGCACTTCCAGGTTGCGGAAGATGTCACCGTTTGTATATTATTTACTTTTCTGCACTAGGATAGACCCAAGGAGGAGGGCATAAGTAACCGGGTTCTGGAGTCCAGTGGGAGACCAACTCGAGGAGTCGAGTCCGGGTCTCCTAACTCTAGAATTGGTAGGGTTGCTTGCCGCTCTTGTAGGGGTTTAGGGGTGTGGGTTTGGCTATTCATCATGACCGTGGAATCCGTGCTTTATACTTGCTCGTATTGAAAACACGGACGTCCTAGTATATCCAATATTTCATATGTTTCTTCTGCTGCGATGTCACGACCCGAAAGAGCACGTGACTGGCCCTTGAACCATATGAAGTCTATAGGACTCCATCTGATCCAAGTAAGCCAAAAGCCCAGAAATCTAAAACCATTTTTGAGAATAAGTAAAGAAAACTGGTTTAAAGAAGTGAAGAAAAACATGTTTGAAATCAAGGTTTTTAAATAACTAAGCCGAATGTGCATTTGAAAACCGTACAGTCTTTTCTAAAATTTTCGGCAGAGTTTCTCTTGTAAAACTGGCCCCGAATGGGGTACAACATGAATAACAATATATAAAATGATAAAGGCATCCCCAAGCGGGAGCTAGCTCTTCGTCAATCGACGGTCACAACCACACGATGATATGATAATATACAACGCCAAGTGGCGAGGATCAAAATCAAGGAAAGCTCAAAAAGCAGCAAGAAAACCGCAATACTACTAAGCGCGACTCTAAGGTCGAATAATACCACACTGTCTCTAAGTCTGAAAGAATATACAAGTTTTTGGTTGATGGACAATTTCTAGATAAAATGAAATACATGAATAAAATGGTGATTATTGATGCGAAAGAATCCACCTACCAAAGCAAATCACCCGCAAGAAGGTAGTGTGCCAGAAATGCCGCAATGAAACCTGTACGGCAGAACCTGCAAGGACTGTGGCACAACGGGGGTGAGTTGCCAACTCGTGAATAGAAATATCTACAAGCAGAAACCGAATGCAAGACATAAACCTAAGTCAACGATCAGTAATACAATCCACAAGAGTGCATCTGAGTGTAATAAGGTGGCAAGGTAACATCTAATCATGTATGTAGTGCCAGGTACTCAGGTAATAACATGTCATCAGTGTAAGGTATGCCTGCATGAGGTAAGTATGATGAAATATCAATGATATCAATACACATATATTAGCGTCCCATACCACTAATATTGGTGTAAGGGTATATATAACAGCGCCCTCATACCCTGTTATATATACAAATGAAGTATGACAAGTGTAAATCCAGTCTGTATATGATCCATGTCTGTATATATGTGGAACCCGTCCACCTGTCACCCACTGACAGTAAGCATCATGTATGCAAGTATGAGGATATAAACAATATCATGGAAAACATCATGAAACCCGTGCCAAGCATCGACACGTAAATCCTCATCCATATGGGGCTCCGTCTGCGGTATCGGCCCTCGGCCCCGGCAGCACGAGTCAACCCATGTCCATCTCTGGGCTCCGTCTGCGGTAGCGGCCCGTCGGCCCCCGGCAGTACGCCCATCTCTCGGCTCCAGGCGGTATCCCCCGGATATCCGCCGAGCTCAAATACAATCACCGGTAGGTACTCGCCCGCCTCCAGGCTCAATCGGCATAACCCATCGATCATCTCGCCGAGGGGAACCATACCGGGCCCACCACGAACCCGCAAACGGATCATCACTCCTCGAATCGGGTTTCAAGCACACGTCTCAGCACCGAGAAAACGCGTGGTGGACGCACTCAAATATCATATCACGAGGTACCGGGTTTTCATAAAAGAACATCTTTTGTTAAATAATCCCACGGTCCTCAAAATCAGAAATCACATGAAAATCCACATCAAGAAGTAAATCCAATGCAATGTGCTATGCAATCAATCCATGATGTATGCGACATGTAAAGAGAGATAATCATATCGGAAATCATGCAACATGGAATAGTAATGTACATATGTCGGGAGGAACCGCTCCTTTAGAATGAATCGGTTTAAAGAATATCTTGCGGTCCTCAATCTCAATCAAGTCAGAATCATCTATGTTTGTGTACAGGTACATGTGAACAATATGCCAAGCAGTAATCATATCATGAATGCAACAGTACTACAGTGTAGTGGCATGGCAATTATCGATGATGAAGTGTGTGAGCCGGCAAATAGTGTACGTGAAACATACGCATCATCGATAATGGTGCTGGTGTCCTAACAGCATGATAATAATAAAACAATGAACATATGCCAGCAATGCGAATAGCAGGAAAATGCAGATATCTAGTAGTCAACACCACAGTGAAGTATCTACTATGCAAACTACATCTAAGTATCCGGTCAATCAGGAGGGGTAGGTGTGGAAACCACCTAAATCTGAGTCGATACATGTATAAAAGTATATAGTCGGTGATCTCGCCTCAATGTCATATCATAAGATATCCTCGAGTTATGAGTGCGGATCTATCAATATCGGCTCGTACGGTAAATCATCGTACGGCATCCCCATAGCTGGGTAGGGATCAGTATCTCACTGTCTCATCACATAACAGATATCACCATCGTCAGATCATATAGTCTGGAGTACTACTCTATGTCTAGTACAAAACGGTAACCTCAGTAAGTATGCATGCGGGGGTAAACACATATCCCAAGCCCGCAAGAATCACAAGTCATATCCCACATATGAATCGTATAAAATCACCGATCCCAGGGCACCCAGCCCACATCATCGGCTCATCTCCAAAGTCATCACATATCATCAATCACAGTGCAAGTACAAGTGATAAGCAAGGGTGTGTGTGTAGGTGTAATTCTACCCTAGGGTTCGCGACTATGAACTACACTAGTCACTTCTAACCCTACATTATCCACAATACACCTAATATCACAATAAACTACATAGTAATCTATCTACGGACTGCGGGGGTGCTATACGCCATCCACCCGACTTCCCCCTGTAGATATAATCTACTCACCTTGCATCACCAATTGCGGACGTCACCACGTATTTGCTTGTCGTCCCGAAGTCTTCATGGGTACCTACACATCAAAATATCGTATATGCGCATTAAAACCAAATCCAATCTAAAACGGCGCATGAAATCCAAAACGATACGATAAGGGGGCCTATAGGTGAGAACCTATGGCACGCCTTCAAAACCATCAATAAATCCTCTACATCG
Source organism: Agapanthus africanus (assembly GCA_030015575.1). Taxonomy (NCBI): domain Eukaryota; kingdom Viridiplantae; phylum Streptophyta; class Magnoliopsida; order Asparagales; family Amaryllidaceae; genus Agapanthus; species Agapanthus africanus. Next base: position 597,953,670 of record CM057341.1, read on the forward strand.
TCGTATAAACGACAATTAGTCGAGGCAAAACACATTCCACCATTTCAGAATCAAAAATACGGAATACGGAAACACGAATCCAAAATAGCAACTTAGGATATATGTCCCAGATTTCACCCTAGATAGAATCTGTCAAAACTAGAAGTACCCTGGGTCAACACTAGAGGAACAGGGGCTGTGCACAGAAAACGAGGAGAATGGCTAAGTATGCTAAGTCAAAGTCCACCTCTCTCTCTCACCTACCCTCATCATTATATTTTCCTTTCTTTTCCTTTTCTTTTAAAATCCAAACCTTCTCACATCAATAGTAATCCCAAAAGAAAACCATGGCTAGAAAAATGCACAAGTGTAGAAAAAGTGATATGTGCAAGTTTTGCACAAAATTGCCAAAAAACCCGATTAGCGATTTTAATCGCGATTAGCACTAAATTATTGTCAAACTAATCACAAAAACTTAAAAATGCCATAATCCACTAATTTACCCTATTTTAGAATTTTCCATAATTTTTCATAATTTTTTCTAACATTTTTCCTATTTATTTGCATTTAATATTAAAATAATCAATAAAATAATATTAAATTATAAAAATTCCCAAAATTAATATTTTATATTTTTGAAAATGTTACAATCTACCCCCCTTAAAGAAATTCGGTCCCCGAATTTTAAATTTAAACCCCGAGATACAAAAACATCTCAGTAATAAACCAAAGTCGTCGGGGCTCCGAAATCATCAACACATAGAACGTCACAGCGCAATGCATGCGCAAGGGTACTGAGCAGATAACTCGAAAACAAAACTCCGTCAAGCATCCCGCAATCATCGGAGTCAATGAAAAAAAAACACAATGTCAAATCCAATACAAAACCGATATGATATGGATCGGAACTACACATGTAGACATCCAATCTAAACATAACACCATCCTGTGCGTCTGGTGCGCACTGAAATAAAAAAAAAATCCATATATGTGCTAAACAAGTGCACAAAACAACATCCAAGTGCAACGGGTGTGCACGAAGCATCTGTCATGGGCATCGTATGTGCCTGACAGCAAAATAAATCAGGTGCATGTGACATGCACGAAGAATCCCGATTTAGCGCATCTGGCGTGCACCAAAATCGTATCTAAAAACATGCGCCCAACATGCGCGAAAATCCAAACCGGTGCATCCATCGTGCACGAATGAAAATCTAAACCCTGCGCACTCAACATGCACGGAAATCACGAAATCCAATAGCAAACACCGAACAGGCGTAAAGCACATCGCCAGCACGGAGTGCAAAAATCAACCATCAAAATCCGGGTCAAAATCAACGATATAATGCAGCTCAAACCAAAATCAGGGTACCGCAAGGAAAATCTCACAACCGTGTGCATCAGCGTGCACGAATCAAAGCCTAACACTAAAATGCATGAAAACTCTGCGCAAAATATATAAATATCCAGTGGGTGCATGAAACCAATATCATGAAACTCAGTCACCAAAACTAGATCGTGCAAATAGAACGCCCAAAATACCGAAATCCAAAATGACGGATACGTGATAATCGAATCACAAAATCACAAATCATAAATACCGTCTTCGGTAGTTTCTCCTTCAAGGTCGAGAAGGAGTCAGTGTAATCCACTGCTAGCAGCGCAGGATATCTACCTGCCTCTTGCTCACGGTCTGGCGTCTTCTGACTCTCTAGGTCCTTATCTTCTCTGCGGATTACCTATCACGCGGTCAATCGGCTCATCGGCCCTGTCAGGTGTGCTAACGGGGACGATTCCGTTCTGGCACTTTTCTGGTCACCTCTCGGTCAAACCTCACGACCACTCGTAAGGCAGTATATCACTGACGTCGGTCTCTGGCTATCTGAATGCACGTCACACATCTGATCCTGGGTGCAAACATCATTGCAGCAATGTCCTGGAAGGAATCCTGCTCAAGGTCTCTTCCAATCATGCCTATGCCGATCTGTACAGAGGCTGGCTCTCTTGTACTATCTCTTCTCGCTGGAAAGACATCTGTGTCCTCAGCACAACATTTCTCGGAAATTGGTCACATCCCAACGTTTCTGTAAGCATATCAGGTCTCTAGTTTCGACGGGAAGCAATGACAGCTCGTCAGTGTCTCACACGAACCTCTGGTTCCACTTGTCTCCATCGTCGTCCACTATGACGTCACGCCAAGCTACTATACACTGCACTGCTCTCGGCCACGGTCAATCTGAAGTCTCTCACACGGACTCGAAATCGCGTACTCTGTAGCTTCATCATTCTGTAGCAGATGTCAGGCCGAACTGGTCCTCGGAAACACGTCCCAACCATCGGAGGAATACTCATCACTCGTCCGTCCTTGATCCATTCGCAACGCATCTAGGTAAGTTCCTTTATCCGAACTTGGTCAACTACCTCGTCGACAATGCCGAACTCTGGCCTGCTGGGTGTGCGCAACACGACCACTCCTGGTCTAGGTCTTCTCGTATCGTACTCCAGAAAGGTCCTGCCGAGGTTCCTTTCTCAAATCTCAATCCTGCCGAAATGCCCGGAAGTCATCATCCAATGCTGAAGCTAAAGCTTATTCCGGAACGGCTGCATACCTATCGCGCTTCTTTCTGGAAGGCATATCCATATACCACGCCTCTGGGTGCGTATAACATCTCTGATGTCGGCGGAGTGAGACGTCATCTCGTCGAAATATCTTGCGAACTCTTTTCTTCACTCTGCATCAGTGTCGACTGATTCGGACTCGTCTCATCATGGCTGCACGAACTGCGCTCCGACGGCTATGCTCGCACCTGGAGTCTCCCAAGCAGTGTCCCATCACGATATCCGAAAGATGTCGAACCATCCGATCGACTCGTCAGATCCTCATAATCCCCCAAGAGCTCACATCTCGGGTACAGTTTAATAGTATCGAGTACATGCCAAAGCGTCGGTGGTCCAGCCGTAGAAGGGCAAACCCAAGCCTCACTAATGGCGCCGCGGAACCGCCGTAAACCCTAAGGTTCCAAGGCTGTCACACGGTCATTAAGTCGAGTTAGGGTTTCATTCTTCTAGAGGGTCCATAGAATCACCTGCATGTCTTTCCGTATACTTTAAACTTGGAAAATAGGCTCCTGACATTCGATCGTCTCAATCGACTCTCAACGAATCTGCGTGAAGTCGTCTCTAGCTGGAATCAATCCACCTGATGACCTCGCATCGGGGTAAGCGAACTCACCACGCGTCCTAGTCATCCATCCTCGGTGACTAGCAACTCGCTATCATCTTTCTAAGAACATGCTCATGCTGCAGTAGCTCCAATCATCTGGGCGATATCTCATCATTTGCAGCAACAACTGGCTCATATGCCTGTACGCCGAACAACGCCTCAATCCTCCAGGAAAGGCAATACATAAGCGGTCATCTCTGAATCAGCCTGCTCTAGATCTGAGTAAGACTCTCCACACTGGAAATCTTCAACTCAACTGGCAGCTCTAACAAAGGCCCGATCATCCGGTGCAAGACCAAGCACTCGCCTCCACTAGAGGTCACAATCACCAACACTAACTCGAGACGTTCCCATGTCACCAGAAAACACAAAGGTCGGCCCTCGTACCAAACGAGCTCACACCGGCCGTAACCCTAGCAGCAGCCCAAACTGCGCTCAAACACGGTGACAGGAATCTCAATCGAGTATCAAAGAGAGCACATCAGTGGCAAGAAGGGAAACAACAGATCCAAAGTGGATACATGATCATAGGAAGGAACAGTATCAATGAAGGTATGATCATGAAACTAATAGAATCGGGGATCTCAAATGGATGAATAATCCTGGATATAAAGAGAATCACTGATCTCGAAAGTATGTACATCCTAAGGTTCCTTAAGCGGAGTGGCGTGTCGTAAGTATGCCGCGGAACATACCAACGGTACGTCACTCTACTTTAGTCACCAAATCCATCAACCAAGGGTCATCCTAAAACGACGAAAGTTCGGGTTTACACCCCCTCGACCAAGTCTAAGTTCCGTAAGGTCAAGCCTAAGTTCCGTATATAAACAACTCCCTAGGCTCCACATAGTCAAACTTAGACTCGAACCAAGGTCAACCTAGCGCTCTGATACCAACTTTGTCACGACCCGAAAGAGCACGTGACTGGCCCTTGAACCATATGAAGTCTATAGGACTCCATCTGATCCAAGTAAGCCAAAAGCCCAGAAATCTAAAACCATTTTTGAGAATAAGTAAAGAAAACTGGTTTAAAGAAGTGAAGAAAAACATGTTTGAAATCAAGGTTTTTAAATAACTAAGCCGAATGTGCATTTGAAAACCGTACAGTCTTTTCTAAAATTTTCGGCAGAGTTTCTCTTGTAAAACTGGCCCCGAATGGGGTACAACATGAATAACAATATATAAAATGATAAAGGCATCCCCAAGCGGGAGCTAGCTCTTCGTCAATCGACGGTCACAACCACACGATGATATGATAATATACAACGCCAAGTGGCGAGGATCAAAATCAAGGAAAGCTCAAAAAGCAGCAAGAAAACCGCAATACTACTAAGCGCGACTCTAAGGTCGAATAATACCACACTGTCTCTAAGTCTGAAAGAATATACAAGTTTTTGGTTGATGGACAATTTCTAGATACAATGAAATACATGAATAAAATGGTGATTATTGATGCGAAAGAATCCACCTACCAAAGCAAATCACCCGCAAGAAGGTAGTGTGCCAGAAATGCCGCAATGAAACCTGTACGGCAGAACCTGCAAGGACTGTGGCACAACGGGGGTGAGTTGCCAACTCGTGAATAGAAATATCTACAAGCAGAAACCGAATGCAAGACATAAACCTAAGTCAACGATCAGTAATACAATCCACAAGAGTGCATCTGAGTGTAATAAGGTGGCAAGGTAACATCTAATCATGTATGTAGTGCCAGGTACTCAGGTAATAACATGTCATCAGTGTAAGGTATGCCTGCATGAGGTAAGTATGATGAAATATCAATGATATCAATACACATATATTAGCGTCCCATACCACTAATATTGGTGTAAGGGTATATATAACAGCGCCCTCATACCCTGTTATATATACAAATGAAGTATGACAAGTGTAAATCCAGTCTGTATATGATCCATGTCTGTATATATGTGGAACCCGTCCACCTGTCACCCACTGACAGTAAGCATCATGTATGCAAGTATGAGGATATAAACAATATCATGGAAAACATCATGAAACCCGTGCCAAGCATCGACACGTAAATCCTCATCCATATGGGGCTCCGTCTGCGGTATCGGCCCTCGGCCCCGGCAGCACGAGTCAACCCATGTCCATCTCTGGGCTCCGTCTGCGGTAGCGGCCCGTCGGCCCCCGGCAGTACGCCCATCTCTCGGCTCCAGGCGGTATCCCCCGGATATCCGCCGAGCTCAAATACAATCACCGGTAGGTACTCGCCCGCCTCCAGGCTCAATCGGCATAACCCATCGATCATCTCGCCGAGGGGAACCATACCGGGCCCACCACGAACCCGCAAACGGATCATCACTCCTCGAATCGGGTTTCAAGCACACGTCTCAGCACCGAGAAAACGCGTGGTGGACGCACTCAAATATCATATCACGAGGTACCGGGTTTTCATAAAAGAACATCTTTTGTTAAATAATCCCACGGTCCTCAAAATCAGAAATCACATGAAAATCCACATCAAGAAGTAAATCCAATGCAATGTGCTATGCAATCAATCCATGATGTATGCGACATGTAAAGAGAGATAATCATATCGGAAATCATGCAACATGGAATAGTAATGTACATATGTCGGGAGGAACCGCTCCTTTAGAATGAATCGGTTTAAAGAATATCTTGCGGTCCTCAATCTCAATCAAGTCAGAATCATCTATGTTTGTGTACAGGTACATGTGAACAATATGCCAAGCAGTAATCATATCATGAATGCAACAGTACTACAGTGTAGTGGCATGGCAATTATCGATGATGAAGTGTGTGAGCCGGCAAATAGTGTACGTGAAACATACGCATCATCGATAATGGTGCTGGTGTCCTAACAGCATGATAATAATAAAACAATGAACATATGCCAGCAATGCGAATAGCAGGAAAATGCAGATATCTAGTAGTCAACACCACAGTGAAGTATCTACTATGCAAACTACATCTAAGTATCCGGTCAATCAGGAGGGGTAGGTGTGGAAACCACCTAAATCTGAGTCGATACATGTATAAAAGTATATAGTCGGTGATCTCGCCTCAATGTCATATCATAAGATATCCTCGAGTTATGAGTGCGGATCTATCAATATCGGCTCGTACGGTAAATCATCGTACGGCATCCCCATAGCTGGGTAGGGATCAGTATCTCACTGTCTCATCACATAACAGATATCACCATCGTCAGATCATATAGTCTGGAGTACTACTCTATGTCTAGTACAAAACGGTAACCTCAGTAAGTATGCATGCGGGGGTAAACACATATCCCAAGCCCGCAAGAATCACAAGTCATATCCCACATATGAATCGTATAAAATCACCGATCCCAGGGCACCCAGCCCACATCATCGGCTCATCTCCAAAGTCATCACATATCATCAATCACAGTGCAAGTACAAGTGATAAGCAAGGGTGTGTGTGTAGGTGTAATTCTACCCTAGGGTTCGCGACTATGAACTACACTAGTCACTTCTAACCCTACATTATCCACAATACACCTAATATCACAATAAACTACATAGTAATCTATCTACGGACTGCGGGGGTGCTATACGCCATCCACCCGACTTCCCCCTGTAGATATAATCTACTCACCTTGCATCACCAATTGCGGACGTCACCACGTATTTGCTTGTCGTCCCGAAGTCTTCATGGGTACCTACACATCAAAATATCGTATATGCGCATTAAAACCAAATCCAATCTAAAACGGCGCATGAAATCCAAAACGATACGATAAGGGGGCCTATAGGTGAGAACCTATGGCACGCCTTCAAAACCATCAATAAATCCTCTACATCGTCGTATAAACGACAATTAGTCGAGGCAAAACACATTCCACCATTTCAGAATCAAAAATACGGAATACGGAAACACGAATCCAAAATAGCAACTTAGGATATATGTCCCAGATTTCACCCTAGATAGAATCTGTCAAAACTAGAAGTACCCTGGGTCAACACTAGAGGAACAGGGGCTGTGCACAGAAAACGAGGAGAATGGCTAAGTATGCTAAGTCAAAGTCCACCTCTCTCTCTCACCTACCCTCATCATTATATTTTCCTTTCTTTTCCTTTTCTTTTAAAATCCAAAACTTCTCACATCAATAGTAATCCCAAAAGAAAACCATGGCTAGAAAAATGCACAAGTGTAGAAAAAGTGATATGTGCAAGTTTTGCACAAAATTGCCAAAAAACCCGATTAGCGATTTTAATCGCGATTAGCACTAAATTATTGTCAAACTAATCACAAAAACTTAAAAATGCCATAATCCACTAATTTACCCTATTTTAGAATTTTCCATAATTTTTCATAATTTTTTCTAACATTTTTCCTATTTATTTGCATTTAATATTAAAATAATCAATAAAATAATATTAAATTATAAAAATTCCCAAAATTAATATTTTATATTTTTGAAAATGTTACATGCGATATCTGTGATGTGATCATGTGATGTTCTGTGATAGATACAGTATATAGTATATATGATATATTATATAGATGTTACTTATGTTTTACACCCGCGGTAGCCCTGCCCTGCTCTGCCGTTAGTTACCTAACCTAACGGTGCACGAGGGGACATCGAGGCGAATGCGGATGGCATAAGTATACGTCGTATTTATCTGTGATGTTTAGGTATATAAATGATGGGATTTCATTAATGTGATTAATGAAAATAAAAGAAACCTAAGATGTTGTGGAATCGAATTTCAAAATAAAACAGGTAGCTACAGTTCTTGCTTTGCACAGCTGTATATATGATATATCCTTCACCTTATTCGATAAGGAAAGGACCGAGATCCCTTCACCGGGAGTGACTCCTTTAGCAATAACTGGCAAATGCTACACCCCTCGGTTTGTCTTTTTGATTGCTTCTATAGTTTCTGCTTTGCACAGTGATATATATGATATATCCCGCACCTCATTCGACGAGGAAAGGACCGACGATCCCTTCACCGGGAGTGACTCCTTTAGCAAAACTAGAAAAGCCTCAAAAACACTCCATTTTAAAATCATTTGATTCTACAACGATATCAAGTTCATTACGCAATAGGTTTTCAGAAAAACCTGTCGTAGCCCTCCGTCATTTCAGATAAGTCCTGTTTAGTATCCGTGCTGCATTTGTTGACCTTGTCAAGGCGCAGTGTGCGGTAGCTAACCAGTATTTATCTGCTTATGCATATGATGCAGATTGGGTTAGGGTAGTCGTGCGGCCTTGTTGACCTTGTCAAGGGTCGTGCGGGTGGGTTTGATTCAATCAAGAAATGACGGGTTGAACTTGACTTGCGGTCTATGGTTTGTTGACCTTGTCAAGGTCATAGATCGTTCGGGGCAAAATATTATCGGGAATTTCAAGTGTTGAAATTTGCAATGAGATTGCATACCTTCTATGAGATAGTTGGATCCCGATACCCGCTGCGTGTAATTGTTACTCCTGGGAGAGTTTTACACATTACAATTAGCCAATCAAGTAGGTGTCTAGAAAGGTGTTAACGAGGTTATGCCTCTGGGAAAACGAGGTTTACATTAATTAGGTTCGTGCGAAAGCACGGGGGACCTCCCTCAAAGTACCGACACTGGCCTGGCTGAAAGATTGGCGAACTTGTAGTTTGTAATTAATCCCGGCTAGTCTTTCCTTTTAGGGTTTGAAGGAAGATTTGATAAAAAGCAGTGGGAGCCATCCTGATTAGATAAAATAATAACTAATCTATTCTTGCAAGAGCGCACGCTGAGTGTTTTCTTCTCTCTCTCTCCAGGTAGCGACCATATCACGCCTTAATCAAGATAATAATACGGATGTATTGACCGAACCCGCTTGTTATACTGAGCTGGGGAACGTTGGTCCCGCTCCAACTTATAATTGTTATAAGACAGAGCAGGAAATAGGGGAATACCAGATTTCCCGTGCCGCCCAAACGAAGAGAGTGCATGCTGATGCATCATCTTCGGATGTGTTCATAACAGAGAACTGTTTCTCAGTATCCTTTACGTCCTGGGTATGTGATACCAGATCAGGATCCCAGATATGTAATATGTTACATAGGGCTACAGAAAGGTAAAGAACTGAGAACGGGTGATAAGTTTCATGAGGCAGAAAACGGGGCAAGAGTTGCAGCCAAGTCTGTTGGTCACTGTCACCCTGTATTAACAATACGTTGATTCTAAACAAATGCTATTAGATACCGAACCTGATATACAAAATCATATCTGTCTCTTTTAGTAAAGAAAGGATATAATTTTGTATTGTTGGATAATGTTTTGAACATTTCCTATATCAAAAGTTGATCGGTTCAGACACGTTATCTAAAAGCATTAATGTTCTAAATCAAACTACAGTTCTTTAGTATACTGAACACACACAAGAGGAAGAGTTCATAAATGAACGGATCCTTCTTGAGGCATTGTAGACTAGGTCATATCAATGCGACCCGACTGGCTGAAGTTACATTTAGATGCATATTTAAATAAGTTTGAATTTACATCTTATGAAACTTGCCAGTCATGTCACAGAGATAAAATGACCATAGCCCTGTTTATTGGAAACAGAGAAAGAGTTAGTAAACTCTTGGGATGATACATGTTGATGTATGTAAGGTCCCCTGTCTACACATGCCAGGACTGGTTCTTTATACTTCATTATATTCTCTGATAATCTCTCAAGATTCAGTCATATGTTCTTGTTGAAACATGAGTCCGAACCTTTTGAGATATTCACAGAATATAAGTGAGAAGTAGAGAATCAATACGGGTATAAGTATTATGTCCTTTGATGAGATCAAGGAGGAGAATACTTGAGCACGAAATTCCTGGACTTTTCTAAAGGAGAATGAGATTCTCTCTCAGCATTACTCCTCCATATACACCATAGCACGATGGTATATCGGGGTGGAGCAATCACACCCTATATGATATGGTGTGCTCTATGATAAGTACTACTGAGTTACCTGTTTCCTTTTAGGGGGTTATGCACTTGAGAAGCTGCATACCTATTGAATAGGTTCGAATCGAATCAGTTACCTACCACTTCATATGTGATATGGAAAGGGAAAAGCCCATGTCTTAAGCTAGTTAAGATTTGGGGTTGTCCGGCCTATGTCTAAAAGCAAAATCCGGACAAGCTCGAGGTGAGGTAAGTTATGTAGAACTGGAAGTGTTTCAGCTATACAAACTACGGCTGATGATTTGAAAGAACCAAAGGATTCAATAGTTACCAACGAACCTCAGCCTCTCCGCCGATCTAGTAAGGTTCCTCACCCACCTGAGAGATACTTCGGTTTCTCTATGACAGTGGGAGCGAGGATTGCATCATGAGATGATGACCCAACTAGTTTCGAGCTGGCCATCAGGAGTGGGACTCTGTAAGAATGGCTGGATGCTTAGCGATCTGAGATGGAATCCATGTACACCAACAAAGTATAGACTTTGGTTGCAATATCTGAAGGGTTAAATCCCCATCAGGAGCAAGTATATCTTGAGAAGATTACTTGGTGTAGATGGAAAAGTTGAGACTTTCAAAGCAAGACTTGTTAAAGGTTTTCGTCATCAACCAGGCGTGGATAATGATGAAACCTTTTCAAGTGGCTATGCTTAAGTCCATCAAGATCCTACTTGACACGGCTACATACCATGACTACGATATCTGGCGGTTGGGTGCCATGACTGCTTTTCTAAATGATGTTTTAGAAGAGAACGTCTATAAGTACACAGCCAGAGGGTTTCGTAGACAGTGGGAGCAGCGAAAACATGTACAAGATGCTTTATAGGATAAAGCAGGTATCGCGGAGTTGGAACATCTGTTTTGATGTGTTAGTCAAAGAGTTTGACATCATCAAAATGGAAGATGAACCTTGTATAAACAAAAAGGTAGTTGAGAGTATGGTGATGATCCTCGTCGAGTACGTGGATGTCATGCTCTTGATAAGAAAGGAGTTTCCTATGCTACGCTCGGTCAATCTCCGTTTATCACAAGGATTCTCCATATAGGATCAAAGTGATACCTCCTAAATCATGGGTTTTGGATCTATGAGATAGATCTAAATGGATGTTAGGATTCTCACTAGTTGTAGTGAGATGGTATCAATCGATCCTGGAGAGAATCACTGGAAGGGTTCCAGGGTGATAATGACGACTGAATGTCAGTCGCAGGCATTGACTTTACCCTCTGTAAAGGGACGGTATGTTGGAAGAGTTCCAAGCTAGATACCGTGGCATACTAGACGATAAAGGCTGGATACATCGCTACTTAAGATGCTACCAAAGAGGAAGTTTGGGTGTATAATGGTTCATGAGATGAACTAGGCTCCTACCATTGTGTGACAATGGAAGTGTGGCTTTAGCCCAGGAACCCTGGTCCCATCAGTGACCCAGACGTATTCTAAGGCAGTACTACCTGATCATGGAGATAGTTGATCTCCAGGGGATCGAGGTTAGGAGAGTAGACTCAGAGGACAACACGGCGGATCCACTCACGAAGGCCTATTCCCAGAGAGAGACTTTTATGGGATGGTTGAGTATGAGTTACTGCAACCACTGCTACAGATGGCCCTAGTGCAAGTTGGAGATTGTTAGTTATATGTATGCCCTAGAGGCCATTACTGTACATAGGATGTATATTGTAGTGGTTGCTGGGACATATATAGGGAGGACTTTCTTGCTCGACATGATAGTATGCTATCTGGTTACACTTTACCTTAACGTGTATACTGATTGTCTCTCTGTTACATGTTGGTAAAGCCCTTAAGATGTGTACTTGACTACCTAGACTATGATGCGGATCATACTAGTGGGGACATGGTAGTCCATAAGTACATCCTTCAAGGTCCCTAGTCGTGGGTATATCGAGACGGGGCATCGATATACCAGAGTAGACTAGCGTATACCTTCTCGACCCATACAGATGGGCGATGGATGATCCCATATCCATTGGTGTTTGACATCAGAGATGATATACGGGTGCTCAGTGGAGACTGGGTACACTGGACGGACTCACCGAGAACTCCCAGATGGTATTATACCTTACGTCAGATGGCAGTTCTCTGGTGACACTGGTACAGAGTAGTCTGTTGACCCGAGATCGTCATAGAGTCTTATGTGGTTCCCACTGTGCGTTGATTTCCATCTTACCACGTCCAAGAGGGCGTGCAAAACGGTGGCTTTTGGGTACAGTCCCGAATCACATGGAGGCAATGAGCGATAGGAGGGTATTCGTCTCTCCCGGTATAGGGAGTTGATGTTGCGCTGTGTTCGATTGGCTATAACCGGAAATCCCTGGCCAGGGTTGCTGAGATATACTGGTAAGTGTTACCAGTAGTTTCTCGAACTGTTATAGACCTCATATCGACACGACTTATCGAGCTATTGGGGTCTGACGTTTACCACCCCTAGGCGAGATATGCGACATATCAGACGATCAGACCGGAATGTACGGTAGTGTTACTGGTTGGATTCACTGGAGTGTGAGCGGGCTTGCTCGTCGATCTTCTGATCGCTCAATACCCGGGTGGCCGTTACGTTTAGCAGACCGCTTGCGGCTTGTGGGTGTTTGATATGATCATCACCTGCTGCCGGCGTATTGACGAGTCTTTAGAGTCCTACACAGAGGTTTCCTGGCTCAAGCGAAACGAAATAGGAGCGCATATGAGATATGTGCGGGACCGAGAATAATGCGTGTATGTGATACCGTATTCTATTCTCGCGATGATTGTATCGAATGGTTGTATGCGATATAACCTAGTTATCGAATCGAGGAATGATTCGAAAAGCCGATACATTGTATATTAGTCGGTTATATGCCATATGACCGGATCGTTAAATCAAGTGTTGATTTAATGATTTAATGCATAATTATATATTTGATATATTACTTTGCATTAACTAGTATTGGTTCACTTTAAAGGATTTTCTCACTTGGATATACAAGTTGTATATATGATATACTTTTTGTGCAAATTCTTGTATCATGTTTGATGATACATGTTTACTTGGTTAAGTGTAAAGAATTAAACCATGGTTAAACTTATGATTAGGGTTTTGTTTTCTTTTTCATTTATTTGTCTATTTATTCTTTTTGGAAAAATAATAAGCATAAAGGAAAATGGTGGCTTAATTTGTTTTCTAGTTAAAGCTTCATGAAGCTTTGACCAAGTGACCATTTTGTCTCCATGCTTAACCCTAACCATTCCCACTAACCATGATTTATTCTCTACACTTGACCATGGTTGAGATATGATAAGTATTCTTATTATTTTCTTTTTACAAAACACTTATCATATTCTTTTCATCATATTCTTCATCTTCTTCTTCTTCTTCTTCAAGAAGAAAAACTTGATTCCATCAATGGTGAATTGATGAAATGAGTGAGAAATCCAATTCTAAAGTCTACCCACTTCCTATTTCTTCATCCTCTACCTCTTGCCAAGTAGTAGAGTGTGTTTTCTTCATAAGTTTTCATGGCTTGGTGAAGGTGGAGCTTGATCTTGTGATGCCTCGACGTAGATCATCTTCGGCACGAAGCCGACGACCTTGCCCGCCCATTTCGCCGATGAAGCCGATGCTAGAGCCGGGGATTTCATTTGGACAGCGGAGAGGACTTCATCACGGAGCCGTGGAGGTGGAGAACCGGATCTACAAAGGTTGTATATCCATTCTCTTAATAAAATAGTTTACTAGTTCTTTTTCGCCTAAACTTCTAGCCAACGATCCGCAGTCTAGGGTTTCTCGGCACCGTAAATTTTGAAATTGGCATGGTTGATGCCTTGTGAGACATCTTGAGAGTGCCTAGGAACCCTACACTTCTCAAGTACTTAAGAATATCCTTCGCAGTTGTCCAGTGATTCTCCCAAGATCTGATTGATTTCTTATCACTACACTTAGTGAGTTAGCTCCGAAGCATAGGGTATCCCTTGTATGCGAGCTCTCTCCAAATCAGTTTTGGAAGACATCTTTTTGGAGAGAGTGATTCCTGAGTAAGTGAGCGAACCACCACGCTTAGAATCCTCCATACTAAACCCCTTTAGTATAGTGTTAATGTACCTAGATTTGGGACACTCCCAACATCCACTTAGATCTATCACTATAGATCATAATCCACAAGATATAGTAGGTATCATCCAGATCTTCCATGGAGAATCCTCGTGATAAGAAGAGCTTGACCGAGTGTAGCATAGGAAACCATTTCCTATCAATAGTATGTCATCTGCGTACAATACGTGGAAGACAACCTTACTATCTACAACCTTCTTGTATATACAAGGTTCATCTACCTTTTTGATGAAGTCAAACACTTTGACTGTCATATCAAAACAGATGTTCCAACTCCGCGATGCGTGCTTTAATCCTGATGGACTTAAGCATAGCTACTGGAGAAAAGGTTTCATTATAAACCACACCTGGTTATTGACGAAAACCTTTTACTACAAGTCTAGCTTTGAAAGTCTCAACTTTTCCATCTACACCAAGAATCTTCTCAAGATCCATTTGCTCCCGATGGGTTTTACCCCTTCAGATGCAACGTTCAAAGTCATACTTTGTTGGTATACATGGATTCCATCTCTAATCGCATAGCATCCCGCCTTTTCACAGAGTCCCTACTCGTGATGGCCTGCTTCAACCTGGTTGGGTCATCATCTACCATGATGAAATCCTCGCTCCCACCATCACCGAGGAAACCGTAGTATCTCTCAGGTGGATGAGGAACCCTACCAGATTCGCGGAGAGGCTGAGGTTCGTTGGAGACTATTGAATACTTTGGTTTCACCAAATCACCAGCTGTTAGTTTGTCCAGCTGGAACTCCTTCCAGTTCTACCTCATGACCACTAATTTCTTCCATAAGAAATTCCTTTTCTAAAAAGGTGGCATGCTGAGAAACAAAACACATTTTTCTCCTCAGTGTGGTAGAAGATATACCCTCACAAATGCTTGGGATATCCAACAAATTTATACAGAACTGACCTTGCCTCGAACTTGTCCGGATTTTGTTTTTCAACATAGATTGGACAACCCCATATCTTAACTCGTTTAAGACATGGTCTCTTCCCATTCCATATCTCATATAGAGTGGTAGGCACTGATTTGGATGGAACCCCATTCAATAGGTATGCAGCTTCTTAAGTGCATAATACCAAAAGGAAACAGGCAACTCAGCATTACTCATGATAGAACGCACCATATCTCATAGGGTGCGATACCTCCACCCCGATACACCGTTGTGCTGTGGTGTACTTGGAGGAGTAAGCTGAGAGAGAATCATATTCTCTTTTAAATAATCCAGGAACTCCGTGCTCAAGTATTCTCCTCCTCGATCACATCGAAGGACTTTAATACTTCTACCCATCTGGTTCTTAACTTTGAACTTATATTCCTTGAATTTCTCAAAAGTTTCAGACTCGTGTTTCAACAGGAACACATGTCTGAATCTTGAGAGAACGTCGATGAATGTAATGAAGTACAAAGAACCAACCCTAGCATTTGTAGATATAGGACCGTATACATCATCATGTATCCGTCCCAAGAGTTCAATAACTCTTTCGCTGTTTTCAGTAAACGGAGTATTGGTCATTTTACCTTTGAGACAAGACTGGTAAGTATCATAAGATGAAAATTCGAACAGATTCAAATATTCATCCTTATGTAACTTAGCTAGTCGTGTCGCATTGATATGACCTAGTCTACAACGCCACAAGAAGGATTCGTTCATTTCTGAACCACTCCTCTTGTGTGTGTTCTATATACTTTGAACTGTGGTTTGATTTAGAACATATATGCCATTAGATAGAGTGCCTGATCCAATCAACTCTTGATTAAGGAAAATGTTCACAACATTATCCTGCAATACAAAATTATATCCTTTTTTAACTTAATAAAGAAACTGATGTAATGTTTTATATCAGGTTCGGTATGTAATAACATCCGTTCAAAATCAATGTATTAATACAGGGTGATCTTTGCCAACTTATTTGGCTGCAAAAATTGCACCATTCTCTATACTTAAAGACATATCACCCAATTCCCAGTTCTCTACCTTTTTATAGCCCATGTAACAGATTACATATGTGGGATCCTGATCCGGTATCTCATACCCAAGACGTAGAGGATACTGAGAAACAGTTCTTGGTAATGAACACACCCGAAGAATATGCATCAACATGATTTTTCCTCGAATGGATGGCATAGGAATCCTGGTATTCCCCTATTTCCTGCTCAAACTTATAACAATTATAAGATAGAGTGGAACCAACGTTCCCCGGCTCAGTATAATAAGCAGGTTCGGTCAATGCATCCATATTATTATCTTGATTAAGGCATGACATGGTCGCTACCAGGAGAGAGAGAGAAGAAAACACTCTGCGTATGCCCTTGCAAGATCAGATTGGTTATTATTTTATCTAATCAATATGGCTCCCACAGTTTTTATCAAATCTTCCTTCAAACCCTAAAAGGTAAGACTAGCCGGGATTAGTACACCCTACAAGTCCGCCAATCTTTCGGCCAGACCAGTGTCGGTACTTTGAGGGAGATTCCCTGTGCTTTCACACGGACCTAATTAAAATAAACCTCGTTTTCCCAGGGGCATAACCCCGTTAACACCTTTCTAGACACCTACTTTGATCGGCTAATTGTAATGTGCAAAACTCTCCAAGGAGTAACTCTTACTCGCAGTGCGTATCGGGATCCAACTATCTCATAGAAGGTATGCAATCTCATTGCAACTTTCAACACTTAAAATTCCCGATAATATTTTGCCCCTAGTGACTTATGACCTTAACTATGGTCAACAAATCATAAGCACTAGTCAAGTTCTATCCGTCATTTCGTGATTAATTAGACCCACCCATATGACCCTTAACTATTGTCAACAAAGTCACATGACTGTCCTAATTAATCGCATCATATGCTGTGTAGGAAGACATCACTTAGCTATCGCACACTACGCCTTAACTATGGTCAACAAACGTAGCATGAATACTAAGTACTCGACTTCCTAAAATGACGGAGGGTTACGACAGGTTTTTAAGAAAACCTTTTGCGTAATGAACTTGATATCATTGTAGAAACGAGTAATTTGAAAAGGAGTGTTTTTTAGGCTTTTTCTAGTTTTACTAAAGAGGTCACTCCCGATGAAGGGATCTCGGCACTTTCCTCATCGAATGAGGTACTGGATATTTCACAAATACCACTATGCAAAGCATGAACTAAAATAGCAATCAAAAACAAAACCGAGTCGGTTGTAGCATCTGTTATTTTCGCTAAAAAGGTCACTCCTGGTGAAGGGATCTCGGCTCTTTCCTTATCGAATAAGGTGCTGGATATTCTACATGGAATACCGCTATACAAAGCAAGAACTAGAGCTACCAGTTTTTAAAACAAGATTCTACAATATCTTTAGATTTCTTTTATTTCATTAATCTCATTAATGAAGTCCCATCATTTATACTTCCTAAGCATCACAGAAGGAACGAAAATATAACGTATGCTTATGCCATCCGCATTCGCCACAGTGTCCCGTTATGCACCGTTAGGTTACTTAACTAACGGCATAGCGGGTCGGGACTAACGCGGGTGTAAAACATAAACAACGTTTATTATATATCATATATATAATAACAACATTCGTCTCATCATATAAAGTGATCACATCACAGAATATCAGCAGCAGAAGAACACATATGAAATATTGGATATACTAGGAATTCCGTGTTTTAATTAAGCCAGTAAAAAACACGGATTCCACGGTCGTGATGAATAGCCAAACCCACATCCCTAGACCCCTACGAGAGCGGCAAGCAACCCTACCAATTTTAGAGTTAGGAGACCTGGTTTCGACTCCTTGAGATAGTCTCCCACTGGACCCTAGAACCCGGTTACTTGTGCTCCCCTCCTTGGGTCTATCATAATGCGGAAAAGTAAATAATATACATCAATGGTGACATCATCCTCAACCCGGAAGTGCCCCAATAAAAGAATATTACATACAAGTTTTTACATGAATCAAAATGAAAAACTCTCATCTCACACAAAAATCCCCGGCTTTTCAAAACAAGACGATCCAATATAACTGTCAGTCTACGGTAGCGCCCTGGCCAATAATCTGAGGCTAAACGCGGAATAAAAACTTTTTCATAAACTGGCGCTAACATAGACTGTAACCCGGATCGTGCCATTAACACAAAACTAGCAAACTACAAAATGATAGAATGGCTATACCGATCGATCCGTGTCCTTCGGTCTTTAGCCATCATCCCACGCTCCTCGCGGCATCTCCGATCTAGCTCTATCTCCGGTCTCCTCGTCGAGGTGGCTCCACGTCAACGGATCTTTATACAGGCTCCCGCCTCTAAACCGAGGCAACTCGGACATGAAGTTTGCTAGCCGACATGTCCAAGATTGATGTAGAGAGTGTGTAGAATAGTTTGTCTCAAGGAACCCAAGCCATTGGGTGAAGGGTTAATGAAGTTGCCAATTTGGGTGAAGGAATGAGCTTTGAATTTGCAATGAATCAATTTTTCTTCCCAAAAATGGGGCTCGGCCAAATTGGGACAGCCATGGAGTGGGTCGGCCATTGAGTGGGGGTGAGCATAAGGTGAAGAAAGGTGACTATATCGATGATATCTTCACAAAAGATCAACCATCAAATATCTTTGCAAAAACAAAATACTTTAAAGCAAAGATGACTCATAGAAACACCTCATCAAGACTAAAACATTGTGGATGCTGCTGAGGCCCCTGGCACCACAAAAAAGCCCCTCGTTTACAGAAGCCACATTTACAAAAAACCCCTTCACAACTAAGAAATTAAGCCAAGAAGGAAAGAAAGAAAAATGGCCAAAACGAATATACAAACTGGCAACTTCAAAAAGCAATCCCGTAACAAATTACAGGATTACCCCACAACTGTATATACATGCCCGCATTTGTATTCCGACCGAATACAAAATGCAATGAGACAAAAATACTCCTACACAATATAATACTAGAATCCGGCTTAAACCAAAGCCCACTAGTATTATCTGTCCGAACCATGACACGTGCACGTGCATGTTCGAACCCTGCCATAAAACCATACGGCCTCTACAACGTTTCGCCCAAACTTGGGAAACTATCTATGGGGAACTCTAAAGACTCATCAATACCGTGGCAGTGGGTTTAACCACAAGCACGTCAGCGGCACTAGTTGTGCGTAACGGCTGCCCATGTATTGACCGAAAGGGAAGCCGATGAGCGAACTCATCCTGGAACCCTACTAAGCCTATCAGTGACAATATCCGTACAGTCCGGTCCGTTCGTCTATAAGCATCGCATATCGTGCCTAGGGGGCTGGTAACGTCAGACCCCAATAGCGATATAAGTCGTGTCGGAGGGTAGCCCTGAACACCCTGAGAAACTGCTGGAATACCTACCAGTAATTCTGACCTGCCTTGGCCAAGGACTTGGTGTAATGGCTCTCCTAGACACAGTGCGATCTCACCCCCAATACCGGGAGAGACGAATCCCCCGCCGATCCGCTCACTGCCTATATGTGGCTCGGGACTGTACCCAACTAAAACCTGTTTGCACGACTCCTTTGAGCCGTGGTAGGGTAGTAATCTAAGCACAGTGGGAACTCACACGAGACAAATGACGACCTCAGGTCGATGAACTAACCTGTACACATGTCACCAGGGAACTGCTATCTGACGCTAGGTATAATACCAACTAGCAGGTTCCCGACGAGTCCTGTCCGGTGCACTCATAACCCAATGAGCACCTTTATACATCTTAGGTGAACCAACTGACACCAATGGCTTATGAGACTGGCCACCGCCCCTCGTCGGGGTCTCGACTGTATACACTAGTCTACTCCGGAGTATCGATGCCCTGTCTCGAAACTCCCACGACTACGGACCACTTTTAAGGATGTGCTTATGGACTATCCAACTCTCATGTATATGATCGCCATCATACTGCTGGTAGTCAAGAAAGAATCCTAAGGGATCTATCAACGTGTAATAGTGATCATGTCACCTAAAACTGTACATGATGATAAAGACAAAGCAGATAGCATACTATCATCTCGAGTAAGACTGTCCTACCGGTATAGGTCCTCCTCAATCATTGCAATCACGTGCTTGCGATCCAATAATTGACTTTGAGGGCACTACATCCAACAATCTCCCACTTGCACTTATGGCTAATTATTGCGATGTCGCATACTCACAGCCCGTGTGATACCGAACATCCAACTCCTCTACTAATCAGTTTCACAAAGCCCGTATGTAAAACTATTGTGTTCGAGAAATAGCCTCAATGAGTGGATCCGCCCTGATGTTTCTTTCTATGTCTCTCTTAATCTCAAGTTCGCGGAGAAAGCCATCTCCCGAATTGAGCAATACCCGTCTTAGAATATGTCTGGATATCTTATGGGACCTAGTTCATAAATGAACTCCAAATCCAAAATTCTTAGACTGTATCGTCAACTGAACCTAATCAGTATTATGCACCATGCCTCCCATAGTATCCTCTTGGATCACCTGTCCATAATACTGCCCCCTTCGTCAGAGGGAAAACTATAACTCTGACAGTCACTCTGTCATCCAGGTCACCTTGGAAGCCTGGAATGATAACTGTCTCCTAAAGGAGGCTGCCGTTATCAAATCCCTAGAACATCCACTTATGTTCTAAAACTGCTTCCGTATGTTTCTCCAGGATTGGATTAATATAAACTTATTGCATCTATTGCAAAAACAACATCTGGTGTGGTACCTGACATCTCATGATTGACTCAATTGCCTAAGCAAGTGATATGCCAATCATGCGCATCCCTCTCCCCTTTAGTCTGTAAGACACCTTTAGAGAGGGAGACTCCATCACCTGCAGGTACACCACCATGCCAGAAGTCGTCCATTCTAAAACACCTTTAGAATACTGCCTAAGTACCAAGATTGGGAAACTACCCAAATCTAGATCTAAAACCATAGATCAAGTAACCAGAATGTCAGATATTATATCCATATCCTTTATGGAGAAACAACTGTGTGACAACCAAAGTATAACCGATCGTAGTACAGGAATTTTACTTTCTACTCTGTGTATGTCATCCAAATACCAGGACATCACACTCTACTACCTTCTTAACAGATCCATCCCCTATTCTTATGAAGTCAAACCCATGACTGTCACATCAAAAATAGATGATCTATCTCCGCTATATCTGCTTTAGTCTATAAATAGACATAAGCTACTTGTCCACTATGCTTCCGCTGCTCCCGCTGATTACGACAACCCTCTGGCAGAGTCATATACACATGCACTTCTAAAGCTAGTTTAAAACGACGCTATACTCATCCTCAAGCTGGGTCTCATAGTCTGGAACAGCAGTAATGGCAAGTCTGGGTAAACAAGAACCTCCCTGTCACCGTCTTTGAGGCTACCGAAGTACCTCTCGGGTGCCTTAGGTTACCCACCATATCTGTGGAGTGGCTAAATGGAATGTCAAACCTGATTGAATCTTTAGGTCCTATTAAATTTTCAGTAATCGTTTGCGGTTCTGGAATCACTTCCAGTTTACCATACTCCCACTACTGTTTTCTGAAAAAATCCATTTTACTAAATCTGTGGCGAGTCAAGAACAATATCACTATTGATCTTCCAAATGGTAGAAAATCAATCCTCGTCATAGCCCGGGTCAACCCACAAATTGCCATTACAGAAACGTGCCTTGAGTTATCCAGTGTCTGGTTTTAAGCATAAGCTGGACAACTCCCCGTATCTTAACATCGTTAAGATATGAACCATTCTATATCCAATATAGAAACTTTGGCACTGATTTAATTGGAACCAGATTCAAATCATGCAGCTGTCTCCAGTGCATATCAACAAAATGGAGAGAGGCCGATCAGCATTACTCAACTTAGGAATGCATCCAATTATGAGTAACCCGAAAGAGAAAAAAGTTTCTCAAAACCATTACTATCAACTGAATACCATACACAAGTATCTACGTCTTCGATCACCTTGAAGAATCCCGATACTTGCAACACCTGGTTCTCTACTTTATTCTTTTACCTATAACTTATCAAAACCTAGACCTTGTATTTCTACGAAACACTTGTCTAAAAACTAGAGAAGTCACAAGTAAACAGAATATAGTGTGAGGACCAACCCCATTGTCCTAATGGACACTGGACAACATACAATAATTTGTATAATTCCTCTGAGTTGAATAACTCAAACCCTGTACGTCGTAGGTTGAAAACTGTACCAAGGCGATTTCCTCAAATATCACCAATTACAACGAATTCCGATATAATGAGGATAATCACCTAATTCCCAATAACTTACTCCCACTCATCATCTATAAAACCATACGGATGTGAGAATCATACCTGGTAAATACATACCCTGGAGTAAGTATCTAATCGGGAAAACAGTTTTCCTTTAACAATGATAGTGAAACTGAAACATGAAAATGTTTCGAAGGGGTATCCGGGTATTCCTAGTAATGTCTCTTCCATTATCCTGATTCATGACTGTAACCGTATATTTCGTTGCCATCTCTCCAAATCCCTTTATATGTCTTTAGTCGTTACCTTCTGTACACCATCGTTAGGCTAAATGGTTTTCTTCCTCCTCTACCGTTCGGCACCAGCCTATGGTTTGGAAGAAGACTATCCAATAAGCATAATAGGTGTATACTCCTAATCTTATGAGTACTCGCAACCTGAGAGAAGGTGATGATAAAAGACAACTGAATAAAACCTTATTCTATTTCTCCTGAACTGGAGAAAAAGCAAAGGTGAAGTAGGAGTGGCGATGAACTATGCGGTTTGGTCGTGAATGATAGCAGTCGCAATTTACTTTTCCCTCTATCTAATCCCTTTATTTTGTCTTTACTTATTACCTTCTGTATACCCTACTTAGGCTAATTGGTTTTCTTCATTCCCTACCTTTCGGCACCTGCCTATGGTTTGGAAGAAGACTATCCAATAAGCGTAATAGGTGCACCGTCTCCTAAACCAAGGAGTACTCTCAACCTGAGAGAAGATGATGATAAAAGACAACTGAATAATCCAATTCAATTTCTCCTGAACCTGAATCCATCCTCGAATAAGTCCCTCCGAGTTCGTATATAATCATACGATGGATTTATCCAATGGAAGTGGATGTTCGTAGTGATACGAGGTGTTCTGGAGAAATGCAAAGGGTAAAAGAAGGAGTGGCAATGATGTATGCAACTCAGACAATCCAAAAGCCAGTATTTTAAGAAGGTTCAATCAACTTGGTCACTGAGTCATGGTCTAGGGTCGGTCCATGGTCGCTGCCAAAGAAAGAGAGAGAAAAGAAACACTCTGCGTGCACTCTAACCTAGATCAGAATGGTTATCACTTTATCTAATCAGGAAACCTCCCACTGTACCGTCAAATTCTCCTCCAAACCTGAAAGAAAAATTAGTTAGGATCACCCGAAGAGTAAACCAACTCATCAGTGGGAATCGGAATCCAACTATCATCGCATGATAACGTGAAGGAATCCACTCACGTTATCACACTCCAGAAGGTATGCGCATGCCTGGCAAGTTTCCTGTATGTTTGAAACTCCCGATATGGATTTTTGCCCCATGCTCTTATGACCTTGACGTTGGCCAAAATATAATAAGTCACATGTCAAGTTCTACCCATCATTATCTTATTAAGTTGAACCCACCCGTACATACCCCTGACGTTGGCCAAATGGCAGTACGACTATCCCAAACCAACTCATCTATCTATGCAACAGATAAATACCCAGCAGCTACCAAACACTATGCCTTAGCGTTGGTCAAAATACATAGCTTGAATACTATTGAATACCCAACTGAAATGACGGAGGGCTACGGCTGGTTTTTGGCGAAAAACCTTTAACGTAACGAACTTGATATCGCTGAAGGAACCTGATAGCTTTTTACAAAAATATAGTGGCGAAAACCTTTGCTAAAGAGGTCACTCCCGGTGTAGGGATCTCAGCTCTTTCCTCGTGGAATGAGGTGCAGGATATTCCAACTGAATACCGCGATGCAAATCAACAAGTAATCGACTATAGTGAAGTTATTACCCTGACGCAAACTTCTGCCCAAGGGGTCACTCCCGGTGAAGGGATCTTGGCCTTTGCCTCATCGAATGAGGTGCAGGATATTCCAACTGAATACCACTGTGCAAAACAAAAGAAAATGTCCTTATAATAACACCTTTTGAAAAATGTTCCAACAATGTCAAACAGGTTTGTTTTCCTTGCATTGATCAAAATCAACGCAGTCCCATCAATTAATTACACCAGAAAAGAACGAAAATAAAATGTACGTATATGCCATCCGCATTCGTCACTGGGTCTCGTCATCACCCGTTAGGTTACTTAACTAACGACAGAGCGGGGACTGGACTAGCGCAGGTGTAAAACATATATAACATCTACTAGTATATATACCAATATATAATAATCGCTCCAGGCGTGATAAATGCAACATTATAGAAAAGTAATAAGCAACACAGAACAATACAAATAAACTGGGATCCCCGGGTTTCATAGAGCCGCATCTGAAACTCGACGTTACCCTGGTCGTGTCGATAGCCTGTGCAATGAAACCTAGACCCCTACGAGTGCGGCAAGTTACCCGCAAAAACCTGAAGCGAGGCAGCCCCCTTCAGCAAAGTGAATGAACCACCCGGCACTTCACGGAATCCGGTAACTTGAGCACCCCACCTTGGTTCAACCTGTACCCGCTATGAGTGCGGCGAATAGCCTGCCAATCCTAGAGTGAGGTCCCCTCCCACTCAAAGCCATGAGATGCGGACCCGTTGCCCTCCAGAACCCGGCTATCCGTGCACTCCGTCGCGGGATAAACCTAGTACAGAAATAAAAATATGTACAACGGTACATCGACCTCAACCCGATCGTGCCCCAAACAAATAATATACAAATAGGCAGCGACGACAGTCCACATGTTGGACGCTCGCCTCGCAATATCAAATGTACAAATAAATCCAAACTGCACTACCATTGCACCAAGCTATCCACCACAACAAATCCGCAACATCACAGCACAACACAGAACATCAACGTGAATGTCACGTTCGCAAACCTGTCTAAAAGGACTATAGCAATTAGACAAGATTTACCGCTCGAATGACATTCACGGTCACAGATATAATGTAAGCACTGTAAACTAACACATTTAAAATTCCGATCGACAAAACATCCCGAAGTGGGCCCCAAGTACAAATCCAGTACTCTAACAAATCTGGGCCCAAATAAAATATTCTAGAAACCACAATTCCACATAAAAGACACCCAGAAGAAAAATGGTGCATGTTCAGTTGATAAAACTGCACATTTAATATGACATTTTTCCTACTATTTCTATATAATAAAAGGTGTTTATTATAAATATGACACATATGAAGGTTTATCTGCTAAAATACTATTTTCATGTGTTTATATATTATAATTAACATTATGTAGGAAAAAGTAAGCATATAATATCCATGTAACATTTGGCCCATTTAAATATGCTTACCTTATTAAATAACTTTGACCAATTCTTAAAACTAAAATATCATGACAATTGGTTAAAGATAATATCTCAAAAAAACAAATTCTACTAACATCATTTATTGAGATAATTGTGCAGAAATTATATCATGACTAAAATCAAGGAAATCCGAGTTGGCAAGATCAAATCTTCTGAAGATATTCAAGTAAATTGAAGAAACTAATTCTGGCAGAAATGTAGAAAAGATTTTCAAAGTCTAGATACTCAAAAGATTACCAAGTGTTACAGATATGAAGCTACAAAAATTAGAGGCCATGATCTCAACAAAAGGGGGCGGATCCGCGGCCAAACCCACCTATTGGCCGCGGTTCTGCCGCGGATTGGATGAGTTGGGAGTTGGGATTTTGCTGTTGGGATCTTAACCACTGGTTTCCAAATTAGAAAGATGGGGTTCTGGCTCTGGGACTATAAATAAGGACCGAGAGCCTCTTGGAAAAATCATCAAACCGACGCGATCACGAAGTCCACGACGGCTCAAGAATCCTGGTTGATCATCAACAGCACATCTACCTCCTTAGAAGAGATCGAGAAGCAAACTAGCATTTTGTAATCATTTTCTAAGGGTACAAAGTGTAATTGATCTTGTTGATTAATAAAGGTAGTTGTTTTCTTATTTTATTTCTTTGTAGTCTTTCATTATGTTTTCCCTCTCTATCTTTTCTTATCCCAACATGCACTAGTAATTCTTTGCTTGTTAGGGTTCATGAGATTAGGGTAGGTTAATAGATGATGAAGATCCTTAAACTCTTTTTAAGTCCTATAAAGTTTATAAACATTATCAAAAGAATAGTTAACATCCTAATTGGGCGCGCTATCAATTCATTGATAATCGCGACCACGATTAGATATTAGATTAACAATTGTTTTGGTAAAGGCTAGATATGAATGGAGTTCCATTTCGAGATAGGGGTTAAGAGTGGGAACCCTTTTCCCTCCAGAAACCCTAATCTACATGCATCACTGTCGTTCTAGTTTTAAAGCTATTAAAGGATAAAAAGAGTAATCTTTAATTAATCATCCATAACTACTAAATCCTAATAAACCCTACAAGCCCCCTTTTTAATATTAAACTTACCTCCGTAGTTAATCTAGATATATATTTTGCATCCTTGTTTAATGTAGATCTAGATCCTACAATCATTCTTCACCATTCTTATTCTCCTTTCCTAATCAACACGCCTAAAGTAAGATAAAAAGGTTCTACGTTTCCCTGAGGACGACCCGTACTCACCTCGGTCTAGCTACGCGCGACACCATTCCGATTGTGGTTAAACTACAATAAAACACTCGAATCAAATGACGCCGTTGCCGGGATACGTGCGTAATTTTTTATTCTTACTATTTGTGTTGAATTCTTATTCGATCTATATCATAATTAAAACAAAACTGCAAATTGTATATTTAACGAATTTTGTGTGAATTTTGCAAGGAGATCTGGATTCACAGACTTGAGGAAACAGAAAGACAGAGACATTCATCGAGATCCAGAGGAGTACAGAAGGCCACGGAGAAAAAATTCATCAACTGATCCTTCTTCCTTGCGGCGGAACCGCGAGTAGCACATTAGCGGCGGAAGCGCGGCTAAAGGGAGGAATTAGGGGTCGTAACTTCTCTAGTAAGTTTCTCAACTCTTTCTCTCTTCTCTGAAATCCAATAAAATATCTTTTCTGTAGGATTCTTTGCAAAATATTGCCGCTCAAAAATCTTTTCTGCAGGATTCTTTGCAAAATATTGCCGCTCAAAAATCTTTTTGCAAAGTTTTGTAATTGGTTTGTTTATTCACATTTTAATACGGATTTTTAAGGGGCAAAGACCAAATTCAGATTAGGTAGGGATTTTATCACCCTTCCTAGACCCCACAAATCACAAAACGAGCATCCGCATCAACCCTACATTAATTAAAAAATATCTAGACAAGACTCTAAGGACTGTCACGCTCAATAAGGACAGAGGAAGGTCGTGGGTAATTTATCACTTATCCGCATTACTTTTGTGGTGTCTAGGCAAGTGTGTCTAAGGGAAGTGGTTACTTAATTATGCCCGCTATTTTCGGTGATTCGTAGAGCGGATACCTCCCACTTACCTGGCACTTACCTGGCCACAAGAGTAGTAAAGAGGTGGTAGAGGATTGATCCTACGGCTTGTCCTTTGGAAGTCTAGGAGCGGTCTAGAGACTTGACCTAGGTAACCTTAGTTCTAGGGTTGTTTGTGCATTTTTGTGTGATTTGTCGTAAATCCCATTTTTTCAAAACAAACCAATTTTAAATCATACACACGCTGCCACTTGCGCTAAACCCGCTTAGTGCATGCTTGGCTGGACACGGGATTCTAGTGCCCGTCTTGTCCGCGTTCCTGCTATCGACTCTGAAGTCGGTACTTCTTCATCTTCTTTTTCCCCACCATCCACCACATCCACCGAGATGGACGGTACTCCATCAAATTATAACACCACGTTGTCACCGCCCGCAGGTGAGCAGAATCCACCACGCATCTCTCTCCAAGAGAGATGTTATCCTATCCGTGGTCCACTTCCCACCTGCTTATCTATTCCACCAGCCAACGGGGATAATTTTGAAATTAAACCCCACTATATCAATCTTCTACCAAAATACCACGGTCTCGAGTCTGAAGACGCATACTTCTTTACTACCAAATTTGAAAATGTATGCGCTATGATGGGTACTTCACAGCTTTCTGTGAATGCTATGAGATTACGTCTTCTCCCATTTACTTTGTGCAATATAGCTGAGAAATGGCTTTATAACACAGTCGCACATTCTATTTCGAACTGGGGAGAATTCGTAACAGCTTTCCAAAAGAAATTCTACCCTAATCATAAAACAGCTCAAGTCCGTAGCGAAATAAATCAATTTACCCAGCTTCCAAATGAACCATTCTCGAAGTGTTTTGAACGCTTCAAGGATCTGTTAGTTCAATGTCCTCATCATGGAATTCCTAGATGGGATCTGTGCAGAATCATATATGAGGGCATTAATCCTACCACTAAACAGACCCTTGAATTCATGTGTCAAGGCACCTTCATGAATAAAGATGATGGTGAAGCCTGGAGATTTTTAGAAGATTTCGCTGAAAAATCTTTACAGTGGGAGAATGTAAGTCAACCATCGTCTAGGGGTGGTAATCCCCAATCTGATGTTTCCATAGGAGTTAGAGCTGAAATGGCAGCAATGCAAAAGAAACTCGAAGCTATGGAACATAAATTTTTAACAGCCTCCCTAAATCAGATGTCACTCTCCAAAACTGTCTGTGGATGCTGTTCTGATCCATCTCATCTTACGGAAGAATGTCCTCTAAATTCTCTGTTTCAAGGTCAAGAGCATACCAATGCTGCTTTTCAACAAAGACCTAGAAACGATCCGTATTCTTCCACTTATAATCAGGGTTGGAGAAATCACCCTAACTTTGCTTGGAACCAACAACAAAATCAAAACACAGTTCCAAACCAAAACAACTTTCAAAGGGTCCCTCCACCGCAACAGCAACCACTTCAAATAAGTCAGCACCCCTACCAATCACAAAAATTTCAAAATCCGGTCAACACTTCTGCACCGCACAACAATTCTTTGCAATTGACCGGTACTGATAACTCCTCTTCACTCGAACAAACCATGAATTTACTTCTGACAAATTTCATGCAAGTTTCGGCTGAGATGAAGTCTTCCGTCGATAAAATCCAGAAAAACTCTGACTCCCAAAGTGACAGTATTAAATCGATGGAAGCATAAATTGCACGAATAAATGCCGAAATGAGTGCTAGAGAGGGGGGAAACTTCCAGCTCAACCCTTACCCAATCCTGGCTATGCACATCATGTGAATGCTATTACCACGTTGAGATCTGGAAGAGTGCTAGACAATCATGTCGGTGATAATGAAGAATCACTCGATGATACCCCGGCTGAGACTTTTCCTTCCACTTCTACTTCCACTTCTGACCCCAGTTCGTCTACCCCACCGCTTTTTTCCGAGCCTATTCTCCGTTTTCCCCAAGGCTCGAACCCTCGGCACACTTCTTCTAGTCCACCAAAGACGATCCCCACTCCTATTCTTGGATCTTTCCTACCAATACGATCTTCTCCAATGTTGGACCCCGCTATTATTGCTAAAGCTCCTTATCCGAATCAGTTAAGGGAAAACAGACCAAGTCCATAAATGGAGAAGATCACTGAAATCTTTAAGCAAGTTAACATCAATATCCCTCTCCTAGATGCTATACAACAAGTCCCGGCTTAGGCGAAAATTCTCAAGGACTTGTGCACTAGGAAGAGGAAGACTCAAGTGCCAAAAAAGGTGTTCATGTCAAAGACTGTAGACACAGCTTTTCCCCAACAATTACCTAGGAAACGTAAGGATCCTGGCTATCCTACTATTTCTATTTCTATTGGGGATAAACACATTAACCGTTCTCTACTTGACCTTAGCGCAAGTGTTAACCTGCTTCCTTACTCGGTTTATGAGCAGTTAGGGATTGGAGAGTTGAAACCAGCTCACTGCACTCTCCAGATGGCCGACCGATCAATCACCAAACCTAGGGGTGAACTAGAGGATGTGTTGATAAAAATTCGGGGAATTTGCATTCCTTGTGGACTTTATTGTACTCGATACACAGCCTGTAGCGAACCCACGGAATCAAATTCCGGTGATCCTTGGTCGACCCTTTTTGGCCACTTCCAATGCTATAATCAACTATCGTAATGGCTCTATGACCCTATCCTTCGGGAAGATGTCAATAGAGCTTAACATATACAAGTTGGGAAGTGTACCCTCCGAACCTAGTGCTCATGCATGTTCTGTCGAATTAATGGATGTCGATAGCAGCGAATTTGATCAGCCTCATGATAATGATCTTGACTCTTTTCATATATTGTTGTTTGACCAAACTATGTATCATACACATATGGACTCTTCCACCGAGTTGTCCGGGTCAACATCTAACACTGATTATGAACCGTTTTTGGAGTCTGAAGATCACCCCGCGCTTTTTGATGAAATTATTCTTCGGGATATCGATGAGAGCTTTGAGGAAATTTTCGCTGATGAACTCGCATTTTTAAAAGATACGGGTGTTGAGATGAATCGACTCCAAGATAAAGAAATTGAACCTCCACCCCTTCTTCTGGACTATAAAGAGAATGCGAGTAATCCATCACAATCACTGTGTCGTCTCTCCAAAACGAGACGCAAACACATTCTATCCCACCACTTATCTTTTCCCCACATCTTCCTGGCTCTCTACAACATATTCCTCCACCAACCGATGCACTATACTGATAAAATTTTCGAATGGTTGGTGTTGACTTTCGGTCTTTGCAAAGCTTGGCATTGACCAATAACTTTGACCCCCTCGTGTGATTTTAAAAGATTAACATTGTTTAACTCAAGTTTGGGAGGGTATAATCTGGCTCTTGAAAATAAAAATTTTACTCAAAAATTGTGAGCCAAAAATAAGTTTGGGAGAGAATTTTACTTTCACTATTTCATGTCCCCGTTACTAACTTTTCCTCCCAAGTCTACAGTTTTTGAGATTTAAAAAGATGACAACAGTGAGGACACTGCTGCAAACAGGTTTGGGGGAGGTTTGTGCTTATTTACGCGTTAATTTGCATTATACTATATATAAGCACAAAAAAATTTTGATAATCAAAGTTAGAAAGTGAAAAATTACATATGAAAGATAGGAATAGTTTAAGAAAAACAAGAAAGTTAGATGTTCTCTTTAAAAAAACTAGTAATAAGTAGTTATGAGTTGTTGTCCCAAGGGTTAGTAAGATGAAGAAAATTGCTAATCTGAGGATAAAAGTAAGTCTGAAAAATAGTCCCTATTCTAGAAGTCAAACATCTGAATGTTGATACCCTACTATACGCACTTACACACATCTTGAAACTTCGGATAGTAGAGGATACCTTGAAATGCTTTTGTCTAAAAGCCTCAGTATGAAGGAAAATAAAATAAAATATATGTGGTAAAGAAAAAAAAATGGGACACTGGTTTTGTAATTACCAAGGCAGCAATAAAAAATATAGCGAGGATGCTTTATCACCTAGTGCCTTAGACCAACTGGTTTGGGAGCCACTGCTAAGCCTTAGGTGTTGCAAGACGAGGAATTACACCTTAATGCTCAAGCACATTTTGTAATCGGTCGGTTAGTACCTCAAGAATTATTAACGGTCGCATGAAGGATGTGTGAGCAATTTCATCTAGAATTCACCAACAAAAAAAAGTACTTTGGAAAATGGACAAGAGTATGATAGCTTGAATTGAATTCTCTAAGTGTGGGGATGTCTTTTACACACACACGTAGGGGTATATGATCAATGTTTGGAAGAAAGATAAGGAGGAAGACTAAAGGCGATGTTTTATTGAGGGATGACGTGATTTCTAATATCTTTTACGGCCATTAAGATAGGGCTCATGACAACCGAAAAGCTGGTATAGTTGGAAACTCTTATTTTCAAGTTATTTCTTTTATAGTTCTTATCTTTATATGTAACTTTCACCATCTCTATTTTATTATAGGATTTTGTGGGTGTAATCCACTGAAAACCCTCAGGAGACAACACTCCTCCTACTAAGGACACCTATGGGTTTAACGGCTTGTTGGACGCTCTCAGTGCAATCGTGTTGCCTACGAAAGTGTGCTTAGCTTTCTCCTTTCTTTTTTCTCTTGAATAAACTAGTTTGGTCGGGACGATCAAAGATAAGTTTGGGGGTATTTGTTCAGTTGATAAAACAGCACATTTAATATGATATTTTTCCTACTATTTCTATATAATAAAAGGTGTTTATTATAAATATGACACATATGAAGGTTTATCTACTAAAATACTATTTTCATGTGTTTATATATTATAATTAACATTATGTAGGAAAAAGTAAGCATATAATATCCATGTAACATTTGGCTCATTTAAATATGCTTACCTTATTAAATACCTTTGACCAATTCTTAAAACTAAAAATCATGACAATTGGTTAAAGATAATATCTCAATAAAAACAAATTCTACTATTATCATTTATTGATATAATTGTGCAGGAATTATATCATTACTAAAATCAAGAAAATCCGATTTGGCAAGATCAAATCTTCCGAAGATATTCAAGTAAATTGAAGAAACTAATTCTGGCAGAAATGTAGAAAAGATTTTCAAAGTCTAGATACTCAAAAGATTACCAAGTGTTACAGATATGAAGCTCCAAAAATTAGAGGCCATGATCTCACCAAAAGGGGGCGGATCCGCGGCCAAACCCACCTATTGGCCGCGGTTCCGCAGCGGATTGGATGAGTTGGGAGTTGGGATTTTGCTGTTGGGATCTTAACCACTGGTTTCCAAATTAGAAAGTTATGGTTCTGGCTCTGGGACTATAAATAAGGACCGAGAGTCTCTTGGAAAAATCATCAAACCGACGCGATCACGAAGTCCATGACGGCTCAAGAATCCTGGTTGATCATCAACAGCTCATCTACCTCCTTAAAAGAGATCGAGAAGCAAACTAGCATTTTATAATCATTTTCTAAGGGAACAAAGTGTAACTGATCTTGTTGATTAATAAAGGTAGCTGTTTTCTTATTTTATTTCTTTGTAGTTTTTCATTATGTTTTCCCTCTCTATCTTTTCTTATCCCAACATGCACGAGTAATTCTTTGCTTGTTAGGGTTCACGGGATTATGGTAGGTTAATGGATGATGAAGATCCTTAAACTCTTTTTAAGTCCTATAAAGTTTATAAATTTTATCAAAAGAATAGTTAACATCCTAATTGGGCGCGGTATCAATTCATTGATAATCGCGACCACGATTAGAGATTAGATTAACAATTGTTTTGGTAAAGGCTAGATATGAACGGATTTCCATGTCGAGATAGGGGTTAAGAGTGGGAACCCTTTTCCATCCAGAAACTCTAATCTACATACATCACTGTCGTTCTAGTTTTAAATATATTAAAGGATAAAAAGAGTAATCTTTAATTAATCATCCATAACTACTAAATCCTAATGAACCCTACAAGCCCCCTTTTTAATATTAAACTTACCTCCGTAGTTAATCTAGATCTATATTTTGCATCCTTGTTTAACGTAGATCTAGATCCTACAATCATTCTTCACAATTCTTATTCTCCCTTCATAATCAACACGCCTAAAGTAAGAATAAAAGGTTCCACGTTTCCCTGAGGACGACCCGTACTCACCTCGGTCTAGCTACGCGCGACACCGTTCTAATTGCGGTAAACTACACTAAAATACTACACATAAAACAGATCAATCAGTGCACTGAATCCCCAAAACGGCGGCGGAACCGCGGCAAACCCATGGGTTCTGCGGCAGTTCTGCGGCGGTTTTGTGGGATCAGTCGACCAAATTTCTTCTGCAGGCTTAGAAAATCTTGCACAATTTTCTGACATACCCAAAATAACTTTTAGACCAGTTTAAAAATTCGACAGAAACTTTAACTTTGGAATCGCGGTTTTGGAAATTTCGTTCGATCGATATTTTAAACATGTTAGAACAAGCAAGTATGTGTTAATGGCGTGGCTCTAATACCATGTCAGTCTACGGTAGCGCTCCGGCCAATAATCTGAGGCTAAACGCGGAATAAAAACCATTTCATAAACTGGCGCTAACATAGACTGTAACCTGGATCGTGCCATTAACACTAAACTAGCAAACTACAAAATGATAGAATGGCTATACCGATCGATCCGTGTCATTCGGTCTTTAGCCATCATCCCACGCTCCTCACGGCATCTCCGATCTCGCTCGATCTCCGGTCTCCTCGTCGAGGTGGCTCCACGTCAACGGATCTTTATACGAGCTCCCGCCTTTAAACCGAGGCAACTTGGACATGAAGTTTGCAAGCCGACATGTCCAAGATTGATGTAGAGAATGTGTAGAATAGTTTGTCTCAAGGAACCCAAGCCATTGGGTGAAGGGTTAATGAAGTTGCCAATTTGGATGAAGGAATGAGCGTTGAATTTGCAATGAATCAATTTTTCTTCCCAAAAATGGTGTCGGCCAAATTGGGACAGCCATGGAGTGGGTCGACCATTGAGTGGGGGGTGAGCACAAGGTGAAGAAAGATGACTATATCAATGATATCTTCACAAAAGATCAACCATCAAATATCTTTGCAAAAACAAAAGACTTTAAAGCAAAGATGACTCATAGAAACACCTCATCGGGACTAGAACATTGTGGATGCTGCTGGGGCCCCTGGCACCACAAAAAAGCCCCTTGTTTACAAAAGCCACATTTGCAAAAAAAACCTTCACAACTAAGAAATTCAGCCAAGAAGGAAAGAAAGAAAAATGCCCAAAACGAATATACAAACTGGCAACTTCAAAAAGCAATCCCGTAACAAATTACAGGATTACCCCACAACTGTATATACATGCCCGCATTTGTATTCCGACCGAATACAAAATGTAATGAGACAAAAATACTCATACACAATATAATACTAGAATCCGGCTTAAACCAAAGCCCACTAGTATTATCTGTCCGAACCATGACACGTGCACAAGTGCACGTGCATGTTCGAACCCTGCCATAAAACCATACGGCCTCTACAACGTTTCGCCCGAACTTGGGAAACTATCTGTGGGGAACTCTAAAAACTCATCAATACCCTGGCAGTGGGTTTAACCACAAGCACGTCAGCGGCACTAGCTGTGCGTAACGGCTGCCCATGTATTGACCGAAAGGGAAGCCGATGAGCGAACTCATCCTGGAACCCTACTGAGCCTATCAGTGACAATATCCGTACAGTCCGGTCTGTTCGTCTATGCACATCGCATATCGTGCCTAGGGGGCTGGTAACGTCAGACCCCCATAGCGGTATAAATCGTGTCGGAGGGTAGCCCTGAACACCCTGAGAAACTAATGGAATACCTACCAGTAATTCTCACCTGCCTTGGCCAAGGACTTAGTGTAATGGCTCTCCTAGACACAGCGCGATCTCACCCCTAATACCGGGAGAGACGAATCCCCTGCCGATCCGCTCACTGCCTCTATGTGGCTCGGGATTGTACCCAACTAAAACCTGTTTGCACGACTCCTTTGAGCCGTGATAGGGTAGTAATCTAAGCACAGTGGGAACTCACACGAGACAAATGACGACCTCAGGTCGATGAACTAACCTGTACACATGTCACAAGGGAACTGCTATCTGACGCTAGGTATAATACCAACTAGCAGGTTCCCGGCGAGTCTTGTCCGGTGCACTCATAACCCAATGAGCACCTGTATACATCTTAGGTGAACCAACCGACACCAATGGCTTATGAGACCGGCCACCGCCCCTTGCCAGGGTCTCGACTGTATACACTAGTCTACTCCGGAGTATCGATGCCCTGTCTCAAAACTCCCACGACTAAGAACCACTTTTAAGGATGTGCTTATGGACTACCCAACTCTCACGTATATGATTGTCATCATACTGCTGGTAGTCAAGAAAAAATCCTAAGGGCTCTATCAACGTGTAATAGTGATCATGTTACCTAAAGCTGTACACGATGATAAAGACAAACCAGATAGCATACTATCATCTCGAGTAAGACTGTCCTACCGGTATAGGTCCTCCTCAATCATTGCAACCACGTGTCTGCAATCCAATAATTGACTTTGAGGGCACTACATCCAACAATAACATATCCCAGCAACACATAACAACACATGTCATCAACGTAAGTAAATATGCGTATCCCAATTGTCGTTGACATATAGCAACGTAACCGGAGATACACCACATATTACTTTTACGTTCACAGAAAAGAAAGTGAAAAACTACAACAATTGGAATCTGCAACCGCCGTAGACATCATAAACCCAATGTATCACATACTTTGGATTTTATGCCTAACCAAATGAATTGCTTAGACATCGCATGCCTAACAATTATAAACCCCGCATTTTAGTCTCGATATTGAAAACACTTTTCAATAACCAGTCGGGTAATTCAACAAGATTCCCGACAACCTGATCGAATGCTCGTCGGAAATTTTTGTAGACGGCCGCACCCTCGATGCCATCGACGAAGTTCACTTAGGCGGAACACCGCGGCCGTGAGCACCCGAACGGATGCTTTTGGCGATGGGGTTCTCCTACGGTCACTTGGTCGGGGCTATGGGGCGTGGCTATCTAGTAAGGTTACCTGACGAGTATCCGCGTACGCTACGTGATTGCGACAGAGTTTTGATACACATCAAAATCCTGTGGCAACCGATCAAATGAGACTGAATTGCTAGATTTATAAAATTCAAATTAGTTTTCACAAAAATAAATATTGTGGATTCCAAATATTGTATCACAATCACAGATACCTAGACGATATTAAACTTTTCGATCGAATCAACAAACACCCAAAATTTCCTAGAGAGCTCAACACTTGAGCACGGTTTAAAAAAATACCCATAACATGCCACAGATGGACCAATCGTAGAAGGGCCAACCCTTGCCTCACCTATGGCGCCGCGGAACTACCACAAACCCTAAGGTTTGGTGATGGTCGTAGAATCGAGTTAGGGTTTCATTCTTCTAGAGGGTCCATAGAAAACACCTGCACGATTTTCTGAAGATTTTAAACTTGGAAAAAATCCAACTTTGGAAAATTTGCAACAAGTGAGAAAAATTGGGTATTTGATATTCGTTTGAACTTTTTAACGTCATCAAGATAACCCGAAACGATGTTAGAACTACGACTACGAAACACTCCGAATTGCCTTTACAGAAAGATAACATTACATGCAATCTTAGCAAAAACAAGAAACACCAAAACCCAGAGACCCGAACACCACCAAAAATTAAAGCCAGAATAGCCAACAGAACCGACCAGGCCGGATTTTCTGCCTTCTTCGCCGGGTCAAAACCGGTTAAATGGGTTCAATTTTCTTCAGTGTTCATGTCACATCACATGTAATATTCTGCAGTTGCTTAAAAAAATTTTAGACGACTTAAAAATTTTGACATAAACTTAGTTTTTGTTTCGAGTGTTTCGGAGTTATTTCGGTTTCGTAATTCTACAAATACCGTCTAATTCTCTAGCATGTCTCTGATACCATTGTTGGGTTCTGCAGCACCACCACTGGGTTTCGGGAGGCATCGACCATGCCATTTTATAAAAAATTGGCGTGCTAAAGAACCCTAACCTAGAATCTTAACTAGAGAATTAGACGAAACTAGCATGTAAATATCTTTACATCTAAGTGAACAAGGAATACAACCTTTGTAGACCGGTCCTTCATTTCAATAGCTCCGTGTAGTAGTCCCTTCGCTCCAAGTAGTGAACTTCCGGACTCTAGAAAAGGCTCCACAAGATGAAAGGAACAAGCTTGCTTGAAGTCTTCGAGGTCGAAGATGATCTATGTCGAGGAAACACTAACTCAAGCTACCTCTTCACTAATTGTGAAGCAAACAACCTAAACTAAATGGCTAATCTAGTGTAGGTTGATGAAGTAGGAATTTCGCTCACTTTAGAAATAATTTTCTCACTAATTTTCTTCACCTCCCAAAAGCTAGAGAGCTTGAGGAAGGAGATGAAGAAAAGCAACCATGGAAAAGGGCAAGTCTAGAATGGCAACCATGGGTGAGAAATATCTCATATAACTCATGTAGAGACATAACCATGGTTTAAGATAATGGTTGGGTTAATAAATATCTAATGTAAAACAAAATTAGTGGACTAAGTCAATGGTTACTACAAGCTTCTCCAAGCTTCTAATCATGTGACTAATTTCCAACTAATTTTGATTTACTTTAAATAAATAAAACTCATCATTATGATAAGCATGGTGTGAGTCTCATACACCCATGTCTCATGTATCATCTAGCATGACACACGAAAAATGTACATTAATATATATCACATATATACTAAATGCACAAGTGAGAAAAAGAATTCTTAAGTGAGCTAATATTAGTTAATGTAAGTTAATATATCAAATATATAATTATATATTAAATTATTAAATCAACACTTGATTTAATAATCCGGCTATATCACATATAACCGACTAATATCATATGTATCAACTTATCGAATCAACACTTGATTCGATAACCCGGCTATATCACATATAACCGACCGATATCACATATCGCGAGAATAGAATGCGGTATCACATACGCGCATTAATCTCGGTCCCGCACATATCACATATGTGCTCCTACTTCGTTTCTCCTGAGACAGGAAAGCTCTGTGAAGGACTCTAAAGACTCGTCAATACGCCGGCAGTAGGTGATGATCATATCAATCATCCACACGCCGTCAGCGGTACTAGATGGACGTAATGACTACCCGGGTATTGAGCGATCAGAAGATAAAAAACCAAGCCTGCTCATACTCCTGCGAATCCAATAAGTAACACTACCGTACAGTCCGGTATCTTCATCAGATATGTCGCATATCTCAGCCTGGGGGTGGTAAACGTCAGACCACAATAGCCTGATAAGTCATGCCGATGTGAGGCCCATAACGGTTCGAGAAACTACTAGTAATACTTACCAGTAAATCTCAGCAACCCTGGCCAGGGATTTCCTGTTATGGCCAATCAAGCATAGCGCAACATTAACCTCCAATACCGGGAGAGACGAAATCCCATCCTATCGCTCATTGCCTCCATGTGACTAGGGACTGTACCCAAAAACCACCGTTTTAAACGTTCTCTTGAACGTGGTAAGGTGGAAATCAAAGCACAGTGGGTATCACACAAGACTCTATGACGATCTCGGGTCGACAGATTAACCTGTACCAGTGTCACCAGAGAACTGCTATCTGACGATAGGTATAATACCATCTAGGAGTTCTCGGCGAGTCCGTTCAGTGTACCCAGTCTCCACTGAGCACCCGTATACGATCTCTGATGTTAAACACCAATGGACATGGGATCTGTTAGTTATATGTATGCCCTAGAGGCTATTACTGTACATGCGATGTATATTGTAGTGGATGCTTGGACATATATAAGGAGGACTTTCTTGCTCGACATGATAGTATGCTATCTGGTTGCTCTTTATCTTAACATGTACTGTGTGTTGGATATATATGCCCTAGAGGCCTTCATTGTATAGGATACTGGGGATATGTATGTACATAACAGTCTTGCTTAATATAATAGTACGCTATTTGGTTTGTTTTTATCTTAACATTTGATATATTTTGGGTAGTATTCATATATATATATATATGTTGATAAAGCCCATAGGGTGTTTGCCTGACTTCCGGCGTTATGATGGCCATGGCTGATTGAGAATTACTGATA
Organism: Agapanthus africanus; assembly: GCA_030015575.1. Lineage (NCBI taxonomy): Eukaryota > Viridiplantae > Streptophyta > Magnoliopsida > Asparagales > Amaryllidaceae > Agapanthus > Agapanthus africanus. The sequence continues at coordinate 597,993,720 of CM057341.1, forward strand.
GATTGATCAGTAGACTCTCGGATGGTGATAAAGCCATACAGACACGACTTGTACGGTTATTAGGGGTCTGACGTTTACCACCTCCCTAGACCATACACGCGATACTCTTAGACGAACAGACCGGACTGCACGGATATTGTCACGCACAGGCTCAGTAGGAGTTCGGATGGGTATCCTCACCGGCCTTCTTATCGACATCTACTTGGGGACCGTTACGTACAGCTAGTGCCGCTTGCGGTCTGTGGTTAAACCCACTGCCAGCGTAGTAGTCGAGTCTTTAGAGTCCCACACAGAGTTTTCCCAACTCCAGGCGAAATGATATAGAGTTCGTACGGTTTTACGACAAAGGGTTCGGACGCATACGTGTTTAAACGCACGTACGACATTCGGACAGTTTTTACTAGCCGGCTTTGGTTTTAGCCAGATTCTAGTATCGGGTTATTGGATTTATACAGTCTAAAGTTTTTCCGTGTTTTCACGGATGCGAGGAGCGTTCTCGTAATTTTTCGAGAAGCTTCTAGAAGAAGGGTGACTAAGGAGGTTAAGGTGGCATTTTCATTTATTGCAAATTGTGACTCATTAGTGTGATTCACCATGTCATTAATGCATCATTTATTGATTAATGACTCATATGGTGAATCACTCTTGTTGAATAAATGAAGCATGGTGAATAATCATTTAAATTCATTTCTTGATAATTCATTATGTTTTCATATATTCAAGTGAGAAGCTTTTCTATTCTCATGATCATCTCCACCTTCTCTCTCCTCAAGTTCACTTCTTCTTCAAACCCTAATCCTACCACTCATGAGTTGAGACCATGGATTAGGATAGACTAAACACTCCATAACCTAACTCTACATCATCTTAGTTACTTTGGTTAGCAACTAGAGAAACAAAGTTACCTCAAGTCTTGAGGTGTAGCTTGGATTAGGGTACTCGGGTGGATCATCTATCACGGATAGGAGGCCGAGGAGGACGTAGAGATCATAAAGACGAAGGACTAGAATCATTTGGTATAATCTCTTTACATAGTAGCTTAGAACTCTATGCTTGTTGTTAATTATCGTTTAGAAAATATCTTCGGTTAGTCGATGTATGCTACAAAACAAGATCGTTTTTCATATTTCCGCCTCCCCGCAACTCGTGGGGTGTTGCACATCGACTTACAGTGGTATCAGAGCCTCACTAAACAATAATTAACTCACATGCAAAGTCGTATGAATTTCGAACGGAAAACAAACCGGAAAATACACCGATATTGCATAGTTTCTGTCGATTTTTAAATGAGGTCCAAAAATTTTTCAGGTTCCTCCAGAAGACCCTACATGAAAATATAAGAACACGGAAGAAAAATGGGCTCCTGAATCGGCCACTGAGCCGCGAAACCGCGGCCGATCCCACTGATCCGCCGTGGATCCGCGGCCGAGTTGGGGCCGACTCAGCCCAGTTTTCTTCTGTGCATCTTTTGTGATATTTTGTATTTTCTGTTACTGTTTATTTTCTGCTCAGGTTTCAAATTTACAGAGAAGATTTGGAGTAGAATTTAATGTGTTTATTCGATCGAAATTATACGATGTTTGCTTGTTTGATTATATCTGTGAACTGTATTATCTGTTCGTAAACCTCCCTAACTGCTAGTATGTCGGTTGGCAGGGGGTTGCACATATCTGTAATGTTTATTAACTGTTTGTGGATATGAACTGTATTGGACTATTGTGATGATTAGCCGGGGGTTCTGTGATGGGTTATTGTATTAATTCATTCGATGTAATTGTAATAAGTTGTAATATTATTTTGCGGGGCACATCCAGGTTGCGGTTGTAGCCACCGTTGTATTATTTCTTTTTACTGTTTTTTGCTCCTAGGATAGACCCAAGGTGGGGTGCACAAACTACCGGGTATTTCGAAGTGTTTAGTGGCCTACTCACGTCGTTGAAGGAGACCGCTTCACTTCGAGTACTTGGCGGGTAGTTTGCCGTACCCGTAGGGGTCTAGGGTAGGGTAATGGCTATTCATCACAACTGTGTAATCCGTCTTTTCTTACAGTCTCAAAAGAAACGCGGATTGCTTGCAAATCCAATATTGTTTATCTGTGATCTGGAATACCTATTATTGCGTCTGACGAATGTACAATATCTATATATGATAGCTATTTAGACGTCACTTATATTTTACACCCGCGCTAGCCCAGCCCCCGCTCTGCCGTTAGTTAAGTAACCTAACGGGTGATGACGGGACCCCGTGGTGAATGCGGATGGCATAAGAGGACGTTGTATTTTCGTTGTTATCTGTAATGATAGGTTAAAGATGGGACACATTATTTTTAATGCAAAGAAAAATAAAACCTAAACTGAATCGTTGGAAAAATTTCTAAAAACCACTCGGTTTTCTTGAAAAAGCAAATTTTAAATGCGGAGCTTAAACCACTCCTTTTAATAAAAACTATCTTGGTTCCTTCGATCAAATCAAGTTCACTACGTTAACGGTTTTTTGCTAAAAACCAGCCGTAACCCTCCGTCTTTTCAAATAAACAGCACATCGTATTCATGCTATGCTTGTTGGCCTACGTCAAGGCATAGTGGATGGTAGCAGTGTGGCTTGCTTATTTGTTGCATAGATAGATGCATTAGTATAGGACAGACGTACAGCCTTGTTGGCCTACGTCAAGGGCATGTACGATGTACCTAAATTAATCAAGACAACGACGGGTACAACTTGACTTGCGTCTTATGACTTGTTGGCCTACGTCAAGGTCTATAAGAGCTTGGGGTATAAAAATCACATCGGGAGTTTCAAACATGAAGGAAACTTGCAGATTTAGCATACCTTCTGGAGTGTGGTGACTAGAGTGGCTTCCATCTAGTGCATCATGCAATGATAGTTGGATCCTGATCCCACTGATGAGTAGGATTACTCTCGGGAAACATTCTCACTTATCAATCAATGCTATAAACCAAGTAGGTGTCCAGAAAGGTGTTAGAGGGGCTACGCCTCCAGGGAAAAGAGGTTATTTAATTAAAGAACTTCGCGAAAGCGTTGGAAAACCTCCCTCGAAGTACCAACACCAGCCTGGCTGAAAGGTTAAGCAAGTATTGTGACATGTGATTAAATACTGACTAGTTCTTCTTTTAGGTTTTGAAGAAGGATTTGAGGAAACAGTGGGAGCCATCCTGTTTAGATAAACTAATAACCAATCTAAACCTGCAAGAAGCATATGCTGAGTGTTTTCTTTTCTCTCTCTCTAGCAGCTACCATGACAGGACTAAAACTATTGCTTGAAAAAAATATACTGACCGGACAGAACTATAAAGATTGGCTAAGGAACGTCAACATTGCACTGACTTATGACAAAGTAGCATATGTTACCACCGCTGTTCCTCCCCTTATCCATGGACCAGATTCTTCAGTTGTGGACAAGGAAGTTCGCAAAACTTGGGATCTGGATTGTGAGCGAGCTAAGTGTATCGTGCAGGCGTCCATGAACAATGAACTCCAGAAACAGCACGAGAGTATGGATGTTGTATCCATCTTTCTCCATGTTAAGGAATTATATGGAGAGCACTCCCGTATCGCAAGGTACGAGACCTCAAGGAAACTATTCCAGATGAGGTTAGCTCCAGGATCGCCTGTAGGAGAGCACGTCCTCAAAATGATCAGCCTCATTGAGGAACTCGTAAACCTGGGATGCGTGCTAGAGAATGATTTATATATCGACTTGATTTTGCAGTCCCGTCCCCACACCTTCTCTCAGTTCGTGCTTAGCTTCAACATGCACGAAATGGAAGCTGATCTTCCAAAGCTCCTCAACATGTTGAGGGTAGCAGAGACCTCCTTGAAAAAGGAGAAGACCCCCGTTCTGTATGTTGGCCAATCATCCTCTTCTAAATCTAAAGCGAAAGCTAAAGGGAAGAAGAAGATGAAAGCCACCAAACCGAAGGGTGGGGTCAAGAAGGTACAGGGAAAGAACAAGGCAGGAAGGGTGAAAGCGGATATAAACGAATGCTTTTATTGTCACAAGCAAGGACACTGGAAGAAGGACTGTATGGCCTTCAAGGCAAAGGACACGAAGCAAGCGGTTGCTTCTGCTTCAGGTGTGTTCGTAATCGAAAATTGTCTTTCAGTAAACTCTACATCATGGGTACTTGATACCGGTTCTGGTTCTCACATCTGTAATTCATTGCAGGATCTGAGAAATAGTAGAGTACTGGGGGCAGGTGATATGACTCTCCGGATGGGCAATGGAATGCATGTAGATGCTGTTGCAATAGGGGAGTATCACCTAGGGTTGACTAGTGGGCACGTTTTGGTGTTGTACAGCTGTTTTTGTATTCCCAGTATGCTGTGTAATATTATATCAGTATCTTTGTTGTCTAATAAAGGATATAATTTTGCGCTTGAAAGTAATGTCATGAACATTCTCCTAAATCAAGAACTGATTGGGTATGGCATACTGGAAAATGGCATATACAAACTTAATCAACCTCGAATTTTCAATATTCAAAACACACTTAAAAGAAAGGCTCCAGATTCAAATCAAGCCTTCTTATGGCATTGTAGACTTGGTCATATAAACGAAACAAGGTTGACTAAGTTACATAAAGATGGATATCTAGATCCGTTTGAATATTCATCATATGCAACTTGTCTGTAAGTCCACGTTGCCCACCCCGGTACTTGCGGGGAGGCGGAAAACGGAATAAAAATTAGATTTTTATGAGCTTAGGCAACATGGACTAGACTTTAAAGGATCTTTACTAAACAAAAACTTGCTAAAGCTAACTTGAAAGTAGGTAAGTGGTTGAAAAGTTATACCTTTGGTCTCTTAGTCCTTCTCTCCTTGCTCCTTGGAGTAGTTGAAGGAGGTCACCTTGCTCGTCTTCTCACGCCGAAGAAAGATCCACCCGAAAGCCTCGACCTTTGGCTTCAACTCCAAGCTAGAAGTAACTAGGGTTCAAGAAGTGCTAGTCCTTCAACCCTAGATGAGAGTAGAGAAGATCAAGAGAGGGTTTTTCTCAAGCTCAAGTGTTTCTCAACACATGAGAGGGAGAGAGCTTGAGGGAGAGGAAGAACAAGAGAGAGAAAGGATATGATAGAATGAGAAATAATTGAGCCATTCTCACTAATATGTGTGAATTATTTTAATTGAATAATTAGCTAGATAATTGTCATGGTTAATCATGACATGACCATTATCATTTCAATTTGCAAAGATCAAAAAGCATCTTCCAAAAGAAATGATGATGGTCAAAGTGTCAACCTAGGTCAACAAGTCAAAGAAGTCAAATGGTCAACAACCATAACCATGGACAATTATTAAACTAATTATTGATTAACAATAATACACACATAAACATTAGGGTTAATAAAATGACAATAGCCATTAACCCTAATCAAGGTCCTCTCCCTCAATCTCAAGCAACTGTGCATACGCACCCGCATTCGTGATCCGAGGAACACGAATACACTGAGAAAAACCAATCTCAAATCATATACTAGGATCCGGCTTAAACCAAAGCCCGCTAGTATAAACTGTCCGGACAGCAAACGTGCACAAGTGCGCAAATGTGAACGAACCCTGTCGCAAAACCATGCGACCTCTACTCATTTTGCCTAAAGGAGAATAGCTCTCTGTATGGGACTCTAAAGACTCGACACTACGCTGGCAGTGGGTTTAACCACAAACTGCAAGCGGCACTAGCTGTACGTAACGGTCCCCAGGTAGATGTCGATAAGAAGACTGACGAGGTGAACCCCATCCGAACTCCTACTGAGCCTGTATGTGACAATCTCCGTACAGTCCGGTCTGTTCGTCTGATACATCGCATGGCGGGCCTAGGGGGGCGGTGAACGTCAGTCCCCTAATAGCGATACAAGTCGTGTCGGAGTGTAGCCCAGAACACCCTGAGATAACACTGGAAACCTACCAGTATATCTCGCTTGCCCTGGCCAGGGACTACTCGTGTAATGGCTCTCCTGGACACAGCGCGATGTCAACCCCCAATACCGGGAGAGACGAATCCTGTCTAACCGTCACTGCCTCCAAGTGCTTCGGGACTGCACCCAAAAACTACCTGTTTGCACGACTCCTTTGAGCCATGGTAGGGTAGTAATCAAAGTGCAGTGGGAACACACTCGAGGCGAAGTGACAGTGTCAAGTCAACGGACTAAGCTGTACTCATGTCACCTGGGAACTGATAACTGACGATAGGTATAATACCAACCAACAGTTCCCGACGAGTCCTGTCCAGTGTACTCCTAACCTAACGAGCACCCGCATACTATCTCAAGTACGACGTACTGACGGCTGTGGGACAGACCGTCTCCCACGCTGGGATGAGAAGCGCATACGCTAGTCTACTCCGGAGTATCGATGCCCTGTCTCGATAGTCCAACGACTAGGGACCTGTATAAGGATGTGCTTATAGATCACCCAGCTCCCACGAGTGTGAGCACCATCACAACGCTGGTAATCAAGCAAAGATCCTAAGGGCTCTACTAATATGTATAACAGCGATATGCTAAAAGAAACACATGCACATATTAAAGCAGAGACAAACCAAGTAGCATACTACCATTTCGAGCAAGATTGTATATACAACTGTGAATATCCCAAGCTTCCATCAAGTAATATACAAACTAGTATGATACAGTAATGGCCTCTAGGGCATATACACTAACAATCTCCCACTTGCACTAAGGCCATGTACTGGCGTATCGAAGACCTATTATCTCGATCAGCCGCTCGAACTGAGTCTGGGGCAAGGCCTTGGTGAATGGATCTGCTGTGTTATCCTCTGATGCAACCCTCCGGACCTCGATCTCCTGGCGATCCACGATCTCCCTGATCAGGTGATACCGCCTTAAGATGTGTCTGGATTTCTGATGGGACCTGGGTTCCTTCGCTAAAGCTATAGCCCCGTTGTTGTCGCAATACAGAGGTATTGGGTCAACAATGGACGGAACCACCTGAAGTTCTCTCAAGAACTTCCTCATCCAGACTGCTTCTTTTGCGGCATCAGATGCAGCGATGTATTCCGCTTCCATAGTCGAGTCAGCAACGGTTTCCTGTTTGGAGCTCTTCCAACACACCGCCCCTCCATTGAGGGTAAAGACAAAACCCGACATGGACTTGGAATCATCCTTGTCACTCTGGAAGCTGGAGTCAGCAAAGGCCTCAATCTGCAGGTCTTTTCCGCCATACACCAAGAACATCTCCTTAGTCCTTCTCAGGTACTTGAGAATGTTCTTTACTGCTATCCAATGTTTCTCCCCAGGGTTTGACTGATACCTGCTTACCACACTCAGTGCATAAGCCACATCCGGTCTGGTACACAACATCGCATACATAATAGAGACTACCGCAGAAGCGTAGGGTATAATAAACATGCGATCCCTCTCCAAATCAGTCTTGGGAGACATCTCTTTGGAGAGGGTGATCCCGTGACAAGCCGGTAGATTACCGCGCTTGGAATCTTCCATACTGAATCTCTTCAGTATGGTGTCGATGTACCTGGACTGCGAAAGTCCTAATATCCTCTTGGATCTGTCACGGTAGATCCGGATACCCAGAATGTATGAGGCATCACCCAGGTCTTTCATGGAGAACCTGTGTGACAAGAACCCCTTGACAGATTGTAGCATAGGAATGTCATTTCCTATTAAGAGAATGTCATCCACGTATAAAACGAGGAATACTACAGTTCTCGCTACAAATCTACAATAGATGCATGGTTCATCTGGATTTTTGATAAAGCCAAATTCCTTGACCGTCTCATCAAAACAGATGTTCCAACTCCGTGATGCCTGCTTTAGTCCATAAATGGACTTAAGCAACTTGCACACCTTTCCGCTGCTCCCACTCTGAATGAAACCCTCTGGCTGATCCATATAGACACACTCCTCTAAATGTCCATTTAGAAAAGCTGTCTTTACGTCCATCTGCCAAATCTCATAATCGTGGAAGGCAGCAATGGCAAGAAGGATCCGAATGGATTTCAGCATAGCTACTGGAGAAAAGGTTTCGTCATAGTCCAAACCAGGTCGTTGACGAAAACCCTTTGCTACCAGTCTAGCTTTATAGGTCTCAACCTGTCCATCTACACCAATCTTCCTTTTGAAGATCCACTTGCATCCTACGGGTTTTACCCCATCTGGAGCAATGTCCAACGTCCATACTTTGTTGGTGTACATGGACTCCATTTCGGTCCGCATTGCATCCAGCCATTTTACCGAGTCGACGCTCTGAATGGCTTGCTGGAAGCTAGTAGGCTCATCAAGGTCTATGATGCAATCCTCTATATCCCCGTCAATGAGAAAACCGTAGTATCTCTCGGGCGGATGAGACTGCCTACTACTCCTGCGGAGTGGCGTGGGAATGTCTTGATCTTTCGAACCCTCTGGTTCTACTAAGCTTTCAGTAATAGCTTGTGGTTCTGGAATTTCTTCCAGTTCTATTGCGCTCCCACTTATTTCTTTTTCTAAGAACTGGTGTTCTAGAAAATGGGCATTACGAGAAACAAGGACTTTTTGTTCCTCTGCGTAATAGAAAAGATACCCCCTGGAGTTCTTTGGGTATCCCACAAACTTGCACAGTACTGAGCGTGCCTCTAGTTTGTCCGCATGCTGCTTTTTGACATAAGCTGGACATCCCCAAATCTTCAAGTATTGAAGATAGGGTTTCTTCCCACTCCATAACTCATATGGAGTGGTGGGCACAGTCTTAGTGGGAACACGGTTCAAAAGGTATGCAGCTGTTTCTAGCGCATATCCCCAGAACGATCGCGGCAACTCAGCGTTACTCATCATGGACCGTACCATATCCAATAGGGTTCGGTTCCGTCTCTCCGATACACCATTATGTTGCGGAGTGTATGGAGGAGTAAGCTGAGAGAGAATTCCATTCTCTTTTAAGTAACGCAGGAACTCGGCACTTAAGTATTCACCACCTCGATCAGATCTCAGTGCCTTGATAATTTTGCCTGTTTGTTTTTCTACTTCATTCTTATATTCCTGGAACTTATCAAAAGCTTCGGATTTATGCTTCATTAAGAAGACATGTCCGAACCTTGAGAAATCATCCGTAAAAGTAATGAAGTAAAAATAACCGCTTCGCGCATGTGTAGACATTGGACCGCACACGTCGCTGTGTACGAGTCCCAAGAGCTCGCTCGCTCTTTCTCCGTGTCCAGTAAACGGAGTTTTAGTCATCTTTCCTTTGAGACAGGATTGACAAGTGGCATACGATTGATATTCGAATAAATCCAAATATCCTTCTGCATGTAACTTAGTCAACCTTCTCTTATTGATGTGACCCAGTCTACAATGCAATAAGAAAGTTTTATCGATTTCTGGAGACTTTCTTTTGTGTGTATTCTGGACATTGAAAATCTGTGGCTGGTTTAATACGTATATACCGTTGTTCAATGTACCTGACCCAATCAAAACTTGATTAAGGTGAATGTTCACTACATTACTTACAAATGCAAATTCATAACCTTCTTTAGACAATAAAGATACAGAAATGATATTACAGGTTGCATTTGGTACATAATAACAACTACGCAAAACCAAAAAATGTCCATCCGACAATCCCAGGTGATAGCCCCTACGGCCTCAGCATCCATGCTAGCACCGTTCGCAACTCTGAGGGTCATGTCACCTGTCTTCAAAACTCTATGCTTTCTCAACGCCTGCAAAGAATTACAGATATGAGATCCTGATCCGGTATCCAATACCCAGGATGTAGAGTTTATTGATAGACAGCTTTCAATAACATACACACCTGAAGCTGAAGCTGCAACTCGCTTCAAATCCTGTGTTCTGGCCTTCCAAGCCTTGCAATCCTGTTTCTAGTGACCACTTTTGTGACAATAGAAGCATTCTTCCTTCCCCACTAGCTTCCCCGCTATCTTTGTTGCTTTTCCTTTTCCCTTCGTATCCACTTTACCGACACCGCCTCTTGGTTTGGCGGGGGCTTTCTTCTTCTTGCCCTTGGCTTTCGCCCTGGACCTAGAAGAGGAAGATCGTCCTACAAACAAAGTGGATGTCTCCCTACCCTTCTGTAGGGTGCCCTCTGCACTCCTCAACATATTCAGAAGCTCGAAAAGTTCAACCTCCTTTCCTTGCATGTTGAAGTTAAGAATAAACTGGGCGTAAGTGGAAGGAAGGGACTGGAGAATCAAATCAGTATAGAGTTCATTCTCCAACGTGGTCCCAAGGTCCGCGAGCTCCTCAATGTAGCCAATCATCTTAAGCACGTGTTCCGCTACCGATGATCCGACGGCCAACCTTGCCGAAAACAACTTCTTCGACATTTCGTATCTTGCGATACGAGACTGCTCTCCATACAGTTCTTTTGTATGAAGAAATATGGACTCTAGGTCCATATTCTCGTGCCTCCTCTGATGTTCGTTGTCCATCGAGGCAAGTACGAGGCATTTGGCCTTCGCGCAATCTATTTCCCAGGTCTTGTAGATTTCCCTATCTACGACACTGGTTTTGGGACCTGGGACAGGGGGAGCTTTAGTGGTAAGGAGATACCCCAGCTTGTCGTAAGTGATTGCCATCTTGACATTCCTGAGCCAATCTTTGTAGTTTGGCCCTGTCAATATGTTTTTAAGTCCGGTCATGTTGAATGGTCGCTGCAATTAGGAGAGAGAAAAGAAACACTTTAGCATGATGCTCTTGCAAGTTTAGAGTGGTTTTTAGTTTGTCTAAACTGGATGGCTCCCACTGTCTCTCGAATCCCTTCTCAAACCGTAAAGAAAGGATTAGTCAGGATCACTCTCACCGTACAATACTTGCTTAACCGTTCAGCCAGGCCAGTGTCGGTACTTCGAGGGAGGTTTTCCAACGCTTTCGCGTAGTTCCTTAATTAAGTAATCTCTTTTCCCTGTGGGCGTAGCCCCGCTAACACCTTTCTAGACACCTACTAAGTTTATAGCATTGATCGTTAAGTGAGAGTTTTCCCGAGGAGTAGCATATACTCACAGTAGGATCGGGATCCAAATATCATCGCGTGATAAAACCGAAGGAATCCTACCAGAATTATCACACTCCAAATGGTATGCAGCGCTAGCAAGTTTCAGTACTTATGAAACTCCCGATGTGGATTTTTGCCCCATGCTCTTATGACCTTGGCGTGAGGTCAAAATGTCATAAGTCACATGTCAAGTTCTTCCCATCATTATCCTGGTTAATTTGAACCCACCCGTACCTACCCTTGACGTAGGCCAAAATGGCAGTACGACTGTCTCAAACCAACGCATTCTATCTATGCAACAGATAAATATCCGGCAGCTACCAATCACTGTGCCTTGGCGTGAGGTCAAAATACATAGCTTGAATACTACCGAATATTTAACTGAAATGATGGAGGGCTACGGATGGTTTTGGCGAAACCGTGAACGTAGTGAACTTGATATAATCGATGGAACGAGATAGCTTTTAAAAGGAGTGGTTCAAGCTCCGCGTTTAAAAGTTTGGTTTTGAAAAGAACCGAGTGGTTTTCAAAGTGTTCCAATCGACTTTTACTTGGTTTATTTTCTTGCATTAGTTCTTTTAATGCGTCCCATCATTTAATCCTACCATTGCAGACAACAACCAAAATATGACGTACGCTTATGCCATTCGCATTCGCCACGGGGCCCCGTCATCACCCGTTAGGTTACTTAACTAACGACAGAGCGGGGGCTGGGCTAGCGCGGCTGTAAAACATAAGCAACGCCTAAATAGTTATTATATATAAATATATAGCAATGATAGACATTACAGATCACAGATGAATACATTGGATATACTAGGAATCAGCAATCCATTCGAGCCTGCAACGAAAAGCGGATTACACGGTCGCGGTGAATAGCCAAATACCCCACCCAAGACCCCTACGGGTGCGGCAAACTACCCGCCAAGTACCTGAAGCGAAGCAACCTCCCTCACCACCGTGAGTAGGCCACTCGGCACTTCGAGATACCCGGTAGTTTGTGCACCCCCTCCATGGGTCTGTCCTAGGAGCAAAAACAGTAAAAAGAATTATACAATGACGGCTACAACCCCGACCCGGTTGTGCGGCCAAACAAATAATAATATTACATCAATTTACATATTACAAATGAATGAAAGAAAAGCAACACTCATCTCACATCCACCCCGGCTATTCACCCGCGACGATCCAACCCATTCATATACACAAACCAATATCAAACACAGATCACAGATATGTATAACCCCGACTAATCGACATATAGCGATTAGCCGACGTTCAATACATACAAACATCACAGATATAACCATCATAGTCAAAGTGTAGTGAAGTTCGGAAAAAATACGGATTTATAGGCCCCCAAAAATAAATTTCTATTCTGGAAAATCTGGGCACATATAACATATCTTAAAAATCCTAAAACCAAGCCAGAGATACACTGCACCAAACTCGACCCAGTGAGGAGTCCAAACGGCGGCAGTTCCGTGGCAATAGCTTGCTATTGCCGCGGAAATGTGGTGGTTTAGTCGACTCACTGGACCGGGTTTTGTGGTTATCTTTAAAAAACCCTGAGATGATTTTTGGTGTATGACAAATTTTGTTTTGACCAGAAATTTTTTTAACAGAAACTAGGGTTTTTGAAAACTCGGTTTTTGGATTTTTCGGTTTCGAACTTCGTTACACTTCACTACCTAGCTAGTTTATGTTTAGTTAGGCTCTGATACCACTGTAAGTCCACGTTGCCCACCCCAGTACTTGCGGGGAGGCGGAAAACGGAATAAAAATCGGATTTTTATGAGCTTAGGCAACATGGACTAGACTTTAAAGGATCTTTACTAAACAAAAACTTGCTAAAGCTAACTTGAAAGTAGCTAAGTGGTAGAAAAGTTATACCTTTGGTCTCTTAGTCCTTCTCTCCTTGCTCCTTGGAGTAGTGGAAGGAGGTCACCTTGCTCGTCTTCTCACGCCGAAGAAAGATCCACCCGAAAGCCTCGACCTTTGGCTTCAACTCCAAGCTAGAAGTAACTAGGGTTCAAGAAGTGCTAGTCCTTCAACCATAGATGAGAGTAGAGAAGATCAAGAGAGGGTTTTTCTCAAGCTCAAGTGTTTCTCAACACATGAGAGGGAGAGAGCTTGAGGGAGAGGAAGAACAAGAGAGAGAAAGGATATGATAGAATGAGAAATAATTGAGCCATTCTCACTAATATGTGTGAATTATTTTAATTGAATAATTAGCTAGATAATTGTCATGGTTAATCATGACATGACCATTATCATTTCAATTTGCAAAGATCAAAAAGCATCTTCCAAAAGAAATGATGATGGTCAAAGTGTCAACCTAGGTCAACAAGTCAAAGAAGTCAAATGGTCAACAACCATAACCATGGACAATTATTAAACTAATTATTAATTAACAATAATACACACATAAACATTAGGGTTAATAAAATGACAATAACCATTAACCCTAATCAAGGTCCTCTCCCTCAATCTCAAGCAACTGTGCATACGCACCCGCATTCGTGATCCGAGGAACACGAATACACTGAGAAAAAACAATCTCAAATCATATACTAGGATCCGGCTTAAACCAAAGCCCGCTAGTATAAACTGTCCGGACAGCAAACGTGCACAAGTGCGCGAATGTGAACGAACCCTGTCGCAAAACCATGCGACCTCTACTCATTTTGCCTAAAGGCGAATAGCTCTCTGTGTGGGACTCTAAAGACTCGATACTACGCTGGCAGTGGGTTTAACCACAGACCGCAAGCGGCACTAGCTGTACGTAACGGTCCCCAGGTAGATGTCGATAAGAAGACTGACGAGGTGAACCCCATCCGAACTCCTACTGAGCCTGTATGTGACAATCTCCGTACAGTCCGGTCTGTTCGTCTGATACATCGCATGGCGGGCCTAGGGGGCGGTGAACGTCAGTCCCCTAATAGCGGTACAAGTTGTGTCGGAGTGTAGCCCAGAACACCCTGAGATAACACTGGAAACCTACCAGTATATCTCGCTTGCCCTGGCCAGGGACCACTCGTGTAATGGCTTTCCTGGACACAGCGCGATGTCAACCCCCAATACCGGGAGAGACGAATCCTGTCTAACCGTCACTGCCTCCAAGTGCTTCGGGACTGCACCCAAAAACTACCTGTTTGCACGACTCCTTTGAGCCGTGGTAGGGTAGTAATCAAAGTGCAGTGGGAACACACTCGAGGCAAAGTGACAGTGTCAAGTCAACGGACTAAGCTGTACTCATGTCACCTGGGAACTGATAACTGACGATAGGTATAATACCAACCAACAGTTCCCGACGAGTCCTGTCCAGTGTACTCCTAACCTAACGAGCACCCGCATACTATCTCAAGTACGACGTACTGACGGCTGTGGGACAGACCGTCTCCCACGCTGGGATGAGAAGCGCATACGCTAGTCTACTCCGGAGTATCGATGCCCTGTCTCGATAGTCCAACGACTAGGGACCTGTATAAGGATGTGCTTATAGATCACCCAGCTCCCACGAGTGTGAGCGCCATCACAACGCTGGTAATCAAGCAAAGATCCTAAGGGCTCTACTAATATGTATAACAGCGATATGCTAAAAGAAACACATGCACATATTAAAGCAGAGACAAACCAAGTAGCATACTACCATTTCGAGCAAGATTGTATATACAACTGTGAATATCCCAAGCTTTCATCAAGTAATATACAAACTAGTATGATACAGTAATGGCCTCTAGGGCATATACACTAACATTGTCAATCATGTATCAAAGGAAAAATGACCAAATCTCCATTCTCCGGACACGGAGCAAGAGCTACTGAACTCTTGGGACTTGTACACAGTGATGTATGTGGTCCAATGTCTACACATGCGCGAAGTGGTCACTCCTACTTCATCACTTTTACTGATGACTTCTCTAGGTATGGACATGTGTTCTTAATGAAACATAAATCAGAGGCCTTTGAGAAGTTTAAGGAGTATAAAAATGAAGTAGAGAAACAAACTGGTAAAAGCATCAAGACACTTCGATCTGATCGAGGTGGAGAATACTTAAGTACCAGTTTCCTTGAATACTTAAAAGAGAATGCAATTCTCTCTCGTCTTACTCCGCCTTATACACCTCAGCATAATGGTGTATCAGAAAGGAGGAATCGCACGCTATTAGATATGGTGCGTTCAATGATGAGTAGTGCTGAGTTGCCACTTTCCTTCTGGGGATTTGCTCTAGAATCAGCAGCATACTTATTGAATAGAGTTCCAACTAAGTCTGTGCCTACCACTCCATATGAAATGTGGAGCGGGAAGAGACCATATCTCAAGTATATCAAGATATGGGAGTGTCCGGCATATGTTAAAAAGCATAAACCGGACAAGCTCGAGTCACGATCGGTTTTGTGCAAGTTTGTAGGATACCCCAAACATTCAAGGGGGTACATGGTCTACCACACTGAAGAACAAAAGGTGTTTGTCGCTCGCCACATTGTCTTCTTAGAGAGCGAATTTCTTGCAAAAGAAATTAGTGGGAGCGCGGTAGAGCTGGAAGAAATTCCAGAATCTCAAACTGCTACCGAGGACTTAGAAGAACCTCAGATTTCAATAGAACATGACGAACCAACGCCACTCCGCAGATCTAGTAGGTTTTCTCATCCTCCAGAGAGATACTATGTTTTTCTTCAAGATGGGATCGAGAGGATTGCATCATCGATGATGATGAGCCTACTAGTTTTCAGCAGGCTATCACGAGTATTGACTCGATGAAGTAGCTGAATGCTATGAGATCCGAAATGGAATCCATGTACACCAATAAAGTATGGACTTTAGAAGTTGCTCCTCCTGGGGTGAAACCAGTTGGATGCAAATGGATCTTCAAAAAGAAGATTGGTGCACTTGGACAAGTGGAAACCTACAAAGCTAGACTCGTTGCAAAAGGTTTTCGTCAAAGACCAGGATTGGACTATGATGAAACCTTTTCACCTGTAGCTATGCTTAAATCCATTCAGATCCTGCTTGCCATTGCTGCCTTCCATGACTATGAAATCTGGCAAATGGATGTAAAAACAGCTTTTCTAAATGGACATTTAGAAGAGAGTGTTTACATGGATCAACCAGAAGGTTTCTTAGACAGTGGGAGCAGCGGAAGAGTGTGCAGGTTGCTTAAATCCATTTATGGATTAAAGCAAGCATCGCGAAGTTGGAACATCTGCTTTGATGAGACAGTCAAAGAGTTTGACTTTATCAAAAATTGTAGATGAACCATGTATTTATAGGAAGATTGTAGAAGGAGCAGTAGTCTTCCTCGTTTTGTACGTCGACGACATACTACTGATAGGGAATGATGTCCCTATGCTACAATCAGTAAAGCTCTTCTTGTCACAAAAATTCTCCATGAAAGACTTGGATGATGCAACCTGCATTTTGGGCATTAAGATCTATCGTGATAGATCTAATAGAATGTTGGGACTTTCACAGTCCAGGTATATAGACACTATACTAAAGAGGTTTAGAATGGAAGATTCCAAGCGCGGTAACATGCCCGCTTGTCACGGGATCACCCTCTCTAAAGAGATGTCTCCAAAGACTGATGAAGAGAGGGATCGCATGAGCATTTTACCCTACGCTTCGGCGGTAGGATCTATAATGTATGCGATGTTATGTACAAGACCGGATGTAGCTTACGCACTTGGTGTGGTAAGCAGGTATCAGTCTGACCCAGGTGAGAAACATTGGATAGCGGTAAAGAACATTCTCAAATACCTGAGAAGGACTAAGGAGATGTTCTTAATTTACGGTAATGGGGACCTCCAGGTAGAGGCTTTTACCGACTCCGGTTTCCAAAGTGACAAAGATGATTCTAAATCCATTTCGGGTTTTGTGTTTACCCTCAATGGAGGGGCGGTATGTTGGAAGAGTTCCAAACAGGATACCGTCGCAGACTCAACTATGGAGGCTGAGTATATAGCTTCTAGTGAAGCCGCAAAAAAGGATGTCTGGATGAGGAAGTTCATTTCTGAACTTCAGGTGGTTCCGTCCATTGCCAATCCAATACCTTTGTATTGTGATAACAATGGGGCCGTAGAATTGGCGAAGGAACCCAGGTCCCATCAGAAATCCAGGCATATCTTTAGGCGTTTTCCCCTGATCAGGGAGATCATTGATCGTCGAGAGATCGAGGTACAGAGAGTGGATACAAAAGACAACACGGCAGATCCATTCACAAAGGTCATTCCTCAAGTTCAGTTCGAGAGGCTGTTTGAGATGTTGGGCATGCGGTACTCCAGCAACTGGATATAGTGAAGACAGTGGGTACTCATTGCGCCAATTATAGGCCCTAGTGCAAGTGGGAGATTGTTGGATATATATGCCCTAGAGGCCTTCATTGTATAGGATACTGGGGATATGTATGTACATAACAGTCTTGCTTAATATAATAGTACGCTATTTGGTTTGTCTTTATCTTAACATTTGATATATTTTGGGTAGTATTCATATATATATATATATATATATATATATATATGTATGTGTGTGTGTGTGTGTGTGTGTGTTGATAAAGCCCATAGGGTGTTTGCCTGACTTCCGGCGTTATGATGGCAGTCATACTAGTGGGAGCTGAATAGTCAATAGGCACATCCTTAGATGTCCCTGGTCACAGGAGTATCGAGACTGGGCATCGATACTCCGGAGTAGACTGGTGTATACATATCTAGACCCTGAGGAGGGGCGATGGATTGGTCCCGCAGCCATTGGTGGAGTGCACCTAAGATTGTATACAGATGCTCACTGGGTGTGAGTACACCGGACAGGACTCGCCGAGAACTGACTGGATGGTATTTATACCTAATGTCAGATAGCAGTTCTCAGGTGACATGTGTGCAGATAGTCCGTTGACTTAAAGTCGTCATTTGTCTCGTGTGAGTTCCCACTGGGTTTTGATTACTACCCTACCACGGTTCATAGGAGTCGTGCAAACAGGTTTTAGTTGGGCACAATCCCGAGCCACGTGGAGGCAGTGAGTGACTGTTAGGGATTCGTCTCTCCCGGTATAGGGAGTTGATATCGCACGGTGATCGGTTGGTCATTACCATAAGTCCCTGGCCAGGGCTGATTGAGAATTACTGATAGATTGATCAGTAGACTCTCGGATGGTGATAAAGCCATACCGACATGACTTGTACGGTTATTAGGGGTCTGACGTTTACCACCTCCCTAGACCATACACGCGATACTCTTAGACGAACAGACCGGACTGCACGGATATTGTCACGCACAGGCTCAGTAGGAGTTCGGATGGGTAGCCTCACCGGCCTTCTTATCGACATCTACCTGGGGACCGTTATGTAAAGCTAGTGCCGCTTGCGATCTGTGGTTAAACCCACTGCCAGCGTAGTAGTCGAGTCTTTAGAGTCCCACACAGAGTTTTCCCAACTCCAGGCGAAATGATATAGAGGTCGTACGGTTTTACGACAAAGGGTTCGGACGCATACGTGTTTAAACGCACGCACGACATTCGGACAGTTTTTACTAGCCGGCTTTGGTTTAAGCCAGATTCTAGTATCGGGTTATTGGATTTATACAGTCTAAAGTTTTTCCGTGTTTTCACGGATGCGAGTGGCGTTCTCGTAATTTTCCGAGAAGCTTCTAGAAGGAGGGCGACTAAGGAGGTTAAGGTGGCATTTTCATTTATTGCAAATTGTGACTCATTAGTGTGATTCACCATGTCATTAATGCATCATTTATTGATTAATGACTCATATGGTGAATCACTCATATTGAATAAATGAAGCATGGTGAATAATCATTTAAATTCATTTACTTGATAATTCATTATGTTTTCATATATTCAAGTGAGAAGCTTTTCTATTCTCATGATCATCTCCACCTTCTCTCTCCTCAAGTTCACTCCTTCTTCAAACCCTAATCCTACCACTCATGAGTTGAGACCATGGATTAGGATAGACTAAACACTCCATAACCTAACTCTACATCATCTTAGTTACTTTGGTTAGCAACTAGAGAAACAAAGTTACCTCAAGTCTTGAGGTGTAGCTTGAATTAGGGTACTCGGGTGGATCATCTATCACGGATAGGAGGTCGAGGAGGACATAGAGATCACAAAGATGAAGGACTATAATCATTTGGTATAATCTCTTTACATAGTAGCTTAGAACTCTATGCTTGTTGTTAATTATCGTTTAGAAAAGATCTTCGGTTAGTCGATGTATGCTACAAAACAAGATCGTTTTTCATATTTCCGCCTCCCCGCAACTCGTGGGGTGTTGCACATCGACTTACACTCTGATTGTCTCTATGTTACATGTTGGTAAAGCCCTTAGGATGAGTACTTAACTACCTGGACAATAATGCAGATCATACTAGTGGGAACAGTGTAGTCGCTAAGTACATCCTTCAAATGTTCCTAGTCGTAGGTGTATCGAGACAAGGTATCGATATACCAAAGTAGACTAGTGAATAGATTCTCGACCCATGTAAATGGGCGATGGATGATCCCATATCCTTTGGTGTTTGACATCAGAGATAGTATACGGGTGCTCAGTGGAGACTTGGTACACTGGACGGACTCGCCGAGAACTCCCAGATGGTATTATACTATTAGTGTATATGCCCTAGAGGCCATTACTGTATCATACTAGTTTGTATATTACTTGATGGAAGCTTGGGATATTCACAGTTGTATATACAATCTTGCTCGAAATGGTAGTATGCTACTTGGTTTGTCTCTGCTTTAATATGTGCATGTGTTTCTTTTAGCATATCTCTGTTATACATATTAGTAGAGCCCTTAGGATCTTTGCTTGATTACCAGCGTTGTGATGGCGCTCACACTCGTGGGAGCTGGGTGATCTATAAGCACATCCTTATACAGGTCCCTAGTCGTTGGACTATCGAGACAGGACATCGATACTCTGGAGTAGACTAGCGTATGCGCTTCTCATCCCAGCATGGGAGACGGTCTGTCCCACAGCCGTCAGTACGTCGTACTTGAGATAGTATGCTGGTGCTCGTTAGGTTACGAGTACACTGGACAGGACTCGTCGGGAACTGTTGGTTGGTATTATACCTATCGTCAGTTATCAGTTCCCAGGTGACATGAGTACAGCTTAGTCCGTTGACTTGACACTGTCACTTCGCCTCGAGTGTGTTCCCACTGCACTTTGATTACTACCCTACCACGGCTCAAAGGAGTCGTGCAAACAGGTAGTTTTTGGGTGCAGTCCCGAAGCACTTGGAGGCAGTGACGGTTAGACAGGATTCGTCTCTCCCGGTATTGGGGGTTGACATCGCGCTGTGTCCAGGAGAGCCATTACACGAGTAGTCCCTGGCCAGGGCAAGCGAGATATACTGGTAGGTTTCCAGTGTTATCTCAGGGTGTTCTGGGCTACACTCCGACACAACTTGTACCGCTATTAGGGGACTGACGTTCACCGCCCCCCTAGGCCCGCCATGCGATGTATCATACGAACAGACCGGACTGTACGGAGATTGTCACATACAGGCTCAGTAGGAGTTCGGATGGGGTTCACCTCGTCAGTCTTCTTATCGACATTGTAAGTCCACGTTGCGACCCCCGGTGCTTACGGGGAGGCGGAAACGGTATAAAAATCAAATTTTTATCGCAAGAGGCAACATGGACTAAAACAAAGTCGGGATCTTTGACTAAACTAAAACTAGCATACTTTGCTAAAGAGAGTTAGCTACTCGAATGAAGATGGTTATACCTAAACTTGAACTCCTCCTTCTTCAAACTTTGTAGAGGTTGATGGTTCTCTTCTTGTCGCCTTCTTCCGTCGAAGATGGATCCACCTCGAAGGTTCGACCTTTGGGCTCTTCCTCGATCCTTGAGTGAACTAGGGTTTCCGGCTTGCTAAACCTTGAACCTAGAATGAGTAGAGAGAGTCTAAGGGGTGCTTTTCTTTTTAAAGAGAAGGATTCTCAACACATGAGAAGGTTTCTCTTTTGCTAGAGGAAGAAGAAGATGAAGTGAAGAGAGAGAATGAATATGATAGAATGAGCTATCCTTTTTCTTTCTTGCAACCATAATGCAAAAGAAAAAGAATTATCAATAATAATAATAATGAAAATGAAAAGGTTGATGGAAAGTTTTTGGAATGACCATTATCATTTCAAACATTAAATGAATTTGCTAGAATCAAATAGCATCTTTCTTTTGTAATGATGATGGTCAAAACTTCAACCATGGTCAACAAGTCAACCATGGTCAACAAGTCAACATAAAAACCAACCATGACACAATTTCATTTTATTATATATTATTAATTGATATAAAACAAATCCATTAGGGTTTTGGAAAAAGACGACTGTCAACTGTGCATACGCACCCGTTCCGAAACCCTAATGAAAGTCATCTTCCTCCTCCTCAAAAACTGTGCATACACACCTGCATTCTTGTTCCGAGGAACATGAATACTGAGAGATAAAAGCAACCCCAAAAACATATACCAGTATCTGACTCAAACCAGAGCCAGCCAGTAAAAACCCGTCCGGACTCTAAACGTGCACAAGTGCGCGGATGAGAACGAACCCTGTCGCAAAACCATGCGACCTCTACTCTGTTTTGCCCAGAGGCGAATACCCTCTGTGTGGGACTCTAAAGACTCGACACTACGCTGGCAGTGGGTTTAACCACACACCGCAAGCGGCACTAGCTGTGCGTAACGGTCCCCAGGTAGATGTCGACAAGAAGGCTGACGAGGTGAAACCCCATCTGAACTCCTACTGAGTCTGAATGTGACAGTCTCCGTACAGTCCGGTCTGTTCGTCTTATACATCGCATGTCGGGCCTAGGGGGCGGTAAAACGTCAGTCCCCCAATAGCGGTACAAGTCGTGTCGGAGTGAAGCCCAAAACACCCTGAGATAACACTGGAAACCTACCAGTATATCTCGCTTGCCCTGGCCAGGGACTACTCGTATAATGGCTCTCCTAGACACAGCGCGATGTCAACCCCCAATACCGGGAGAGACGAATCCTGTCTAACCGTCACTGCCTCCAAGTGCTTCGGGACTGCACCCAACCACCACCTGTTTGCACGACTCCTTTGAGCCGTGGTAGGGTAGTGATCAAAGTGCAGTGAGAACACACTCGAGGCGAAGTGCCAGTGTCAAGTCAGCGGACTAAGCTGTACTCATGTCACCTTGGAACTGATAACTGACGATAGGTATAATACCAACCTTTCAGTTCCCGACGAGTCCTGTCCAGTGTACTCGTAACCCAACGAGCACCCGTACACTATCTCCAGTACGATGTACTGATGGCTGTGGGACAGACCATCTCCCACACTGGGATGAGAAGCGCATACGCTAGTCTACTCCGGAGTATCGATGCCCTGTCTCGATAGTCCTACGACTAGGGACCTGTATAAGGATGTGCTTATAGATTACCCAGCCCCCACTAGTGTGACTGCCATCACAACGCTGGTAATCAAGCAAAGATCCTAAGGGCTCCACTAATGCGTATAAGTGATATACTGAAATAAACACAAGTACACATTGAAGTAGAAACAAACCAAGTAGCATACTACTATATTGAGCAAGATTGTTTATACAAGGTGAATATCCCAAGCTTCCATCAAGTAATATACAAACTAGTATGATACAGTAATGGCCTCTAGGGCATATACACTAACAATCTCCCACTTGCACTAAGGCCATGTACTGGCGTATCGAAGACCTATCATCTCGATCAGCCGCTCGAACTGAGTCTGGGGTAAGGCCTTGGTGAATGGATCTGCAGTGTTCTCTTCTGAAGCAACCCTCCGAACCTCGATCTCCTTGCGATCCACGATCTCCCTGATCAGGTGATACCGCCTCAAGATGTGCCTGGATCTCTGATGGGACCTGGGTTCCTTCGCTAAAGCTATAGCCCCGTTGTTGTCGCAATACAGAGGTATTGGGTCAACAATGGACGGAACCACCTGAAGTTCTTTCAAGAACTTCCTCATCCAGACAGCTTCTTTTGCGGCATCAGATGCAGCGATGTATTCCGCTTCCATAGTCGAGTCTGCAACGGTTTCCTGTTTGGAACTCTTCCAACACACCGCCCCTCCATTGAGGGTAAAGACAAAACCCGACATGGACTTGGAATCATCCTTGTCACTCTGGAAGCTGGAGTCAGCAAAGGCCTCGATCTGGAGGTCTTTTCCGCCATACACCAAGAACATCTCCTTAGTCCTTCTCAGGTACTTGAGAATGTTCTTTACTGCTATCCAATGTTTCTCCCCAGGGTTTGACTGATACCGGCTTACCACACTCAGTGCATAAGCTACATCCGGTCTGGTACATAACATCGCATACATTATAGAGCCTACCGCAGAAGCGTAGGGTATAATAGACATGCGATCCCTCTCCAAATCAGTCTTGGGAGACATCTCTTTAGAGAGGGTGATCCCGTGACAAGCCGGTAGGTTACCGCGCTTGGAATCTTCCATACTGAATCTTTTCAGTACGGTGTCAATGTACCTGGACTGTGAAAGTCCTAATATCCTCTTGGATCTATCACGATGGATCCGGATCCCCAGGATGTAAGAGGCATCACCCAGGTCTTTCATGGAGAACCTGTGTGACAAGAAACCCTTGACAGATTGTAGCATAGGAATGTCATTTCCTATTAAGAGAATGTCATCCACGTATAAAACAAGGAATACTACAGTTCTCGCTACAAATCTACTATAGATGCATGGTTCATCGGGATTTTTGATAAAGTCAAATTCCTTGACCGTCTCATCAAAACAGATGTTCCAACTCCGCGATGCCTGCTTTAGTCCATAGATGGACTTAAGCAACTTGCACACCTTTCCGCTGCTCCCACTCTGAATGAAACCCTCTGGCTGATCCATATAGACACACTCCTCTAAACTTCCATTTAGAAAAGCGGTTTTTACGTCCATCTGCCAAATCTCATAATCGTGGAAGGCAGCAATGGCAAGAAGGATCCGAATGGATTTCAGCATAGCCACTGGAGAAAAGGTTTCGTCATAGTCCAAGCCAGGTCTTTGACGGAAACCCTTTGCTACAAGTCTAGCTTTATAGGTCTCAACCTGTCCATCTACACCAATCTTCCTTTTGAAGA
The DNA here is from genome assembly GCA_030015575.1 of Agapanthus africanus. Taxonomy (NCBI): domain Eukaryota; kingdom Viridiplantae; phylum Streptophyta; class Magnoliopsida; order Asparagales; family Amaryllidaceae; genus Agapanthus; species Agapanthus africanus. The sequence continues at coordinate 598,017,817 of CM057341.1, forward strand.
TCCACTTGCATCCTACGGGTTTTACCCCGTCTGGAGCAATGTCCAACGTCCATACTTTGTTGGTGTACATGGACTCCATTTCGGTCCGCATTGCATCCAGCCATTTTACCGAGTCAACGCTCTGAACGGCCTGTTGGAAGCTAGTAGGCTCATCATAGTCTATGATGCAATCCTCTCTATCCCCGTCTATGAGAAAACCGTAGTATCTCTCGGGCGGATGAGACTGCCTACTACTTCTGCGGAGCGGCATAGGAATGTCCTGTTCTTTTGAACCCTCTGGTTCCACTAAGCTTTCAGTAATAGTCTGAGGTTCTGGAATTTCATCCAGTTCTACTGCGCTCCCACTTATCTGATTTTCCAAAAACTCAGTTTCCAAGAAGTGGGCATGACGAGAAACAAGGACTTTTTGCTCCTCTGCGTAATAGAATAGATACCCCTTGGAGTTCTTTGGGTATCCCACAAACTTGCACTGTACTGAGCGTGCCTCGAGCTTGTCCGCATGCTGCTTTTTTTACAAAAGCCGGACATCCCCATGTCTTAAAGGCTTTAAGACAGGGTTTCTTCCCACTCCACATCTGATATGGTGTGGTAGGCACAGTCTTAGTAGGAACTTGGTTCAAGAGATGTGCAGCTGTTTCTAGTGCATATCCCCAGAAAGATCGCGGTAACTCAGCCTTACTCATCATGGAACGAACCATATCCAATAGGGTTCGATTCCTCCTTTCTGATACACCGTTATGTTGCGGAGTGTATGGAGGAGTACGCTGAGAGAGAATACCATTCTCTTTTAAATAGTCCAGGAACTCGGCACTCAAGTATTCACCACCTCGATCCGATCTTAGGATCTTGATACTTTTGCCTGTTTGTTTTTCAACTTCATTCTTGTAATCCCGAAATTTCTCAAAGGCCTCGGATTTGTGCTTCATTAAGAAGACATGTCCATACCTAGAGAAATCGTCTGTGAAAGTAATGAAGTATGAATAACCGCTTCGGGCATGTGTAGACATTGGACCACACACATCACTGTGTATGAGTCCCAAGAGCTCGCTCGCTCTTTCTCCGTGTCCAGTGAACGGAGTCTTTGTCATCTTTCCCATGAGACAAGATTCACAAGTGGCATAAGAATGATACTCGAACGGATCCAAGTATCCTTCTTTATGTAACTTAGTCAACCGTGTCTCATTGATGTGACCCAGTCTACAATGCCATAAGAAAGCCTGATTGATATCTGGAGACTTTCTTTTGTGTGTATTCTGGACATTGAAAATCTGTGGTTGGTTTAATACGTATATACCATTGCTCAGTGTACCTGACCCAATCAGAACTTGATTAAGGTGAATGTTTACAACATTACTTACAAACGCAAATTCATAACCTTCTTTAGAAACCAAAGATACAGAAATGATATTACAAGTTGCGTTGGGTACAAAAAAGCAATTACGCAAAACCAAAACATGCCCATCTGTCATTCCCAGGTGATAGTCCCCCACGGCTTTAGCATCCATGCTAGCTCCGTTCGCAACTCTGAGGGTCATGTCACCTGCCTTCAAAAACCTACGGTTTCTCAACGCCTGCAAAGAATTACAGATATGAGATCCTGATCCGGTATCCAATACCCAGGAAGTAGAGTTTATAGAAAGACAGTTTTTAATAACATACACACCTGAAGCTGAAGCTGCAACCTGCTTCAGTTCCTGTGTCCTGGCTTTCCAAGCCCTGCAATCTTTCTTCCAGTGTCCACTCTTATGACAATAGAAGCACTCTTCCTTTCCAACAAGCTTCCCCGCAATCTTTGTTGCCTTTTCCTTTCCCTTCGCACCCACTTTACTAACACCGCCTCTTGGTTTGGCGGGGGCTTTCTTCCTGTTTCCCTTGGCTTTTGCCTTGGACCTAGAGGAAGAAGATCCTCCTACAAACAAAGCGGGTGTTTCCCTACCCTTCTGTAGGGTGCCCTCTGCGCTCCTCAGCAGGTTGAGGAGTTCTGAAAGTTCAACTTCCTTTTCTTGCAAGTTGAAGTTCAGTATGAACTGGGCGTAAGTGGATGGAAGGGACTGGAGAATTATATCCGTATAGAGTTCACTGTCCAACGTGGTCCCAAGTTCCGCGAGCTCCTCAGTGTAGCCAATCATCTTAAGCACGTGGTCCGCTACCGATGATCCGACGGCCAACTTTGTCGAAAATAACTTCTTCGACACTTCGTATCTTGCGATACGAGACTGCTCTCCATACAGTTCTTTTGTATGAAGAAATATGGATTCCAAATCCATATTCTCGTGCCTCCTCTGATGGTCGTTGTCCATCGAGGCAAGTACGAGGCACCTGGCCTTCGCGCTGTCAATCTCCCAAGTCGTACGGATTTCCTTATCCGCGACGCTGGAGGTGGGACCTGGGACGGGGGGAGCTTTGGTGGTAAGAAGATACCCCAGCTTGTCGTAAGCGATTGCCAACTTGACTTTCCTGAGCCAATCTTTGTAGTTTGGCCCTGTCAATATGTTTTTATCTAGAAGTAACTTAAGTCCAGTCATTTCGAATTTGGTCGCTGCAGGGGGGAGAGAAGAAACACTTTAGCACGATGCTCTTGCAAGTTTAGAATGGTTTTTAATTTGTCTAAACAGGATGGCTCCCACTGTCTCTCGAATCCCTCCTCAAACCACAAAGGAAGAATTAGCCGGGATCAATCCCACCGTACAATACTTGCTTAACCGTTCAGCCAGGCCAGTGTCGGTACTTCGAGGGAGGTTTTCCAACGCTTTCGCGAAGTTCCTTAATTTAAGAACCTCTTTTCCCTGGGGGCGTAGCCCCGCTAACACCTTTCTAGGCACCTACTAGGTTTATAGCATTGATCGTTTAGTGAGAAATTTCCCGAGGAGTAGCATATACTCACAGTAGGATCGAGATCCAAATATCATTGCGTGACGAAAATGAAGGAATCCTACCATAATCATCACACTCCAAATGGTATGCAAATCTAGCAAGTTTCAGTACTTATGAAACTCCCGATGTGGATTTTTGCCCCATGCTCTTATGACCTTGACTAAGGCCAACAAATCATAAGTCACATGTCAAGTTCTTCCCGTCGTTATCCAGGTTAATTTGAACCCACCCGTATATACCCTTGACTATGGCCAACAAGGCTATTACGACTGTCCCAAACCAACGCATTCTATCTATGCAACATATGAATACCCACCAGCTACCAAACACTGTGCCTTGACTAAGGCCAACAAACACAGCTTGAATACTGTTGAATATTCATATGAAACGACGGAGGGCCACGGATGGTTTTGGTAAAACCGTGAACGTAGTGAACTTGATATAATCGATGGAACGAGATAGCTTTTAGAAGGAGTGGCTCAAGCTCCGCATTTAAAAGTCAGTTTTGAAAAGAACCGAGTGGTTTTTCGAAAGTGTTCCAACGATTTTAACTTGGTTTATTATCTTGCATTAGTTCTTTTAATGCGTGATATTCTTGCATTAGTACTTTTAATGCGTCCCATCATTTAATTCCTACCATTGCAGAAAACAACCAAAATATGACGTACGCTTATGCCATTCGCATTCGCCACGGGGTCCCGTCATCACTCGTTAGGTTACTTAACTAACGACAGAGCGGGGGCTGGGCTAGCGCGGCTGTAAAACATAAGCAACGCCTAAATAGAAAGCAATGATAGACATTACAGATCACAGATGAATACATTGGATATACTAGCAATCCGCAATCCTTTCGAGCCTGGAACGAAAAGCGGATAACACGGTCGCGGTGAATAGCCAAATACCCCACCCAAGACCCCTACGGGTGCGGCAAACTACCCGCCAAGTACCCGGCAGTTTGTGCACCCCTCCATGGGTCTATCCTAGGAGCAAAAATAGTAAAAAGAATTATACAATGACGGCTACAACCCCGACCCGGTTGTGCGGCCAAACAAATAATAATTATTACATCAATTTACATTTACAATGAATGAAAGAAAAACAAAAGCTCATCTCACATCCACCCCGGCTATTCACCCGCGACAGTCCAACATATTCATATACACATTCCAATGTCAAACACAGATCATGTATAACCCCGACTAATCGTCTTATAGCGATTAGCCGACGTTCAATACATGCAAGCATCACAGATATAACCATCATAGTCAAAGTGCAGTGAAGTTCGGAAAAAAATACGGAATTATAGGACCCCAAAAGTGAATTTCAGTTCTGGAAAATCTGGGCACATATAATATATTTTAAAAATCCCAAAACCAATACAGACACACACTGCACGAAAGACGATGCACAGAAGACGACAAACCGCGGCGCTTCCGCGGCACATGCCTACCTCGTGCGGCGGAAGCGCGGCGGTTTGAACGAATCACTGCATCGTTTTTCTTGGGTGTTCACACAAAACCCTGAGCCGAATTTAGAAGTATAAAGTTTTTCATTTAGAGCAGAAAAAAAAACAACAGAAACTTAGGGTTTTGTTTTTCCGGTTTTGTGATTTTTTCGGTTCCGAACTTCGTTACACTTCACTACCAAGCTAGTTTAAGTTTAGTTAGGCTCTGATACCACTGTAAGTCCACGTTGCGACCCCCGGTGCTTACGGGGAGGCGGAAACGGTATAAAAATCAAATTTTTATCGCAAGAGGCAACATGGACTAAAACAAAGTCGGGATCTTTGACTAAACTAAAACTAGCATACTTTGCTAAAGAGAGTTAGCTACTCGGATGAAGATGGTTATACCTAAACTTGAACTCCTCCTTCTTCAAACTTTGTAGAGGTTGATGGTTCTCTTCTTGTCGCCTTCTTCCGTCGAAGATGGATCCACCTCGAAGGTTCGACCTTTGGGCTCTTCCTCGATCTTTGAGTGAACTAGGGTTTCCGGCTTGCTAAACCTTGAACCTAGAATGAGTAGAGAGAGTCTAAGGGGTGCTTTTCTTTTTAAAGAGAAGGATTCTCAACACATGAGAAGGTTTCTCTTTTGCTAGAGGAAGAAGAAGATGAAGTGAAGAGAGAGAATGAATATGATAGAATGAGCTATCCTTTTTCTTTCTTGCAACCATAATGCAAAAGAAAAAGAATTATCAATAATAATAATAATGAAAATGAAAAGGTTGATGGAAAGTTTTTGGAATGACCATTATCATTTCAAACATTAAATGAATTTGCTAGAATCAAAGAGCATCTTTCTTTTGTAATGATGATGGTCAAAACTTCAACCATGGTCAACAAGTCAACCATGGTCAACAAGTCAACATAAAAACCAACCATGACACAATTTCATTTTATTATATATTATTAATTGATATAAAACAAATCCATTAGGGTTTTGGAAAAAGACGACTGTCAACTGTGCATACGCACCCGTTCCGAAACCCTAATGAAAGTCATCTTCCTCCTCCTCAAAAACTGTGCATACACACCTGCATTCTTGTTCCGAGGAACATGAATACTGAGAGATAAAAGCAACCCCAAAAACATATACCAGTATCTGACTCAAACCAGAGCCAGCCAGTAAAAACCCGTCCGGACTCTAAACGTGCACAAGTGCGCGGATGAGAACGAACCCTGTCGCAAAACCATGCGACCTCTACTCTGTTTTGCCCAGAGGCGAATACCCTCTGTGTGGGACTCTAAATACTCGACACTACGCTGGCAGTGGGTTTAACCACAGACCGCAAGCGGCACTAGCTGTGCGTAACGGTCCCCAGGTAGATGTCGACAAGAAGGCTGACGAGGTGAAACCCCATCTGAACTCCTACTGAGTCTGAATGTGACAGTCTCCGTACAGTCCGGTCTGTTCGTCTGATACATCGCATGTCGGGCCTAGGGGGCGGTAAAACGTCAGTCCCCCAATAGCGGTACAAGTCGTGTCGGAGTGAAGCCCAAAACACCCTGAGATAACACTGGAAACCTACCAGTATATCTCGCTTGCCCTGGCCAGGGACTACTCGTATAATGGCTCTCCTAGACACAGCACGATGTCAACCCCCAATACCGGGAGAGACGAATCCTGTCTAACCGTCACTGCCTCCAAGTGCTTCGGGACTGCACCCAACCACCACCTGTTTGCACGACTCCTTTGAGCCGTGGTAGGGTAGTGATCAAAGTGCAGTGAGAACACACTCGAGGCGAAGTGCCAGTGTCAAGTCAGCGGACTAAGCTGTACTCATGTCACCTGGGAACTGATAACTGACGATAGGTATAATACCAACCTTTCAGTTCCCGACGAGTCCTGTCCAGTGTACTCGTAACCCAACGAGCACCCGTACACTATCTCCAGTACGACGTACTGATGGCTGTGGGACAGACCATCTCCCACACTGGGATGAGAAGCGCATACGCTAGTCTACTCCGGAGTATCGATGCCCTGTCTCGATAGTCCTACGACTAGGGACCTGTATAAGGATGTGCTTATAGATTACCCAGCCCCCACTAGTGTGACTGCCATCACAACGCTGGTAATCAAGCAAAGATCCTAAGGGCTCCACTAATGCGTATAAGTGATATACTGAAATAAACACAAGTACACATTGAAGTAGAAACAAACCAAGTAGCATACTACTATATTGAGCAAGATTGTTTATACAAGGTGAATATCCCAAGCTTCCATCAAGTAATATACAAACTAGTATGATACAGTAATGGCCTCTAGGGCATATACACTAACAGACATCTACCTGGGGACCGTTACGTACAGCTAGTGCCGCTTGCAGTCTGTGGTTAAACCCACTGCCAGCGTAGTGTCGAGTCTTTAGAGTCCCACACAGAGAGCTATTCGCCTTTAGGCAAAATGAGTAGAGGTCGCATGGTTTTGCGACAGGGTTCGTTCACATTCGCGCACTTGTGCATGTTTGCTGTCCGGACAGTTTATACTAGCGGGCTTTGGTTTAAGCCGGATCCTAGTATATGATTTGAGATTGGTTTTTCTCAGTGTATTCGTGTTCCTCGGATCACGAATGCGGGTGCGTATGCACAGTTGCTTGAGATTGAGGGAGAGGACCTTGATTAGGGTTAATGGCTATTGTCATTTTATTAACCCTAATATTTATGTGTGTATTATTGTTAATTAATAATTAGTTTAATAATTGTCCATGGTTATGGTTGTTGACCATTTGACTTCTTTGACTTGTTGACCTAGATTGACACTTTGACCATCATCATTTCTTTTGGAAGATGCTTTTTGATCTTTGCAAATTGAAATGATAATGGTCATGTCATGATTAACCATGACAATTATCTAGCTAATTATTCAATTAAAATAATTCACACATATTAGTGAGAATGGCTCAATTATTTCTCATTCTATCATATCCTTTCTCTCTCTTGTTCTTCCTCTCCCTCAAGCTCTCTCCCTCTCATGTGTTGAGAAACACTTGAGCTTGAGAAAAACCCTCTCTTGATCTTCTCTACTCTCATCTAGGGTTGAAGGACTAGCACTTCTTGAACCCTAGTTACTTCTAGCTTGGAGTTGAAGCCAAAGGTCGAGGCTTTCGGGTGGATCTTTCTTCGGCGTGAGAAGACGGCAAGGTGACCTCCTTCCACTACTCCAAGGAGCAAGGAGAGAAGGACTAAGAGACCAAAGGTATAACTTTTCTACCACTTAGCTACTTTCAAGTTAGCTTTAGCAAGTTTTTGTTTAGTAAAGATCCTTTAAAGTCTAGTGCATGTTGCCTAAGCTCATAAAAATCCGATTTGTATTCCGTTTTCCGCCTCCCCGCAAGTACCGGGGTGGGCAACGTGGACTTACAGTGGTATCAGAGCCTAACTAAACATAAACTAGCTAGGTAGTGAAGTGTAACGAAGTTCGAAACCGAAAAATCCAAAAAACGAGTTTTCAAAAACCCTAGTTTCTGTTAAAAAAATTTCTGGTCAAAACAAAATTTGTCATACACCAAAAATCATCTCAGGGTTTTTTAAAGATAACCACAAAACCCGGTCCAGTGAGTCGACTAAACCACCGCGGAACCGCCGCCGTTTGGACTCCTCACTGGGTCGAGTTTGGTGCAGTGTATCTCTGGCTTGGTTTTAGGATTTTTAAGATATGTTATATGTGCCCAGATTTTCCAGAATAGAAATTTATTTTTGGGGGCCTATAAATCCGTATTTTTTCCGAACTTCACTACACTTTGACTATGATGGTTATATCTGTGATGTTTGTATGTATTGAACGTCGGCTAATCGCTATATGTCGATTAGTCGGGGTTATACATATCTGTGATCTGTGTTTGATATTGGTTTGTGTATATGAATGGGTTGGATCGACGCGGGTGAATAGCCGGGGTGGATGTGAGATGAGTGTTGCTTTTCTTTCATTCATTTGTAATATGTAAATTGATGTAATATTATTATTTGTTTGGCCGCACAACCGGATCGGGGTTGTAGCCGTCATTGTATAATTCTTTTTACTGTTTTTGCTCCTAGGATAGACCCATGGAGGGGGTGCACAAACTACCGGGTATCTCGAAGTGCCGAGTGGCCTACTCACGGTGGTGAGGGAGGTTGCTTCGCTTCGGGTACTTGGCGGGTAGTTTGCCGCACCCGTAGGGGTCTTGGGTGAGGTATTTGGCTATTCACCGCGACCGTGTAATCCGCTTTTCGTTGCAGGCTCGAACGGATTGCGGATTCCTAGTATATCCAATGTATTCATCTGTGATCTGTAATGTCTATCATTGCTATATATTTATATATAATAACTATTTAGGCATTGCTTATGTTTTACAGCCGCGCTAGCCCAGCCCCCGCTCTGTCGTTAGTTAAGTAACCTAACGGGTGATGACGGGGCCCCGTGGCCAATGCGAATGGCATAAGCGTACGTCATATTTTGGTTGTTTTCTGCAATGATAGGATTAAATGATGGGACGCATTAAAAGAACTAATGCAAGAAAATAAACCAAGTAAAAGTCGATTGGAACACTTTGAAAACCACTCGGTTCTTTTCAAAACCAAACTTTTAAACGCGGAGCTTGAACCACTCCTTTTAAAAGCTATCTCGTTCCATCGATTATATCAAGTTCACAATGTTCACGGTTTCGCCAAAACCATCCGTAGCCCTCCATCATTTCAGTTAAATATTCGGTAGTATTCAAGCTATGTATTTTGACCTCACGCCAAGGCATAGTGATTGGTAGCTGCCGGATATTTATCTGTTGCATAGATAGAATGCGTTGGTTTGAGACAGTCGTACTGCCATTTTGGCCTACGTCAAGGGTAGGTACGGGTGGGTTCAAATTAACCAGGATAATGATGGGAAGAACTTGACATGTGACTTATGACATTTTGACCTCACGCCAAGGTCATAAGAGCATGGGGCAAAAATCCACATCGGGAGTTTCATAAGTACTGAAACTTGCTAGCGCTGCATACCATTTGGAGTGTGATAATTCTGGTAGGATTCCTTCGGTTTTATCACGCGATGATATTTGGATCCCGATCCTACTGTGAGTATATGCTACTCTCGGGAAAACTCTCACTTAACGATCAATGCTATAAACTTAGTAGGTGTCTAGAAAGGTGTTAGCAGGGCTACGCCCACAGGGAAATGAGGTTACTTAATTAAGGAACTTCGCGAAAGCGTTGGAAAACCTCCCTCGAAGTACCGACACTGGCCTGGCTGAACGGTTAAGCAAGTATTGTACGGTGAGAGTGATCCTGACTAATCCTTTCTTTACGGTTTGAGAAGGGATTCGAGAGACAGTGGGAGCCATCCAGTTTAGACAAACTAAAAACCACTCTAAACTTGCAAGAGCATCATGCTAAAGTGTTTCTTTTCTCTCTCCTAATTGCAGCGACCATTCAACATGACCGGACTTAAGTTATTACTAGATAAAAACATATTGACAGGGCCAAACTACAAAGATTGGCTCAGGAATGTCAAGATGGCAATCACTTACAACAAGCTGGGGTATCTCCTTACCACCAAAGCTCCCCCTATCCCAGGTCCCAAAACCAGTGTCGTAGATAGGGAAATCTACAAGACCTGGGAAATAGATTGCGTGAAGGCCAAATGCCTCGTACTTGCCTCGATGGACAACGAACATCAGAGGAGGCACGAGAATATGGACCTAGAGTCCATATTTCTTCATACAAAAGAACTGTATGGAGAGCAGTCTCGTATCGCAAGATACGAAGTGTCGAAGAAGTTGTTTTCGGCAAGGTTGGCCGTCGGATCATCGGTAGCGGAACACGTGCTTAAGATGATTGGCTACATTGAGGAGCTCGCGGACCTTGGGACCACGTTGGAGAATGAACTCTATACTGATTTGATTCTCCAGTCCCTTCCTTCCACTTACGCCCAGTTTATTCTTAACTTCAACATGCAAGGAAAGGAGGTTGAACTTTCCGAGCTTCTGAACATGTTGAGGAGTGCAGAGGGCACCCTACAGAAGGGTAGGGAGACATCCACTTTGTTTGTAGGAGGATCTTCCTCTTCTAGGTCCAGGGCGAAAGCCAAGGGCAAGAAGAAGAAAGCCCCCGCCAAACCAAGAGGCGGTGTCGGTAAAGTGGATACGAAGGGAAAAGGAAAAGCAACAAAGATAGCGGGGAAGCTAGTGGGGAAGGAAGAATGCTTCTATTGTCACAAAAGTGGTCACTGGAAACAGGATTGCAAGGCTTGGAAGGCCAGAACACAGGATTTGAAGCGAGTTGCAGCTTCAGCTTCAGGTGTGTATGTTATTGAAAACTGTCTATCAATAAACTCTACATCCTGGGTATTGGATACCGGATTAGGATCTCATATCTGTAATTCTTTGCAGGCATTGAGAAAGCGTAGAGTTTTGAAGACAGATGACATGACCCTCAGAGTTACGAACGGTGCTAGCATGGATGCTGAGGCCGTGGGGGACTATCACCTGGGATTGTCGGATGGACATTTTTTAGTTTTGCGTAGTTGTTATTATGTACCAAATGCAACCTGTAATATCATTTCTGTATCTTTATTGTCTAAAGAAGGTTATGAATTTGCATTTGTAAGTAATGTAGTGAACATTCACCTTAATCAAGTTTTGATTGGGTCAGGTACATTGAACAACGGTATATACGTATTAAACCAGCCACAGATTTTCAATGTCCAGAATACACACAAAAGAAAGTCTCCAGAAATCGATAAAACTTTCTTATGGCATTGTAGACTGGGTCACATCAATGAGAGAAGGTTGACTAAGTTACATGCAGAAGGATATTTGGATTTATTCGAATATCAATCGTATGCCACTTGTCAATCCTGTCTCAAAGGAAAGATGACAAAGACTCCGTTTACTGGACACGGAGAAAGAGCGAGCGAGCTCTTGGGACTCGTACACATCGACGTGTGCGGTCCAATGTCTACACATGCGCGAAGCGGTTATTCTTACTTCATTACTTTTACGAATGATTTCTCAAGGTTCGGACATGTTTTCTTAATGAAGCATAAATCCGAAGCTTTTGATAAGTTCCAGGAATATAAGAATGAAGTAGAAAAACAAACAGGCAAAAGTATCAAGGCACTGAGATCTGATCGAGGTGGTGAATACTTAAGTGCCGAGTTCCTGCGTTACTTAAAAGAGAATGGAATTCTCTCTCAGCTTACTCCTCCATACACTCCGCAACATAATGGTGTATCGGAGAGACGGAACCGAACCCTATTGGATATGGTACGGTCCATGATGAGTAACGCTGAGTTGCCGCGATCGTTCTAGGGATATGCGCTAGAAACAGCTGCATACCTTTTGAACCGTGTTGCCACTAAGACTGTGCCCACCACACCATATGAGTTATGGAGTGGGAAGAAACCCTATCTTCAATACTTGAAGATTTGGGGATGTCCAGCTTATGTCAAAAAGCAGCATGCGGACAAACTAGAGGCACGCTCAGTACTGTGCAAGTTTGTGGGATACCCAAAGAACTCCAGGGGGTATCTTTTCTATTACGCAGAGGAACAAAAAGTCCTTGTTTCTCGTAATGCCCATTTTCTAGAACACCAGTTCTTAGAAAAAGAAATACGTGGGAGCGCAATAGAACTGGAAGAAATTCCAGAACCACAAGCTATTACTGAAAGCTTAGTAGAACCAGAGGGTTCGAAAGATCAAGACATTCCCACGCCACTCCGCAGGAGTAGTAGGCAGTCTCATCTGCCCGAGAGATACTACGGTTTTCTCATTGACGGGGATAGAGAGGATTGCATCATAGACCTTGATGAGCCTACTAGCTTCCAGCAAGCCATTCAGAGCGTCGACTCGGTAAAATGGCTGGATGCAATGCGAACCGAAATGGAGTCCATGTACACCAACAAAGTATGGACGTTGGACATTGCTCCAGATGGGGTAAAACCCGTAGGATGCAAGTGGATCTTCAAAAGGAAGATTGGTGTAGATGGACAGGTTGAGACCTATAACGCTAGACTGGTAGCAAAGGGTTTTCGTCAACGACCTGGTTTGGACTATGACGAAACCTTTTCTCCAGTAGCTATGCTGAAATCCATTCGGATCCTTCTTGCCATTGCTGCCTTCCACGATTATGAGATTTGGCAGATGGACGTAAAGACAGCTTTTCTAAATGGACATTTAGAGGAGTGTGTCTATATGGATCAGCCAGAGGGTTTCATTCAAAGTGGGAGCAGCGGAAAGGTGTGCAAGTTGCTTAAGTCCATTTATGGACTAAAGCAGGCATCGCGGAGTTGGAACATCTGTTTTGATGAGACGGTCAAGGAATTTGGCTTTATCAAAAATCCAGATGAACCATGCATCTATTGTAGATTTGTAGCGAGAACTGTAGTATTCCTCGTTTTATACGTGGATGACATTCTCTTAATAGGAAATGACATTCCTATGCTACAATCTGTCAAGGGGTTCTTGTCACACAGGTTCTCCATGAAAGACCTGGGTGATGCCTCATACATTCTGGGTATCCGGATCTACCGTGACAGATCCAAGAGGATATTAGGACTTTCGCAGTCCAGGTACATCGACACCATACTGAAGAGATTCAGTATGGAAGATTCCAAGCGCGGTAATCTACCGGCTTGTCACGGGATCACCCTCTCCAAAGAGATGTCTCCCAAGACTGATTTGGAGAGGGATCGCATGTCTATTATACCCTACGCTTCTGCGGTAGGCTCTATTATGTATGCGATGTTGTGTACCAGACCGGATGTGGCTTATGCACTGAGTGTGGTAAGCAGGTATCAGTCAAACCCTGGGGAGAAACATTGGATAGCAGTAAAGAACATTCTCAAGTACCTGAGAAGGACTAAGGAGATGTTCTTGGTGTATGGCGGAAAAGACCTGCAGATTGAGGCCTTTGCTGACTCCATCTTCCAGAGTGACAAGGATGATTCCAAGTCCATGTCGGGTTTTGTCTTTACCCTCAATGGAGGGGCGGTGTGTTGGAAGAGCTCCAAACAGGAAACCGTTGCTGACTCGACTATGGAAGCGGAATACATCGCTGCATCTGATGCCGCAAAAGAAGCTGTCTGGATGAGAATGTTCTTGAGAGAACTTCAGGTGGTTCCGTCCATTGTTGACCCAATACCTCTGTATTGCGACAACAACGGGGCTATAGCTTTAGCGAAGGAACCCAGGTCCCATCAGAAATCCAGACACATCTTAAGGCGGTATCACCTGATCAGGGAGATCGTGGATCGCCAGGAGATCGAGGTCCGAAGGGTTGCATCAGAGGATAACACAGCAGATCCATTCACCAAGGCCTTGCCCCAGACTCAGTTTGAGCGGCAGATCGAGATAATAGGTCTTCGATACGCCAGTACATGGCCTTAGTGCAAGTGGGAGATTGTTAGTGTATATGCCCTAGAGGCCATTACTGTATCATACTAGTTTGTATATTACTTGATGGAAGCTTGGGATATTCACAGTTGTATATACAATCTTGCTCGAAATGGTAGTATGCTACTTGGTTTGTCTCTGCTTTAATATGTGCATGTGTTTCTTTTAGCATATCGCTGTTATACATATTAGTAGAGCCCTTAGGATCTTTGCTTGATTACCAGCGTTGTGATGGCGCTCACACTCGTGGGAGCTGGGTGATCTATAAGCACATCCTTATACAGGTCCCTAGTCGTTGGACTATCGAGACAGGGCATCGATACTCCGGAGTAGACTAGCGTATGCGCTTCTCATCCCAGCGTGGGAGAGGTCTGTCCCACAGCCGTCAGTACGTCGTACTTGAGATAGTATGCGGGTGCTCGTTAGGTTACGAGTACACTGGACAGGACTCGTCGGGAACTGTTGGTTGGTATTATACCTATCGTCAGTTATCAGTTCCCAGGTGACATGAGTACAGCTTAGTCCGTTGACTTGACACTGTCACTTCGCCTCGAGTGTGTTCCCACTGCACTTTGATTACTACCCTACCACGGCTCAAAGGAGTCGTGCAAACAGGTAGTTTTTGGGTGCAGTCCCGAAGCACTTGGAGGCAGTGACGGTTAGACAGGATTCGTCTCTCCCGGTATTGGGGGTTGACATCGCGCTGTGTCCAGGAGAGCCATTACTCGAGTGGTCCCTGGCCAGGGCAAGCGAGATATACTGGTAGGTTTCCAGTGTTATCTCAGGGTGTTCTGGGCTACACTCCGACACGACTTGTACCGCTATTAGGGGACTGACGTTCACCGCCCCCCTAGGCCCGCCATGCGATGTATCAGACGAACAGACCGGACTGTACGGAGATTGTCACATACAGGCTCAGTAGGAGTTCGGATGGGGTTCACCTCGTCAGTCTTCTTATCGACATCTACCTGGGGACCGTTACGTACAGCTAGTGCCGCTTGCGGTCTGTGGTTAAACCCACTGCCAGCGTAGTATCGAGTCTTTAGAGTCCCACACAGAGAGCTATTCGCCTTTAGGCAAAATGAGAAGAGGTCGCATGGTTTTGCGACAGGGTTCGTTCACATTCGCGCACTTGTGCATGTTTGCTGTCCGGACAGTTTATACTAGCGGGCTTTGGTTTAAGCCGGATCCTAGTATATGATTTGAGATTGGTTTTTCTCAGTGTATTCGTGTTCCTCGGATCACGAATGCGGGTGCGTATGCACAGTTGCTTGAGATTGAGGGAGAGGACCTTGATTAGGGTTAATGGCTATTGTCATTTTATTAACCCTAATATTTATGTGTGTATTATTGTTAATTAATAATTAGTTTAATAATTGTCCATGGTTATGGTTGTTGACCATTTGACTTCTTTGACTTGTTGACCTAGGTTGACACTTTGACCATCATCATTTCTTTTGGAAGATGCTTTTTGATCTTTGCAAATTGAAATGATAATGGTCATGTCATGATTAACCATGACAATTATCTAGCTAATTATTCAATTAAAATAATTCACACATATTAGTGAGAATGGCTCAATTATTTCTCATTCTATCATATCCTTTCTCTCTCTTGTTCTTCCTCTCCCTCAAACTCTCTCCCTCTCATGTGTTGAGAAACACTTGAGCTTGAGAAAAACCCTCTCTTGATCTTCTCTACTCTCATCTAGGGTTGAAGGACTAGCACTTCTTGAACCCTAGTTACTTCTAGCTTGGAGTTGAAGCCAAAGGTCGAGGCTTTCGGGTGGATCTTTCTTCGGCGTGAGAAGACGAGCAAGGTGACCTCCTTCCACTACTCCAAGGAGCAAGGAGAGAAGGACTAAGAGACCAAAGGTATAACTTTTCAACCACTTAGCTACTTTCAAGTTAGCTTTAGAAAGTTTTTGTTTAGTAAAGATCCTTTAAAGTCTAGTCCATGTTGCCTAAGCTCATAAAAATCCGATTTTTATTCCGTTTTCCGCCTCCCCGCAAGTACCGGGGTGGGCAACGTGGACTTACATATACCTATCCTCAGATGGCAGTTCTCTGGTGACACTGGTACAGGTTAGTCTGTAGACCCGAGATTGTCATAGAGTCTTGTGCTTTGATTTCCACCTTACCACGTTCAAAAGAACGTGAAAAACGGTGGCTTTTGGGTACAGTCCCGAATCACATGGAGGCAATGAGCGATAGGAGGGGTTTCGTCTCTCCCGGTATTGGGAGTTGATGTTGCACTGTGCTCGATTGGCTATAACAGGAAGTCCCTGGCCAGGGCTGCTTCAAAGATATATTGGTAAGTGTTATCAATAGTTTCTCGACCCGTTATGAGCCCCATATCGACACGACTTATCTAGTTACTGGGATCTGACGTTTACCACCCCTAGACGAGATATGCGACATATCAGACGAAGAGACCGGAATGTACGGTAGTGTTGCTGACTGGATTCGCATGAGTATAAGCAGGCTTGCTTGTTGATCTTCTGATCGCTCAATACCCGGATGGCCGTTACGTTTAGCAGACCCCTTGCGGCTTGTGGGTGTTTGATATGATCATCACCTACTGCTGGCGTATTGACGAGTCTTTAGAGTCCTACACAGGGGTTTCCTGGCTCAAGCGAAACGGAGTAGGAGCACATATGTGATATGTGCGGGACCAAGATAGATACGATATGAGATACCGTATTGTATTCTCACGATATGTGACATTGGTCGGTTGTATGCGATATAGCCGGGTTATCCGATCAAGTGTTGATTCAATAAGTTGTTACATATGATATTAGTCGGTTATATGTGATATAGCCGGATTATTAAATTAAGAGTTGATTTGATAATCTAATGTATAATTATATATTAGATATATTACATTATATTAACTAGTATTAGCTCACTTATGATTTCTTTTCTCACTTGATGTGCACATTGTATATATTGTATATGTATATTTGTGTACATGTTTAAGTCATGCTAGGTTACAAATGCAACATTTTAGTATGAGACTTTTACCATGCTAGGGTTTAAGCTAGGGTTTTATTTGTTTTAAGCAAATAAAACATTTGGATATTAGTCAAGGTTAAGCTGGGAGAAGCTTATTAAACATTGACCAAGTCCACTTTTTGTCTTGCTTAAGATTTTTCTTAACCCAACCCTTAACCTTAGCCCTTGGTTTATTCTCTACATGAGTTAGGCATGAGAGGATAACTCACCATGGTTGCATTTTCTAGCCTCATGATTTATTCATTCACAGCTCTCTCATGAGTTCCTTCTTCTTCTTCTTCCTCAAAAGCTTTCTAGCATCAATGGAGATGTGAGAAATAATGTGAGGAAAAAAAATGTAAAGTGAGCCCACTTCCTACTTCATCATCCTCTACTACTTTCCATTTAGTACAGGGTGTTTGTTTCACTAATTCCGTAATTACTGAAGAGATAGCTTGGGTTAGTGTCTTCTCGACGTAGATCATCTTCGGCCATGAAGTCTTCGAAGCAAGCATGTTCGTTTCTTCATGAGAGCCTCTCGAGAGTCCGGAGTTCACGATCGCAGCGAAAGGGACTACCACACAGAGCTATTGAAGTGAAGGACCGGTCTACAAAGTGTAAGGTTAGATTAGCACCCTATGAAGAGATTACAAGCATCACATGACCTAAAGTTTTCATTTTTAAGGTGCTAAACTAACATGCAAAGGATGGATCCTAGAAAATTAGGGTTTGCTAAACATAAAGCTAGCAAAATTAGGGTTTGAAGGCTACAACCTTTGTAGCTCCCGTTTTTGCTTCGCTCCTTAGGCTCTTTTGTGTTGAATCAAGGTTCTCTTGAACTCCCCTTGTGTCCACGATGATCCACCGCGGAGATATCCGTCCAAGCTCACTACTTCGTCGAATCGAAGATAACACTCTAAACGAAACGGCTAAGCTTGTGTAGAATGTTGTTGTGGCTTTGGATCTCACTTCAAAAACCTTTCTTTTGTTGTATTTCACTCACTAGAAAAGATCTAGAGAGGAGAAGATGAAGGAAGATGAAGATGGTGGCTAATATTATGAAGAGATAAAAAGATTACTCTTTTTCTTAAGAAGAAAAAGAAATGAATATCACAATATATATTTTATCCTTCTTGACACTAACCATGATTAAAAGATGGATGATTAATTTAACTTGGGTTTAGAATGATAAAGGAAAAGATAACCATGGTTTAGTGGTGGGTGAGAATGGTTAGGTTAAAAGAAGCATGTAGAAACTAGTATAATTATCCTTTCCTTTTCATTTTCTTTTAAAACCAAAATTAAATAATTATCCATAGTTTAATCTATGGTGTGAAGCTTATATTGCCACCATTTCCATATATAAACAACCATGATAGTTTGATGTATGTATGTGTACATGTATTCACATCTTCATGTGTATGAAGCTAGAAAAGAAAAATAGAAACACATGCATGCATGCATACATCCATCAAACCCTAGAAAGGTTTTGAGTGAGAAAACTAATGGTTAAATGATAAATCAACACTTGATTTATCAATCAGGTCATATCTCATATGACCCCACCAAAAGCAGTTCACCCGATCAATGTTCGGTATCATATACGCACATTTCAATCGGGTGCATGCGCATATCGCATATGCGCACCACAACGTTTCGCCTGGACTGGGTAACTCCTCTGTGGGACTCTAAGACTCGTCAATACGCCGGCAGAGGGTAATGATCATATCAAGTGCCCTCAAGCCGCAAGAGGTCAGCTAAACGTAACGGCCACCCGGGTATTGAGCGATCAGAAGACAACAAGCGAACCTGCTACAACTCCCGTCGAGCCATCCGGCAACACTACCGTTCAGTCCGGTCTCTTCGTCAAATCTGCTGCATATCGAGCCTAGGGATGGTCACGTCGACCCCAATAACTCAATAAGTCGTGTCGGTGAATGGTCTATAACAGATCGAGAAACTACTGATAACACTTATCAGCAAATCTCATCAGCCCTGGCCAGGGACTTGCCGTTATAACCAGTCGAGCACAGCACAGCATCAACTCCCAATACCGGGAGAGACGAAACCCCTCCTATCGCTCATCGTCTTCATGTGTCTCGGGACTGTACCCAACGGCCACCTGTTTGCACGACTCAGTAGAGCCGTGGTAGGGTGGCAATCAAAGTACAGTGGGAGAACACACAAGGCTCTATGACGATCTCGGGTCTACAGACTAACCTGTACCAGTGTCACCTGAGAACTGCTATCCGACGATAGATATAATTCCATATAGGAGTTCTCGGCGAGTCCGTCCAGTGTACCCAGTCACCACTGAGCACCCGTATATGATCTTGATGTCAAACATCGATGAATGTGGGAACATCCATTGCCCATCACATGGGTCTAGTATCATATACGCTAGTCTACTCTGGTATATCGATGCCCCGTCTCGATACACCTCCGACTAGGGACATTTCAGGATATGCTTATAGACTACAGATGTCCCACTAGTATGATCTCCATCATAATCAGAGTAGTCAAGCCGATATCCTCAGGGCTTTATCAGCATGTATGAATGAATAGAAGCATGATCAAATAAACATGTCAGATAAAGAATAACCAGATAGCATACTATCATGTCGAGCAAGAAAGTAAACTGAATATATATACATGTATAGATACATCCACTATCACATAATGGCCTCTAGGGCATACATATATCCAACAATCTCCCACTTGCACTAAGGCCAGTTATTGGCGTATCTCATACCCAACATCTCAAAAAGTCGCTCATGCTGCGGCTGAGGGAGAGCCTTGGTGAATGGATCCGCGGCGTTGTTCTTTGTGTCAACTCTCTTAATCTCGATCTCGCGGCGATCTACAATCTCCCGGATCAAATGAAAACGCCTCAGGATGTGTCTGGACCGCTGATGGGATCTGGGTTCCTTGGCTAACGCCATCGCCCCATTATTGTCACAATACAAAGGTATTGGATCAATAATGGTTGGAACTACTCCTAGCTCCGAGACGAACTTCTTCATCCAGACAGCTTCCTTGGCGGCATCATTTGCAGCAATGTACTCAGCTTCCATCGTAGAGTCTGCAACGGTATCTTGTTTGGAACTCTTCCAACTTACCGCCCCTCCATTGAGGGTAAATACAAACCCTGAGATAGATTTGCTGTCATCCTTGTCGCTCTGGAAGCTCGAATCGGTAAAGGCCTCCATTTGGAGATCTTTATTACCATACACCAAGAACAATTCTTTAGTCCTTCGCAAGTACTTAAGAATGTTCTTCACAGCTGTCCAGTGGTTCTCCCCTGGGTTGGATTGATACCTGCTTACAACACTAAGTGCATAAGCTACATCTGGGCGTGTACATAACATCGCATACATTATAGACCCTACTGCCGAAGCATAAGGTATAATGCTCATGCGAGCTCTCTCTTCATCGGTCTTTGGACAAGAATCCTTGGAGAGAGTGACTCCATGGCAAGCGGGTAAGGCACCCCGCTTGGAGTCTTCCATACTAAACCTCTTTAGGATGGTGTTGATGTACCTGGTTTGGGACAATCCCAATAACTTTTTGGATCTATCCCTATAGATCCTTATGCCCAGGATGTATGTGGCATCACCCAGGTCCTTCATGGAGAACCTTAGTGATAAGAATGATTTGACCGACTGTAGCATAGGAATGTCATTTCCTATCAGAAGAATGTCATCCACGTACAATACGAGGAATGTGACAGCTCTTCCTACAGCCTTCCTATAAACACAAGGTTCATCCGGATTTTTGATGAAATCAAACTCTTTGATAACATCATCGAAACAGATGTTCCAACTCCGAGATGCCTGCTTTAACCCATATATGGATTTAAGCAATCTACATGCTTTCTCGCTGCTCCCACTGTCAATGAAGCCCTCCGGCTGATCCATATAAACACATTCTTCTAAATCTCCATTTAGAAATGCCGTTTTAACGTCCATCTGCCAGATTTCATAGTCGTAGTGAGCAGCAATAGCAAGTAGGATCCGAATAGATTTAAGCATGGCTACGGGCGAAAAAGTTTCGTCATAGTCCAAACCTGGTCT
The DNA here is from genome assembly GCA_030015575.1 of Agapanthus africanus. NCBI lineage: Eukaryota > Viridiplantae > Streptophyta > Magnoliopsida > Asparagales > Amaryllidaceae > Agapanthus > Agapanthus africanus. The sequence continues at coordinate 598,038,623 of CM057341.1, forward strand.
TTGACGAAAACCCTTCGCCACAAGTCTTGCTTTATAGGTCTCTACCTGCCCATCCACACCAATCTTTCTTTTAAAGATCCATTTGCACCCTACAGGTTTTACCCCAGGGGGTACAACGTCCAAAGTCCATACTTTGTTGGTGTACATAGACTCCATTTCGGATCTCATGGCATCCAGCCACTTCACAGAGTCACCACTCGTGATAGCTTGCTGAAAACTGGTAGGATCATCATCTTCCATGATACAGTCTTCTCTGTCACCATCAATGAGGAAACCGTAGTACCTCTCCGGTGGGCGAGAAGTCCTACCAGACTTACGGAGTGGCCGAGGTTCTTCAGTTTCCGTTGCAACAGCCGGCTCAACCAAATCGTCATTTGTAGTTTGTGTCTCCAGAACCTCTTCTAGATCTACCACCTTGCCACCATCTCTATCCGTGAAAAACTCTTTTTCCAAGAATGTGGCATACTGAGAAACAAACACCTTTTGTTCCTCTTTGTGGTAGAACAGATATCCATAAGAATTCTTTGGATATCCCACAAAGTTACACATGACTGACCGTGTCTCGAGTTTGTCCGGATTCTGCTTTTTAACATAGGCCGGGCAACCCCAAATCTTAATTCTTTTAAGAGATGGTCTCTTCCCATTCCATATCTCATATGGTGTGGTAGACACGGCTTTGGTTGGAACCCTGTTTAGCAGAAACGCCGCAGTCTCCAATGCATGCCCCCAAAACGAGACTGGTAACTCAGCGTCACTCATCATGGACCGGACCATATCTAATAGGGTCCTATTCCGTCGTTCTGACACACCGTTGTGCTGTGGTGTGTAAGGCGGAGTGAGCTGAGAGAGAATCCCATTCTCTTTTAGGAAGTTTGCAAATTCTGTACTGAGATACTCACCACCTCGATCTGATCGAAGCATCTTAATACTCAAGTCGGTTTGTTTTTCTACTTCTTGTTTATATTCAACGAACTTCTCGAAAGCTTCGGACTTGTGCTTTAATAAAAATACATGACCGAATCTTGAGAAATCATCGGTGAATGTAATGAAGTATGAAAAACCGCCTCTAGCCTGTGTAGACATCGGCCCACATACATCACTATGTATGAGGCCCAGGAGCTGAGTAGCTCTTTCTCCGTGTCCAGTAAACGGAGTTTTGGTCATTTTACCCTTGATACAAGACTGGCAAGTCGCATAAGATTTATATTCAAAAGAGTTTAAATATCCATCTTTATGTAACTTGTTTAGTCTTGTTTCGTTAATATGACCAAGTCTACAGTGCCAAAGAAAAGCTTCATTTAATTCTGAAATTTTTCTTTTATTAGTGTGTTGTATACTGAAAACTGTGTGTTGATTTAGGACATATATTCCGTTATTAAGTGTACCATACCCAACCAACATTTGATTTAGGTGAATGTTCATAACATTGTTCTGCAACACAAAATTATATCCTTCATTGTCCAACAAAGATACGGATATTATATTACATAGCATATCAGGTACAAAATAACATGGATTCAAAATCAAAATACATCCAGACGGCAACCCCAAGTGATACTCTCCCACTGCGACTGTATGTACATTGGAACCATTTCCAACGCGGAGAGTATGGTCACCTGTCTTCAAAACCTTGCTATTTCTCAGCCCCTGCATAGAATTACAAATGTGAGAACCTGAACCGGTATCCAATACCCAGGAAGCAGAGTTTATAGAAAAACAGTTTTCAGTTACAAACGCACCTGAAGCAGAAGCATCACCATGCTTCTTCTTAAGACTTAGGTACTCCGTGCAGTTGCGCTTCCAATGTCCTGTCTTGTGGCAATGAAAACACTCGCCTTTCCCTGGGTCTCCAGCCGTGGATTTTCCCTTTCCCTTCACCTTTTTGACTCCGCCCTTAGGATTAGTGGGTTTCTTCTTTTTCTTTCCCTTGGCCTTAGCTTTTGGGCGAGAAGAAGAAGACTGTCCAATGGTCATAACGGGAGTCTTTGCTGACTTCATAATGCTCTCTGCACTCCTTAACATATTAAGGAGTTCAGGGAGGTCCTTCTCCATGCCATGCATGTTGAAGTTCACTATGAACTGAGCAAAGGTGGAGGGGAGGGACTGCAGAATAATATCTATATATTGTTCATTTTCCATTGTCCATCCAAGGTCCTCAAGCTCTTCTATAAGGGCTATCATCTTCAAAACATGGTCTGCTACTGGTGTGCCAGGGGCCATCCGCATGTGAAACAGTTTCTTTGATGCCTCGTATCGTAATACGCGGGACTGCTCCCCATACAACTCCTTTGTATGGAGCAGTATCCCGTGGATGTCCATGTCCTCGTGCTGCTTTTATCTAGTAGAAGCTTAAGTCCAGTCATTGGTATCTGCCATTAAGAGAGAGAAAAGAATACACTCAGCGAAAGCTCTTGCATAGATTAGATTGGTTTTATTATCTTGTCTAATCGATGTTTCCCACTGTTTTTTATCAAGTTTTTCTTTCAAACCTTAAAAAGAAAAACTAGCCAGGATTAATTACAGTCTACAACTTCGCTAACCGTTCAGCCAGGCCAGTGTTGGTACTTTGAGGGAGGTTCCCCGTGCTTTCGCACGGACCTAATTAGAGTAAACCTCGTTTTCCCAGAGGCGGAGCCCCGTTAACACCTTTCTAGACACCTAATGAGTTAGCTAATTGTAAACTGCAAAACTCTCCTAGGAGCAACTATTGCCCACAGTGGGATCGGGATCCAACCATCATATGGAAGGTATGCAATCTCATTGCAAATTTCAACACTTGAAATTCCCGATGTAATTTTTACCCCTAGTACTTATGACCTTAACTATGGTCAACAAATCATAAGTACCAGTCAAGTTCTACCCGTCATTTCTTGATCAATTAGACCCACCCATATGACCCTTAACTATGGTCAACAAAGTCGTATGAATGTCCTAATTAATCTGCATCATATGCAGTGTAGGAAGACATCACTTAGCTACCGTACACTACGCCTTAACTAAAGTCAACAAACGTAGCACGAATACTAAGTACTCTACTTCCTAAAATGACGGAGGGTTGCGAATGATTTTTAAGAAAATCTTTAACGCTTTGAACTTGATATCGTTGTAGAATCAAACAGTTTTTCAAAAAGGAGTGGCTTAAGCTCCGCAGTTTTGAAATAAAGCTTTTTCATAAATAGCCGAGTAGTTTTTAAATCCGATTCTACAACATCTTTTTAGGTTTATTTTCTTTACATTAATCACATTAATGTAATCCCATCATTTAAGTCCTAAAGCCAATCACAGAAAAGAAACGAAAATATCACGTACGCTTATGCCATCCGCATTCGCCGCAATGTTCCGTTATGCACCGTTAGGTTACTTAACTAACGGCATACCGGGACGGGACTAGCGCGGGTGTAAAACATAAGCAACGTCTACTATATATCATATATATAATAAGTCATTCGTCTCAGATTTCACAGAACACAGGCAGCAGAAATATAGATATAACGTGGGATATACTAGGACGTCCGTATTTAGTATTTAGCCAGAATAGAAAATACGGATTCCACAGTCGCGATGAATAGCCAAGCCCACACCCTGGACCCCTACGAGAGCGACAAGTGACCCTACCAATCCTGGAATTTAGGAGACCCGGTCTCGACTCCTCGAGATGGCCTCCCACTGAACCCCAGAACCCGGTCACCTGTGCTCCCCTCCTTGGGTCCATCCTAATGCGGAAAAGTAAATAATATACAACACTGGTGACACAACCGCAACCTGGAAGTGCCCCAAATAAAAGAATATTACATTACATTTGAATTTACATGAATGAAAATATAAAACTCTCATCTCACAAAAAACCCCCGGCTATTCGATCGCGACAATCCTGCACATCATATCTCAGCAACACATAATATCATATATCATCAACGTAAGTAAGTATGCGTACCCCGATTGTCGTTGATGTATAGCAACGAAACCGGCGATATCTAACATACTACACTTACGGTCACAGAAAAGAAAGTGTAAAACTACAATATTTGGAATCCAGATTCTCATTAGACATCATAAATGCGAAATATCACATATTTCGTATTTCATGTCTACACTATTTGAATTCCACATATTGTATCACATTCCAGATAAACAGACAGTATTAAAGTTTTCGAACGAACTGTCAAGCACCTAAGATTCACTAAAGCTCAACACTTGAGCAGGGTTCAAAGATCCGGAGTGTGACACAGTAGCGGCGGTCCAGCCGTAGAAGGGTCAAGCCAACGCCTCACATGTGGCACGCCGTACTGCCCCAAACCCTAAGGTTCAAAGGGCAGTTCGAGACGGTCACATAATCGAGTTAAGGTTTGTTGTCTTCTAGAGGGACCACCGCAAAAAGACTTGCACACATCTCCAAACTATTTAAACCCCGTGAATATTGAGTAAATGATAATCGTTCAAACACTTCAATACTTTCTAGTTTACCCGGAAAAGAAATACGAAATGAAAACTCCGATCGAAACAACTAGTTCAAAACCATCTCCAGAATTTTCAACAGAAGATTCAGATTAAATACTCTCAAAATGTACTGTAGCAGGTAAAGAAAATTACTGTACAAAAAAAATATCAGAGGGCCCCACATTTGGCCGCGGAAGCGCGGCAAAAGCTTGCTTATGCCGCCCTTCCGCGGTCAAACTTACTGTTCACAGGTACGGATTTTGCAGATCATCTAATTTTTACCTGCTCTATTTTTTGAGAATTTTTAATTCTGAAAAAGATTAATTTTTAAAAAATTTCCAGAGAGCATCCCATAAACCCGTATTTTTGTTTCGATCGGACTTTTTACTCCGCAAAAGGGTCGCCTAATGTTCTAGGTCGGCTCTGATACCAATGTAAGGTTAGATTAGCACCCTATGAAGAGATTACAAGCATCACATGACCTAAAGTTTTCATTTTTAAGGTGCTAAACTAACATGCAAAGGATGGATCCTAGAAAATTAGGGTTTGCTAAACATAAAGCTAGCAAAATTAGGGTTTGAAGGCTACAACCTTTGTAGCTCCCGTTTTTGCTTCGCTCCTTAGGCTCTTTTGTGTTGAATCAAGGTTCTCTTGAACTCCCCTTGTGTCCACGATGATCCACCGCGGAGATATCCGTCCAAGCTCACTACTTCGTCGAATCGAAGATAACACTCTAAACGAAACGGCTAAGCTTGTGTAGAATGTTGTTGTGGCTTTGGATCTCACTTCAAAAACCTTTCTTTTGTTGTATTTCACTCACTAGAAAAGATCTAGAGAGGAGAAGATGAAGGAAGATGAAGATGGTGGCTAATATTATGAAGAGATAAAAAGATTACTCTTTTTCTTAAGAAGAAAAAGAAATGAATATCACAATATATATTTTATCCTTCTTGACACTAACCATGATTAAAAGATGGATGATTAATTTAACTTGGGTTTAGAATGATAAAGGAAAAGATAACCATGGTTTAGTGGTGGGTGAGAATGGTTAGGTTAAAAGAAGCATGTAGAAACTAGTATAATTATCCTTTCCTTTTCATTTTCTTTTAAAACCAAAATTAAATAATTATCCATAGTTTAATCTATGGTGTGAAGCTTATATTGCCACCATTTCCATATATAAACAACCATGATAGTTTGATGTATGTATGTGTACATGTATTCACATCTTCATGTGTATGAAGCTAGAAAAGAAAAATAGAAACACATGCATGCATGCATACATCCATCAAACCCTAGAAAGGTTTTGAGTGAGAAAACTAATGGTTAAATGATAAATCAACACTTGATTTATCAATCAGGTCATATCTCATATGACCCCACCAAAAGCAGTTCACCCGATCAATGTTCGGTATCATATACGCACATTTCAATCGGGTGCATGCGCATATCGCATATGCGCACCACAACGTTTCGCCTGGACTGGGTAACTCCTCTGTGGGACTCTAAGACTCGTCAATACGCCGGCAGAGGGTAATGATCATATCAAGTGCCCTCAAGCCGCAAGAGGTCAGCTAAACGTAACGGCCACCCGGGTATTGAGCGATCAGAAGACAACAAGCGAACCTGCTACAACTCCCGTCGAGCCATCCGGCAACACTACCGTTCAGTCCGGTCTCTTCGTCAAATCTGCTGCATATCGAGCCTAGGGATGATCACGTCGACCCCAATAACTCAATAAGTCGTGTCGGTGAATGGTCTATAACAGATCGAGAAACTACTGATAACACTTATCAGCAAATCTCATCAGCCCTGGCCAGGGACTTGCCGTTATAACCAGTCGAGCACAGCACAGCATCAACTCCCAATACCGGGAGAGACGAAACCCCTCCTATCGCTCATCGTCTTCATGTGTCTCGGGACTGTACCCAACGGCCACCTGTTTGCACGACTCAGTAGAGCCGTGGTAGGGTGGCAATCAAAGTACAGTGGGAGAACACACAAGGCTCTATGACGATCTCGGGTCTACAGACTAACCTATACCAGTGTCACCTGAGAACTGCTATCCGACGATAGATATAATTCCATATAGGAGTTCTCGGCGAGTCCGTCCAGTGTACCCAGTCACCACTGAGCACCCGTATATGATCTTGATGTCAAACATCGATGAATGTGGGAACATCCATTGCCCATCACATGGGTCTAGTATCATATACGCTAGTCTACTCTGGTATATCGATGCCCCGTCTCGATACACCTCCGACTAGGGACATTTCAGGATATGCTTATAGACTACAGATGTCCCACTAGTATGATCTCCATCATAATCAGAGTAGTCAAGCCGATATCCTCAGGGCTTTATCAGCATGTATGAATGAATAGAAGCATGATCAAATAAACATGTCAGATAAAGAATAACCAGATAGCATACTATCATGTCGAGCAAGAAAGTAAACTGAATATATATACATGTATAGATACATCCACTATCACATAATGGCCTCTAGGGCATACATATATCCAACACAAAGGTTGTATTCCTTGCTCACTAGACTTGCAAAGTGTTTGCATTTTATATTCCGTCGATTTCTAGTTAACAATTCTTAGTTAGGGTTAGCTAAAACGGTAAATTTTTGAAATTGGCATGGACGATGCCTCCCGAAATCTTGCTGCCGTCTTAGGTAACCCTGCAGTGGTATCAGAGCCATCTAGAAATTTATACGGATTTTGTTAAGATTACAAAACCGAAATACTGCGAAACTTGAAACGCCTAAACCTGCTCTCTGTCGATTTTAAATAATTGTCAAAAAAAAATTTAAACAAGTACAGAGTGTTATATGTTATATGGGATGTAACATGAACACTGACAAAATTTGAGGCATTTTGGTGATTTTTTGGCCGAGCACCACCTACCCCGTCTCAGCCAAATTTCGAGCTCACCCCCTGATTTTTTGCCTGTGTTCCAGTGAATGGGTTTTGGTGTTTCAGGTGTTGTTTACTTTTGCTAATTTTACATGGGATGTAATCTTACACTATAAGCAATTCGGAGTGTTTCGTATTCATAGTTTTAACATTATTTCGGGTTTTCACATATTGTCTAGGCGAAGTTAGAAAGTTCGATCGAATGTCAAAAACCCATTTTTCCAAGTTTAACGTATTCGGAAAAATATGCAAGTGATTCTGTGGACCCTCTAGAAGAACGTAATCTTAATTCAATTATGTGGCCGTCAGAACTGCCACTAAACCCTAGGATTTGTGGTAGTTCTGCGTTGCCACATGTGAGGCGTTGGTTTGACCCTTCTACGGCTGGTTCATAGGTACTGTGGTATCTTCTGGATATTATTAAAACTGTGCTCAAGTGTTGAGCTGTCGGGAAATTGTGGAACTTTGATGAATCGATCGAAAAGTTTAACGTCGTCCGGATATTATGTGATGGGATACAATATTTGGAATCCACAAGTAGTTATGAGATAACTAGTTTGAATTTTATAAATCTAGCAGTTTAGTCTCATTTTGATCGGTTGCCACGGGATTTTGCTGTAATCAAAAGTCCGTCGCAATCACGTAGCGTACGCGGATACTCGCCGGGTAACATTATTAAATAGCCACGCCCTATAGACCCAACCAAGTGACTGTAGGAGAACCCCGTCGCCAAAAGCATCCGTTCGGGTGCTCGCGACAGCGGTGTTCCGCCTTAGTGCATTTCGTCGACGGCATCGGGGGTGCGGCCGTCTGCTAAAGTTTCCGATGAGCATTCGATCAGGATGTCAGGAATCTTGTTGAATTGCCCGACATGATATTGAAAAGTGTTTTCGAGATCGAGACTAAAATGCGGGGTTTATAATTGTTACACATGCGATGTCTAAGGAATTCTTTTGGTTAGGCATGTGATGTCTAAGTTGGTTGCGGATTCCAACTGTTGTAGTTTTCACTTTCTTTTCTGCAACCGTAAGTGTAATATGTGGTGTATCGCCAGTTTCGTTGCTATATGTCAATGACAATTGGGATACGCATATTTACTTACGTTGATGACATGTGATGTTATGTGTTGCTGTGATATGTTATATTGGATCATCGTGTTTGAATAGCCGGGGGTTTTATATGAGATGAGAGTTTTTCATTTTCATTCATGTAAAATTCATTGTATGTAATATTCTTTTATTGGGGCACTTCTGGGTTGAGGATGATGTCACCATTGTATATTATTTATTTTTCCGCATTAGGATAGACCCAAGGCGGGGAGCACAAGTAACCGGCTTCTAGGGTCCAGAGGGAGACCATCTCGAGGAGTCGAGACCGGGTCTCCTAACTCTAGAATTGGTAGGGTTGTTTGCCGCTCTCGTAGGGGTCTAAGGATGTGGGTTTGGCTATTCATCACGACCGTGGAATCCGTGTTTTATACAGGCTTAAAATAAAACACGGAAATCCTAGTATATCCAATATTTCATATGTTGTTTTCTGCTGCGATATTTATGATGTGATCATTTGATATATTGATGAGATGAATACAGGATATAGTATATGTGATATATTATATAGACGTTGCTTATGTTTTACACACACGCTAGCCCTGCCCCGCTCTGTCGTTAGTTACCTAACCTAACGGTGCACGAGGGGACATCGAGGCGAATGCGGATGGCATAAGTGTACGTTGTATTTATCTGTGATGGTTAGGTAACTTAAAATGATGGGACTTCATTAATGAGATTAATGAAATAAAAGAAACCTAAAAATGTTGTAGAATCGGATTTTCAAAAACAGTTAGCTCTAGTTCTTGCTTTGCATAGCGGTGTTCCTTGTAGAACATCCAGCACCTTATTCGATAAGGAAAGAGCCGAGATCCCTTCACCAGGAGTGACCTCTTTAGCAATAACTAGCAGATGCTACAACATCGGTTTTTTCTTTTGATTGTTTTTCTAGTTCTTGCTTTGCATAGTGGTATTTGTAAAATATCCTGCATCTTATTTGATAAGGAAAGAGCCGACGATCCCTTCACCGGGAGTGACCTCTTTAGCAAAACTAGTAAAAGCCTCAAAAACACTCCATTTAAATCATTTGATTCTACGACGATATCAAGTTCATTACGTAAAAGGTTTTCTTAAAAACCTGTCGTAGCCCTCCGTCATTTCAGATAATTACTACTTAGTATTCGTGTTGCGGTAGTTTGGCTTTCGTTACCCCGTAGTGTTCGGTAGCTAACTAGTGCTTATCTACTGCATACGATGCGATTGGATTAGGGTATTCGTACGGCATTGTTTGGCATTCGTCAAGGGTCGTGCGGGTGGGTTTAATTCAATCAGGAAATATACGTGTTGAACTTGACTAGCGGACTATGGATTGTTTGGCAATCGTCAAGGTCATAGCATGTTAGGGGTAAAATATTATCGGGAATTTCAAGTGTTGAAATTTGCAATGAGATTGCATACCACCTATGAGATAGTTGGATCCCGATACCCACTGCGAGTAAGAGTTACTCCTGGGAGAGTTTTACACATTACAATTAGCCGATTAAGTAGGTGTCTAGAAAGGTGTCAACGGGGTTACGCCCCTGGGAAAACGAGGTTTATTTTAATTAGGTCCGTGCGAAAGCACGGGAAACCTCCCTCAAAGTACCAACACTAGCCTGGCTGAAATATTGGCGAACTTGTAGGGTGTAATTAATCTCGGCTAGTCTTTCCTTTTAGGGTTTGAAAGAAGATTTGACTAAAACAGTGGGAGCCATCCTGATTAGATAAATTAATAACCAATCTAATCTTGCAAGAGCATACGCTGAGTGTTTTCTTCTCTCTCTCTCCAGGTAGCGACCATATCACGCCTTAATCAAGATAATAATATGGATGTATTGACTGAACCCGCTTGTTATACTGAGCTAAGGAACGTTGGTCCCGCTCCAACTTATAATTGTTATAAGACCGAGCAGGAAATAGGGGATTACCAGGATTCTCGTACCGCCCAAACGAAGAAAGTACATGATGATGCATCATCTTCGGGTGTGTTCATTACAGAGAACTGTTTCTCAGTATCCTTTACGTCCTGGGTATGTGATACCGGATCAGGATCCCGCATAAGTAATCAGTTACATGGGCTACAGATAGGTAGAGAACTGAGAATGGGTGATAAGTTTTAAGAGTTAGAAACGGTGCAAATGTTGCAGCCAAATCTGTTGGCAGTTATCACCTTGTATTACGAAATACATTGATTCGGAACGAATGTTATTAGATACCGAACCTGATATACAACATCATATCAGTCTCTTTATTAAGTAAAGAAGGATATAATATTGTATTGTTGGATAATGTTTTGAACATTTCCCATATCAAGAGTTGATCGGTTCAGGCACGTTATCTAAAAGTATATACGTTCTAAATCAAACCACGGTTCTTAACTTACAAAACACACACAAGAGGAAGTGTTCAGAAATGAACGAATTCTTCTTGAGGCATTGTAGACTAGGTCATTTCAATGCGACCCGACTGGATAAGTTACATATAGATGCATATTTAAATCAATTTGAATTTACATCTTGTGAAACTTGCCAGTCATGTTATAAAGATAAGATGACCATAGCTCCGTTTATTGGAAACAGAGAAAGAGTTAGTGAACTCTTGGGATTGGTACATGATGATGTATGTAGGTCCCCTGTCTACACATGCCAGGACTGGTTCTTTGTACTTCATTACATCCACTGATGATCTCTCAATATTCGGACATATGTTCCTGTTGAAACATAAGTCTAAAGCTTTTGAGAAATTCGAAGAATATAAGTTAGAAGTAGAGAACCAAAACGTGTATAAGTATTATGTCCTTTGATGTGATCAGGGAGGAGAATACTTGAGCACGGAATTCCTGGACTATTCTAAAGGGGAATAAGATTCTTTCTCAGCATTACTCCTCCGTATACACCATATCACGTCGGTGTATCGGGGCAGAGCAATCGCACCCTATGTGATAAGGTGTGCTCTATAATGAGTACTACTGAGTTGCCTATTTCGTCTTGGGGGTTATGCACTTAAGAAGCTGCATACCTATTGAATAGGGTTCCAACCAAATCAGGTGTCTACCACTCCATATGTGATATGGTATGGGAAGAGCTCATCTCTTAAGAATGTTAAGATTTGGGGCTGTCCGGCCTATGCCAAAAGCAAAATACGGACAAGCTCGAGGCAAGGTCAGTTCTGTGGAAGTTTGTTGGATATCTCAAGCATTCGCAAGGGAATATCTTCTACCACACCGATGAACAAAAAGTGTTTTATTTCTCAGCATGCCACCATTTTAGAAAAGGATTTTCTTGTGAAGAAATTAGTGGTCATGAGGTAGAACTGGAAGCTGTTCCAGCTATACAAACTGTTAGCGAATATGCCCTAGAGGCCATTACTGTATCATACTAGTATGTATATTACTTGATGGAAGCTTGGGATATTCACAGTTGTACAGACAATCTTGCTCAATATAGTAGTATGCTACTTGGTTTGTCTCTGCTTTAATGTGTACTTGTGTGTTTATCTATTATATCACCTATACGCATTAGTAGAGCCCTTTGGATCTTTGCTTGATTACCGGCGTTGTGATGGCGATCACACTCGTGGGGGCTGGGTATTCTACAAGCACATCCTTATACACGTCCCTAGTCGTGGGAGTATCGAGATAGGGCATCGATACTCCGGAGTAGACTAGCGTATGCGCTTCTCATCCCAGCACGGGAGACGGTCTGTCCCACAGCCGTCGGTACGTCGTACTTGAGATAGTATGCGGGTGCTCGTTAGGTTATGAGTACACTGGACAGGACTCGTCGGGAACTGATGGTTGGTATTATACCTATCGTCAGTTATCAGTTCCCAGGTGACATGAGTACAGCTTAGTCCGCTGACTTGACACTGTCACTCCGCCTCGAGTGTGTTCCCACTGTTCTTTGATTACTACCCTACCACGGCTCTTCTGAGTCGTGCAAACAGGTAGTAGTTGGGAGCAGTCCCGAAGCACTTGGAGGCAGTGACGGTTAGACAGGATTCGTCTCTCCCGGTATTGGGGGTTGACATCGCGCTGTGTCTAGGAGAGCCATTACACAAGTAGTCCCTGGCCAGGGCAAGCGAGATATACTGGTAGGTTCCAGTGCTATCTCAGGGTGTTCTGGGCTTCACTCCGACACGACTTGTACCGCTATTAGGGGTCTGACGCTTGCCGCCCCCCCTAGACCCGACATGCGATGTATCAGACGAACAGACCGGACTGTACGGAGAATGTCACATTCAGACTCAGTAGGAGTTCAGATGGGTTTTACCTCGTCAGTCTTCTTATCGGCATCTACCTGGGGACCGTTACGCACAGCTAGTGCCGCTTGCGGTCTGTGGTTAAACCCACTGCCAGCGTAGCGTCGAGTATTTAGAGTCCCACACAGAGGGCTATTCGCCTCTGGGCAAAACTGAGTAGAGGTCGCATGGTTTTTGCTGCAGGGTTCGTTCTCATCCGCGCACTTGTGCACGTTTGGAGTCCGGACGGATTATACTGGCAGGCTCTGGTTTGAGCCAGATACTGGTATATGTTTTGGGGTTGCTTTTATCTCTCAGTATTCTTGTTCCTCGGAACGAGAATGCAGGTGTGTATGCACAGTTGCTTGAGGCGGAGGATGAGGTCTTTCATTAGGGTTTCGGAACGGGTGCGTATGCACAGTTGACAGTCGTCTTTTTCCAAACCCTAATGGATTTATGAAATATCAATTAATAATAGTAATTAAATGAAATAATGTTATGGTTGATTTTGTTGACTTGTTGACCATGGTTGACTTGTTGACCATGGTTGAATGTTGACCATCATCATTGCTTTGCAAGGATACTCCTTGATTCTAGCTTACATTCATTTAATGAAGTGATGATGGTGGTCATTCCAAATACAACCATCAACTATTTCATTTTGATTTATTATTATTAATTAGATAAATCATTTTCCTTTTGTTATGGTTGCAAGAGAAAAATAGCTCATTCTATCATATTGATTCTCTCTCCTCACTTCATCTTCTTCTTCCTCAAGCTCAAGGAGAATCCTTCTCATGTGTTGAGAATCCCTCTCCTTGAAAAGAAAACACCCCATAGATACACTCTACTCTCTCTAGGGTTCAAGGTTTGGCAAGCCGGAGATCCTAGTTCACTCTAAGTTCGAGAAAGAGCCCGAAGGTTGAACCCTCAGGTGGATCCATCTTTGACGGAAGAAGGCTACGCGGAAAGAACCATCAAACCTCTACTAGGTTTCAAGAAGAAGGAGTTCAAGTTAGGTATAACCACTTTGCCGAGTAGTTAACTCTTCTTTGCAAGTATGCTAGTTTAGTTTAGCAAAGATCCGGCTTTTACGGTCCATGTTACAAAGTTTAGAAAAAATTTTGTTATACCGTTTCCGCATCCCTGAAAGTACCGGGAGAGGTAACGTGGACCTAACAGTGGTATCAGAGCCTAACTAAACTTAAACTATCTTGGTAGCGAAGTGTATGGAAGTTCGAAACGGAAAAATCACAAAAACCGGAAATCAAAAACCCTAAGTTTCTGTTGAAATTTTTTGTGCTCTAAAAGTAAAAAAGTTTTACTCCTAAAATCGGCTCAGGGTTTTGTAAGAACACCCACCAAAAACGATCCCATGAAACCTTCAAATCGCCGCGGATCCGCGGCCTCAGCTATTCTCTTCGCCGCGGATCCGCCGCCGTTTAGGCTCTTCATGTGATCGTGTTTTGTGCAGTGTTCTTCTGGTAGGGTTTTGGGATTTTTAAAATATATTATATGTGCCCAGATTTTCCAGAATAGAAATTTGTTTTTGGGGGCCTATAATTCCGTATTTTTTTCCGAACTTCACTACACTTTGACTATGTTGGTTATATCTGTGATGTTTGTATGTATTGAAAGTCGGCTAATCGCTATAAGTCGATTAGTCGGGGTTATACATCTCTGTGATCTGTGTTTGACATTGGAATGTGTATATGAATGTGTTGGACTGTCGCGGGTGAATAGCCGGGGTGGATGTGAGATGAGCTTTTGTTTTTCTTTCATTCATTTGTAAATGTAAATTGATGTAATAATATTATTTGTATGGCCGCACAACCGGGTCGGGGTTGTAGCCGTCATTGTATAATTCTTTTTACTGTTTTTACTCCTAGGATAGACCCGTGGAGGGCGTGCACAAACTACCGGGTACTTGGCGGGTAGTTTGCCGCACCCGTACGGGTCTTGGGTGGAGTTTTGGCTATTCATCGCGACCGTGTAATCCGCTTTTCGTTGCAGGCTCGAACGGATTGCGGATTCCTAGTATATCCAATGTATTCATCTGTGATCTGTAATTGTTAGTGTATATGCCCTAGAGGCCATTACTGTATCATACTAGTTTGTATATTACTTAATGGAAGCTTGAGATATTCACCTTGTATAAACAATCTTGCTCAATATAGTAGTATGCTACTTGGTTTGTTTCTACTTCAATGTGTACATGTGTTTATTTTGCGATATCACCTATACGCATTAGTGGAGCCCTTAGGATCTTTGCTTGATTACCAGCGTTGTGATGGCATTCACACTAGTGGGGGCTGGGTAATCTATAAGCACATCCTTATACAGGTCCCTAGTCGCAGGATTATCGAGACAGGGCATCGATACTCCGGAGTAGACTAGCGTATGCGCTTCTCATCCCAGTGTGGGAGATGGTCTGTCCCACAGCCATCAGTACGTCGTACTGGAGATAGTATACGGGTGCTCGTTAGGTTACGAGTACACTGGACAGGACTCGTCGGGAACTGACAGGTTGGTATTATACCTATCGTCAGTTATCAGTTCCCAGGTGACATGAGTACAGCTTAGTCCGCTGACTTGACACTGGCACTTCGCCTCGAGTGTGTTCCCACTGTACTTTGACTACTACCCTACCACGGCTCAAAGGAGTCGTGCAAACAGGTGGTAGTTGGGTGCAGTCCCGAAGCACTTGGAGGCAGTGCCGGTTAGACAGGATTCGTCTCTCCCGGTATTGGGGGTTGACATCGCGCTGTGTCTAGGAGAGCCATTACACGAGTAGTTCCTGGCCAGGGCAAGCGAGATATACTGGTAGGCTTCCAGTGTTATCTCAGGGTGTTTTGGGCTTCACTCCGACACGACTTGTACCGCTATTGGGGGACTGACGTTTACCGCCCCCTAGGACCGACATGCGATGTATCAGACGAACAGACCGGACTGTACGGAGAATGTCACATTCAGACTCAGTAGGAGTTCAGATGGGGTTCACCTCGTCAGCCTTCTTGTCGGCATCTACCTGGGGACCGTTACGCACAGCTAGTGCCGCTTGCGGTCTGTGGTTAAACCCACTGCCAGCGTAGTGTCGAGTCTTTAGAGTCCCACACAGAGGGTATTCGCCTCTGGGCAAAACAGAGTAGAGGTCGCATGGTTTTGCGACAGGGTTCGTTCTCATCCGCGCACTTGTGCACGTTTGGAGTCCGGACGGATATTGCCAGCGGGCTCTGGTTTGAGCCGGATACTGGTATATGTTTTGGGGTTACTTTTATCTCTCAGTATTCATGTTCCTCGGAACAAGAATGCAGGTGTGTATGCACAGTTGTTTGAGGCGGAAGAAGAGGTTTTTCATTAGGGTTTCGGAACGGGTGCGCATGCACAGTTGACAGTCGTCTTTTTTCCAAACCCTAATGAATTAGTGAGATATCTATTAATAATAGTAATTAAATGAAATTATGTTATGGTTGGTTTTGTTGACTTGTTGACCATGGTTGACTTGTTGACCATAGTTGAATGTTTGACCATCATCATTATTTTGCAAGGATGCTCCTTGATTCTTGCCAACATTCATTTAATGAAGTATGATAGTGGTCATTCCAAAACAACCATCAACTATTCTCATTTGAATTATTATTACTAATTAGATAATTCTTTTTCTTTTGATATGGTTGCAAAAAGGAAAAAGATAGCTCATTCTATCATAATCATTCTCTCTCCTCACTTCATCTTCTTCTTCCTCAAGCTCAAGGAGAATCCTTCTCATGTGTTGAGAATCCCTCTCCTTGAAAAGAAAACAACCCCTAGACACTCTCTACTCACTCTAGGATCAAAGGTTTAGCAAGCCGAAGTTTCTAGTTCTCTCAAAGTTCGAGAAAGAGCCCGAAGGTTGAACCCTCAGGTGGATCCATCTTCGACGGAAGAAGGCGACGAGGAAAGAACCATCAACCTCTACAAAGTTTGAAGAAGAAGGAGTTCAAGTTTAGGTATAACCATCTTTCCGAGTAGCTAACTCTCCTTAGCTTGTTTGCTAGTTTTAGTTTAGGAAAAGATCCCGACTTTGTTTAGTCCATGTTGCCCCATGCGCCAAAAATTTGATTTTTATACCGTTTCCGCCTCCCCGCAAGAACCGGGGATTGCAACATGGACTTACAGTGGTATCAGAGCCTAACTAAACTTAAACTAGCTTGGTAGCGAAGTGTATGGAAGTTCGAAACCGAAAAATCACAAAACCGGAAAATCCAAAACCCTAAGTTTCTGTTGAAATTTTTTGTGCTCTAAAAGTAAAACTTTTTACTCCTAAAATCGTCTCAGGGTTTTATGAGAACACCCACGAAAAACGATCCCATGATTCATTCAAACCGCCGCGGATCCGCGGCCTCAGCTATTCTATTAGCCGCGGATCCGCCGCCGTTTAGCCTCTTCATGCGATCCTGTTTTGTGCAGTGTTCTTCTGGTAGGGTTTTGGGATTTTTCAAATATGTTATATGTGCCCAGATTTTCCAGAAAAGAAATTTACTTTTGGGGTCCTATAAATCCGTATTTTTTTCGAACTTCGCTACACTTTGGCTATATTGGTTATATCTGTGATGTTTGTATGTATTGAATGTCGGCTAATCGCTATAAGTCGATTAGTCGGGGTTATACATCTCTGTGATCTGTGTTTGACATTGGAATGTGTATATGAATGTGTTGGACTGTCGCGGGTGAATAGCCGGGGTGGATGTGAGATGAGCTTTTGTTTTTCTTTCATTCATTTGTAAATGTAAATTGATGTAATAATATTATTTGTATGGCCGCACAACCGGGTCGGGGTTGTAGCCGTCATTGTATAATTCTTTTTACTGTTTTTGCTCCTAGGATAGACCCATGGAGGGGTGCACAAACTACCGGGTACTTGGCGGGTAGTTTGCCGCACCCATAGGGGTCTTGGGTGGGGTTTTGGCTATCACCGCGACCGTGTAATCCGCTTTTCGTTGCAGGCTCGAACGGATTGCGGATTCCTAGTATATCCAATGTATTCATCTGTGATCTGTAATGTCTATCATTGCTTTATATTTAGGCGTTGCTTATGTTTTACAGCCGCGCTAGCCCAGCCCCCGCTCTGTCGTTAGTTAAGTAACCTAACGGGTGATGACGGGACCCCGTGGCGAATGCGAATGGCATAAGCGTACGTCATATTTTGGTTGTTTTCTGCAATGGTAGGTTTAAATGATGGGACGCATTAAAAGAACTAATGCAAGAATATCACGCATTAAAAGAACTAATGCAAGATAATAAACCAAGTTAAAGTCGTTGGAACACTTTCGAAAAACCACTCGGTTCTTTTCAAAACTAACTTTTAAATGCGGAGCTTGAGCCACTCCTTCTAAAAGCTATCTCGTTCCATCGATTATATCAAGTTCACTACGTTCACGGTTTCGCCAAAACCATTCGTAGCCCTCCGTCGTTTCGTATGAATATTCAATAAGTATTCAAGCTATGTTTGTTGACCTTCGTCAAGGCATAGAGATTGGTAGCTGTTGGGTGTTCATATGTAGCATAGATAGATGCGTTGGTTTGGGACAGTCGCATTGCCTTGTTGACCTTCGTCAACGGTATATACGGGTGGGTTCAAATTAACCTGGATAATGACGGGCAGAACTTGACATGTGACTTATGATTTGTTGACCTTCGTCAAGGTCATAAGAGCATGGGGCAAAAATCCACATCGGGAGTTTCAGAAGTACGGAAACTTGCTAGATTTGCATACCATTTGGAGTGTGATGGTTCTGGTAGGATTCCTTCAGTTTCGTCACGCGATGATATTTGGATCCCGATCCTACTGTGAGTATATGCTACTCCTGTAAGTGCACGGCGGCGCCCCGGTCGTCAATCCGACGACCAAATGCGGAAACGGTGATAAACTTTGTGGGTTGCGAACTTAGCAAACCGGCACCACCGCGCACTAAACCCCGGATCGAGCCATTAAACTTGTCCTAGCAAACTAACAAGATAGGGAAGAGATATACCGAGTGATCCGAGTCCTCCGGTCTTCTCGTCATCGTCCCGATCTCCTGCGGAAACTCCGGTCGTCGCCTCCTTGCCGGAAGGGCACCACATCGTCTGCATCTTTTACGGGCTCCCGCCTCTATACCGAGGCAACTCGGGCACGAAGCTGGCAAGTCGACGTGCCCAAGGTTTGCTGTAGAATGTGTAGTGCTTTGTCTCTTTGGGGTTATGTTGCCTTGATGGAGGAATCAACAAGATATGAACTTAGGGATTTTTGGTAGCAATGGAAAAATGAGATGGATGATTAATTTCCCACACCAAATGAAGCCTCTCATTTTTTTTTCTCCCCTCATCTAAATGTGGCCGGCCAAGTTATCATGTGAGAATGGTGGAGTGAAAAATGAAAACAACCATCATTAAACCATGAAGGAGAGTGAGCGTAGTAAAAGTAGAAAGGTGACCATAAACAAACATCAACCATGCTTAACCCTCCATACCCTTTCCAATCTCAATTAATGCAAGTGATGGAGGGAATCAAAGATGCTATCATAATCTATACAATTGCAAGAAACCCCCTCCACAAATGTTATTTGCACAATTGCAAATAACCCCCTCCATCGGAAAAGTCCGGCCGGGAAAGAACAAACGAAAACCGGCCGGAACGGAATGCAAACTGGCAACTCCAGAAAACTGGTCCCATAATAAATTACAGGAAAACCTCGATACTGTGCATACACACCCGCATCTGTATTCCGTCCGGATACAAATGCAAAGAGACAAAATCTACACTGTACTAAACTAGGATCCGGCTTAAACCAAAGCCGGCTAGAAATGTTCGTCCGATCCTGATCCGTGCAATACCGCACGTATCAGATCGAACCCTGCCATATATCCATACGGCCACTAGTACAAACTGTCCGATCCTGATCCGTGCAATACCGCACGTATCTGATCGGACCCTGCCATATCTCCATACGGCCTCTACAGCGTTTCGCCCGAAAGCTTGAGTAACTGAAAGTGTGGTGGACTCTAAAGACTCGTCAATACAATGGTTGTGGATTTAACCACTAGCATGTCAGAGGTATAAGCCAATACGTAACGGGCCACCAGCTATTGACTGAAAGGGACGTCGATGAGCGAACTCATCCTGACACCCTACTGAGCCTGTCAGTGACAATATCCGTACAGTCCGGTCCGTTCGTCTATGAGCATCGCATGTCGGGCCTAGGGGGTTGGTAAAAGTCAGACCCCCAAAAGCGGTACAAGTCGTGTCGGAGTGTAGCCCAGAACACCCTGAGATACTACTGGAATACCTACCAGTAAATCTCTTGCCTTGGCCAAGGACTTCGTGTAATGGCTCTCCTAGACACAGCGCGACCTCACCCCCAATACCGGGAGAGACGAACCCCCGAAGATCCGCTCACTGCCTCCATGTGGCTCGGGACTGTACCCAACTAAAACCTGTTTGCACGACTCCTTTGAGCCGTGGTAGGGTAGTAATCAAAGCACAGTGGGAACTCACACGAGACAAATGACGATCCCCAGGTCGATGAACTAACCTGTACACATGTCACCAGGGAACTGCTATCTGACGTCAGGTATAAGACCAACTAGCAGGTTCCCGGCGAGTCCTGTCCGGTGTACTCATAACCCAATGAGCACCTGTATACATCTTAGGTGATCCAACTGACACCAGTGGCTTGTGAGACCGGCCACCGCCCCTCGTCGGGGTCTCGACTGTATACACTAGTCTACTCTGGAGAATCGATGCCCTGTCTCGAAACTCCCACGACTAGGGACCATTTAAGGATGTGCTTGTAGACCCCAGCTCTCACGTATATGATCGCCCTCATACTGCTGGTCGTCAAGCAAGAATCCTAGGGGCTCTATCAACGTGTGATAGCGACCTGTAAGGTCACCTGAAGCAGTACACGATGATAAAGGTAAACCAGATAGCATACTATCATCTCGAGTAAGACTGTCCTACCGGGATAGGTCCTCCCTCAATCATTGCAATCACGTGCCTGTGATCCAATAATCGACTCTGAGGGCACTATCTCCAACAATCTCCCACTTGCACTCAAGGCTAATTATTGCGATGTCGCATACTCACAGCCCGTGTGATACCGAACACCCAACTCCTCTACTAGTCAGTCTCACAAAACCTGTTTGCGAAACTCTTGCGATCGAGGAATAGCCTCAGTGAGTGGATCCGCCTGGATGTTTCTTTCTATGTCTCTCTATATCTCAAGTTCGCGGAGAAAACCATCTCCCGAAATGAGCAATACCTGTCTTAGAATGTCTGGATGTCTGATGAGACCGAGCTCATAAATGAACTCCAAATCCAAACTTCTTAGACTGTATCGTCAACTGAACTTAATCAGTATCCTGCGCCATGCCACTCTCAGTATTTCCTTGGACCACCTGTCCAAAATACTGCCCCTCGTCAGAAGGAAAACTATAACTCTGACAACCTCCTTGTCGTCCATGTCACCTTAGAAGCCTGGAATGATAACTGTCTCCTAAATGAGGCCGTCGTTATCATATCCCTAGAACATCCACTTATGTTCTAAAACTGCTTCCGACTGTTTCTCCAGGATTGGATCAATGTCAACTTATTGCATCTAGTGCAAGAACAACATCTGGTGTGGTACTTGACATCTCATGATTGACTCAATTGCCTAAGCAAGTGATCTGCCAATCATGCACATCCCTCTCTACTTTAGTCTATAAGACACCTTTAGAGAGGGTGACTCCATTACCTGCAGGTACACTACCGTGCCAGGAGTCGTTCATTCTAAATACTCTTAGAATGTTGTCGAAGTACCCTGATTGGGAAACCACCCAAATCTAGATCTAAAACCATAGAACTAGTAACCAGTATGTCTGATATTGTGTCCAAGCCCCTTGTGGAGAAACCACTGTGTGACGACCAAAGTATAACCGATCGTAGTATAGGAGTTTCCTTTCCTACTCTGTGTATGTCATCCAAATACCAGGATATCACACCCTACTACCTTCTCAACAGATCCATCCCCTATTCTGATGACGTCAAACCTATGACTGTCACATCAGAAATAGATGATCTATCTCCGCTATATCTGCTTTAGTCTATAAATAGACATAAGCCTGATGTCCACCAATGCTTCCGCTGCTCCCACTGACTACGACAACCCTCTGGCAGAGTCATATAGACGCTCACTTCTAAAGCTAGTTTAGAACGACGCTATACTCATCCTCCTGCCGGGTCTCGCAGCCTGGAACAACAACAATGGCAAGTGTGGGTAAACAAGAACTTCCCTGTCACCGTCCTTGAGGCTATCGGAGTACCTCTCGGGTGCCTGAAGTTACCCACCTTATCTGCGGAGTGGCCAATGGAATGTCAAATCAGATTGAATCTTTAGGTTCCTTATCAAATCTTCAGTAATCGTTTGCGGTTCTGGAATCACTTCCAGTTCTACCATACTCCCACTACTGTTTTTGAAAAAATCCATTTTTAATAAAA
Organism: Agapanthus africanus; assembly: GCA_030015575.1. Classification (NCBI taxonomy): domain Eukaryota; kingdom Viridiplantae; phylum Streptophyta; class Magnoliopsida; order Asparagales; family Amaryllidaceae; genus Agapanthus; species Agapanthus africanus. The sequence goes on from CM057341.1 coordinate 598,060,805, forward strand.
CTGTGGCGAGTCTAGAACAATATTTCTATCGATCTGCCAGATGGTAGAAAGTCAACCCTCATCATAGCCTGGGTCAACCCACAAACAGCCATTACAGAAACGTGCCTTGAGTTATCCAGAGTCTGGTTTTAATCATAAGCCGGACAACTCCCCGTACCTTAACAATGTTAAGATATGAACTGTACTATATCCAATATAGAACCAGAGGCACTGATTTAATTGAACCAGATTCAAATCATGCAGCTATCTCCAGTGCATGTCAACTAAATGGAAGGAGGCCGATCAGCGTTACTCAACTTAGGAATGCTTCCAATTATGAGTAACCAGAAAGAGAAGCAATTTCTCTTTATCATTACTATCAACTGAATACCATACACAAGTATCTACATCTTCGATCACTTTGAAGAATCCCGATACTTGCTATACCTGGTTCTCTACTTTATTCAAATACCTATAACTCCTCAAAACTTAGACCCTGTGTTTCTACGAAACACATGTCTAAGAACTAGAGAAGTTAAAAGTAAACAGAATATAGTATGAGGACCAACCCCTCTGTCCTAATGGACACTGGACAACATACAATACTCTGTATAAGTCCGCCGAGTCTAACAACTCTTTCACTGTGTGTCGTAGGTTGAAAACTGTACTTATGGTTAAGAAGAATTACACCGCTGTTTAATGCTCCTTACCTAACCATCCACTGATATAGGTAAATGTCATTGACATAATATCAAAAGGTATATCTCACTCTATGAAAATAGACGTACAGATATATCAATTTGAAATTGGTGCACAACAGCGGATATTCAAAACCAAATATTTGCCGACCGGCAAACAGCCCAGGTGATCTCCTCAAATATCACCGATTACAACGAATCCCGATATAATGAGGATGATCACCCAATTCCCAATAACTTACTCCCACTCAACATCTGTAAAACCATACAGATATGAGAATCAAACCTGGTAAATACATACCCTGGAGCAAGTGTCTGATCGGGAAATCAGTTTTCCTTTAACAGTACGCAGTTGAACTGAAACATTAAAATGTTTCGATGGGGTATCCTGGTATTCCTAGTAATGCCTCTACCATTATCCAGATTCACAACTATAACCGTATAATTCTTTGCCACCTCTCCAAATCCCTTTATATGTCTTTAGTCATTACCTTCTGCACACCCCAAAGGCCAAATGGTTTTCTTCCTTCCCTACCGTTCGGCACCAGCCTATGGTTTGGAAGAAGACTATCCAATAAGCATAATGGGTGTACTGTCCCAATCCTAGGAGCACTCGCAATGCGAGAGAAGGTGAAGATAAAAGACAACCTGAATAAATCCTATTCCTATTTCTCCTGAACCAGAATCCATCCCCGAGCTGGAACAAGTTCCTTTCGAGTTCGTATATAACCATACGATGGAATATCCAATAAACTGTGGATCTTCGTAGTGATACGGAGTGTCCTGGAGAAATACAAAGGTGATTTAGGATTGGCGAAGAAATACTTGGTTTGGTCGTGAATATCAGTCGCAATTTACTTTGCCCTCTTACTAATCCCTTGCTTTGTCTTAATCTTAATACCTTCTGTACACCGTTTAGGCTAATTGGTTTTCTTCATTCCCTACCGGTCGGCACCAGCCTAAGATTTGGAAGAAGACTATCCAATTTGCGTAATAGGTGTACTATCTCCTAAACCAAGGAGTACTCGCAATGAGAGAAGGTGAAAAGAAAAGACAACTGAATAATCCTATTCGTTTTCTCCAAAACCGGAAACCATCCTCGAATAAATTCCTTCGAGTTCGTATATAACCATACGATGGTTTTGTCCAATGGAAGTGGACATTCGTAGTAATACGGGGTGTTCTGGAGAAAAGGGTAAAAGTAGGAGTGGCAATGAGGTCTGCAACTCTGACAATCCAAAAGCTAGTGTAAAGAAGGTTCGGTCAACTTGGTCACTGAGTCATAGTTTAGGGTCGGGTCAATGGTCGCTGCCAAAGAGAGAGAGAAAAGAAACACTCAGCGTGCACTCTACCCTAGATCAGAATGGTTACCAATTTATCTAATCTGGAAACCTCCCACTGTACCTCAAATTCTCCTCCAAACCTGAAAGAAGAATTAGTCGGGGTCACCCGAGGAGTAAACTAATTCATCAGTGGGAATCGGGATCCAACTATCATTGCATGATAACGTGACGGAATCCGCTCACGCTATCACACTCCAGAAGGTATGCGCATATCTGGCAAGTTTCGGTTCTTTTGAAACTCCCGATGTGATTTTTACCCCATGCTCTTATGACCTTGACTTTGGCCAACAAATCATAAGTCACATGTCAAGTTCTACCCGTCATTCTCCAGGTTGATTTGAGCCCATCCGTACAAGCCCTTGACTTTGGCCAACAAGGCTATACGACTGCCCCAAACCAACGCATCTATCTATGCTGCATATGAATAACCAACAGCTACCAAACACTGTGCCTTGACTTTGGCCAACAAACACAGCTTGAATACTATTGACTACCCATATGAAACGACGGAGGGCTACGAATGGTTTCTGGCGAAAACCTTTAACGTAATGAACTTGATATCGTTGAAGGAACGGATAGCTTTTTAGAAAATATAGTGACGAAAACCTTTACTAAAGAGGTCACTCCCGGTGAAGGGATCTCGGCTCTTTCCCCGTAGAATGGGGTGCTGGATATTCATAACCGAATATCACTGTGCAAAGCAAAAGTAATCGGCTATAGTGAAGTTAATGCCCTGACGCAAACTTCTGTCCAAGGGGTCACTCCCGGTGAAGGGATCTCGGCCCTTGCCTCGTCGACTGAGGAGCAGGATATTCCAAATGAATACCACGATGCAAAACAAAAGTGAACGTCCTTGCAATAACAGCTTTTTGAAAAGTGTTCCAACAACATCAGAATAGGTTTGTTTAACTTGCATTGATCCGAATCAACGTAGTCCCATCAATTGATCACACCACAAAGAACGAAAATATACTGACGTACGTATATGTCATCCGCATTCGCCACTGGGTCCCGTCATCACCCGTTAAGTTAGCTAACTAACGGCAGAGCGGGGACTGGACTAGCGCGGATGAAAAACATATACAACATCTACTAATATATATACCAATATATAGTATTTCGCTCAAGGCGTGAATAAAATGCAACATCACAGAAATGTACAGCATCACAGAACAATACAGATATCTGGGATCCCCGGGTTTCACAGAGCCACTACTGAAACCCGATGTTCCCCTGGTCGTGTGGATAGCCTGTGCAATGAAATCCTAGACCCCTACGGGCACGGCAAGTCACCCGCCAAAACCTGAAGCGAGGCAGCCCCCCTCAGCACCGTGAATGGACCACCCAGCAATTCACGGAATCCGGTAACTTGGGCACCCCTCCTGGGTCAACCTGTACCCCCTACGAGTGCGGCGAATAGCCCGCCAATTCCAGACTGAAGCCTCCTCCGTCTCAATGCCCTGAGATGCGGGCCCGTTGCCCTCTAGAACCCGGCTATCCGTGCACCCCTCCGCGAGGTAACCCTAGTACAGAAAGTAAAATATACATACAACGGGTACATCGACCGCAACCAGGTCGTGCCCCAAAAGAATAATACAAACAGGCAGTGACGGCAGTCCACATGTCGGACGTTCGCCCCGCAATATCAAATGTACATGATACAACAGAAACTGTACTAGCATTGCATCCAGGCTATCCCCCCGACCGATCCGCAACAACACAGCAAATACATAGAACATCAACGTGAAGGTCACGTTCGCAAATCCGTCTAACCGGGCTATAGCAGTTAGACAGGATTTACCGATCGAGTGACATTCACGGTCGCAGATATAATGTAAATACTGTGAAATATTGTGTTTAAAATATCCAATCGATCAAAAATTAACAAGTGGGCCCCCAAGCAAAACTGTAGCACTCACAGAAATTCTGGGCCCAATCTTAATATTCCAAAACCCCTAATTAAAGCCCAGAAGCCCACTGGAGAATTTCGAAGCATTGATCCCACCAACCTGCGGCGGAACCGCGGCAACAAGGGGGGTTTTGCCGCGGTTCCGCGCTCGAGATGAGGGATCATTGTCTCGAATTTTCCCAGAGTTCTTAGAACTCCCTGCACATCATTCTGAGACAACCTGAAAAATTTTTTGAGACCAAAAATTTTCAACAGAAACTGATGCTAACAAATAATATAGATTTTGGAATTTTGGTCGATCGGAAATGCAAAACACATCAAACGAAGCTAGACGAAGTTAATGGCGAGGCTCTGATACCACTGTAAGTGCACGGCGGCGCCCCGGTCGTCAATCCGACGACTAAATGCGGAAACGGTGATAAACTTTGTGGGTTGCGAACTTAGCAAACCGGCACCACCGCGCACCAAACCCCGGATCGAGCCATTAAACTTGTCCTAGCAAACTAACAAGATAGGGAAGAGATATACCGAGTGATCCGAGTCCTCCGGTCTTCTCGTCATCGTCCCGATCTCCTGCGGAAACTCCGGTCGTCGCCTCCTTGCCGGAAGGGCACCACATCGTCTGCATCTTTTACGGGCTCCCGCCTCTATACCGAGGCAACTCGGGCACGAAGCTGGAAGTCGACGTGCCCAAGGTTTGCTGTAGAATGTGTAGTGCTTTGTCTCTTTGGGGTTATGTTGCCTTGATGGAGGAATCAACAAGATATGAACTTGGGGATTTTTGGTAGCAATGGAAAAATGAGATGGATGATTAATTTCCCACACCAAATGAAGCCTCTCATTTTTTTTTCTCCCCTCATCTAAATGTGGCCGGCCAAGTTATCATGTGAGAATGGTGGAGTGAAAAATGAAAACAACCATCATTAAACCATGAAGGAGAGTGAGTGTAGTAAAAGTAGAAAGGTGACCATAAACAAACATCAACCATGCTTAACCCTCCATACCCTTTCCAATCTCAATTAATGCAAGTGATGGAGGGAATCAAAGATGCTATCATAATCTATACAATTGCAAGAAACCCCCTCCATAAATGTTATTTGCACAATTGCAAATAACCCCCTCCATCGGAAAAGTCCGGCCGGGAAAGAACAAACGAAAACCGGCCGGAACGGAATGCAAACTGGCAACTCCAGAAAACTGGTCCCATAATAAATTACAGGAAAACCCCGATACTGTGCATACACACCCGCATCTGTATTCCGTCCGGATACAAATGCAAAGAGACAAAATCTACACTGTACTAAACTAGGATCCGGCTTAAACCAAAGCCGGCTAGAAATGTTCGTCCGATCCTGATCCGTGCAATACCGCACGTATCAGATCGAACCCTGCCATATATCCATACGGCCACTAGTACAAACTGTCCGATCCTGATCCGTGCAATACCGCACGTATCTGATCGGACCCTGCCATATCTCCATACGGCCTCTACAGCGTTTCGCCCGAAAGCTTGAGTAACTGAAAGTGTGGTGGACTCTAAAGACTCGTCAATACAATGGTTGTGGATTTAACCACTAGCACGTCAGAGGTATAAGCCAATACGTAACGGGCCACCAGCTATTGACTGAAAGGGACGTCGATGAGCGAACTCATCCTGACACCCTACTGAGCCTGTCAGTGACAATATCCGTACAGTCCGGTCCGTTCGTCTATGAGCATCGCATGTCGGGCCTAGGGGGTTGGTAAAAGTCAGACCCCCAAAAGCGGTACAAGTCGTGTCGGAGTGTAGCCCAGAACACCCTGAGATACTACTGGAATACCTACCAGTAAATCTCTTGCCTTGGCCAAGGACTTCGTGTAATGGCTCTCCTAGACACAGCGCGACCTCACCCCCAATACCGGGAGAGACGAACCCCCGAAGATCCGCTCACTGCCTCCATGTGGCTCGGGACTGTACCCAACTAAAACCTGTTTGCACGACTCCTTTGAGCCGTGGTAGGGTAGTAATCAAAGCACAGTGGGAACTCACACGAGACAAATGACGATCCCCAGGTCGATGAACTAACCTGTACACATGTCACCAGGGAACTGCTATCTGACGTCAGGTATAAGACCAACTAGCAGGTTCCCGGCGAGTCCTGTCCGGTGTACTCATAACCCAATGAGCACCTGTATACATCTTAGGTGATCCAACTGACACCAGTGGCTTGTGAGACCGGCCACCGCCCCTCGTCGGGGTCTCGACTGTATACACTAGTCTACTCTGGAGAATCGATGCCCTGTCTCGAAACTCCCACGACTAGGGACCATTTAAGGATGTGCTTGTAGACCCCAGCTCTCACGTATATGATCGCCCTCATACTGCTGGTCGTCAAGCAAGAATCCTAGGGGCTCTATCAACGTGTAATAGCGACCTGTAAGGTCACCTGAAGCAGTACACGATGATAAAGGTAAACCAGATAGCATACTATCATCTCGAGTAAGACTGTCCTACCGGGATAGGTCCTCCCTCAATCATTGCAATCACGTGCCTGTGATCCATTAATCGACTCTGAGGGCACTATCTCCAACAACTCCTCGGGAAATTTCTCACTAAACGATCAATGCTATAAACCTAGTAGGTGTCTAGAAAGGTGTTAGCGGGGCTACGCCCCCAGGGAAAAGAGGTTCTTGAATTAAGGAACTTCGCGAAAGCGTTGGAAAACCTCCCTCGAAGTACCGACACTGGCCTGGCTGAACGGTTAAGCAAGTATTGTGCGGTGGGATTGATCCCGACTAATTCTTCCTTTGTGGTTTGAGGAGGGATTCGAGAGACAGTGGGAGCCATCCTGTTTAGACAAATTAAAAACCATTCTAAACTTGCAAGAGCATCGTGCTAAGTGTTTCTTCTCTCCCCCTGCAGCGACCAAATCGAAATGACTGGACTTAAGTTACTTCTAGATAAAAACATACTGACAGGGCCAAACTACAAAGATTGGCTAAGGAATGTCAAAATGGCAATCACTTACGACAAGCTGGGGTATCTTCTTACCACCAAAGCTCCCCCCGTCCCAGGTCCTACCTCCAGCGTCGCGGATAAGGAAATCCGTAAGACTTGGGAGATTGATTGCGCGAAGGCCAAGTGCCTCGTGCTTGCCTCTATGGACAACGATCACCAGAGGAGGCACGAGAATATGGACTTGGAATCCATATTTCTTCATACAAAAGAACTGTATGGAGAGCAGTCTCGTATCGCAAGATACGAAGTGTCGAAGAAGTTATTTTCGGCAAAGTTGGCCGTCGGATCATCGGTAGCGGACCACGTGCTTAAGATGATTGGCTACATTGAGGAGCTCGCGGAACTTGGGACCACGTTGGATAGTGAACTCTATACAGATTTAGTTCTCCAGTCCCTTCCTTCCCCTTACGCCGAGTTCATACTGAATTTCAACTTGCAAGAAAAGGAAGTTGAACTTTCAGAACTCCTCAACATGCTGAGGAGCGCAGAGGGCACCCTACAGAAAGGTAGGGAAACACCCGCTTTGTTTGTAGGAGGATCTTCTTCCTCTAGGTCCAAGGCGAAAGCCAAGGGAAAGAGGAAGAAAGCCCCCGCCAAACCAAGAGGCGGTGTTAGTAAAGTGGGAACGAAGGGAAAGGAAAAGGCAACAAAGATAGCGGGGAAGCTTGTGGGTAAAGAGGAATGCTTCTATTGTCACAAGAGTGGACACTAGAAGAAAGATTGCAGGGCTTGGAAAGCCAGGACACAGGAACTGAAGCAGGTTGCGGCTTCAGCTTCAGGTGTGTATGTTATTGAAAACTGTCTTTCTATAAACTCTACTTCCTGGGTATTGGATACCGGATCAGGATCTCATATCTGTAATTCTTTGCAGGAGTTGAGAAACCGTAGGTTTTTGAAGGCAGGTGACATGACCCTTAGAGTTGCGAACGGAGCTAGCATGGATGCTAAAGCCGTGGGGGACTATCACCTGGGAATGTCAGATGGACATGTTTTGGTTTTGCGTAATTGCTTTTTTGTACCCAACGCAACTTGTAATATCATTTCTGTATCTTTGGTTTCTAAAGAAGGTTATGAATTTGCGTTTGTAAGTAATGTTGTAAACATTCACCTTAATCAAGTTCTGATTGGGTCAGGTACACTGAGCAATGGTATATACGTATTAAACCAACCACAGATTTTCAATGTCCAGAATACACACAAAAGAAAGTCTCCAGATATCAATCAGGCTTTCTTATGGCATTGTAGACTGGGTCACATCAATGAGACACGGTTGACTAAGTTACATAAAGAAGGATACTTGGATCCGTTCGAGTATCAGTCTTATGCCACTTGTGAATCTTGTCTCATGGGAAAGATGACAAAGACTCCATTCACTGGACACGGAGAAAGAGCGAGCGAGCTCTTGGGACTCATACACAGTGACGTGTGTGGTCCAATGTCTACACATGCGCGAAGCGGTTATTCATACTTCATTACTTTCACAGACGATTTCTCTAGGTATGGACATGTCTTCTTAATGAAGCACAAATCCGAGGCCTTTGAGAAATTTCGGGATTACAAGAATGAAGTTGAAAAACAAACAGGCAAAAGTATTAAGATTCTAAGATCGGATCGAGGTGGTGAATACTTGAGTGCCGAGTTCCTGGACTATTTAAAAGAGAATGGAATTCTCTCTCAGCGTACTCCTCCATACACTCCGCAACATAACGGTGTATCGGAAAGGAGGAATCGAACCCTATTGGATATGGTTCGTTCCATGATGAGTAAGGCTGAGTTACCGCGATCTTTCTGGGGCTATGCACTAGAAGTAGCTGCATATCTCTTGAACAAGGCTCCCACCAAGACTGTGCCTACCACTCCATATCAGATGTGGAGTGGGAAGAAACCCTGTCTTAAGTACCTTAAGATATGGGGATGTCCAGCTTTTGTAAAAAAGCAGCATGCGGACAAGCTCGAGGCACGTTCAGTACAGTGTAAGTTTGTGGGATACCCAAAGAACTCCAGGAGGTATCTGTTCTATTCCGCTGAGGAACAAAAGGTTTTTGTTTCTCAACATGCCCGCTTCTTGGAAACTGAGTTTTTGGAAACCCAGATAAGTGGGAACGCAATAGAACTGGAAGAAATTCCAGAACCACAAGCTATTACTGAAAGCTTGGAAGAGCCAGTAGGTTCAAAAGAACAGGACATTCCTATGCCGCTCCGCAGAAGTAGTAGGCAGTCTCATCCGCCCGAGAGATACTACGGTTTTCTCATAGACGGGGATAGAGAGGATTGCATCATAGATTATGATGAGCCTACTAGCTTCCAGCAGGCCGTTCAGAGCGTTGACTCGGTAAAATGGCTGGATGCAATGAGGACCGAAATGGAGTCCATGTACACCAACAAAGTATGGACGTTGGACATTGCTCCAGACGGGGTAAAACCCGTAGGATGCAAGTGGATCTTCAAAAGGAAGATTGGTGTAGATGGACAGGTTGAGACCTATAAAGCTAGACTTGTAGCAAAGGGTTTCCGTCAAAGACCTGGCTTGGACTATGACGAAACCTTTTCTCCAGTGGCTATGCTGAAATCCATTCGGATCCTTCTTGCCATTGCTGCCTTCCACGATTATGAGATTTGGCAGATGGACGTAAAAACCGCTTTTCTAAATGGAAATTTAGAGGAGTGTGTCTATATGGATCAGCCAGAGGGTTTCATTCAGAGTGGGAGCAGCGGAAAGGTGTGCAAGTTGCTTAAGTCCATCTATGGACTAAAGCAGGCATCGCGGAGTTGGAACATCTGTTTTGATGAAACGGTCAAAGAATTTGGCTTTATCAAAAATCCAGATGAACCATGCATCTATTGTAGATTTGTAGCGAGAACTGTAGTATTCCTCGTTTTATACGTGGATGACATTCTCTTAATAGGAAATGACATTCCTATGCTACAATCTGTCAAGGGATTCTTGTCACACAGGTTCTCCATGAAAGACCTGGGTGATGCCTCTTACATCCTGGGGATCCGGATCCATCGTGATAGATCCAAGAGGATATTAGGACTTTCACAGTCCAGGTACATCGACACCGTACTGAAAAGATTCAGTATGGAAGATTCCAAGTGCGGTAACCTACCGGCTTGTCACGGGATCACCCTCTCTAAAGAGATGTGTCCCAAGACTGATTTGGAGAGGGATCGCATGTCTATTATACCCTACGCTTCTGCGGTAGGCTCTATAATGTATGCGATGTTGTGTACCAGACCGGATGTAGCTTATGCACTGAGTGTAGTAAGCCGGTATCAGTCAAACCCAGGGGAGAAACACTGGATAGCAGTAAAGAACATTCTCAAGTACCTGAGGAGGACTAAGGAGATGTTCTTGGTGTATGGCGGAAAAGACCTCCAGATCGAGGCCTTTGCTGACTCCAGCTTCCAGAGTGACAAGGATGATTCCAAGTCCATGTCGGGTTTTGTCTTTACCCTCAATGGAGGGGCGGTGTGTTGGAAGAGTTCCAAACAGGAAACCGTTGCAGACTCGACGATGGAAGCGGAATACATCGCTGCATCTGATGCCGCAAAAGAAGCTGTCTGGATGAGGAAGTTCTTGAAAGAACTTCAGGTGGTTCCGTCCATTGTTGACCCAATACCTTTGCAAGCCGAAGTTTCTAGTTCTCTCAAAGTTCGAGAAAGAGCCCGAAGGTTGAACCCTCAGGTGGATCCATCTTTGACGGAAGAAGGCTACGCGGAAAGAACCATCAACCTCTACTAGGTTTCAAGAAGAAGGAGTTCAAGTTAGGTATAACCACTTTGCCGAGTAGTTAACTCTTCTTTGCAAGTATACTAGTTTAGTTTAGCAAAGATCCGGCTTTTACGGTCCATGTTACAAAGTTTAGAAAAAAATTTGTTTTACCGTTTCCGCATCCCCGAAAGTACCGGGAGAGGTAACGTGGACCTAACAGTGGTATCAGAGCCTAACTAAACTTAAACTAGCTTGGTAGCGAAGTGTATGGAAGTTCGAAACGGAAAAATCACAAAAACCGGAAATCAAAAACCCTAAGTTTCTGTTGAAATTTTTTGTGCTCTAAAAGTAAAAAGTTTTACTCCTAAAATCGGCTCAGGGTTTTGTAAGAACACCCACCAAAAACGATCCCATGAAACCTTCAAACCGCCGCGGATCCGCGGCCTCAGCTATTCTCTTCGCCGCGGATCCGCCGCCGTTTAGGCTCTTCATGTGATCGTGTTTTGTGCAGTGTTCTTCTGGTAGGGTTTTGGGATTTTTAAAATATATTATATGTGCCCAGATTTTCCAGAATAGAAATTTGTTTTTGGGGGCCTATAATTCCGTATTTTTTTCCGAACTTCACTACACTTTGACTATGTTGGTTATATCTGTGATGTTTGTATGTATTGAAAGTCGGCTAATCGCTATAAGTCGATTAGTCGGGGTTATACATCTCTGTGATCTGTGTTTGACATTGGAATGTGTATATGAATGTGTTGGACTGTCGCGGGTGAATAGCCGGGGTGGATGTGAGATGAGCTTTTGTTTTTCTTTCATTCATTTGTAAATGTAAATTGATGTAATAATATTATTTGTATGGCCGCACAACCGGGTCGGGGTTGTAGCCGTCATTGTATAATTCTTTTTACTGTTTTTACTCCTAGGATAGACCCGTGGAGGGGGTGCACAAACTACCGGGTACTTGGCGGGTAGTTTGCCGCACCCGTAGGGGTCTTGGGTGGAGTTTTGGCTATTCATCGCGACCGTGTAATCCGCTTTTCGTTGCAGGCTCGAACGGATTGCGGATTCCTAGTATATCCAATGTATTCATCTGTGATCTGTAATTGTTAGTGTATATGCCCTAGAGGCCATTACTGTATCATACTAGTTTGTATATTACTTAATGGAAGCTTGGGATATTCACCTTGTATAAACAATCTTGCTCAATATAGTAGTATGCTATTTGGTTTGTTTCTACTTCAATGTGTACATGTGTTTATTTTGCGATATCACCTATACGCATTAGTGGAGCCCTTAGGATCTTTGCTTGATTACCAGCGTTGTGATGGCAGTCACACTAGTGGGGGCTGGGTAATCTATAAGCACACCCTTATACAGGTCCCTAGTCGCAGGATTATCGAGACAGGGCATCGATACTCCGGAGTAGACTAGCGTATGCGCTTCTCATCCCAGTGTGGGAGATGGTCTGTCCCACAGCCATCAGTACGTCGTACTGGAGATAGTATACGGGTGCTCGTTAGGTTACGAGTACACTGGACAGGACTCGTCGGGAACTGACAGGTTGGTATTATACCTATCGTCAGTTATCAGTTCCCAGGTGACATGAGTACAGCTTAGTCCGCTGACTTGACACTGGCACTTCGCCTCGAGTGTGTTCCCACTGTACTTTGACTACTACCCTACCACGGCTCAAAGGAGTCGTGCAAACAGGTGGTAGTTTGGTGCAGTGCCGGTTAGACAGGATTCGTCTCTCCCGGTATTGGGGGTTGACATCGCGCTGTGTCTAGGAGAGCCATTACACGAGTAGTCCCTGGCCAGGGCAAGCGAGATATACTGGTAGGCTTCCAGTGTTATCTCAGGGTGTTTTGGGCTTCACTCCGACACGACTTGTACCGCTATTGGGGGACTGACGTTTACCGCCCCTAGGCCCGACATGCGATGTATCAGACAAACAGACCGGACTGTACGGAGAATGTCACATTCAGACTCAGTAGGAGTTCAGATGGGGTTCACCTCGTCAGCCTTCTTGTCGGCATCTGCCTGGGGACCGTTACGCACAGCTAGTGCCGCTTGCGGTCTGTGGTTAAACCCACTGCCAGCGTAGTGTCGAGTCTTTAGAGTCCCACACAGAGGGTATTCGCCTCTGGGCAAAACAGAGTAGAGGTCGCATGGTTTTGCGACAGGGTTCGTTCTCATCCGCGCACTTGTGCACGTTTGGAGTCCGGACGGATATTGCCAGCGGGCTCTGGTTTGAGCCGGATACTGGTATATGTTTTGGGGTTACTTTTATCTCTCAGTATTCATGTTCCTCGGAACAAGAATGCAGGTGTGTATGCACAGTTGTTTGAGGCGGAAGAAGAGGTTTTTCATTAGGGTTTCGGAACGGGTGCGCATGCACAGTTGACAGTCGTCTTTTTTCCAAACCCTAATGAATTAGTGAGATATCTATTAATAATAGTAATTAAATGAAATTATGTTATGGTTGGTTTTGTTGACTTGTTGACCATGGTTGACTTGTTGACCATGGTTGAATGTTTGACCATCATCATTATTTTGCAAGGATGCTCCTTGATTCTTGCCAACATTCATTTAATGAAGTATGATAGTGGTCATTCCAAAACAACCATCAACTATTCTCATTTGAATTATTATTACTAATTAGATAATTCTTTTTCTTTTGATATGGTTGCAAAAAGGAAAAAGATAGCTCATTCTATCATAATCATTCTCTCTCCTCACTTCATCTTCTTCTTCCTCAAGCTCAAGGAGAATCCTTCTCATGTGTTGAGAATCCCTCTCCTTGAAAAGAAAACAACCCCTAGACACTCTCTACTCACTCTAGGATCAAAGGTTTAGCAAGCTGAAGTTTCTAGTTCTCTCAAAGTTCGAGAAAGAGCCCGAAGGTTGAACCCTCAGGTGGATCCATCTTCGACGGAAGAAGGCGACGAGGAAAGAACCATCAACCTCTACAAAGTTTGAAGAAGAAGGAGTTCAAGTTTAGGTATAACCATCTTTCCGAGTAGCTAACTCTCTTTAGCTTGTTTGCTAGTTTTAGTTTAGGAAAAGATCCCGACTTTGTTTAGTCCATGTTGCCCCATGCGCCAAAAATTTGATTTTTATACCGTTTCCGCCTCTCCGCAAGAACCGGGGGACGCAACGTGGACTTACAGTAATGTCTATCATTGCTTTATATTTAGGCGTTGCTTATGTTTTACAGCCGCGCTAGCCCAGCCCCCGCTCTGTCGTTAGTTAAGTAACCTAACGGGTGATGACGGGACCCCGTGGCGAATGCGAATGGCATAAGCGTACGTCATATTTTGGTTGTTTTCTGCAATGGTAGGATTTAAATGATGGGATGCATTAAAAGAACTAATGCAAGAAAATAAACCTAAAAGACGTTGTTGGAACAAGTTTTTCAAAAAGCTGTTATTACAAGGACGTTCATCTTTTTGTTTTGCATCGAGGTATTCGGTTATGAATGCCCAGCACCTCAATCGACGAGGCAAGGGCCGAGATCCCTTCATCGGGAGTGACCCCTTGGACAAAAGTTTGCGTCAGGGTAATAACTTCACTATAGTCGATTATTCTTGCTTTGCATCGAGGTATTCAGTTTGGAATATCCTGCACCTCATTCGACGAGGAAAGAGCCGAGATCCCTTCACAGGGAGTGACCTCTTTAGCAAAAGTTTTCTCCACTATATTTTCAAAAAGATTACCAGGTTCCTTCAACGATATCAAGTTCATTACGTTAACGGGTTTTTCGCCAAAAGCCCAGCCGTAGCCCTCCGTCGTTTCGGATAATTAATACTTAGTATTCGTGCTGCGTTTGTTGATTATTCGTCAAGGCACAGTGAACGGTAGCTGAGTAATAATTTTCTGTTACACTAATAGATGCGATTGGTTAGGACGGTCGCATGATTTTGTTGATTATTCGTCAAGGATCATGCGGGCGGGTCTAATGCAATCCTGGATAACGACGGGTTGAACTTGACTAGGACCTTTTGATTTGTTGATTATTCGTCAAGGTCACTTGGGTCCTAGGGGCAAAAACCACATCGGGAGTTTCAAAAGTACTGAAACTTGCAGATTTAGCATACCTTCTGGAGTGTGGTGACTAGAGTGGATTCCATCTAGGTCATCACACAATGATAGTTGGATCCCGATCCCACTGATGAGTTGGATTACTCTTGGGAGATTATTTCACTAAACGATAAATGCTATAAACCTAGTAGGTGTCTAGAAAGGTGTTAGCGGGGCTACGCCCCCAGGGAAAAGAGGTTCTTGAATTAAGGAACTTCGCGAAAGCGTTGGAAAACCTCCCTCGAAGTACCGACACTAGCCTGGCTGAAAGGTTAAGCAAGTATTGTGACGTGAATTAAAATCCTGACTAATTCTTCTTTTAAAAGGTTTTAAGAAGAATTTGAGTAAACAGTGGGAGACATCCTGGTTAGATAAATTAATAAACCAATCTAATCTTGCAAAAGCATACGCTGAGTGTTTCTTTTCTCTCTCTCCAGGCAGCAACCTTTTCACGCCCTAATCAAGATAATAAAATGTATCGCTTGACCGATCCGAATTCTTATTCGGGACTGGGGAAAGTTGGTTCAGCTCTAACTTGTGACAACAGTCATGAGTATGAGAAAGGGAAAGGGGATTGTATGGATTTCCAGGATACCCAGTTGAAGAAGAAGCATGGCTTTGCATCTACTTCAGGTGTTCTTGTAATTGAGAACTGTTTTACGGTCAGCCCTACCTCCTGGGTACTTGATACCGGATCAGGATCTCATATCTGTAATTTATTGCAGGGACTGAGAAAAAGTAGGAAAGTTGCACCGGGTGATATGTCGCTCAGAGTAGCGAACGGAGCACAAGTTAATGCGGCAGCCGTCGGTGAATATCACCTAGTATTGCCAAATGGCAAGACTATGATTTTGATCGATTGCTACTATGTACCCTCCATGGTTTGCAACATCATATCAGTTTCTTTACTCGATAAAGATAGATATAACTTTGTTCTTGAAAAGAATATCATGAACATTTACCTTCATAAGGTACTGGTTGCAGAGGGTACACTGTGTAATGGTATCTACGTTCTAAATCAGAATACAGTTCTCAATATACAAAACACACGCAAGAGGAAGAATTTAGATACGAATGAATCCTACTTGTGGCATTGTAGACTTGGTCATATCGGAGAGAAAAGACTGAGTAAGTTGCATAAAGATGGACTCTTGGATACGTTCGAGCTTTCATCTTATGAAACTTGTCAGTCTTGTCTCAAAGGGAAGATGACCAAATCTCCGTTCACCGGACATGGAGAAAGAGCAGCAGAGCTCTTGGGACTCGTACATAGTGATGTATGTGGTCCGATATCTATACATGCAAGGGGTGGGTTCTCGTACTTCATCACATTCACTGACGATCTCTCTAGGTTCGGATATGTGTATCTGATGAAACACAAATCTGAAGCTTTTGAGAAATTCAAGGAATTCAGAAACGAAGTAGAGAACCAGGCAGGCAAAAGTATCAAGATCCTCCGGTCTGACAGGGGAGGGGAGTACTTAAGCACGGAATTCCTAGATTACTTAAAAGAGAATGGTATTCTCTCTCAGCTTACACCTCCTTATACACCACAGCACAACGATGTATTGGAGCGGAGGAATCGTACCCTATTGGATATGGTTCGCTCCATGATGAGTAGTGTTGAGTTACCTCTTTCATTCTGGGGACATGCGCTTCAGACAGCGGCATACCTTTTGAATCAAGTTCGGTCCAAATCTGTGCCTAAAACTCCGTATGAAATATGGAGCAGTAAGAAACCATGTCTGAAGTTTATTAAGATATGGGGTTGTCCGGCCTATGTGAAGACACAGAAACCGGACAAGCTAGAGGCACGATCAGTTCTGTGTAAATTTATGGGATATCCTAAAAACTCACTGGGATATCTGTTCTACCACACTGAGGAACAGAAGGTGTTTGTATCTCGCCACGCCACCTTCTTAGAAAGGGAGTTTCTTGCAAAAGAAACTAGTGGGAGTTCGGTAGAACTGGAAGAAATTCAGCGACCACAAAATGTAACTGAAAATTTAGAGGAACCGCTAGATTCTATAACCCCAGACGAACCTCAGCCACTCCGCAGATCTGGTAGGATTTCTCATCCGCCCGAGAGATACTACGGTTTTCTCATAGACGGGGACCGAGAGGATTGCATCTTGGAAGAAGATGACCCTACCAGTTTCAGGCAGGCCATTATCAGTAGGGACTCTGATAAATGGCAGGAAGCAATGCAATCCGAAATGGAGTCCATGTACGCCAATAAAGTGTGGACCTTGGATATTGCTCCACCTGGGGTAAAACCCGTTGGATGCAAATGGATCTACAAAAGAAAACTTGGTGTAGATGGGCAGGTGGAAACCTATAAAGCTAGACTCGTTGCAAAAGGTTTTCGTCAAAGACCTGGTTTGGACTATGATGAAACTTTTTCTCCGGTGGCTATGCTCAAATCCATTCGGATCCTACTTGCCATTGCTGCCTTCCATGACTATGAAATCTGGCAGATGGATGTTAAAACGGCTTTCCTAAACGGTTGTCTGGAAGAGTGCGTTTACATGGATCAACCAGAAGGTTTCGTAGACAGTGGGAGCAGCGGAAAGGTGTGCAAGTTGCTTAAATCCATTTATGGATTAAAGAAGGCATCGCGGAGCTGGAACATCTGTTTTGATGAGGCAATCAAGGAATTTGATTTCATCAAGAACGAAGATGAACCCTGTGTGTATAAGAAGATTGTAGGACGAACTGTCGTATTCCTAGTCTTGTACGTGGACGACATTCTTTTGATAGGAAATGATATTCCTATGCTACAATCGGTCAAGCTATTTTTGTCACAAAGGTTCTCCATGAAGGACCTGGGTGATGCCTCGTACATTCTGGGGATCAAGATCTATAGAGATAGATCCAAGAAACTATTGGGACTTTCGCAGTCCAGGTACATAGAGACCGTACTAAAGAGATTTAGTATGGAGGGTTCCAAGCGCGGTAACATACCCGCATTGCACGGAATTACCCTCTCTAAGAAGATGTCTCCTAAGACTGACGAGGAGAGGGTTCGCATGAGCACTATACCCTACGCTTCGGCGGTAGGATCTATAATGTATGCGATGCTATGTACAAGACCAGATGTAGCTTACGCATTGAGCGCGGTAAGCCGGTATCAGTCAGACCCAGGGGAGGACCACTAGACAGCAGTGAAGAACATTCTCAAGTACCTGAGAAGGACTAAGGAGATATTCCTGGTTTACGGTAATGGAGACCTCAGGGTCGAGTCCTTTACCGATTCAAGCTTCCAGAGTGACAAAGATGACAGCAAGTCTGTCTCGGGTTTTGTGTTTACCCTCAACGGAGGGGCGGTATGTTGGAGGAGTTCCAAGCAGGATACCGTCGCAGACTCAACGATGGAGGCTGAATACATTGCTGCAAGCGATGCCGCAAAAGAGGCGGTCTGGATGAAGAAGTTCATTAGTGAACTTCAGGTGGTTCCGTCCATTGTTGACCCAATACCTTTGTATTGCGATAACAATGGGGCTATAGCTTTAGCGAAGGAACCAAGGTCCCATCAGAAATCCAGGCACATCTTAAGGCGGTATCACCTGATCAGGGAGATCATTGATCGCCAGGAGATCAAGGTGCGGAGAGTGGACACAAAGGACAACACTGCGGACCCATTCACGAAGGCTTTACCCCAGACTCAGTTCGAGCGGCTGATCGAGATGATAGGTCTTCGATACGCCAGTACATGGCCTTAGTGCAAGTGGGAGATTGTTAGTGTATATGCCCTAGAGGCCATTACTGTATCATACTAGTATGTATATTACTTGATGGAAGCTTGGGATATTCACAGTTGTACAGACAATCTTGCTCAATATAGTAGTATGCTACTTGGTTTGTCTCTGCTTTAATGTGTACTTGTGTGTTTATCTATTATATCACCTATACGCATTAGTAGAGCCCTTTGGATCTTTGCTTGATTACCGGCGTTGTGATGGCGATCACACTCGTGGGGGCTGGGTAATCTACAAGCACATCCTTATACACGTCCCTAGTCGTGGGAGTATTGAGATAGGGCATCGATACTCCGGAGTAAACTAGCGTATGCGCTTCTCATCCCAGCACGGGAGACGGTCTGTCCCACAGCCGTCGGTACGTCGTACTTGAGATAGTATGCGGGTGCTCGTTAGGTTACGAGTACACTGGACAGGACTCGTCGGGAACTGATGGTTGGTATTATACCTATCGTCAGTTATCAGTTCCCAGGTGACATGAGTACAGCTTAGTCCGCTGACTTGACACTGTCACTCCGCCTCGAGTGTGTTCCCACTGTTCTTTGATTACTACCCTACCACGGCTCTTCTGAGTCGTGCAAACAGGTAGTAGTTGGGAGCAGTCCCGAAGCACTTGGAGGCAGTGACGGTTAGACAGGATTCGTCTCTCCAGGTATTGGGGGTTGACATCGCGCTGTGTCTAGGAGAGCCATTACACAAGTAGTCCCTGGCCAGGGCAAGCGAGATATACTGGTAGGTTCCAGTGCTATCTCAGGGTGTTCTGGGCTTCACTCCGACACGACTTGTACCGCTATTAGGGGTCTGACGCTTGCCTCCCCCCTAGGCCCGACATGCGATGTATCAGACGAACAGACCGGACTGTACGGAGAATGTCACATTCAGACTCAGTAGGAGTTCAGATGGGTTTTACCTCGTCAGTCTTCTTATCGGCATCTACCTGGGGACCGTTACGCACAGCTAGTGCCGCTTGCGGTCTGTGGTTAAACCCACTGCCAGCGTAGCGTCGAGTCTTTAGTGTTGGAGATAGTGCCCTCAGAGTCAATTATTGGATCACAGGCACGTGATTGCAATGATTGAGGGGAGGACCGATCCCGGTAGGACAGTCTTACTCGAGATGATAGTATGCTATCTGGTTTATCTTTATCATCGTGTACTGCTTTAGGTGACCGGACAAGTCGCTATTACACGTTGATAGAGCCCCTAGGATTCTTGCTTGACCACCAGCAGTATGAGGGCGATCATATAAGTGGGAGCTGGGGGTCTACAAGCACATCCTTAAAAGGTCCCTAGTCGTGGGAGATTCGAGACAGGGCATCGTTTCTCCAGAGTAGACTAGTGTATACAGTCGAGACCCCGACGAGGGGCGGTGGCCGGTCTCACAAGCCACTGGTGTCAGTTGGTTCACCTAAGATGTATACAGGTGCTCATTGGGTTATGAGTACACCGGACAGGACTCGCCGGGAACATGCTAGTTGGGATTATACCAGACGTCAGATAGCAGTTACCTGGTGACATGTGTACAGGTTAGTTCATCGACCTGAGACCGTCATTTGTCTCGTGTGAGTTCCCACTGTGCTTTGATTACTACCCTACCACGGCTCAAAGGAGTCGTGCAAACAGGTTTTAGTTGGGTACAGTCCCGAGCCATATGGAGGCAGTGAGCGGATCTGCAGGGGTTCGTCTCTCCCGGTATTGGGGGTGAGGTCGTGCTGTGTCTAGGAGAGCCAGAACATGAAAAGTCCTTGGCCAAGGCAGGAGATTTGCTGGTAGGTATTCCAGTAGTATCTCAGGGTGTTCTGGGCTACACTCCGACACGACTTGTACCGCTTTTGGGGTCTGACTTTTACCAACCCCCTAGGCCCGCTATGCGATGCTCATAGACGAACGGACCGGACTGTACGGATATTGTCACTGACAGGCTCAGTTGGGTGTCGGGGTGAGCTTCCTCATCGACGTCCCATTTGGTCAATACCTGGTGGCCCGTCACGTATTGGCTTATACCTCTGACGTGCTAGTGGTTAAATCCACAGCCAAGGTATTGACGAGTCTTTAGAGTCCACCACACAGACAGTTACTCAAGTTTCGGGCGAAACGCTGTAGAGGCCGTATGGAGATATGGCAGGGTTCGATCAGATACGTGCGGTATTGCACGGATCGTGATCGGACGGTTTTTACTAGCCGGCTTTGGCTTAAGCCGGATACTAGTATTAGATAGTGTAGTTTTGTCTCTTTGCATTTGTGTTCAGTGCGAATACAAATGCGGGCATGTATTTGCAGTAGTGGGGTTTTCCTGTAATTTATTACGGGATCGGTTTTCTGGGGTTGCCAGTTTGCATTCCGTTCCGGCCGGTTTTATCTTTTTTCTTCCCGGTCGGACTTTTCGTTGGAGGGTGTTAATTGCAAGTTTGCAATTAACATTTTGTGAGGGGTTTCTTTGCATAAGTGTGGCTTCATAATCATGAGATGCTTTTAGCATCTCTTCACTTGCTTTCTCATGATGGTTTGATGAAAGGATTGATTAGTGAGATGAGTGAGAAAAGATGTGAGGTTTATCTTATCTTGTTTTATATATTCATTATTGATCAAGCTTTTTTTTATATGATAGATATGGATTTCTTTTTCCATTAATCATATTCCATTCTTATCTCTCATTTCATTTCTTAATTAATCATTTTCTTTTTCCCACCCATTCCTTCTTGGGCCGGCCACTGTTTGGGATTGGAGTGGGGCCGGCCACTTGAGTGAGGGAGAGAGATGATTGTGGGTGTGCTGGTGTTTTAGTTGTGATGAGGGATTAATTCCTACATGGTTTTAATTAGTGCCATGATATATACTTGTTGTCCTGTGAGAAATTGGAGGGCTTTTGCTTCATTTCATTTTCCAGCAAGCACATAAAAAGTGTTGTGGCCGAGCTCCCTTTTAGAGATGCTCATTCCTTTTGATTGCATGCTCATTTTTCTTAGCAAGCTCCATGAAAATTCTTGTGCTAGAATTCCTCCAACCATGGCAACCTCATAAACCCCAAAGAGATAACCTTCTACACTATTTCTATAGCAAGCCTTGGACGCGTCGGCTAGCCAACTTCGCGCCCGAGTTGCCTCGGTCAAGAGGCGGGAGCCCGTAAAAGATTCCGGCTACGTGGTGCCCTTTTCCGACGAGCGAGGAGGTGACGGAGATTCCGCAGGAGATCGGAGTGGAGACAAAGACCGAAGGACACGGATCGCTTGGTATTGCATCTCTACTCTTTTCTTATTTGCTAGCTAGCTAGGTTAATGGCCCGATCCGGGTAAAAAGTCCGCGGTGGTGCCGTTTTGCAAAGTTCGCAAAGTTTTTATTTTCCGCGTTTCCGGCGTCGGATCGACGGCCGGGGCGCCCCCGCGGGCTTACAATGGTATCAGAGCCACGCCGTTAACCTACCTAGCTTGCTCTAGTATGTTTAGTGCTCGATCGAACGAAAATCCCCAAAAACCGTATTTTGTGCACATGTGTTCTCTGTTAAAATTTTTTGAGCTCCTAAAATTTTTCAGGTTGTTTCAGAGGCATGTACAAGCAATTATAAGAATTATGGGAAAATACGATCCAATGATTCTTCACTTCGACCGCGGAAAGGCGGCCAAACCCTCGGTTTGGCCGCGCTTCCGCGGCGGATAGGAGGAATCTTGGCACCATATTTTCCCAGTAAGCTTATGAGTTAGAAATAGGGCTTTTGGGATATTTTATTTGGGCCCAGGTTTTCTGTAAGTGCTACAGTTTTTTTTGGGGGCCCACTTTGATAAATTTGTTCGATCGGATATTTTAAACATGCTAGTTCACAGTATTTACATTATATCTGCGACCGTGAATGTCACTTGATCGGTAAATCCCGTCTAACTGCTATAGCCCGGTTAGACGGATTTGCGAACGTGACTTTCACGTTGATGTTCTGTGATTGTACTGTGTTGTTGCGGATCGGTCGTGGGGGATAGCCTGGTTGCAGTGGTAGTACAGTTTTGTTGTATTATGTACTTTTGATATTGCGGGGCGAGCGTCCGACATGTGGACTGCCGTCACTGCCAGTTTGTATTATTATTTTGGGGCACGACCTGGTTGCGGTCGATGTACCCGTTGTATGTATATTTTACTTTCTGTACTAGGATTGCCCCGCGGTGGGGTGCACGGATAGCCGGGTTCTGGAGGGCAACAAGCCCGCATCTCATGGCATTGAGACGGAGGGGGCTTCACTCTAGAATTGGCGGGCTATTCGCCGCACTCGTAGGGGGTATAGGGTTGACCCAGGAGGGGTGCCCAAGTTACCGGATTCCGAGAAGTGCTGGGTGGTCCATTCACAGTGCTGAAGGGGGCTGCCTCGCTTCAGGTTTTGGCGGGTGACTTGCCGCGCCCGTAGGGGTCTAGGATTTCATTGCACAGGCTATCCACACGACCAGGGGAACGTCGGGTTTCAGCAGCTCTGTGAAACCCGGGGATCCCAGATATCTGTATTGATCTGTGTTGCTATACATTTCTGTGTTGCTTTTTATCACGCCTTGAGCGAAATACTATATATTGGTATATATATACTAGTAGATGTTGTATATGTTTTTCATCCGCGCTAGTCCAGTCCTCGCTCTGCCGTTAGTTAGCTAACCTAACGGGTGATGACGGGACCCAGTGGCGAATGCGGATGGCATATACGTACATCAGTATATTTTCGTTCTTAGTGGTGTGATCAATTGATGGGACTGCATTGATTCGGATCAATGCAAGTTAAACAAACCTTATCTGATGTTGTTGGAACACTTTTTCAAAAAGCTGTTATTGCAAGGACGTTCACTTTTGTTTTGCACAGTGGTATTCAGTTGGAATATCCTGCTCCTCAGTCGACGAGGCAAGGGCCGAGATCCCTTCACCGGGAGTGACCCCTTGGACAAAAGTTTGCGTCAGGGCAGTAACTTCACTATAGCCGATTACTTTTGCTTTGCATCGTGGTATTCAGTTGGAATATCCTGCACCTCATTCTACGGGGAAAGAGCCGAGATCCCTTCACCGGGAGTGACCTCTTTAGCAAAGGTTGTCGTCACTATATTTTTATAAAGCTATCAGTTCCTTCAACGATATCAAGTTCATTACGTTAAAGGTTTTCGCCAGAAACCATTCGTAGCCCTCCGTCATTTCAGTTAAATATTCGGTAGTATTCAAGCTATGTATTTTGACCTCACGCCAAGGCATAGTGTTTGGTAGCTGCCGGGTATTTATCTGTTGCATAGATAGATGCGTTGGTTTGGAACAGTCGTACTACTATTTTGGCCTACGTCAAGGGTATGTACGGGTGGGTTCAAATTAACCAGGATAATGATGGGTACAACTTGACATGTGACTTATGATATTTTGACCTCACGCCAAGGTCATAAGAGCATGGGGCAAAAATCTTCATCGGGAGTTTCAAAAGTACTGAAACTTGCCAGATATGCGCATACCTTCTGGAGTGTGATAACGTGAGCGGATTCCGTCACGTTATCATGCGATGAGAGTTGGATCCCGATTCCCACTGATGAGTTGGTTTACTCCTCGGGTGATCCCGGCTAATTCTTCTTTCAGGTTTGGAGAAGAATTTGACGTTACAGTGGGAGGTTTCCAGATTAGATAAATTGGTAACCATTCTGATCTAGGTTAGAGTGCACGCTGAGTGTTTTCTTCTCTCTTTCTCTGGCAGCGACCATTGACCCGACCCTAGACTATGACTCAGTGACCAAGTTGACCGAACCTTCTTAACACTGGCTTTTGGATTATCAGAGTTGCAGACCTCCTTGCCACTCCTATTTTTACTCTTTTCTCCGGGACACCCCGTATTACTACGAACGTCCACTTCCATTGGACAAAACCATCGTATGGTTATATACGAACTCGAAGGACTTCGAGGATGGTTTCCGGTTCTGGAGAAAACGAATAGGACTATTCAGTTTTCTTTTCTTTTCACCTTCTCTCAGGTTGCGAGTACTCCTTGGTTTAGGAGTAGTACACCTATTACGCAAATTGGATAGTCTTCTTCCAGATCCTAGGCTGGTGCCGACCGGTAGGGAATGAAGAAAGCCAATTAGCCTAAACGGTGTACAGAAGGTATTAAGTTCAGACAAAGCAAGGGATTAGTAAGAGGGCAAAGTAAATTGCGACTGCTATTCACGACCAAACCATGTACTTCTTTGTCAATCCTAAATCACCTATGAATTAAGTACATTCGGTTGTCTTTTATCTTCACCTTCTCTCGCGTTGCGAGTGCTCCTAGGACTAGGACAGTACACCCATTATGCTTATTGGATAGTCTTCTTCCAAACCATAGGCTGGTGCCGAACGGTAGGGAAGGAAGAAAACCATTTGGCCTAAAGGGGTGTACAGAAGGTAATGACTAAAGACATGTAAAGGGATTTGGAGAGGTGACAAAGAATTATACAGTTATAGTTGTGAATCTGGATAATGGAAGAGGCATTACTAGGAATACCAGCATACCCCATCGAAACATCTCAATGTTTCAGTTTCACTGTGTACTGTTAAATGAAAACTGATTTCCCAATTAGGCACTTGCTCCAGGGTATGTATTTACCAGGTATGAGTCTCACATCTGTATGGTTTTACAGATGATGAGTGGGAGTGAGTTATTGGGAATTAGGTGACCCTCCTCATTATATCGGGATTCGTTTGAATTGGTGATATTTGAGGAAGCCACCTGGGTTGTTTGCCGGTCGGCAAATATTTGGTTTTGAATATCCGTTGTTATGCACCAATTTCAAATTGATATATCTGTACGTCTATTTTTATAGAGTGAGACATATCTTTTTGAAATTATGTCTATGACATTTACCTATATCAGTGGATAGTTAGGTAAGGAGCATTGAACAACGGTGTAATTCTTCTTAACCAAAAGTACAGTTTTCAACCTACGACACACAGTGAATGAGTCACTAGACTCAGGGGACTTATACAGAGTATTGTATATTGTCCAGTGTCCATTAGGACAGAGGGGTTGGTCCTCGTACTATATTCTGTTTACTTTTAACTTCTCTAGTTCTTAGACATGTGTTTCGTAGAAACACAGGGTCTAAGTTTTGAGGAGTTATAGGTATAAGAGTACAGTAGAGAACCAGGTGTTGCAAGTATCGGGATTCTTCAAGGAGATCGAAGATGTAGATACTTGTGAATGGTATTCAGTTGATAGTAATGATTAAGAGAACTAGCTTCTCTTTCAGATTACTCATAATTGGAAGTACTCCTAAGTTGAGTAACGCTGATCGACCTCTCCTCCATTTACTTGACATGCACTGGAGACAGCTGCATGATTTGAATCTGGTTCAATTAAATCTGTGCCTCTGGTTCTTGGATATAGAACAGTTCATATCTTGACATTGTTAAGATACGGGGAGTTGTCCGGCTTATGCTTAAAACCAGACACTGGACAACTCAAGGCACGTTTCAGTAGTGGCTGTTTGTGGGTTGACCCGGGCTATGACGAGGGTTGACTTTCTACCATCTGGAAGATCAATAGTGATATTGTTCTTGACTCGTCACAGTTTTATCAAAAATGGATTTTTTCAGGAAAAACAGGAGTGGGAGTATGGTAGAACTGGAAGTGATTCCAGAACCACAAACGATTACTGAAGATTTCATAAGATCCTAAAGATTCAATCTGGTTTGACATTCCATTGGCCACTCCGCAGATATGGTGGGTAACCTCAGGCACTCGAGAGGTACTTCGGTATGCTCAAGGACGGTGGCAGAGAGGTTCTTGTTTACCCACACTTGCCATTGCTGTTGTTCCAGGCTGCGAGACCCGGCGGGAGGATGAGTATAGCGTCGTTCTAAACTTACTTTAGAAGCGTACGTATATATATGACTCTGCCAGAGGGTTGTCGTAGTCAGTGGGAGCAGCGGAAGCATTGGTGGACATCAGGCTTATGTCTATTTATAGACTAAAGCAGATATAGCGGAGATAGATCATCTATTTCTGATATGACAGTCATAGGTTTGACTTCATCAGAATAGGGGATGGATCTGTTAAGAAGGTAGTAGAGTGTGATGTCCTGGTATTTGATGACATACACAGAGTAGGAAGTGATATTCCTATACTACGATCGGTTATACTTTTGGTCGTCACACAGTGGTTTCTCCACAAAGGACTTGGATATTATATCAGACATTCTGGTTACTAGATCTATGGTTTTAGATCTAGATTTGGGTGGTTTCCCAATCTGGGTACTTTGACAGCATTCTATGAGTATTTAGAATGGACGACTCTTGGCACGGTAGTGTACCTGCAGGTAATGGAGTCACCCTCTCTAAAGGTGTCTTACAGACTAAAGGGGAGAGGGATGTGCATGATTGGCAGATCACTTGCTTAGGCAATTGAGTCAATCATGAAATGTCAAGTACCACACCAGATGTTGTTCTTGCAGTAGGTGCAATAAGTTGATATTGATCCAATCCTGGAGAAACAGTCGGAAGCAGTTTTAGAACATAAGTTGATGTTCTAGGGAATTGATAACGGCAGCCTCCTTTACGAGACGGTTTTCATTCCAGGCTTCCAAGGTGACCTGGATGGCAGAGTGGCTGTCAGAGTTATAGTTTTCCCTTTGACGAGGGGCAGTATTTTGGACAGGTGGTCCAGTTGGATGCTGAGGGAAGGCATGACGCAGGATACTGATTAAGTTCAGTTGACGATACAGTCTAAGAAGTTTGGATTTGGAGTTCATTTATGAGCTAAGTCCCATCAGACATCCAGACATTCTAGGACAGGTATTGCTCGTTTTCGGGAGATAGTTTTCTCTGCGAACTTGAGATATAGAGAGACATAGAAAGAAACATCAAAGCGGATCCACTCACTGAGGCTATTCCTCGAACGCAATAGTTTCGCAAACGAGCTTTGTGAGACTGACTAGTAGAGGAGTTGGGTGTTCGGTATCACACGGGCTGTGAGTATGCGACATCGCAATAATTAGCCTTGAGTGCAAGTGGGAGATTGTTGGAGATAGTGCCCTCAGAGTGAATTATTGGATCACAGGCACGTGATTGCAATGATTGAGGGGAGGACCGATCCCGGTAGGACAGTCTTACTCGAGATGATAGTATGCTATCTGGTTTATCTTTATCATCGTGTACTGCTTTAGGTGACCGGACAAGTCGCTATTACACGTTGATAGAGCCCCTAGGATTCTTGCTTGACCACCAGCAGTATGAGGGCGATCATATAAGTGGGAGCTGGGGGTCTACAAGCACATCCTTAAAAGGTCCCTAGTCGTGGGAGATTCGAGACAGGGCATCGTTTCTCCAGAGTAGACTAGTGTATACAGTCGAGACCCCGACGAGGGGCGGTGGCCGGTCTCACAAGCCACTGGTGTCAGTTGGTTCACCTAAGATGTATACAGGTGCTCATTGGGTTATGAGTACACCGGACAGGACTCGCCGGGAACCTGCTAGTTGGGATTATACCAGACGTCAGATAGCAGTTACCTGGTGACATGTGTACAGGTTAGTTCATCGACCTGAGACCGTCATTTGTCTCGTGTGAGTTCCCACTGTGCTTTGATTACTACCCTACCACGGCTCAAAGGAGTCGTGCAAACAGGTTTTAGTTGGGTACAGTCCCGAGCCACATGGAGGCAGTGAGCGGATCTGCAGGGGTTCGTCTCTCCCGGTATTGGGGGTGAGGTCGTGCTGTGTCTAGGAGAGCCAGAACATGAAAAGTCCTTGGCCAAGGCAGGAGATTTGCTGGTAGGTATTCCAGTAGTATCTCAGGGTGTTCTGGGCTACACTCCGACACGACTTGTACCGCTTTTGGGGTCTGACTTTTACCAACCCCCTAGGCCCGCCATGCGATGCTCATAGACGAACGGACCGGACTGTACGGATATTGTCACTGACAGGCTCAGTTGGGTGTCGGGGTGAGCTTCCTCATCGACGTCCCATTTGGTCAATACCTGGTGGCCCGTCACGTATTGGCTTATACCTCTGACGTGCTAGTGGTTAAATCCACAGCCAAGGTATTGACGAGTCTTTAGAGTCCACCACACAGACAGTTACTCAAGTTTCGGGCGAAACGCTGTAGAGGCCGTATGGAGATATGGCAGGGTTCGATCAGATACGTGCGGTATTGCACGGATCGTGATCGGACGGTTTTTACTAGCCGGCTTTGGCTTAAGCCGGATACTAGTATTAGATAGTGTAGTTTTGTCTCTTTGCATTTGTGTTCAGTGCGAATACAAATGCGGGCATGTATTTGCAGTAGTGGGGTTTTCCTGTAATTTATTACGGGATCGGTTTTCTGGGGTTGCCAGTTTGCATTCCGTTCCGGCCGGTTTTATCTTTTTTCTTCCCGGTCGGACTTTTCGTTGGAGGGTGTTAATTGCAAGTTTGCAATTAACATTTTGTGAGGGGTTTCTTTGCATAAGTGTGGCTTCATAATCATGAGATGCTTTTAGCATCTCTTCACTTGCTTTCTCATGATGGTTTGATGAAAGGATTGATTAGTGAGATGAGTGAGAAAAGATGTGAGGTTTATCTTATCTTGTTTTATATATTCATTATTGATCAAGCTTTTTTTTATATGATAGATATGGATTTCTTTTTCCATTAATCATATTCCATTCTTATCTCTCATTTCATTTCTTAATTAATCATTTTCTTTTTCCCACCCATTCCTTCTTGGGCCGGCCACTGTTTGGGATTGGAGTGGGGCCGGCCACTTGAGTGAGGGAGAGAGATGATTGTGGGTGTGCTGGTGTTTTAGTTGTGATGAGGGATTAATTCCTACATGGTTTTAATTAGTGCCATGATATATACTTGTTGTCCTGTGAGAAATTGGAGGGCTTTTGCTTCATTTCATTTTCCAGCAAGCACATAAAAAGTGTTGTGGCCGAGCTCCCTTTTAGAGATGCTCATTCCTTTTGATTGCATGCTCATTTTTCTTAGCAAGCTCCATGAAAATTCTTGTGCTAGAATTCCTCCAACCATGGCAACCTCATAAACCCCAAAGAGATAACCTTCTACACTATTTCTATAGCAAGCCTTGGACGCGTCGGCTAGCCAACTTCGCGCCCGAGTTGCCTCGGTCAAGAGGCGGGAGCCCGTAAAAGATTCCGGCTACGTGGTGCCCTTTTCCGACGAGCGAGGAGGTGACGGAGATTCCGCAGGAGATCGGAGTGGAGACAAAGACCGAAGGACACGGATCGCTTGGTATTGCATCTCTACTCTTTTCTTATTTGCTAGCTAGCTAGGTTAATGGCCCGATCCGGGTAAAAAGTCCGCGGTGGTGCCGTTTTGCAAAGTTCGCAAAGTTTTTATTTTCCGCATTTCCGGCGTCGGATCGACGGCCGGGGCGCCCCCGCGGGCTTACAATTCCAAACCATAGGCTGGTGCCGAACGGTAGGGAAGGAAGAAAACCATTTGGCTTAAAGGGGTGTACAGAAGGTAATGACTAAAGACATATAAAGGGATTTGGAGAGGTGGCAAAGAATTATACGGTTATAGTTGTGAATCTGGATAATGGAAGAGGCATTACTAGGAATACCAGGATACCCCGACGAAACATTTCAATGTTTCAGTTTCACTGTGTACTGTTAATAGAAAACTGATTTCCCGATTAGACACTTACTCCAGGGTATGTATTTACCAGGTATGATTCTCACATCTGTATGGTTTTACAGATGATGAGTGGGAGTAAGTTATTGGGAATTGGGTGATCATCCTCATTATATCGGGATTCGTTGTAATCGGTGATATTTTGAGGAAGTCACCTGGGTTGTTTGCCGGACGGCAAATATTTGGTTTTGAATATCCGCTGTTTTGCACCAATTTCAAATTGATATATCTGTACGTCTATTTTCATAGAGTGAGATATACCTTTTGATATTATGTCGATGACATTTACCTATATCAGTGGATGGTTAGGTAAGGAGCATTAAACAGCGGTGTAATTCTTCTTAACCATAAGTACAGTTTTCAACCTACGACACACAGTGAAAGAGTTGTCAGACTCAGTGGACTTATACAGAGTATTGTATGTTGTCCAAGGTCCATTAGGACGGAGGGGTAGGTCCTCGTACTATATTCGGTTTACTTATGACTTCTCTAGTTCTTAGACATGTGTTTCGTGGAAACACAGGGTCTAAGTTTTGAGGAGTTATAGGTATTTGAATAGAGTAGAGAACCAGGTATAGCAAGTATCGGGATTAGAGTCCCACACAGAGGGCTATTCGCCTCTGGGCAAAACTGAGTAGAGGTCGCATGGTTTTGCGGCAGGGTTCGTTCTCATCCGCGCACTTGTGCACGTTTGGAGTCCGGACGGATTATACTGTCAGGCTCTGGTTTGAGCCAGATACTGGTATATGTTTTAGGGTTGCTTTTATCTCTCAGTATTCTTGTTCCTCAGAACGAGAATGCAGGTGTGTATGCACAGTTGCTTGAGGCGGAGGATGAGGTCTTTCATTAGGGTTTCGGAACGGGTGCGTATGCACAGTTGACAGTCGTCTTTTTCCAAACCCTAATGGATTTATGAAATATCAATTAATAATAGTAATTAAATAAAATAATGTTATGGTTGATTTTGTTGACTTGTTGACCATGGTTGACTTGTTGACCATGGTTGAATGTTGACCATCATCATTGCTTTGCAAGGATACTCCTTGATTCTAGCTTACATTCATTTAATGAAGTGATGATGGTGGTCATTCCAAATACAACCATCAACTATTTCATTTTGATTTATTATTATTAATTAGATAAATCATTTTCCTTTTGTTATGGTTGCAAGAGAAAAATAGCTCATTCTATCATATTGATTCTCTCTCCTCACTTCATCTTCTTCTTCCTCAAGCTCAAGGAGAATCCTTCTCATGTGTTGAGAATCCCTCTCCTTGAAAAGAAAACACCCCATAGATACACTCTACTCTCTCTAGGGTTCAAGGTTTGGCAAGCCGGAGATCCTAGTTCACTCTAAGTTCGAGAAAGAGCCCGAAGGTTGAACCCTCAGGTAGATCCATCTTTGACGGAAGAAGGCTACGCGGAAAGAACCATCAACCTCTACTAGGTTTCAAGAAGAAGGAGTTCAAGTTAGGTATAACCACTTTGCCGAGTAGTTAACTCTTCTTTGCAAGTATGCTAGTTTAGTTTAGCAAAGATCCGGCTTTTACGGTCCATGTTACAAAGTTTAGAAAAAAATTTGTTTTACCGTTTCCGCATCCCCGAAAGTACCGGGAGAGGTAACGTGGACCTAACACAAACTGCAGCTGATGATTTGGTAGAACTAGAGGATTCAATAGCTCCCAGCGAACATCAGCCTCTCTGTCGATCTGGTAGGGTTCCCCACCCACCTGAGAGATACTTCGGTTTTCTCTATGACAGTGGGAGCGAGGATTGCATCATGAGATGATGACCCAACTAGTTTCGAACAGGCCATCAAGAGTGGAGACTCTGTAAGAATGGCTGGATGCTAAGCGATCTGAGAAGGAATCCATATACACCAACAAAGTATGGACTTTGGTTGCTTTATCTGAAGGGTTAAATACCCATCAGGAGCAAGTATATCTTGAGAAGATTACTAGGTGTACATGGAAAAGTTGAGACTTTCAAAGCTAAGACTAATTGTAAAAGATTCTCTTCATCGACCAAGTGTGGATAATGATGAAACCTTTTCTAGTGCCTATGCTTAAATCCATCCAGATCCTACTTGCCACTGCTACATACCATGACTACGGTATCTGGCGGTTGGGTGTCATGACTGCTATTCTAAATGATGATTTAGAAGAGGGTGTCTGTAAGTACACAGCCAGAGGGCCTTGTAGACAGTGGGAACAGCGGAAACGTGTGCAAGTTGCTTTATGGGATAAAGCAGGCATTGCGGGGTTGGAACGTCTGTTTTGATGTGGTAGTCAAAGAGTTTGACTTCATCAAGATAGTAGATGAACCTTGTATATACAAAAAGGTAGTAAGGAGTATGGTGATGATCCTCATATTGTACAAGGATGACATACTCTTGATAGGGAAGGAGTTTCCTATGCTACACTCGGTCAATCTCCTCTTATCACATGGATTCTCCATATAAGATCAAGGTGATACCTCCTAAATCATGGGTTTTGGATCTATGAGATAGATCTAAGTGGATGTTAGGATTCTCACTAGGTGTAGTGAGCTGGTATCAATCGATCCTGGGGAGAATCACTGGATAGCTTCCAGAGTGGTAAGGTCGACTGAATGTCAGTCACAGGCATTGTCTTTACCCTCAGTTGAGGAACGGTATGTTGGAAGAGTTCCAAGTTAGATACCGTGACAACCTAGACGATAAAGGCTGGATACATGGCTACCAAAGATACTACCAAAGAGGTAGTCTGGATGTACACTAGTTCATGAGATGAACTTCGTTCCTGCCATTATGTGACAATGGAGTTGTGGTTTTGGCCTAGGAACCCCCATCCCATCAGTGATCCAGACATATTCTTAGGCAGTATCACCTGATCATGGAAATGGTTGATCTCCAGGGAGATCAAGGATAGGAGAGCAGACACAGAGGACAACAGCGCGGATCCACTCATAAAGGCCTATTTCCCAGTAGAGACTTTTATGAGATGGTTGAGTATGAGATACTTCAACCACTGCTGATTGTTGGGTATTGGATACTACAACAGATGGCCCTAGTCCAAGTAGGAGATTGTTAGTTATATGTATACCCTAGAGGCCATTACTATACATGCGATGTATATTGTAGTGGATGCTTGGACATATATAGGGAGGACTTTCTTGCTCGACATGATAGTATGCTATCTGGTTGCTCTTTACCTTAACATGTACTCTGATTGTCTCTATGTTACATGTTGATAAAGCCTTTAGGATGAGTACTTGACTACCAGGACTATGATGCAGATCATACTAGTGGAGACAGTGTAGTCGCTAAGTACATCCTTCAAATGTTCCTAGTCATAGGTGTATCAAGACAGGGCATCGATATACCGGAGTAGACTAGCGTATAGCTTCTCGACCCATGTAGATGGGCGATGGATGATCCCATATCCATTGGTGATTGATATCAGAGATAGTATACGGGTACTCAGTGGAGACTGGGTACACTGGACAGACTCGCCGAGAACTCCCAGATGGTATTATATCTATCGTCAGATGGCAGTTCTCTGGTGACACTGGTACAGGTTAGTCTGTAGACCCGAGATCGTCATAGAGTCTTGTGTGGTTCCCACTGTGCTTTGATTTCCACCATACCATGTTAAAGAGAACGTGCAAAACGGTGGCTTTTGGGTACATTCCCGAATCACATGGAGGCAATGAGCGATAGGAGGGGTTTTGTCTCTCCCGGTATTGGGAGTTGATGTTGCGCTGTGCTCGATTGGCTATAACAGGAAGTCCCTGGCCAGGGCTGTAGGGTTACTGGGCACTCTAACAAGGGTTAAGGAAGAATCAAACATGCCCGTTTAAAATTTTAGCCGTGCCGAATAACCCTAAACAAGATCGTTGCTATAAAATTAGGGTTTCATATGCAAGTAAACTATGTTTACGACTAAGTGAATACGAAATACAACCTTTGTAGATCGGTCCTTCACTTCTATAGCTCCTTGTTGAAATCCCTTCGCTGCGATCGTGGTTCTCCCGGACCCTTGCATGGCTTCACGAGGCGAAAGACGCGTCCTTGCTTGAAGTCTTCGAGGCCGAAGATGATCTACGTCGAGGGGATGCCAACTCAAGCTTCTACTTCACTAACTTGAGAATTAGTGAAGCAAACACCCTAAACTAAAGTGCTAGTCTAGTAGAGGATGGAGAAATAGGAAGTTGGTTCTCTTTAGAATTTTATTTCTCACAATCTTTCTCACTTTGGATCAAACCCTAGCAAGCTTTTTCTTTTTCACCAATGAAGAAGAAGAACAAAAGAAAGAGATAAGGATAATGATCAAGTGAGAAGGCTAATCATGGTGAGTGAGTATCATATACTAACTCTTGTAGAGACTTAACCCATGGCTAATACTTATGGTTAGGTTAAGAAATATCCATAGTAAAAACAAATTTAGTGGAATTAGTCAATGCTTCCATAAGCTTCCACAAGCTTCAAGCATTTAGCCAATCCTCCACTAATTTTGTAATTACTTTGAATATTAAAATCCAACATAAATAAATAGCATGGTGCAAGTCTCATACACCCTAGTCTTGTGTATCATCAACCATGATACAATAAAAGAAAACACATTTTTAATATATATCATATATACATTAAAGTTGTACTCAAGTGAGAAAAACCCTAAAGTGAACAAGTGTTAGTTAATGTAAACTAGTATATCAAATATACAATTATACAATAAATTATTAAATCAACACTTGACTTAATAATCCGGTCATATCACATATAACCGACTAACATCCAATGTATCGACTTATCGAATCAACACTTGATTCGATAACCCGGCTATATCATATATAACCGACCGATACAAAAAGTCGCGAGAATAGAATACGGTATCACATACACGCATTACTCTCGGTCTCACACATGTCACATATACGCACCTATTTCGTTTTGCCTGAGCTAGTAAAACCTTTGTGTAGGACTCTAAAGACTCGTCAATACGCCGGCAGTAGGTGATGATCACATCAGGCACCCACAAGCCGTCAGCGGTACTAGCTGGACGTAACGGCTACCCGGGTATTGAGCAATCAGAAGATCAGCAAGCAAGCCCGCTCCAACTCCTGTAAAAGCCTGCCGGTAACACTTCCCGTACAGTCCGGTCTCCTCGTCTAATATGTCGTATATCAAGTCTAGGGGTGGTAAACGTCAGACCCCAATAACCGAGTCGTGCCGATGTGAGGCTCATAACAGGTCAAGAAACTACTGGTAACACTTACCAGTAAATCTCTAAATCAGCCCTGGCCAGGGACTTCCCTGTTACGGCCAATCGAGCACAGCGCAACATCAACCCCCAATACCGGGAGAGACGAAACCCCTCCTATCTCTCATTGCCTCCATGTGACTCGGGACTGTACCCAAAAACCACCGTTTTGCACGTCCTCATGGACGTGGTATGGTGGAAATAAAAGCACAGTGGGAATCACACAAGACTCTATGACGATCTCGGGTCTACGGACTAACTTGCACAAGTGTCACCAGAGAACTGCCATCTGACGTAAGGTATAATACCATCTGAAAGTTCTCGGCGAGTCCGTCCAGTGTACCCAGTCTCCACTGAGCACCCGTATACCATCTCTGATGTCAAACACCAATGGATATGGGATCATCCATCGCCCATCTCATGGGTCGAGAAGCGTATACGCTAGTCTACTCTGGTATATCGATGCCCCGTCTCGATACACTCACGACTAGGGACCTTGAAGGATGTACTTATGGACTACCATGTCCCCACTAGTATGATCCGCATCATAGTCCAGGTAGTCAAGTACACATCCTAAGGGCTTTACCAACATGTAACAATAAAACAGTATAAAGAGACAAGTATACATGTTAAAGTAAAGTGCAACCAGATAGCATACTATCATATCGAGCAAGAAAGTCCTCTATATATATGTACAAGCATCCAATATAATATACATCATCTGTACAATACTGGCCTCTAGGGCATACATACAACTAACAATCTCCTACTTGCACTAGGGCCAGCTGCTGTAGTATCGCATACCAAGCATCCCGAAGAGTCTCTCAAACTGTATCTGGGGAATGGCCTTCGTGAGTGGATCCGCGGTGTTGTTCTTCGTGTCAACCCTCCTGACCTCGATCTCCTGGCGATCAACTATCTCCCGGATCAGGTGATACCGCCTCAGAATATGGCTGGATCGCTGATGGGACCTGGGTTCCTTGGCCAAAGCCACCGCTCCATTGTTATCGCAATACAAAGATATTGGATGCTCAATAGATGGAACCACTCCAAGTTCAGTAATGAACTTCTTGATCCAGACAGCCTCTTTGGCAGCATCGTTGGCAACGATGTATTCAGCCTCCATCGTCGAGTCTGCCACGGTTTCCTGCTTGGAACTCTTCCAGCTAATCGCCCCTCCGTAAAGGGTAAAGACAAATCCCGACTGCGACTTAGAGTCGTCCTTATCACTCTGGAAGCTCGAATCGGTAAAGGACTCCACTTGGAGTTCTCCGTTACCATACACCAAGAGCATCTCTTTAGTCCTTCGTAAGTACTTGAGAATGCTCTTCACAGCTGTCCAGTGACTCTCTCCAGGATCAGCTTGATAGCTACTCACTACACTTAGTGAGTATGCTACATCGGGTCTGGTACATAGCATCGCGTACATGATAGAGCCTACAGCCGAAGCATAGGGTATCCCTTGCATGCGAGCTCTTTCCAAATCAGTCTTGGGAGACATCTCTTTGGAGAGAGTGAGCCCAGAGATCATGGGTAAAAACCCACGTTTGGACTCTTCCATACTAAACCTCTTTAGTATGGTGTCAATGTACCTGGATTGGGACAATCCCAATATCCTTTTAGATCTATCTCTATAGATCATAATTCCCAATATGCAGGAGGCATCACCAAGATCTTTCATCGAGAATCTTTATGATAAGAAGAGCTTGACCGATTGCAGCATAGGAATGTCATTTCATATCAAGAGTATGTCGTCCATGTACAATACGAGGAAGACAACCTTACTCTCTGCTACCTTCTTGTAGATACAAGGTTCATCTACGTTTTTGACGAAATCAAACTCTTTGATAACGACGTCAAAGCAGATGTTCCAACTCCGCGATGCTTGCTTTAATCCATAAATGGATTTAAGCAGCTTGCACACCTTCCCGCTGCTCCCACTGTCTACGAAGCCCTCTGGCTGAGTCATGTACACGCACTCTTCTAAATCACCGTTTAGAAAGGCGGTCTTAACATCCATTTGCCAGATTTCATAGTCATGATATGCAGCGATGGCAAGCATGATCCGGATGGATTTAAGCATAGCCACTGGAGAAAAGGTTTCGTCATAGTCCACACCTGGTCTTTGACGAAAACCCTTTGCAACAAGTCTAGCTTTGAAAGTCTCCACTTTCCCATCTACACCAAGTTTTTTCTTGAAGATCCACTTGCTCCCAATGGGTTTTACCCCTTCAGGAGCAACTTCCAAAGTCCATACTTTGTTGGTGTACATGGATTCCATCTCAGACCGCATTGCATCCAGCCATTTCACTGAGTCCCCACTCGTGATGGCCTGCTCGAAGCTAGTTGGGTCATCATCAACCATGATGCAATCCTCGCTCCCACCGTCCATGAGAAAACCGTAGTATCTCTCAGGTGGGTGAGGAACCCTACTAGATCGGCGGAGAGGCTGAGGTTCGTTGAGAACTGCCGAATCCTCCGGTTCCACTAAATCTTCAGTTTGAGTTTGTGTAGCCGGAATTTCTTCCAGTTCTACCTTGTCGCCACAAATTTCTTTTGTAAGAAATTCCTTTTTCTAAAAAGGTGGCATGTCGAGAAACAAACACATTTTGTTCCTCAGTATGGTAGAAAAGATATCCATGTGAATGTTTGGGATATCCCACAAACTTGCATAGAACTGACCGTGCCTCGAGTTTGTCCGGATTTTGCGTTTTGACATAGGCCGGACAACCCCATATCTTAACTCGTTTAAGACATGGTCTCTTCCCACTCCATATCTCATATGGTGTGGTAGGTACAGATTTAGATAGAACTTGATTCAATAGGTATGCTGCTGTCTCCAGCGCATACCCCCAGAAGGAAATAGGTAACTCAGCTGTGCTCATCATAGAGCGCACCATATCTAATAGGGTGCGGTTCCTCCGTTCAGATACACCGTTGTGCTGTGGTGTATATGGAGGAGTCAGCTGAGAGAGAATCCCATTCTCTTTTAGGAAATCCAGGAATTCATTGCTCAAGTATTCACCTCCTCGATCAAATCGAAGGATTTTAATACTTTTCCCGGTTTGGTTCTCAACTACTTGTTTATATTCTCTAAATTTCTCAAAAGCTTCTGATTTGTGTTTTATCAGGAACACATAACCGAATCTAGAGAGATCGTCAGTGAATGTAATGAAGTACGCAGAACCATTCCTGGCATGTGTAGACATGGGGCCACATACATCACTATGTACCAGTCCCAAGAGTTCCGTAACTCTCTCTCCGTGTCCCGTAAACGGAGTTTTGATCATCTTGCCTTTGAGACATGACTGGCAAGTGTCATAAGATGACCATTCAAACGGATTTAAATATCCATCCTTATGCAACTTAGCTAGTCGTTTCGCATTGATGTGACCCAGTCTATAATGCCATAAGAAGGACTCGTTCATTTCTGAACTCTTCTTCTTGTGTGTGTTTGTTATGCTCAGAACTGTTGATTGATTTAGAACATAAATGCCATTGCACATCGTGCCTGATCCAACCAACTTTGGTTTAGGAAAATGTTCATAACATTATCCTGTAATACAAAATTATATCCCTCTTTACTCAACAAAGAAACCGATATAATGTTGCATATCAGGTTCGGCATGTAATAGCATTCGTTCAGAATCAATGTATTACCATTTGGCAATACAAGGTGATATTCCTCGACGGTTTTAGTTGCAACAATTGCACCATTTCCAACCCTTATGTCTTTATCACCTTCTCCAAGTTCTCTACCTTTCCTAAGCCCATGTAACTGATTACATATATGGGATCCTGACCTGGTATCTAATACCCAGGACGTAGAGGAAATGGAGAAACGGTTCTCTGTAACGAACACACCCGAAGAAAATGCATCAACATGTACTTTCTTCATTCGGGTGGCATGGGAATCCTGGTATTCTCCTATATCCTGTTCAGTCCTATAACTCTTATAAGGAAGAACGGAACCAACGTTCCCCAGCACAGTATAACATGCGGGTTCGGTCAATACATCCATATTATTATCTTTATTAAGGCATGATATGGTCGCTACTTGGAGAGAGAGAGAAGAAAACACTTTAGCATATGCTCTTGCAAGATCAGATTGGTTATTATTTTATCTAATCAGGATGGCTCCCACTGTTTTTATCAAATCTTCCTTCAAACCCTAAAAGGAAAGACTAGCCGGGATTAATTACACCCTACAACTTCGCCAATCTTTCAGCCAGGCCAGTGTCGGTACTTTGAGGGAGGTTCCCCGTGCTTTCGCACGGACCTAATTAAAGTAAACCTCGTTTTCCCAGAGGCGTAACGCCGTTGACACCTTTCTAGACACCTACTTGATCGGCTAATTTTCCTGTGTAAAACTCTCTCGGGAGTAACAATTACTCGCAGTGGGTATCGGGATCCAACTATCTCATAGAAGATATGCAATCTCATTGCAAATTTCAACACTTGAAATTCCCGATAATATTTTGCCCCTAAACCCTATGACCTTGACAAAGGCCAACAAATCATAGGATGCTAGTCAAGTTCAACCCGTCATTTCTTGATTGAATCAAACCCACCCGCACGACCCTTGACAAAGGCCAACAAGGTCGTACGACTACCCCAAAACAATCTGCATCATATGCATAAGCAGATAAGCACCATTCAGCTACCGCACACTACGCCTTGACAAAGGCCAACAAACGCAACACGAATACTAAACAGTTCTTATCTGAAATGACGGAGGGCTACGACAGGTTTTTCTGAAAACCTATTGCGTAATGAACTTGATATCGTTGCAGAATCATGTGAATTTTGAAATGGAGTGATTTTGAGGCTTTTATTAGTTTTGCTAAAGAGGTCACTCCCGGTGAAGGGATCTCGGCTCTTTCCTCATCGAATAAGGTGCGGGATATATCATATATATCACTATGCAAAGCAAAACTCCAAAAGCAATCAAAAGCAAACCGAGCGTTGTAGCATCTGCCAGTTTTGCTAAAAAGGTCACTCCCGGTGAAGGGATCTCGGCTCTTTCCTCATCGAATAAGGTGCGGGATATATCATATATATCACTATGCAAAGCAAAACTCCAAAAGCAATCAAAAGCAAACCGAGCGTTGTAGCATCTGCCAGTTTTGCTAAAGAGGTCACTCTCGGTGAAGGGATCTCGGCTCTTTCCTCATCGAATAAGGTGCGGGATATATCATATATATCACTATGCAAAGTAAAACTGTAGCTACCCTTTTTGAAAAATTTGATTCTACAACATCTTTTAGGTTTCTTTTCTTTCATTAATCACATTAATGAAGTCCCATCATTTAAGTCACCTAAACATCACAGATAAATACGACGTACACTTATGCCATCCGCATTCGCCTCGATGTCCCCTCGTGCACCGTTAGGTTAGGTAACTAACGGCAGAGCGGGGCAGGGCTAGCGCGGGTGTAAAACATAAGTAACATCTATATAATATATCATATATACTATATACAGTATTTATCACAGCACATCAAATGATCACATCACAGATATCGCAGCAGAAGAAACATATGAAACATTGGATATACTAGGACGTCCGTGTTTTATTTTGAGCCTCTATAAAACACGGATTCCACGGTCGCGATGAATAGCCAAACCCACACCCCTAGACCCCTACGAGAGCGGCAAGCAACCCTACCAATTCTAGAGTTAGGAGACCCGGACTCGACTCCTCGAGTTGGTCTCCCACTGGACTCCAGAACCCGGTTACTTGTGCGCTCCTCCTTGGGTCTATCCTAGTGCGGAAAAGTAAATAATATACAAAAGGTGACATCAACCTCATCCCGGAAGTGCCCCAATAAAAGAATATTACATACATTTAATTTTACATGAATGAAAATAAAAACTCTCATCTCACATAAAAAAAACCCGGCTATTCAGAACGCGACGATCCAATATAACATATCCAGCAACACATAACAACACATGTCATCAACGTAAGTAAATATGCGCATCCCAATTGTCGTTGACATATAGCAACGAAACCGGTGATATCACATATTACACTTACGGTCGCAGAAAAGAAAGTGTAAAACTACAACATTTGGAATCCACAATCTCTTTAGACATCGTAAATCCGAAATATCACATACTTCGCATTTCAAGCCCAACTGTATGAATTCCACATATTATATCACATTCCAGATAAATAGACAGTATTAAACTTTCCGATCGAATAATCAAATACCCAAGATTTCCATAATAGCTCAACACTTGAGCGGAGTTCAAAAATTCCAGAATACGTCATAGTAGCAACGGTCCAGCCGTAGAAGGGTCAAGCCAACGCCTCACATGTGGCACGCCGTACTGCCTCAAACCCTAAGGTTCAAAATGCAGTTCAAGACGGTCACATAATCGAGTTAAGGTTTGTTGTCTTCTAGAGGGTCCATCGTGTCTCATTCACGTATTTCCGAAAGATTTAAACCCGAGAAAAATTCAACACTTGAATGTTTTTCGTGCCGGGAAAAATTGAGTTAATGATATCCGTTCGAACATTTTAATACTTTCTAAATTATCCGGAATAACAAAACAAAATTAAATTCTCCGATCGATTCGACGATTACAAAATAAACCCCAAAAATACTCAACACTTGAGTCATAATAAAAATACCCAGAAAGATGCAGGAATGGTAGTGGATATTACTGCATGAAGAACCGTCCCCAATACTCCTTTTCTGCCGCGGAACCGCCGCCAATGGTGGCTTAGTGCCGCGGTTCCGCAGCCACGTGGAGGCTTTGAGGGCTCGTTTTTCATGGTAACCCTTAAAATTCCCTGCTGATTTTTTTAGGTATTTTTAATTCAGAAAAAACCCAGTTTTTAAAAATTGTACAGAGAGGGGGTATCTTGACGTTTCCGGGTTCGATCGGGGTTTTAACTTCGTTAACACATCGCCTAATGCTCTAGCTAGGCTCTGATACCACTGTAGGGTTACTAGGCACTCTAACAAGGGTTAAGGAAGCATCAAACATGCCCGTTTAAAATTTTAGCCGTGCCGAATAACCCTAAACAAGATCGTTGCTAGAAAATTAGGGTTTCATATGCAAGTAAACTATGTTTACGACTAAGTGAATACGAAATACAACCTTTGTAGATCGGTCCTTCACTTCTATAGCTCCTTGTTGAAGTCCCTTCGCTGCGATCGTGGTTCTCCCGGACCCTTGCATGGCTTCACGAGGCGAAAGACGCGTCCTTTCTTGAAGTCTTCGAGGCCGAAGATGATCTGCATAAAGGGGATGCCAACTCAAGCTTCTACTTCACTAACTTGAGAATTAGTGAAGCAAACACCCTAAACTAAAGTGCTAGTCTAGTAGAGGATGGAGAAATAGGAAGTGGGTTCTCTTTAGAATTTTATTTCTCACAATCTTTCTCACTTTGGATCAAACCCTAGCAAGCTTTTTCTTTTTCACCAATGAAGAAGAAGAACAAAAGAAAGAGATGAGGATAATGATCAAGTGAGAAGGCTAACCATAGTGAGTGAGTATCATATACTAACTCTTGTAGAGACTTAACCCATGGCTAATACTTATGGTTGGGTTAAGAAATATCCATAGTAAAAACAAATTTAATGGAATTAGTCAATGCTTCCATAAGCTTCCACAAGCTTCAAGCATTTAGCTAATCCTCCACTAATTTTGTAATTACTTTGAATATTAAAATCCAACATAAATAAATCGCATGGTGCAAGTCTCATACACCCTAGTCTTGTGTATCATCAACCATGATACAATAAAAGAAAACACATTTTTAATATATATCATATATACATTAAAGTTGTGCTCAAGTGAGAAAAACCCTAAAGTGAACAAGTGTTAGTTAATGTAAACTAGTATATCAAATATACAATTATACAATAAATTATTAAATCAACACTTGAATTAATAATCCGGTCATATCACATATAACCGACTAACATCCAATGTATCGACTTATCGAATCAATACTTGATTCGATAACCTGGCTATATCATATATAACCGACCGATACAAAAAGTCGCGAGAATAGAATACGGTATCACATACACGCATTACTCTCGGTCTCGCACATATCACATGTGCACACCTATTTCGTTTTGCCTGAGCTAGTAAAACCTCTGTGTAGGACTCTAAAGACTTGTCAATACGCCGGCAGTAGGTGATGATCACATCAAGCACCCACAAGCCGTCAGCGGTACTAGCTGGACGTAACGGCTACCCGGGTATTGAGCGATCAGAAGATCAGCAAGCAAGCCCGCTCTAACTCCTGTAAAAGCCTGCCGGTAACACTTCCCGTACAGTCCGGTCTCCTCGTCTAATATGTCGCATATCAAGTCTAGGGGTGGTAAACGTCAGACCCCAATAACCGATAAGTCGTACCGATATGAGGCTCATAACGGGTCGAGAAACTACTGGTAACACTTACCAGTAAATCTTTAAATCAGCCCTGGCCAGGGACTTCCCTGTTACGGCCAATCGAGCACAGCACAACATCAACCCCCAATACCGGGAGAGACGAAACCCCTCCTATCGCTCATTGCCTCCATGTGACTCGGGACTGTATCCAAAAACCACCATTTTGCACGTCCTCTTGGACGTGGTAAGGTGGAAATCAAAGCACAGTGGGAATCACACAAGACTCTATGACGATCTCGGGTCTACAGACTAACCTGCACAAGTGTCACCAGAGAACTGCCATCTGACGTAAGGTATAATACCATCTGGGAGTTCTCGGCGAGTCCGTCCAGTGTACCCAGTCTCCACTGAGCACCCGTATACTATCTCTGATGTCAAACACCAATGAATATGGGATCATCGATCGCCCATCTCATGGGTCGAGAAGTGTATACGCTAGTCTACTCTGGTATATCGATGCCCCGTCTCGATACACCCACGACTAGGGACCTTGAAGGATGTACTTATGGACTACCATGTCCCCACTAGTATGATCCGCATCATAGTCCAGGTAGTCAAGTACACATCCTAAGGGCTTTACCAACACGTAACAATAAAACAGTATAAAGAGACAAGTATACATGGTAAAGTAAAGTGCAACCAGATAGCATACTATCA
This sequence comes from Agapanthus africanus, assembly GCA_030015575.1. Classification (NCBI taxonomy): domain Eukaryota; kingdom Viridiplantae; phylum Streptophyta; class Magnoliopsida; order Asparagales; family Amaryllidaceae; genus Agapanthus; species Agapanthus africanus. Next base: position 598,105,204 of record CM057341.1, read on the forward strand.
TATCGAGCAAGAAAGTCCACTCTATATATGTCCAAGCATCTAATATAATATACATCATCTATATAATACTGGCCTCTAGGGCATACATACAACTAACAAGGGCTGCTTCAGAGATATACCGGTAAGTGTTATCAGTAGTTTCTCGACCCGTTATCAGCCTCATATCGACACAACTTATCGAGTTACTAGGGTCTGACGTTTACCATCCCTAGACGAGATATGTGACATATCAGACGAAGAGACCAGACTGTACGGTAGTGTTGCTGACTAGATTCGCATGAGTATGAGCAGGCATGCTTGTAGATCTTCTGATCGCTCAATACCCGGGTGGCCGTTACATTTAGCAGACCGCTTGCGGCTTATGGGTATTTGATATGATCATCACCTACTGCCGGCGTATTGACGAGTCTTTAGAGTCCTACACATGGGTTTCCTGGCTCAAGCGAAACGGAGTAGGAGCACATATGTGATATGTGCAGGACCGAGATAGATACGATATGAGATACCGTATTGTATTCTCGCGATATGTGACATTGGTCGGTTGTATGCGATATAGCCGGGTTATCCGATCAAGTGTTGATTCGATAAGTTGTTACACATGATATTAGTCGGTTATATGTGATATAGCCGGATTATTAAATCAAGAGTTGATTTGATAATCTAATGTATAATTATATATTGGATATATTACATTACATTAACTAGTATTAGCTCACTTATGATTTCTTTTCTCATTTGATGTGCACATTGTATATATGTGATATGTATATTTGTGTACATGTTTAAGTCATGCTAGGTTACAAATACAACATATTAGTATGAGACTTTTACTATGCTAGGGTTTAAGCTAGGGTTTTATTTTTTTTAAGCAAATAAAACATTTGGATATTAGTCAAGGTTAAGTTTGGAGAAGCTTATATGTGATATTAGTCGGTTATATGTGATATAGCCGGTTATATGTGATATAGCCGGATTATTAAATCAAGAGTTGATTTGATAATCTAATGTATAATTATATATTGGATATATTACATTACATTAACTAGTATTAGCTTACTTATGATTTCTTTTCTCATTTGATGTGCACATTGTATATATGTGATATGTATATTTGTGTACATGTTTAAGTCATGCTAGGTTACAAATGCAACATATTAGTATGAGACTTTTACCATGCTAGGGTTTAAGCTAGGGTTTTATTTTTTTTAAGCAAATAAAACATTTGGATATTAGTCAAGGTTAAGTTTGGAGAAGCTTATAGAACATTGACTAAGTCCACTTGTTTGTCTTGCTTAAATTTTTTCTTAACCCAACCCTTAACCTTAGCCCTTGGTTTATTCTCTACATGAGTTAGGCATGAGAGGATAACTCACCATGGTTGCATTTTCTAACCTCATGATTTATTCATTCACAACTCTCTCATGAGTTCCTTCTTCTTCTTCTTCCTCAAAAGCTTTCTAGTTTCAATGGAGATGTGGGAAATAATGTAAGAAAAACAAATCTAAAGTGAGCCCACCTCCCACTTCATCATCCTCTACTACTTGTCATTTAGTATAAGGTGTTTGCTTCATTAATTCCGTAATTAGTGAAGAGATAGCTTGGGTTAGTGTCTCCTCGACGTAGATCGTCTTCGGCCTCGAAATCTTCGAAGCAAGCATATTCGTTTCTTCATGGGAGCCTCTCTAGAGTCCGGAGTTCACGATCGCAGCGAAAGGGACTACTACACGGAGCTATTGAAGTGAAGGACCGGTCTACAAAGGTTGTATTCCTTGGGTTAGCTAAAACGGCAAATTTTTGAATTTGGTATGGACGATGCCTCCCGAAACCTTGCTGCCATCTTGGGTAACCCTGCAGGATCATCCATCGCCCATCATATGGGTCGAGAAGCGTATACGCCAGTCTACTCTGGAATATCGATGCTCCATCTCGATACTCACACGACTAAGAACATTTGAAGGATGTACTTACCGACAACCTCTTCCCCACTAGTATGATCTACATCATAACCCTAGTAGTCAAGTATTCATCCTAAAGGCTTTATCAACATGTAATAGAGAGACAATAAGCGTATATGTTAAGATAAAGAGCAACCAGATAGCATACTATCGTGTCGAGCAAGAAAGTCCTCCTAATATATGTCCAAGCATCCACTATAATATACATCACATGTATAATAATGGCCTCTTGGGCATACATATAACTAATAATGATCGTATCAGTTACTCACAAGCCGTCAGCAGTACTAGCTGAACGTAACGGCTACCTAGGTATTGAGTAAATAGAAGATCAACAAACAAGTTTGTCCAAACTCCCGCAAAGCCTATAAGCAACACTTACCGTACAGTCCGGTCTCTTCGTCTGATATGTTGCTTATCGAGTCTGGGGGTGGAATCGTCAGACCCTAATAGCTTGATAAGTCATGCCGATGTGAGGCCTATAACCATTCGAGAAACTACTAATAACACTTACCAGTAAATCTCATCAGCCCTGGCCAGGAACTTGCTGTTACAGCCAATCGAGCATAGCGCAACATCAACTCCTTATATTGGGAGAGACGAAATCCCTCCTATCACTCATTGCCTCCATGTGACTCAGGACTGTACCCAAAATCCACCTGTTTGCACGATTCCTTTGAGCTGTGGTAGGGAGGAAATCAAAGCACGGTGGGAACTATATAAGACATTATGACGATCTCGGGTCTACAGACTAACCTGTACAAGTGTCATCAGAGAACTGCTATCTAACGATAGGTATGGTACCATCTAGGAGTTCTCGGCGAGTCATGTTCGGTGTACCCATTCTATAATGAGCACCTGTGTACAATCTTCGATGTCAAACACCAATGGTTGTGGGATCAATCATCGTCCCATACAAGGTCAAGAAACGTACACACTAGTCTACTCTGGAATATCGATACCCTGTCTCGATATTCCCTCGATTAGGAACTGTTAAAGGATGTGCTTACGGACTACACAGGCCCCACTAATATGATCTGCATCATAGTCCTGGTAGTCATGCCTACATCCTAAGAGCTTTATCAACATGTGACAGAGAGACAGTATAATAAAACAAGTGTACATGTAAGATAAAAAGCAACCAGATAGCATATTATCATGTCGAGCAATAAAGTCATATGTGTGTGTGTGTGTGTGTGTCCAAGAATCTATTACAATAATGGCCTCTAGGGCATACATATACTTAACAGATACAGCGTGACAATGACTCCTAATACGAGGAGAGACGAATCCTTGACAATCGCTCACTGCCTCCATATGGCTCGAGACTGTACCCAACTAAAATCTGTTTGCACGACTCCTTTGAGTCGTGGTAGGATAGTAATCTAAGTACAGTGGAAACTCACACGAGACAAATTACGATCTCAAGTCAAAGGACTGATCTATACTCATGTCACTAGAGAACTGCTATCTAATAATAAGTATAATATCATCTAAAAGTTCTTGGCGAGTCCGTCCAATGTACTCACCTCCAGTGAGCACCTGTATACTATCTTATGTGACAAAACACGAATGGCTTGTGAGACCAATCACCACCCTTCGATCGGGTCTAGAAATGTATACACTAGTCTATTCCAAAATATCGATGTCCAGTCTCGATACTCGCTCGACTAGGGACATTTAAGGATGTGCTTATGGACTACCCAGCTCTCACGTATATGATCACCATCATAATGCTTGTAGTCAAGCAAGAATTCTACGGGCTACATCATTATATATTAGCGACACGTAATAATAAGTAAAACATATAAATATCAATGATAAAGACAAAGCAGAAAGCATACTATCATTATGAGTAAGACTGTTCTGTCTGTATAGGTTCTCTTTCAATTATCATAATCGCATACCTGCAACTATAATAATTCCCTTGAGGGTACTATATCCAACACCCGGGTCGAGCGTCTCCCCCCGCGGCTTCGATTTATTTATTATTTATTATTTTATAAACAAGAAGATTATGTGTGCGGGTTTCGACGAAATTTTCGCAGCATAGCCGCTCGATTCATCAATTTATCGTATGAAAAGGTAAAACACGGAAAAAATTCCCACCCACCTAAAGGGAAATACGGATCAAAATCCGCATTTCCGAGCCACCAAAAGAAATACGGATCGAAATCCGCATTTCCGAGGGTTTCCCCAAGAGAAAAACACGAAGGCTTTTCCTTTGATGGGTTCATCCGCAACCTTCTCTGATTGGGCCAAAAATGCTCTCGTAAATTTTCCAAGCTCTGTATTTGAATCTTGAACAATGAAAAGGATCTCTTTTTCCTTTCTAGGCTTTAGATCTTGAGGAAGCAGAGAAAGGAAGGCACGAATCTCTCCATTTTGAGATTTTATGGGAGATTGATTATCTCCTTTTTCTTTTATATGGGTTTGGGGTATAAATCTTTTTGCATAAAAATGAAGGTTTTCTTCAAAGGGGAGAGGAACCTCTGTGTGAGAGAGAGAGAGAGAGATATCCAAAACCTTAGAATGATTGCGAGAATAATTCTTGTGATTTTTTCAGTTTGGGTGGGGTTTAAATACCCCTTACAATTTTCACATGAGCCCTTGGGCTTTATAAATTGCTCTTTTTGCCGATTTCTTGCACTCATATGCTAACTTTTGCACTTTTAGCCTCATGGCCTACAATTTTGGCTTTTCTGCCCACGTTCTTTTACATTTATTTTCTGTTTATTGCATATTGCATCAATCGATTACATTTCTCATTCCATTTCTTTTCTTCTTCGATGGCCGGCTTCACTTGTGCTCAAGGTTGTTTGGATATGGGCCCAGTTGCTTGGGGTCGGACTCGGGTCCATTTGGACGTTGATTTTGACTTTTTGATTTTGACGTTGGGCTTTTTATTTGTGATTTTTAATTTTGGTAATGGATTGTAAATTTTAACCCAGCAAATAGAAAAGAAAAAGAAAATAGAAGGAAAAAAGAAAACCTTGCACCTTCAACCCTTAGCTTCGAACTGTGTGCTCCACTTTCAGAAAACAGAAGAAACCAAACTAGGCCCTCTATAATATTCCAGGTCAACCACACCTCACAGACTTTGCCACACAATTCTTCCAATTTCTCTTTCTCACAAACTAAGCCATCACTTTGTCACAAATTCATGACACTTTTCTCTAGAAACAAACCCTACCGCTCCAATGCTTTGTCCAAACTCAAGATAAGGTTGTCTCCCCATCAGAATACGTCACCCCTTTTGTTCGTTCATCTTCAAAAAACCCAACCACCGTGCGGGGCACATGGTCCAGTTGTGGACAGCAGGGACAATAAGAGTTTGTGGATCCAGTTGTGGACAGCAGGGACAATAAGAGTTTGTGGAGGAAGGATCTTCCATTTAGTGCTTCGAATATAAAAACGCGGGATCAGTGGGCTTCGTTGCTGTAAAAATAAAAAAAATCTTTGAAATTGGAATCATACTACAATTTCAACAAAAAAAATTCAAATATTTACTTTTGAATATCACATGAGAAAAGACCAATTATAGAAACAAGCATTTAGATTAAAGCAAACATACATCAATGTTAACAATATTTACAGAAGAGAATTCAATTCTCTCTAACAGGGATAAAAACTTCACCCTTTTCATTTTTTAACTACACAATAGATCACCAGCAGGCTAAGGCACCAAAAAAAGAAGACAAGCCTGCCATGGTGATATAAGGTCTATAGACAAGGCATGCATCATGATCATCATCATCTCATCTCCCAGATGGGACCAAGGTCTTATCCTCAGACTCTTTGATAGCTCTTGAGGGTTGAGCAAGAGGCAGCTTTGGGCTTGAAGGAGCTTCTTCAGTCAATTCATCTGTCTTTCTTGTGTAGGTAAAAGAGAGGTCTTTGGTTGCCGCAAGAGCCATGAGCTCTGATCCCTCGAGCCCCTTTGCTTCACCAAGGCTGCATCTTTCTGTGCTATGCTTGGCCAATGCATCCTTGAACTTCTTAATCTGCACCCAAAATAGATAGATTGAATCAGAACCAATGGATGAAACTATACGAGTTACTACGTAAAATTGAACCAATAGAAGTGACAAGAATTAATCGAGCTTCCGCAATGCGTACATCTAATGGTAATGAACCATTAGTTGAGGTCTCTCTCGTTTACAGCCATATTATAAACCTATTACAACATATGTCTGGACCCAACCAACACATATTACAAATTAAGAAGTATTTGGCATTTGTATCAAATATGTAGGAGACAGATGTTTTTTTTAAGAGAGCAAGCTCTCACCATGCAATTTCAATTACTTGCCAGCAATTCCGATAACCTTTACAATGCAAATAAGAGGGTGGTGAGAACTTACAGTTGCATTGGTGCAGCTGAAGCTACAAAGCCGACCATTTGCTCCCCTATAAAACCTAAAGAAGGGAAGAACATGCACATTCAAGCTGTAACACATGGATTTGTGCCCCTCATAATTTACATGCAGAAACAAAACATCCGGGTTCATCTCTGCAAACTGGCAAATCTGCACAAATATTTAAAAAAATCACTCAACCATGATCTAAAGCAAATAAAAAGGTTAACATTAGCAACATGAAAAAATGATTATACCTTTGGGTGAAGGGCTCTGCAGCCTCCACAGCCAGGAGAGAAGAAGTCCACAATCACAAGCTTGTTGCCTGCATTTGTTAGAGAATCGACGAGGTCCTGTGCTGATTCGATCTCCTTCATGTTTGTTTGCAGCCCCTTTTTCCACCATTTCATTGCCTTTGGAAAAGCTAGTGTCATCTGTAAATTTCACAACAATCATCACTCTATGGAAAATTTATCTCACAAAAATCACAATGCTTGCCATATTCCAAATTCCACAAATCCTTTCAATTAACAAAAACACAACTCTACCTTGAATCTTAAGGGTAACCCAAGCTTAACAATTCAATAAAATATCAATAATTTACAAAATTTACAAATAGTTCTTCTATTTGCAGGACAAATAGTTATTTAGAACACGCAGGAAAATTAAACTAACATCACATAATTCTAAGAAACAATCGTATAAAAGGTCTAAAGCCTCTCTCTATTTAACATCATAATTCATTGTCGAAATCACATGAATTGATGACATAACCGTCAAATCAAAAAGCCCAAATCTTGATATTAATTAAATAAACAAATAGGAAAATAAAAAATCCCCTTTGACAACCAGGAGTTGACAAATTCTTCGATCACAGAATCCCAAAAAATTCAACTTTAACTAAATTTATCCATTAAATAAAGAGGGCAAAATCATAAAAATATCTGAATTAAAATTTAAAAACCTGAACAGAGATCGCATGGGGGTTTCCTACGATGGGCTTTCCAATTCGATGCCCAAAATCCAATCTTTTTCCCAAAAACCCATCATTTTTCGAACAAGATCTCAATTTCTCAACCTCAAGAGATCGAGATTTACATCGCGAAATCCTCACAATCGAACGATTCCTCCTTTCACCAGAAATCGATCCCAATCTGCTCTCACAAACCGAGAAAATTCTGCTCTTGCTCAAAACATCCGCCATTTTTCACCAAAAAATCAAATAAAAAATAGATTTTTGCCCCCCTTTTTTTGGTTTTTTCTTGTACATACAAAGAGAGAAATGGAGGAAGTGGCGGAGCGAAGCCACCAATTTATTGCACGAAATTGGTAAAGTGGATAAGAAATTAACTATTTTTTTCATCATCAATCTGAACCGTTGGAATTTTAATCTTTGTGAAATTAACGGGTAAACGACAGACACGTAGCAGTTAAAACTAACGACGCGTGGGATAATGGGAAACGAGAAGTTACGGATTTATGGATAATTTTGGATAAAAGTAGGCCACGCTTCCTATAATTTCTCGTACACCAATTTTAGACCCGGCAACAATACTTGATTAGGTGGGGACCACAATGGGGCCAATTCCATAGAGCTTTTGGTGGTGTTTTGGATTTGTGGGTGAGGATGAAATACATAAATTTACTATTAATCTAATCTAAATCTCAACCACTCTACTGGTAGAAAAATAACGACCAAGTTTTGATAATACATTTTATAATTTCTTCTTTTGGCCTTTATTAGATAAGCATCTTTGTTAATGTTTTAGATACTAAAAATGCAATCTTTAAAAAGCTTAGGAGTTGTCCAACTATACCCAATAAACGTTTAACTTCTTTAGAAATATGAAATAGCTAAGGATAATGGTAAAGTGCCTGTAACACCCTAGTTCAGTTATACCATATTCTCTTTGATTATTTTCCTGTGGCTATTTCTTGGTGTTATTTATTTTGGGTGCAGATAGTGTTTTGGTATCTGTTTTTAGTATCCGACCCGACCCGCATACTTGAAACCCGTCTTGGTTCTTGTTCACGTTTTATCTCTGCTGGTTTTGAGGATCCGTACTCGCATATGTTCCATTTACTTGCTTTATATCTGGCATCTGCATTTTTCAATATAATACAAATATAATTAAATAATATATTTTAAAATACTTGCATGGCTTGCATGATACCCCTGACCCTGTGGTAGCATCCGCGCATCTTGTTCTTATCCCGCTCAGTGAAACGGACTTGTTTGGATGGCTACGCGCACGGACGTGCATCCGTTCTTGGGGGTATGCTTTTTCGTTATCCGAATATCCTATTTTGGTTTTGGTTTATATGTACATTATCCGTATTTTCAAACCGTAACTTTAGACCCGACCCGGACGTATTTTGGAATATTTTTGTATTAACTAGAAAACTCTAATAAATTCAATATTATATTCTTTATATATCTACTATACATATACGTTTATATTTTTTTTTAAAACTAAAAATATTTTTAATTATTCTATCCTAACAGTTACCTCCCTTCACCGTTCTCTCTCCTCTCTCTCTCTTTTACTTTATATAATGTTAATTCTTTTAATATTTTTTTTATTATTCAATCCTAACTAACTGCACTTTCTCTCTCTCTCCTCTCGCACACACTGTGCATTCCTCGATTCCCGTCACCTTCCTTCATCCCTTACACTCACCTCCCTCCTATATTTCCTCTTCTCCTCTTTTTAAACCGAGCCCTCGCCACGAGAACCCACACAAAACGAAACCCTAACCCTAAGCCAGCCTCCTCTGCCTCCTCAAAACCCGACCTCGTCACCACCTCCATCTCATCTTCTCCTCCTCCTCGTCGTCGTCATCTTCTTCTTCCTCCTTTCCCCGAGCCTGCACACCCAAACCTCAACCCAAGAACCTCCACCCTTTACCACCGACGACCCTTATCTCCTCGTCATCGCCAGCACCTTCTTCTCTCCTCCATCTCCATCTTCTCCAACCCCGAGCCCTACCCAAGATCCCTGCACCCAGAACCCAACCTGCAAACCAAACCCTAACTCCTCACTGCCGATCATAGGAACTCTCTCACCTGCGCCTTGCCGCCGATGACCCCGACACCATCACCCCGTCTTCCCTGACCCCAGTACACCAAACTCCAGTGAGCATCTTCCTCCTTCTTCCTCTTCTTCTTTTCTTTCTTTTCTTTTCTCGTTCTTGAAATCTTGATTTGCAGCCATCGCCGGAGCCGTGACCGTCGCGGCTGCGTGATCACCCTCTTGTATTGCTTGGACCTGTCCCGTGTGCTGTGCGTGCGTTACGACGTTTTGCCGACGTCGGACGTGCCATACATATCCGTTTCGTGATCCGTTCAGGCAAGTCTCTCTTGCTGCATACTATGTCGCTATATTTATATCCATATAAATAAAATATTACATGTTTATTTCATTTTACATCCCATGTTATGATTTTACCTTTTTCCGATATCCGTTCGTATCTGTACTGTTTATTATGTCTAGTTGCATGCCGGAACCTGATTATATCATGTTGCTGTTATATAATACAGCGTGCTTGTTAATGTGCATGTTGTTGGAGATAGTGCCCTCAGAGTCAATTATTGGATCACAGGCACGTGATTGCAATGATTGAGGGAGGACCTATCCCGGTAGGACAGTCTTACTCAAGATGATAGTATGCTATCTGGTTTATCTTTATCATCGTGTACTGCTTTAGGTGACCTTACGAGTCGCTATTACACGTTGATAGAGCCCCTAGGATTCTTGCTTGACTACCAGCAATATGAGGGCGATCATATACGTGAGAGCTGGAGTCTATAAGCACATCCTTAAAAGGTCCCTAGTCGTAGGAGTTTCGAGACTGGGCATCGATACTCCATTAGTAGACTAGTGTATACAGTCGAGACCCCGACGAGGGGCGGTGGCCGGTCTCACAAGCCACTGGTGTCAGTTGGTTCACCTAAGATGTATACAAGTGCTCATTGGGTTATGAGTATACCGGACAGGACTCGCCGGGAACCTGCTAGTTGGGATTATACCAGACGTCAGATAGCAGTTCCCTGGTGACATGTGTACAGCTTAGTTCATCGACCTGAGATCGTCATTTGTCTCGTGTGAGTTCCCACTGTGCTTTGATTACTACCCTACCACGGCTCAAAGGAGTCGTGCAAACAGGTTTTAGTTGGGTACAGTCCCGAGCCACATGGAGGCAGTAAGCGGATCTGCAGGGGTTCGTCTCTCCCGGTATTGGGGGTGAGGTCGCGCTGTGTCTAGGAGAGCCATTACACAAAGCCCTCGGCCGAGGCAGGAGATTTGCTGGTAGGTATTCCAGTAGTATCTCAGGGTGTTCTGGGCTACACTCCGACACGACTTGTACCGCTTTTGGGGGTCTGACTTTTACCAACCCCCTAGGCCCGCCATGCGATACTCATAGACGAACGGACCGAACTGTACGGATATTGTCACTGACAGGCTCAGTAGGGTGTCAGGATGAGTTCGCTCATCGACGTCCCTTTTGGTCAATAGCCGGTGGCCCGTCACGTATGGCTGATACCTCTGACGTGCTAGTGGTTAAATCCATAGCCATAGTATTGACGAGTCTTTAGAGTCCACCACACACAGTTACTCAAGTTTCGGGCGAAACGCTGTAGAGGCCGTATGGAGATATGGCAGGGTTCGATCAGATACGTGCGGTATTGCACGGATCGTGATCGGACGGATTTTACTAGCCGGCTTTGGCTTAAGCCGGATCCTAGTATTAGACAGTGTAGATTTTGTCTCTTTGCATTTGTATTCAGTGGAAATACAAATGCGGGCATGTATATGCAGTCGAGGGGTTTTCCTGTAATTTATTACGGGATCAGTTTTTGGAGGTTGCCAGTTTGCATTCCGTTCCGGCCGGTTTTCCTTTGTTCCTTCACGGCCGGACTTTTCGATGGAGGGGGTTATTTGCAAGTTTGCAAATAACTTATTTGTGGAGGGGGTTTCTTGCATATGGATTGATTATGAGAGCATCTTTATATTCCATTCTTTTCTATCATCATTTCATGCATTAATGAGATTAAGATTGATTTAGTGTATGATGTGAAGCTTGCTTTTGATATGGTCACCACCCTTGATCTCCTACACTCACCTCCCTTCATGTTTGATGCTTATTCCCTCCACCATTTGGTTCCAAGGAAAGGCCGGCCACTTCATGAGAGAAAATGAGAGAGAGGTTTTCATTTTGGTGTATGGAAATTATTCTCATTCTCATTTTGTATCAAAGTTCACAAGCTCTCTCCAAATTTCATGCTCTTCTCCATCCATGGCAACTTCACTACCCCAAAAGAGACAACATGTTCTACACTACACCTACAGCAGATCTTGGACGCGTCGGCTAGCCAACTTCGCGCCCGAGTTGTCTCGGTATAGAAGTGGGAGCCCGTAAAAGTATTTGGCTACGTGGTGCCCTTTCCGACGAGGAGGTGTAGACCGGAGATTCCGCGGGAGATCGGGACGACGAAGAGAAGACCGGAGGACACGGATCACTCGGTATATCTCTCACCCCTTATCTTGATTGCTAGGATTAGGTTAATGGTTACGATCTGGGTTTTATTGTCCGCGGTAGCGCCAGTTTAAAAGTCAAGAAAAATTTTGATTCCGCATTTTGGCCTCGAGTAGACGGCCGGGGCGCTGCCGTGGCGCAACACATGTTTGGTTATATACAATTACATATGGCTAAATCAATCTAGACGGATCGTATAATTCTGATTCCATGTTGAATCCTAGCTGAGTTCGTGCCTCGCATCTTCGTACATCATTTTCCCGTGACCCTTATCCTCAAGGCAAGTATTCATGCTCTATTTTTGGTCAATGTACATCTGCACTCCTGTTAGAATAAAAGAGAAATGTGTTAATACTTATTTTTCGTTATATTATACAATATATATATATATATGCAAACTTTTATGCTGCAAGTAAGAATAATCAGCAAGTGTGGTTTTAAAATGAGATTTACTTTTAACTACAAATAAAGTTCGAAAGTTGTTAACCTATCTCACATTTATATATTTCTAGCCAGATTATGATTAGTATATCCATATTAAGGTTAACGGTAAAGATAACAATCGTGACTCATACCAGCTTGTACACCGCCTTCATGCAATTACTATTACCTGATAACTATTACCACTGACAAGTCCTGACTATTCAATACTCTAGTCTTTATGAACGGGATCGCTGATTAGAATGCTGAACTACATGACATGACACGCCACTATTTAGCAGTTTCATTTCTATACAATTACCATACCACAAGTTCCTGCCTTTTCAGCATTCTTAATTAGTGCTCCAGTCATTACCATAGTAGCTAAATACGCGGGTGTTGGGGTAGTTTGAGTGTGTGTCGTACAACAGGATCTCAGGAGTCCCATATTGGCAGCTCGTACCGGGCTATATCGGTCTCATGTTTATAGCTCGTACCGGGCTATATCGGTCTCATGTTCATTCGACAGTTGGGCCCGTGTTTTCTAACCCCTGGGGCACCACTCTTGGGTTAGGAATACTCCTGCAGAAGTTGACGCACACACTCGAGCTTACGATAGGATAGTTTACCTTTTAGTGACCAGTAAGATGTGACTTAACCTGTTTACATACATGTTTCATAGTGTTAATGCATCTATTTATTTATATATCTGTTTTGCTTGCGCACACGGGCTTCACTACATTCATATATTCATGTTATCATACCACACATACACTTTTTACGTTGAGTACTTGCTGGGATGTTCTGATATCCCTGAGATTTGCCATCTCAGGTTTAGTGACAGATTTTCAGGATGAGCAGGACCGCAGCGGCTACCAGGACTTTGCCGAAGATCAGTAACCCGTAGATTTATTTCTTTTCTGTTAGTATTTAGCATGTGCGTCCTTCTGGGACATTAGGACTTATGTATCTTTCCGATTTTGTTTTCTTTTCGAACCTATTGTATCGGATCTTTTTGCATCAATTATCTAGTGGACCCATTTTTAGTATTTCTTTTAGTTTCATTGCAGCATGATTATCAGTATTATTTCTTTTGGTATTGGATTTTATTTTTGACATGTTAATCTAGACAGCCTTATGTGACTATGGAAAGATCTTTCCTTACCGTAGGTAGCACGGCTGGCCTTCTTCGCTCTCCGTATTCCGTATTTTGGGAAGCGGGGCGTGACAATGCCCTACCAAAAACTCTGAATTTATTCACTTGTATAAATGGCTCTTCATGACAAATTTTATCAAAATCCTAAGTACAAAGAGAACACCTAAGAGGATGATTCAAAAAAAAATTCAGCATACGACATCCGTGACTGAATGACAAAACCCAGCTGGAATATGGGCACCACCTGAAATATATACCCTCTTTTACACGAGATGGTGAATGTGAAAACCTCCTTGTCTAGTTGTCACGCCCCGCTTCCCAAAATACGAAATACGAGGGATGACTAGGACAGCCATGCTCCTACGGTCAGAGAATAATCCTGCCGTAGTCACACTTCGGTTTCTAGCATTACATGGTAGTCAGTAAACAGTACTAGAGTAAAGGAAATCACAGTTCACAACTTTATTACATTACAATAAAAGAGTTCGAGATACATTTATTTTGCACAAGGAAATAACTAACCAACGAAATACAATATGCTTATAACAGAAAGGGCGGCGCTGATGTTGCGGTCTAGACCCCGCGATCTCGAATGGCAGGTCCTGCTCCTTGACTGGGTCCACTTCGTCATCTGAGCATGCACACTCAGGTCCTCAGGGCGACACATATAGCAATAAATATGTATAATGAGTGTACAATGTTATCGGATATGAAAGGTGCGACAGAATACAGAAACATAAGAATAATGATTATCATTTGAATATGAACAATGTGATATATATATCATGTCAGTAAACCAGGCAATGTGTATGTCTCAACTTATCGGTCACTAAGTCAATGAAATCAATTGGTGGAAAGGATGCTCGTGTTTAATAAGGGTCTCGTGCATGCCCGAGACTACGGTCCACTGTTGCCTGGGACATACCCTACAGCCGTGCCGCTAGGCCCACGGCCTAATGTGTGTATGTGTGTGTGTGTATCACTAATATCGAATGATCATCCTCTAAGTCATTGTACCTCGCTAAATACGAGTTCAATTCCACCTTGATTTCCCCATTCCCCAGGTTATAGTTGTTATTTATATGTATGCCCTGGAGGCCATTACTGTACATGTGATGTATATTGTAGTGGATACTTGGACATATATAAGGAGGTCTTTCTTGCTCTACATGATAGTATGCTATCTGGTTGCTCTTTATCTTAACATGTACACTTACTGTCTCTCTATTACATATTGATAAAGCCCTTAGGATGAGTACTTGACTACCAGGACTATGATGCAGATCATACTAGTGGGTACAGGGTAGTCGGTAAGTACATCCTTCAAATGTTCCTAGTCGTGGGAGTATCGAGACAGGGCATCGATACTCCAGAGTAGACTAGCGTATACGCTTCTCGACCCATATGGTGGGCGATAGATGATCCCACATCCATTGGTGTTTGACATCAGAGAAGATATATGGGTGCTCAGTGGAGACTGGGTACACTGGACGGACTAGCCAAGAACTCCTAGATGGTATTATACCTATCGTCGGATAGCAGTTCTCTGGTGATATTGGTACAGGTTAGTCTGTAGACCTGAGATCGTCATAGAATCTTGTGTGATTCCCACTGTGCTTTGATTTCCACCATACCACGGTTAAGAGATCGTGCAAAAAGGTGGTTTTTGGGTACAGTCCCGAGTCACATGGAGGCAATGAGCGATATGATGGGTTTCGTCTCTCCCGGTATTAGGAGTTGATGTTGCGCTATGCTCGATTGGCTATAACAGGAAATCCCTGGCCAGGGTTGCTGAGATCTACTGGTAAGTGTTATCAGTGGTTTCTCGAACCGTTATGGACCTTGCATCGGCATGACTTATCAGGCTATTGGGGTCTGACGTTATACCGCCCCCGGGCTGTGATATGCGACATATCAGACGAAGAGACCGGACTGTACGGTAGTGTTACTGATTGGATTCGCAGGAGTACGAGCAGGCTTGCTTGTTGATCTTCTGATCGCTCAATACCCGGGTGGCCGTTACGTTTAGCAGACCGCTTGTGTCTTGTGGGTGTTTGATATGATCATTACCTACTGCCGGTGTATTGACGAGTCTTTAGAGTCCTACACAGAGGTTTCCTGGTTCATGCGAAACGGAGTAGGAGCACATATGTGATATGTGTGGGACCGAGATTAATGTGCGTATGAGATACCGCATTCTATTCTAGCGACTTGTGACATGGTCGATTATATGGGATATAGCCGGGTTATCGGATCAAGTGTTGATTCGATAAGCTGTTACATTTGATATTAGTCGATTATACAAGATATAGCCGGATTATTAAATCAAGTGTTGATTTGATAATTTAATGTATAATTATATATTTGATATATTACATTACATTAACTAATATTAGCTCACTTAAGTATTTCTTTTTCTCACATTTGATACACTTTACATATATGTGATATATGTATTGTTTTCTATTTGGACAAAATATATATGTGATATATATTTGTGTGTCATGCTTGGTTACACTTGCAACATGGATGTATAAGACTCACACCATGCTAGGTTTATATATATTTATTAAGTATTTCAAAATGGTGGAAATTGTCATGGCTTGGAGCTTGGATGAAACTTGTAGAACATTGCCTAAGTCCACACATTTTGTCATGCTTAAGATATTTACTAACCTAACCATTAACCTTACACCATGGTTAACCCTCTACATGAGTTAGTGTATGACACTAACTCAACCATGGTTGCAATTCTAACCTCACTCTTTCATTCATTTTCTTCATCACTTCTTCTTCTTCTTCAAGAGAAAAAGCTTGCTAGCTTTTTCTAAGTGATGAAACCTTGTGAGAAAATTAAATCTAAAGTGGGCCCACTTCCTACTTCATCATCCTCTACCGGTTGCCATTTAGTTTTGCAGGATTTCCTAGCACGGCAGCAAGGTTTCGGGAGGTATCGTCCATGCCAATTTAAAAAATTGTCGTTCTAGCTAACCCTAACCCTAGAATCGATACTAGAAAATCCGATGATAAAACATGTAAACTCTTTACATATAAAGTGAACAAGGAATACAACCTTTGTAGACCGGTCCTTCACTTCAATAGCTTCGTGTAATAGTCCCTTCGCTGCGATCACGATATCCCGGACTCTAGAGAGGCTCCCATGAAGAATCGAACAAGGTTGCATCGAAGTCTTCGAGGCCGAAGATGATCTACGTCGAGGAGACACTAACTCATGCTACCTCTTCACTAATGTGTGAAATTAGTGAAGCAAACACCTTAAACTAAATGGCTAATAGTAGTGGATGATGAAGTAGGAAGTGGGCTCACTTTAGTTTTATTTTTCTCACAAATTTTCTTCACTTTTTTAACACTAGAAAACTCTTTTCATTGAGCTCATGAAGAAGATGAAGAATAATGAAGAGAGAATGAGTGTGAGATTAGAATTGCAACCATGAGTGAGTTAGTGTCATGCCTAACTCATGTAGAGAATAAACCATAGCTATGAGTTAAGGATTGGGTTAACAAATATCTTAAGCTAGACAAACAAGTGGACTTAATCAATGAAACCTACAAGCTTCTACAAGCTTTGAACCATGACCATTATCCAAATTTTTAAAATACTTAAGACAAATAAAACCCTAACTTAACCTAGCATGGTGTGAGTCTCATACAATTTATGTTGCAAGTGTAACCTAGCATGATACATAATATATATCACATATATATAATGTATGCAAATAGAAAACAATACATATATCACATATATGTAAAGTGTATCATTTGTGAGAAAATGAATTGCTTAAGTGAGCTAATATTAGTTAATGTAATGTAATATATCAAATATATAATTATACATTAGATTATTAAATCAACTCTTGATTTAATAATCCGGCTATATTATATACAACCGACTAATATCATATTAATTAATCTTTTCGAATCAACTCTTGATCCGATAACCCAGCTATATCATATATAACCGACCGATATCACATATCGCGAGAATGGAATGCGGTATCATATACACGCATTAATCTCGGTCCCACACATATCACATATGTGTTCCTACTCCGTTTCGCATGAACCAGGAAACCTCTGTGTAGGACTCTAAAGACTCGTCAATACGCCGGAGGTAAGTGATGATCATATCAAACACCCACAAGCCGCAAGCGGTCTACTAAACGTAACGGCCATCCGGGTATTGAGCAATCAAAAGAACAACAAGCAATCCTGCTCATACTCCTGCGAATCCAATCAGTAACACTATCGTACAGTCCGGTCTCTTCGTCTGATATGTCGCATATCACAGCCTGGGGTGGTATAACGTCAGACCCCAATAGCCTGATAAGTCATGCCGATGCAAGGTCCATAACGGTTCGAGAAACTACTGGTAACACTTACCAGTAAATCTCAGCAACCCTGGCCAGGGATTTCCTGTTATGGCCAATCGAGCATAGCGCAATAACTTCCAATACTGGGAGAGACGAAACTCATCCTATCACTCATTGCCTCCATGTGACTCGGGACTGTACCCAAAAACCACCTTTTTGCACGATCTCTTGACCGTGGTATGGAGGAAATCAAAGCACGGTGGGAATCACACAAGACTCTATGATGATCTCGGGTCTACAGACTAACCTGTACTAGTGTCACCAGAGAACTGCTATCCGACGATAGGTATAATACCATCTAGGAGTTCTCGGCGAGTCCGTTCAGTGTACCCAGTCTCCACTGAGCACCCGTATACCTTCTCTGATGTCAAACACCAATGGATATGGGATCATCCATCACCCATCATATGGGTCAAGAAGCGTATACGCTAGTCTACTCTGGAGTATCAATGCCCTGTCTCGATACTCCCACGACTAGGAACATTTGAAGGATGTACTTATCGACTACCCTGTCCCTACTAGTATGATCTGCATCATAATCCTGGTAGTCAAGTACTCATCCTAAGGGCTTTATCAACATGTAATAGAGAGACAATTAGTGTACATGTTAAGATAAAGAGCAACCAGATAGTATACTATCATGTCGAGCAAGAAAGTCCTCACTATATATGTCCAAGCATCCACTACAATATACATCACATGTACAGTAATGGCCTCTAGGGCATACATATAACTAACAATCTCCCTATTGCACTATGGCCATTTGTTGCAGTATCTCATACTCAACAATATAGCAGTGGTTGTAGTATCACATACTCAACCATCCCATAGAAATCTCTCTAGGGGTAAGGCCTTTGTGAGTGGATCCGCTGTGTTATCCTTCGTGTCTACTCTCCTTACCTCGATTCCTTGGATATCAACCATCTCCCTGATCAGGTGATACTTGCATCAGAATATGTCTGGAACGCTGATGGGACCGGTGTTCCTAGGCCAAAGTCACAATTCCATTGTTGTCACAATAACAGTTATTGGACGCTCAATGGTAGGAACCTTGTTCATCTCATGAACAAGAAATACCCAGACAACCAATTTGGCAGCATCATTGGTAGCAATGTATTCAGCCTTTATCGTCTAGTATGTCACGGTATCTAGCTTGAAACTCTTCCAACATACCGTCCCTGCACTGAGGGTAAAGACAATGCCTGTGACTGACTCTCAGTCGACCTTATCACTCTGAAAGCTGGAACCAAGAACTTTCTTTTAGTGCTTCTCAAGTACTTGAGAATGTTCTCCACAGCTGTCCAGTGATTCTCCGAAGATCCGATTGATTCCTTATCACTACACTTAGTGAGTCATCTACATCGGTCTGGTACATAACATCGCATACTCTGATAGAGCCTACTACCGAAGCATAGGTTATCCCTTGCACGCGAGCTCTCTCCAAATCAGTCTCGGGAGACATCTTTTGTAACATTTCAGAAATCGTTTTGCGAATTTTTCCGTTTTAGGGCAAAATTGTCGGTATTTCCCGTTTTAACCCGATTTCGATCAAACTTCCGTAGAAACTTACCGGCACTTTTTTTTAGCTAAAATAAATCTTGTGCGCGAACTTTAGGGGTATTTGGAAGGTTTTGGTTCAGATAGAATTTTTCCCAAATAAAATATTATTTTAGCCGGTAAGATATGCACGTAAATCGGGAAATTTCTTCTCTTGAGAATAAATTAATTTTTGTCAATAGAATATTTTGGAAACTTCTTTTTAAATATCTAGATATTTTTTGGAGTGGAAAATGTTTTATTTTAAAAAGAAAAGAAAATGTGTAAAGGTGGCAAAGTGCATTTATTAGCATTTATTACTCTTTTTCCTAGCAATTTATTCACAAAAAATTCACAAAAATACCCCCTTGTTAGTGTATATGCCCTAGAGGCCATTACTGTATCATACTGGTTTGTATATTACTTAATGGATGCTTGGGATATTCACCTTGTATATACAATCTTGCTCAAAATAGTAGTATGCTACTTGGTTTGTTTCTACTTCAATGTGTACATGTGTTTATTTTTGTATATCGCCTATACACATTAGTAGAGCCCTTAGGATCTTTGCTTGATTACCAGCGATGTGATGGCCGTCACACTAGTAGGGCTGGGTAATCTATAAGCACATCCTTATGCAGGTCCCTGGTCGCAGGACTATCGAGACAGGGCATCGATACTCCGGAGTAGACCAGCGCATGCGCTTCTCATCCCAGTGTGGGAGACGGTCTGTCCCACAGCCGTCAGTACGTCGTACTTGAGATAGTATGCGGGTGCTCGTTAGGTTACGGGTACACTGGACAGGACTCGTCGGGAACTGACTAGTTGGTATTATACCTATCGTCAGTTATCAGTTCCCAGGTGACATGAGTACAGCTTAGTCTTCTGACTTGACACTGTCACTCCGCCTCGAGTGTGTTCCCACTGTACTTTGATCACTACCCTACCACGGCTCAAAGGAGTCGTGCAAACAGGTAGTGGTTGGGTGCAGTCCCGAAGCACTTGGAGGCAGTGACGGTTAGACAGGATTCGTCTCTCCCGGTATTGGGGGTTGACATCGCGCTGTGTCTAGGAGAGCCATTACACGAGTAGTCCCTGGCCAGGGCAATCGAGATATACTGGTAGGTTTCCAGTGTTATCTCAGGGTGTTTTGGGCTTCGCTCCGGCACGACTTGTACCGCTATTGGGGGACTGACGTTTACCGCCCCCTAGGCCCGCCATGCGATGTATCAGACGAACAGACCGGACTGTACGGAGAATGTCACACTCAGGCTCAGTAGGAGTTCAGATGGGTTTCGCCTCGTCGGTCTTCTTGTCGGCACTACCTGGGGACCGTTACGCACAGCTAGTGCCGCTTGCGGTCTGTGGTTAAACCCACTGCCAGCGTAGTGTCGAGTCTTTAGAGTCCCACACAGAAAGCTTTTCGCCTTTAGGCAAAAGAGTAGAGGTCGCATGGTATTGCGACAGGTCGCATGGTTTTGCGACAGGGTTCGGTCACATCCGTGCACTTGTGCACGTACAGTGTCCGGACAGTTTACACTAGCGGGCTTTGGTTTAAGCCAGATCCTAGTGTACCTTATGGGATTGGATTTATCCAGTTTACATTCGTGTTCCTCGGAACGCGGATGCGGGTGTGTATGCACAATTGACAGGGAGACAGAGGCAGTGGATTCTCATTAGGGTTGTTGACAGTTGACCGTTGACTATTTGACTTTTTGCTCAACCCTAATGAGAATATGATATGTGATT
Organism: Agapanthus africanus; assembly: GCA_030015575.1. Lineage (NCBI taxonomy): Eukaryota > Viridiplantae > Streptophyta > Magnoliopsida > Asparagales > Amaryllidaceae > Agapanthus > Agapanthus africanus. The sequence continues at coordinate 598,126,307 of CM057341.1, forward strand.
AACTATTATATTAATTAAGTATTATGGTGATATGGTTGTTGACTTTGTTGACTTGTTGACTTTTGTTGACTTGTTGACTTTGTTGACTTGTTGACTTTTGTTGACTTGTTGACCGGTTGACTAGGCTTGACTAGTTGACCATCATGATAACCATAGCCATTATTTCATGGCAAAGACTTTTGTTTGCTTGCTCATTTGTGCAAAATGAGTGCATGAAATGATATGGTTATGGTTGCTTCAACCATCACATAAGACTTTTTTTGATATGATGAGTTATGATCACTTTGGATTATGAGAGGGTGAAAGACAAAAGAGAGCCTCATTCTTTCTTGCTCATTCTCTCTCTTGTTCTTGAGCTCTCCTCTTGCTCTCACCCTCAACCTCTTCCTCCCTCTCTTGATTCTATGGTTCTCTTGTCTCATGAGTTGAGAATCAAGAACCATAGATAAAATCCCATTCTATTTCTTCTCTACTCATTCTAGTTCACTAGGTTTAGCAAACCAAGTGAACTAGTTTCTTCAAAGAACGAAGAAGGAGCTAAAGGTTGGAGCTTTCAGGTGGATCTATCTTCGGCGTACGGAGACGACGAGAAGAAGCCATCGGACCACCATCGGAGCTTTGAAGACGAAGGAGTTCAAGACAAGCAAGGTATAACCCCCTAACCGAGTAGCTAGAAACTCATAGTTAGGTGTTAGATAGATGTTTAACCAAGATCCGGGTTATAGGTCCATGTTACCACCTCCGTAAAAATTGTTTTTTACCAAATTCCGCTTTCCCGAAAGTACCGGGAGAGGTAGCATGGACTTACAGTGGTATCAAAGCCTAGTTAAACTCTATCTAGCATGTTAGCAAGTAACTAGAAGATCGATCAACGAAAAAGTCCCGAAACAAACCCCAAAAATTTGCAGTTTCTGTCGATTTTTCCACTGTTCAAAAGTTGATTATTTTAACACCTAAAATCGGCTCAGGCTTTTCTGTGAGCACCCACCAAAAATTGTCCAACGTTCGAGTCAAAGGGCCGCGGAAACGCGGCGGGAGCACGCTCCCGCCGCGGATCCGCGGCCGAGTCGACTCGGCCGAGGTAAATGTTTGGTGCAGTGTTTTTATGGGGGTATTTTGGGATTTTTAGCATATATATTTTCAACCCAGATTTTCCAGAACGAAAATTTTATTTTGGGGTCCCGAAAATCCGTATTTTTGATCGAACTTCTAAAAGACTTTAGCTAACGGGTTTTTTTTTTCTGTAATGTGATATTTGTATTGAACGTCTACTAATCGCTATATGTCGATTAGTGGGGGTTATACAAATCTGTGATCTGTAATGTTGCTGGAATGTGGATATGAATATGTTGGATTGTCGCGGGTGAATAGCCGGGGGTTGTGAGACGAGAGTTTTCTTTTCTTTCAATTCATGTAAATTTGTAAATTGATGTAATAATTATTTGTATGGCCGCACAACCGGGTCGGGGTTGTAGCCGTCATTGTATAATTTCTTTTTACTGTTTTTGCTCCTAGGATAGACCCATGGAGGGGGTGCACAAACTACCGGGTATGCCGAAGTGTCGAGTGGCCTACTCATGGAGATGAGGGAGGTTGCTACGCTTCGGGTACTTGGCGGGTAGTTTGCCGCACCCGTAGGGGTCTTGGGTGGGGTTTTGGCTATTCACCGCGACCGTGTAATCTGTTTTTGTTACAGGCTCGTGCAAATTACAGATTCCTAGTATATCCAATGTATTCATCTGTGATCTGAAATGTTTATCATTGCAGTATATCTATATATGATATTATTTAGGCGTTTCTTATGTTTTACAGACGCGCTAGCCCAGCCCCCGCTCTGTCGTTAGTTAAGTAACCTAACGGGTAATGACGGGGCCCCGTGGCGAATGCGAATGGCATAAGCGTACGTCATATTTTGGTTGTTTTCTGCAATGGTAGGATTAAATGATGGGACGCATTAAAAGAACTAATGCAAGAATATCACGCATTAAAAGAACTAATGCAAGATAATAAACCAAGTTAAAGTCGTTGGAACACTTTCGAAAAACCACTCGGTTCTTTTCAAAAACAACTTTTAAATACGGAGCTTGAGCCACTCCTTTTAAAAGCTATCTCGTTCCATCGACTATATCAAGTTCACTACGTTCACGGTTTTGCCAAAACCATCCGTAGCCCTCCATCATTTCAGTTAAATATTCGGTAGTATTCAAGCTACGTATTTTGACCTCACGCCAAGGCATAGTGATTGGTAGCTGCCGGATATTTATCTGTTGCATAGATAGAATGCGTTGGTTTGAGACAGTCGTACTGCCATTTTGGCCTACGTCAAGGGTATGTACGGGTGGGTTCAAATTAACCTGGATAATGATGGGACGAACTTGACATGTGACTTATGACATTTTGACCTCACGCCAAGGTCATAAGAGCATGGGGCAAAAATCCACATCGGGAGTTTCATAAGTACTGAAACTTGCTAGATTTGCATACCATTTGGAGTGTGATGATTCTGGTAGGATTCCTTCAGTTTCGTCACGCGATGATATTTGGATCCCGATCCTACTGTGAGTATATGCTACTCCTCGGGAAATTTCTCACTTAACGATCAATGCTATAAACCTAGTAGGTGCCTAGAAAGGTGTTAGCGGGGCTATGCCCCCAGGGAAAAGAGGTTCTCTAATTAAGGAACTTCGCGAAAGCGTTGGAAAACCTCCCTCGAAGTACCGACACCGGCCTGGCTGAACGGTTAAGCAAGTATTGTACGGTGGGATTGATCCTGACTAATTCTTCCTTTATGGTTTGAGGAGGGATTCGAGAAACAGTGGGAGCCATCCTGTTTAGACAAACTAAAAACCACTCTAAACTTGCAAGAGCATCATGCTGAGTGTTTCTTCTTCTCTCTCCTAATTGCAGCGACCAATCAACATGACTGGACTTAAGTTACTCCTCGATAAAAACAAACTGACAGGGCCAAACTACAAAGATTGGCTCAGGAATGTCAAGATAGCAATCACTTACGATAAGCTGGGGTATCTTCTTACCACCAAAGCTCCCCCTGTCCCTGGTCCAACTTCCAGCGTCGCGGATAAGGAAATCCGCAAGACCTGGGAGATTGATAGCGCGAAGGCCAAATGCCTCCTGCTTGCCTCGATGGACAACGAACATCAGAGGAGGCACGAGAATATGGACATAGAATCCATATTGCTTCATACAAAAGAACTGTATGGAGAGCAATCTCGTATCGCAAGATACGAAGCGTCGAAAAAGTTATTTTCGACAAGAATGGCCGTCGGATCATCAGTAGCCGAGCACGTGCTAAAGATGATCGGCTACATTGAGGAGCTCGCTGACCTAGGGATCACATTGGAGAGTGAGCTATATACGGATATAGTTCTCCAGTCCCTTCCTTCCACTTACGCCCAGTTTATACTGAACTTCAACTTACAAGAAAAAGAGGTTGAACTTTCAGAGCTCCTCAACATGCTGAGGAGCGCAGAGGGCACCCTACAGAAAGGTAGGGATACATCCACTTTGTTTGTAGGAGGATCATCTTCTTCTAGGTCCAAGGAGAAAGCCAAGGGAAAGAAGAAGAAAGCCCCCGCCAAACCAAGGGGCGGTGTTAGTAAAGTGGATACGAAGGGAAAAGCAAAAGCAACAAAGATAGCGGGGAAGCTTGTGGATAAGGAAGAATGCTTCTATTGTCATAAGAAAGGACACTGGAAGAATGATTGCAGGGCCTGGAAGGCCAGAACACAGGAATTGAAGCAGGTTGCAGCTTCAGCTTCTGGTGTGTATGTTATTGAAAACTGTCTTTCAATAAACTCTACTTCCTGGGTATTGGATACCGGATCAGGATCTCATATCTGTAATTCTTTGCAGGCGTTGAGAAACCGTAGGGTTTTGAAGGCAGGTGACATGACCCTCAGAGTTGCGAACGGAGCTAGCATGGATGCTAAAGCCGTGGGGGACTATCACCTGGGAATGTCAGATGGACATGTTTTGGTTTTGCGTAATTGCTTTTTTGTACCCAACGCAACTTGTAATATCATTTCTGTATCTTTAGTTTCTAAAGAAGGTTATGAATTTGCGTTTGTAAGTAATGTTGTAAACATTCACCTTAATCAAGTTTTGATTGGGTCAGGTACATTGAGTAATGGTATATACGTGTTAAACCAACCACAGATTTTTAATGTCCAGAATACACACAAAAGAAAGTCTCCAGAAATAAATCAGACTTTCTTATGGCATTGTAGATTGGGTCACATCAATGAGAGAAGGTTAACTAAGTTACATACAGAAGGATATTTGAATGCGTTCGAATATCAATCGTATGCCACTTGTCAATCTTGTCTCAAAGGAAAGATGACAAAGACTCCGTTTACTGGACATGGAGTAAGAGCGAGCGAGCTCTTGGGACTCGTACACAGTGACGTGTGCGGTCCAATGTCTACACATGCCCGAAGCGGACATTCTTACTTCATTACTTTTACGGATGACTACTCAAGGTACGGTTATGTCTTCTTGATGAAACATAAGTCCGAGGCCTTTGGAAAATTCCAGGAGTATAAGAATGAAGTAGAGAAACAGACTGGCAAAAGTATTAAGATTCTAAGATCGGATCGAGGTGGAGAATACTTAAGTGCCGAGTTCCTGGACTACTTAAAAGAGAACGGAATTCTCTCTCAGCTTACTCCTCCATACACCCCGCAACATAACGGTGTATCGGAGAGACGGAACCGCACCCTATTGGATATGGTGCGGTCCATGATGAGTAACGCTGAGTTGCCGCGATCATTCTGGGGATATGCGCTAGAATCAGCAGCATACCTTTTGAACCGAGTTCCGACTAAGACTGTGCTTACCACCCCATATGAAATGTGGAGTGGGAAGAAACCCTATCTTCAATATCTGAAGATCTGGGGATGTCCATCTTTTGTCAAAAAGCAGCATGCGGACAAACTCGAGGCACGCTCAGTACTGTGTAAGTTTGTGGGATACCCAAAGAACACCAGGGGGTATCTTTTCTACTACGCAGAGGAACAAAAAGTACTTGTTTCTCGTAATGCCCACTTTCTAGAACACCAGTTCTTGGAAAAGGAAATAAGTGGGAGCGCAGTAGAACTGGAAGAAATTCCAGAACCACGGACTATTACTGAAAGTTTAGTGGAACCAGAGGGTTCGGAAGAACAGGACATTCCTACGCCGCTCCGCAGGAGTAGTAGGCAGTCTCATCCGCCCGAGAGATACTGCAGTTTTCTCATAGACGGGGATAGAGAGGATTGCATCATAGATTATGATGAGCCTACTAGCTTCCAGCAGGCCGTTCAGAGCGTTGACTCAGTGAAATGGCTGGATGCAATGCGGACCGAAATGGAGTCCATGTACACCAACAAGGTATGGACGTTGGACATTGCTCCAGACGGGGTAAAACCCGTAGGATGCAAGTGGATCTTCAAAAGGAAGATTGGTGTAGATGGACAGGTTGAGACCTATAAAGCTAGGCTGGTAGCAAAGGGTTTTCGTCAAAGACCTGGCTTGGACTATGACGAAACCTTTTCTCCAGTAGCCATGCTGAAATCCATTCGGATCCTTCTTGCCATTGCTGCCTTCCACGATTATGAGATCTGGCAAATGGACGTAAAGACAGCTTTTCTAAATGGAAATTTAGAGGAGTGTGTCTATATGGACCAGCCGGAGGGTTTCATTCAGAGTGGGAGCAGCGGAAAGGTGTGCAAGTTGCTTAAGTCCATCTATGGACTAAAGCAGGCGTCGCGGAGTTGGAACATCTGCTTTGATGAGACGGTCAAAGAATTTGGCTTTATCAAAAATCCAGATGAACCATGCATCTATAGTAGATTTGTAGCGAGAACTGTAGTATTCCTGGTTTTATACGTGGATGACATTCTCTTAATAGGAAATGACATTCCTATGCTACAATCTGACAAGGGGTTCTTGTCACACAGGTTCTCCATGAAAGACCTGGGTGATGCCTCATACATTCTGGGTATCCGGATCTACCGTGACAGATCCAAGAGGATATTAGGACTTTCTCAGTCCAGGTACATCGACACCATACTGAAGAGATTCAGTATGGAAGATTCCAAGCGCGGTAACCTACCGGCTTGTCACGGGATCACCCTCTCTAAAGAGATGTCTCCCAAGACTGATTTGGAGAGGGATCGCATGTCTATTATACCCTACGCTTCTGCGGTAGGCTCTATAATGTATGCGATGTTGTGTACCAGACCGGATGTAGCTTATGCACTGAGTGTGGTAAGCCGGTATCAGTCAAACCCTGGGGAGAAACACTGGATAGCGGTAAAGAACATTCTCAAGTACCTAAGAAGGACTAAGGAGATGTTCTTGGTGTATGGCGGAAAAGAACTCCAGATCGAGGCCTTTGCTGACTCCAGCTTCCAGAGTGACAAGGATGATTCCAAGTCCATGTCGGATTTTGTCTTTACCCTCAATGGAGGGGCGGTGTGTTGGAAGAGTTCCAAACAGGAAACCGTTGCAGACTCGACGATGGAAGCGGAATACATCGCTGCATCTGATGCCGCAAAAGAAGCTGTCTGGATGAGGAAGTTCTTGAAAGAACTTCAGGTGGTTCCGTCCATTGTTGATCCAATACCTCTGTATTGCGACAACAACGGGGCTATAGCTTTAGCGAAGGAACCCAGGTCCCATCAGAGATCCAGGCACATCTTGAGGCGGTATCACCTGATCAGGGAGATCGTGGATCGCCAGGAGATCGAGGTTCGGAGAGTCGCTTCAGAAGATAACACTGCAGATCCATTCACCAAGGCCCTGCCCCAGACTCAGTTCGAGCGGCTGATCGAGATGATAGGTCTTCGATACGCCAGTACATGGCCTTAGTGCAAGTGGGAGATTGTTAGTGTATATGCCCTAGAGGCCATTACTGTATCATACTGGTTTGTATATTACTTAATGGATGCTTGGGATATTCACCTTGTATATACAATCTTGCTCAAAATAGTAGTATGCTACTTGGTTTGTTTCTACTTCAATGTGTACATGTGTTTATTTTTATATATCGCCTATACACATTAGTAGAGCCCTTAGGATCTTTGCTTGATTACCAGCGATGTGATGGCCGTCACACTAGTGGGGCTGGGTAATCTATAAGCACATCCTTATGCAGGTCCCTGGTCGCAGGACTATCGAGACAGGGCATCGATACTCCGGAGTAGACCAGCGCATGCGCTTCTCATCCCAGTGTGGGAGACGGTCTGTCCCACAGCCGTCAGTACGTCGTACTTGAGATAGTATGCGGGTGCTCGTTAGGTTACGGGTACACTGGACAGGACTCGTCGGGAACTGACTAGTTGGTATTATACCTATCGTCAGTTATCAGTTCCCAGGTGACATGAGTACAGCTTAGTCTGCTGACTTGACACTGTCACTCCGTCTCGAGTGTGTTCCCACTGTACTTTGATCACTACCCTACCACGGCTCAAAGGAGTCGTGCAAACAGGTAGTGGTTGGGTGCAGTCCCGAAGCACTTGGAGGCAGTGACGGTTAGACAGGATTCGTCTCTCCCGGTATTGGGGGTTGACATCGCGCTGTGTTTAGGAGAGCCATTACACGAGTAGTCCCTGGCCAGGGCAATCGAGATATACTGGTAGGTTTCCAGTGTTATCTCAGGGTGTTTTGGGCTTCGCTCCGGCACGACTTGTACCGCTATTGGGGGACTGACGTTTACCGCCCCCTAGGCCCGCCATGCGATGTATCAGACGAACAGACCGGACTGTACGGAGAATGTCACACTCAGGCTCAGTAGGAGTTCAGATGGGTTTCGCCTCGTCGGTCTTCTTGTCGGCACTACCTGGGGACCGTTACGCACAGCTAGTGCCGCTTGCGGTCTGTGGTTAAACCCACTGCCAGCGTAGTGTCGAGTCTTTAGAGTCCCACACAGAAAGCTTTTCGCCTTTAGGCAAAAGAGTAGAGGTCGCATGGTATTGCGACAGGTCGCATGGTTTTGCGACAGGGTTCGGTCACATCCGTGCACTTGTGCGCGTACAGTGTCCGGACAGTTTACACTAGCGGGCTTTGGTTTAAGCCAGATCCTAGTGTACCTTATGGGATTGGATTTATCCAGTTTGCATTCGTGTTCCTCGGAACGCGTATGCGGGTGTGTATGCACAGTTGACAGGGAGACAGAGGCAGTGGATTCTCATTAGGGTTGTTGACAGTTGACCGTTGACTATTTGACTTTTTGCTCAACCCTAATGAGAATATGATATGTGATTAACTATTATATTAATTAAGTATTTTGGTGATATGGTTGTTGACTTTGTTGACTTGTTGACTTTTGTTGACTTGTTGACTTTGTTGACTTGTTGACTTTTGTTGACTTGTTGACCGGTTGACTAGGCTTGACTAGTTGACCATCATGATAACCATAGCCATCATTTCATGGCAAAGACTTTTGTTTGCTTGCTCATTTGTGCAAAATGAGTGCATGAAATGATATGGTTATGGTTGCTTCAACCATCACATAAGACTTTTTTTGATATGATGAGTTATGATCACTTTGGATTATGAGAGGGTGAAAGACAAAAGAGAGCCTCATTCTTTCTTGCTCATTCTCTCTCTTGTTCTTGAGCTCTCCTCTTGCTCTCACCCTCAACCTCTTCCTCCCTCTCTTGATTCTATGGTTCTCTTGTCTCATGAGTTGAGAATCAAGAACCATAGATAAAATCCCATTCTATTTCTTCTCTACTCATTCTAGTTCACTAGGTTTAGCAAACCAAGTGAACTAGTTTCTTCAAAGAACGAAGAAGGAGCTAAAGGTTGGAGCTTTCAGGTAGATCTATCTTCGGCGTACGGAGACGACGAGAAGAAGCCATCGGACCACCATCGGAGCTTTGAAGACGAAGGAGTTCAAGACAAGCAAGGTATAACCCCCTAACCGAGTAGCTAGAAACTCATAGTTAGGTGTTAGATAGATGTTTAACCAAGATCCGGGTTATAGGTCCATGTTACCACCTCCGTAAAAATTGTTTTTTACCAAATTCCGCTTTCCCGAAAGTACCGGGAGAGGTAGCATGGACTTACACCCCTCACTTCCCTTGGCCGGCCCTTCCCTTCCCCTTGCTACCTTCCATCATTCCCACCCCTTTTCAACTCATTTTGTATCAAATAAATCATGAAAAATCCAAATAAAATCACAAAAAATCAAATATAATCATTTTCCTTCATTTCCTTCACTAATCCTTCTTGGATCTTCAACAAAGCATGGTTTTTTGATGCTATGATGAGGGATTAAGTTCATTTTGGTGTTCTTGGGGAGGTATAATTTCTTACCTTAATTCATAATTAGTTGTTTTTATCTTAATCTAGCTATTTAAGTTAGCTAATTATGTGTTTTATATAGCTTTTAAATCATGATTAATTCATTTATATTTGTTTTAAGAAATTCATGTTAGGGTTAAAGTTTGTTTAAGTGATTAATGTTCATTTAAAGTGTTAATTTGTGATTTGGAAAAGATTAACCTAGTAGGAATGTTAATTATTGTTAATGAATATTTTGTTTAATTATGCAATTTTGCTTACTAGGTTTTTGCTAAAATTTATTTAGCAAGTGTTAAAAATTTAGAAATGGTTTGGATAGCTTAGTTAAGCTATTTTAAGGTGTTTGTAATCGCTAGATATGCGTTAGCTTGAAACTAGTGCAAAATATTGCGATAAGTTGTTTTCTAGGTTTCGGGGTTTTTCCGACGTGGGTTCGATTGGTCGTTGCGAGGTTATATCTATTTTATTCCTCGTAATTGTTTGTGTTGTGTTGCGCGATCGGGACGATCGGGGTCTAGACTTGGTGTTTTGTAGTTTAGCGACCCTAGTTAGGGTTTTTGGCCGATGTCGTGCGCGGTAGATGTGCTGAGCGCGCAGTGTAATTTTCCGGGCGTTTTCATCGCGTTTCGTTGTCTTTTCGTCATTGTAGGATTTTTGCTTATGTGATGTGTTTGTGAAATTTTAGGTTCGCAAGCGGGGACTTCGGACGCTACGACAAGGGGAAAATAGGTGGTAGGTTTGACTTAGCCAGGAGCGTTGGTGAGTAGATTTAACATCTACAGGGGAATCGCCCGCATGGCGTTATGCGTCTGGGCTAGAGATGTTATTTCTGTTGCATATTCTATGTCATATTTAGAATTGTGCATTTACCCTATTACTTAGATATTGTTGTGCTTGGACTAGTATCCTTAGGACACTGCACATATTATTGACGATTCATGTTGCACGAGCACTGATTTTATGCTACACACACCGTCAATAATTGCCATGTCAAGCACAACCCACTTATAGATATGATATTGCTTGGTTAGGGACATTGAGACTTTGATTCATATTTCGTTATGCATTGACTTATAACACACCTGTATACCTACTTGCTTACACATATGCTCTGACATGCTTACATGCTAGTTACCTGTATACCTATTGAGTATTGTACCATTAGTGATAGGTACATGCACACTTTATGACATAGCTACAGGTATACCTTGCACACCTATTTCACTTATACCCAAAGGGTATACTACATCATTACTTATAGGTAGATACATATATCTTGCTATACCTTTATGTTTTCACATACATCTGGTTATAGCTACATGTTTACCTTTACCTGATGTTATTTTAGAATTGGAGAAAATTAGGAACCACATGATATTTATATTAACTTGTTGCAGTTAATTAGCGGCTTTTCCTTTATATGCTCACATTTCCGTTTATGTTGCGTATATTATATTCATGGATTTTCGCATTGAGATATGGATTTTTCATTATGTTTTCTGGATTTGGGAACCGTGGGAGTTCATGAAATTATGCATTATTTGAAAAACCCGATTTTTCTTGATATGATATTTCAGCACCCACCATGAGAATTATCGGTTCTGATTATATACTCCATATGAGGAGTGGTTCCGTATGAGGGTACATGGTGGGGCCCGGTACGGTTCCCCTCGGCAGGATGATCGATGGTCCATGCCGATTGAGCTTGGAAGGTGGGCAAGTACCTACCGGTGACATTACCAATGACTCGGCGGTTATCATGTGGATACCGACGGGAGTCATGTACGTATAGATACGTCGAGAGGCGAGGGTCAGAGCTAGGCACTCATGCTTTCGGGATAGCGTATGATACGTACCTATCAAGGGGCCAGTCTTGGTAACAGCACCTGATAGATCAGCATTTCTGTGTCGATGCTTGACACATATGTTTCATGATATTTTTTTTACTCCTTTGTATATATAACTGGGGATTAGGCCGCTGTTATATATGCCCTTACACCAATATTAATGGAATGGGACGCTAATATATGTGTATTGACTTTAAATTATATACATCATTATATTTATTCATGCAAATATATTTAGGATGTTAGATTTTTACTTGATAATTTGATTTGGGATATAGGTGATTCATTTGATATTGGATACAGGATATTTATGAGATTTCTGATTTGTACATTCAGGATATATGAGATTTATTCGATATTGTACATTCAGGATTTGTGAGACTTATATGATATGAGAGCCAATTTGGGGGCTGATTTGAGGAATTGGGATTTGGATTTGTCTTGATGGATTGTGATCCTACCACGATGTCAGGATTCCGTGGAAATGACATATTTCATTCCATACTCCACATTTATTGTTTATACACCGTTTCATGTATTAGTAGTACTTGTTAGAGTACCTTCCATGACTGTTGCATTTACATACCTTTATTCATATCATTTCTTCATGTACTTGTAGTACCTGATAGAGTACCTTACATGACTGTTACCTACATATCGTTATATTATTGCTTCATGTATTAATTGTACCTGCCAGTGTACTTTTTCATGATTATTGCATTACATATGACCATTCATTGCTTAGATGCTTATGTTAGATTCACGCTGTACGTGCATACTTACGATTACCTGCATATGTTATTTACTATTCACGAGTTGGCAACTCACCCCCGTTGTGCCACAGTTTGTTTTGCAGGGTGTTCCCCAGAGTAGTCGAGGCAGGCTATTCTTCTATCATCTTTTGCTACGGATACCGCATCGGCTCACAGTGTGCAGTTTGCTTAGGTGAGTTTTGTGGTTATTCGTTTGTTGTATTGTATATTCGTTGTATCCTTGTACTCTCCATCTACTATATTTTCTTGTTGACTTAGAGACTTGGTGAGGACGATATTGTATATTATTTGTGACTTGTTGTCTTTTATACAGTTTCCTTTCTATCGTCTTTTAATTCTTCGCTACGGCGTCGTATATTTGTTATGGTAGTTGTTTTCCGCCTTTTGGCGTGTATTTGCTCCCGTTTGGGGATGCTTTACTTTATATTTTTGTTGTACCCATTTTTGGGGCTAACTTTTACAAAGGAGGTGCTGCCAAAATTTTAAAGGAAATAAAGTTGGACTTTTAAAGAATTTGGGTTGTGATTTCAAAGACTTTTAAACAATATTTCTTATCTTTTCTTGTCTTTTAATGGTTTAGAGTTCTGGGTTTTGGCTTTCTTTTACTGCATAACGCCTGTAGACGTTGCGTTAGGGCCGTCACGTGCCAATTTCGGGTCGTGACAAAGTTGGTATCAGAGCACTAGGTTTTTACCTTACGGAGTGTAGGATGACCTTGGTAGCTTAAGCAGAGTAACGTAGTGTGTGTATGTCTGCAGCATACTCACGATGCGGTACTCCGTCTAAAGTGACCTAAGTACAATTGTTTGAAATTCCTTCCTTGATGATTCATATCCTTGTGATTCGATTTCCGTGTTCATATCGAATCCTATCTCTATTTATAGCCTTTGCCGCCGACGACTATGGGGACTCAGTGAGGTGCAGCGAGGGCCGAGGTCAGAGTTGACTCGGGTGGGTCAAGGACTGACCAGGATGACACGCTCGTTGCACAGGTGCAGACGGATCCGCCTTTGACAGATAGTATCGCTAGGCTTGTGGGAGAGATGCAGGACATGCGCCAGACGATGAGTTCTTTGGTGGAGACCATTCGAGCGCAGTGACAGGAGGTTGTCACCCCTGTTACCCAGTTGTTCCTTGCGATCAGCGCATAGCATTCCGTCACCTACATAGCACAAGTGGATGCAGCCCTAGTTGACGAGACACGTATTCCTGAGACTTTGGGAGTTTCGGAACAGTGGAGGACTCGTACCGGTGTACCAGCCCAGAGACAGAGGCTTAGTCGTCGAGACAGCTTTCGTGAGCATTGCGGGAGTAGCAGAGGTTTGGGACGAGGGGATTCGTGTTAGCTAGATCAGCCGTTTGTTGTGTTAACTTATGTCAGCGATTCTTTTGTTGCGCGACACGTATTTCAGTCGTATGCCAATCGGTTAGGAGATTCATTCGTCACTTGATCCTTCTAGAGATGTTGGATTTGATGTTCTCCTGGGCACGGACTGGTTAGTTACATGCTAGGCGTCTGTGGACTACCGCGAGGAAACATTCAGGTTTGTTTTCACGGCAAGTCAGTTCTTGTTGTGCAGGGGGACAGTGGTGCCGCCTCTCACATCTCGAATTTAGCCTTTTTCGCTAGTTGGCTTTTGAGGAGAGGATGTCGAGGATTCTTGGCGTTCATTCGTGATATCGGAGCCACAGTGGATTTGTTGGACCGGGTTCTTATCGTGCGAGTGTTTTCCGACGTTGTTCCAGATGAGCCGGCGGAGCTTAGGGAGCTTAAGGATCAGCTGCAGAGTTGTTTGTTGGGGGGCTAGTGCGTCTCAGTGTTTCACATTGAGGAGCTCCTATTTCTATTCGTCAAGGAGGAAGACGGCAGTTTAGGTTGTGTATTGATGGATCGCCAATTGAACCGGCTTACGGTGCGGATAGGTATCCTTTACCTCGCATTGACGATTTCTTCGATCAGCTCCAGAGTGCGAAACGTTTTCTAAGTTTGATCGGGATCAGGTCATCATTGTTGCGGGTTCGGAGTGATGACATTCCGAAGACTGCCTTGTGTGTGCTACGGGCTTTGTGTGTTTTGGTAGTGTCGTCGGACTCACCAATGCCCTAGCGGCATTCGTAGACATGATGAACCAGATTTCTTCAGGCCATTCCTCGACCAGTTATTGTTGTGTTATTGACGACATTCTGGTCTATTTAATGTGTTTTTAGGAATATGAGCAACACTTGAGGATTTGTTTTGCAGATATTAGGAGAGCCCCAGCGGTTTGCTAGGTTCTCGGAGTGTTTCTTCAGGCTTGTTTGTGTTGACTCCTAGGTCTTGTAGTTACGGGAGACGGTTTTCGTATGGTTCCGAGGAAGATCGAGGCCGTGAAACTTAGGCCCAGACTTGTGTGCAGGACGGAGGTTCGCAGATTTTGTGGCTTAGCAGGTTTTTACCGCATTTTCGTGCAGTATTACTAGTGTAGTGCTGTACCGTGGACTGGACTGACCGGAAAGGAGGTTTCTTTTCTTTGGATTGAGGCATGTATGCGGAGTTTCAGCAATTGAGAACTCGGTTAACAACTGCATCAGTTCTTTCTTTGCTTTCTGGTTCGGGCGACTTTTTTGTTTAACTGTGATGTTTCGTGAGTGGGGCTCGAGTGTGTACCAAGGTGACATTATAGAGTTATCGCTTTTGCTTCCCTACACTTGGAGGAAGTACTAGCATGATATCCCACTCATGATCTGGAGATGGCCGCGGTGGTTTTGCGTTGGAGATTTGGAGACACTACTTGTTCGAGAGTTGTGTCAGATTTTCACGGACCACCAGAGTTTAATATACATCTTCCTGCAGCGGGTGTAGATTGTTGAGACAGTCTTCTGCAGATTTACAGTTCTTGTGTGATCGTTGAGTATAGCTTAAGTTCGCCTCTACTGAGGGGACAGCTTGCTCATGTCCGCGCCCGACCACTATTCCTTAATCTCTTTCGCGAGGCACTGCCCGCCAATGCTCGTTCGTCAAAGGTTCTTGAGCATACTTGGCTGGGTAATAATTCGGAGTTCTTGATTTGTGACAAGAGTGTGCTAAGTTTAGGGACGCGTTTGTGTACCTGATACTATTGGGTAGAGACGTGAAATCCTAGAGCAGGCATATCTGTCAACTCTCTGTACTCATTCAAGTTCCACCAGCATTTGACGTGACTTGTGAGATAGTTACGGGTGGGCAGGGATGTAAAGAGAAGTTTCGGATTTCGTTTTGAGGTGGCTGTCTTGTTGTGTGTTAAGGTTGAGCATCTGAGACCGGCTGGAGAGTTGCAACCTTTAACCATTCCGGAGTGGGAATGGGAGCAGGTCTCCATGAATATTCGTTGTGGCGTCTACCTAGGTTTAGTCTGGGTGTGACTCCATTCGGATGCTAGTTGTCTGGTTATACTCAGGTTGCTCAGTTGTCCTTGGTTAAGTTTGTGCGTTGTACGGAGTTCCTTCATGGGTCGTATCCAAATAGGGCACCCTATTCGCTTGCCGTCTTGGACAGGAACTTCAGGAAGCCTTGGGTACTGGTTGAGCTTTAGCTCCGTTTTTCCATCCGCAGGATGATGGTTTTGTGAGAGCGGGCTATACCGACTCTGGAGGATATGCTTGTGCGTACGTATTAATTGTTTTCGGCAGTTGGGATCGTCATTTGCCATTGTTCGGATTCTCCTTCGATAGCTGTTATCAGGAGGCACACCAATTGGCAACCTTTAAGTTTTGTTTGTTAGGTGGTGTCGATCTCCAGTCTGTTTTTCTGACTCCGCGTAAGTAGGATTTTTGGACCCCAGCTAGTCTAGAGATTTCGGAGATGATTCAGTTGGTTCAGGTCAGGATGAGAGAGGCCCAGTGCAAACAAAAGTCTTATGCCGATCGTAGTGGTCGCAGACTTGAGTTCGTAGTGGGAGATCATGTATTCCTACGGGATTTTCCGATGAATGACGTGTTGAGTTTGGGAAGTATCCCAGGATTGTAGGTCCTTTTGAAATCCTTGAAGCGAGTTAGTTCCGTTGCCTATAATTTGGCACTTCCGCCCTGATTTTGAGTATTCACCCCGTATTCCTTGTGTCGATACTTCGCAATTAATTTCATGACCTTTTTCATAAGATTCAGCATCAGACCAATTAGCTTGGACGCGATCTTTCTTTCACCAGCAGCCGCTAGTTATATTGGATCAGCAGGTGGAGGAACTTCGGGTAAGGGTCTTGCCGTCTGTGAGGGTTCTTTGGCGTAGCTGTATAGTGAGGTGATCACTTGGCAAGCTGCGAGCGAGATTTGGGAGTTTTGTACTCATCTTCTTGAAGGTACGCGTAGATGAATTTTAATTCAGGGACTGAATTTCTTTAAGAGGGGACATCTTTTGTAACGTTTCAGAAATCGTTTTGCGAATTTTTCCGTTTTAGGGCAAAATTGTCGGTATTTCCCGTTTTAACCCGATTTCGATCAAACTTCCATAAAAACTTACCGGCACTTTTTTTTAGCTAAAATAAAGCTTGTGCGTGAACTTTAGGGGTATTTGGAAGGTTTTGGTTCAGATAGAATTTTTCCCAAATAAAATATTATTTTAGCCGGTAAGATATGCACGTAAATCGAGAAATTTCTTCTCTTGAGAATAAATTAATTTTTGTCAATAGAATATTTTGGAAACTTCATTTTAAATATCTAGATATTTTTTGAAGTGCAAAAGGTTTTATTTTAAAAAGAAAAGAAAATGTTTAAAGGTGGCAAAGTGCATTTATTAGCATTTATTACTCTTTTTCCTAGCAATTTCTTCACAAAAAATTCATAAAAATACCCCCTCACTTCCCTTGGCTGGCCCTTCCCTTCCCCTTGCTGCCCTCCATCATTTCCACCCCTTTTCAACTCATTTTGCATCAAATAAATCATGAAAAATCCAAATAAAATCACAAAAATTCAAATATAATCATTTTCCTTCATTTCCTTCACTAATTCTTCTTGGATCTTCAACAAAGCATGGTTTTTTGATGCTATGATGAGGGATTAAGTTCATTTTGGTGTTCTTGGGGAGGTATAATTTCTTACCTTAATTCATAATTAGTTGTTTTTATCTTAATCTAGCTATTTAAGTTAGCTAATTATGTATTTTATATAGCTTTTAAATCATGATTAATTCATTTATATTTGTTTTAAGAAATTCATGTTAGGGTTAAAGTTTGTTTAAGTGATTAATGTTCATTTAAAGTGTTAATTTGTGATTTGGAAAAGATTAACCTAGTAGGAATGTTAATTATTGTTAATGAATACTTTGTTTAATTATGCAATTTTGCTTACTAGGTTTTTGCTAAAATTTATTTAGCAAGTGTTAAAAATTTAGAAATGGTTTGGATAGCTTAGTTAAGCTATTTTAAGGTGTTTGTAATCGCTAGATATGCGTTAGCTTGAAACTAGTGCGAAATATTGCGATAAGTTGTTTTCTAGGTTTCGGGGTTTTTCCGACGTGGGTTCGATTGGTCGTTGCGAGGTTATATCTATTTTATTCCTCGTAATTGTTTGTGTTGTGTTGCGCGATCGGGACGATCGGGGTCTAGACTTAGTGTTTTGTAGTTTAGCGACCCCAGTTAGGGTTTTTGGCCGACATCGTGCGTGATAGATGCGCTAAGCGCGCAGTGTAATTTTCCGGGCATTTTCATCGCGTTTCGTTGTCTTTTCGTCATTGTAGGATTTTTGCTTATGTGATGTGTTTGTGAAATTTTAGGTTCGCAAGCAGGGACTTCGGACGCTACGACAAGGGGAAAACAGGTGGTAGGTTTGACTTAGCCAGGAGCGTTGATGAGTAGATTTAACATCTACAGGGGAATCGCCCGCATGGCGTTATGCGTCTGGGCTAGAGATGTTATTTCTGTTGCATATTCTATGTCATATTTAGAATTGCGCATTTACCCTATTACTTAGATATTGTTGTGCTTGGACTAGTATCCTTAGGACACTGCACATATTATTGACGATTCATGTTGCACGAGCACTGATTGTATGCTACACACCGTCAATAATTGCCATGTCACGCACAACCCACTTATAGATATGATATCGCTTGGTTAGGGACATTGAGACTTTGATTCATATTTCGTTACGCATTGACTTATAGCATACCTGTATACCTACATGCTTACGCATATGCTCTGACATACTTACATGCTAGTTACCTGTATACCTATAGAGTATTGTACCATTAATGATAGGTATATGCACACTTTATGACATAGCTACAGGTATACCTTGCACACCTATTTCACTTATACCCATGGGGTATACTACATCATTACTTATAAGTAGATATATATATCTTGCTATACCTTTATGTTTTCACATACATCTGGTTATAGCTATATGTTTACCTTTACCTGATGTTATTTTAGAATTGGAGAAAATTAGGAACCGCATGATATGAATATTAACTTGTTGTAGTTAATTAGCGGCTTTTCCTTTATATGCTCACATTTCCATTTATGTTGCGTATATTATATTCATGGATTTTCGCATTGAGATATGGATTTTTCATGATGTTTTCTGGATTTGGGAATCGTGGGAGTTCATGAAATTATGCATTATTTGAAAAACCCGGTTTCCCTTGATATGATATTTCAGCATCTACCATGAGAATTATCGGTTCTGATTATATACTCCATACAAGGAGTGGTGCCGTATGAGGGTACATGGTGGGGCCCGGTACGGTTCCCCTCGGCAAGATGATCGACGGTCCATGCCGATTGAGTCTGGAAGGTGGGAAAGTACCTACCGGTGACATTACCAATGACTCGGCGGTTATCATGTGGATACAGACGGAAGTCATGTACGTATAGATACGTCGAGAGGCGAGGGTCAGAGCTAGGCACTCGTGCTTTCGGGATAGCATATGATACGTACCTATCAAGGGGCCAGTCTTGGTGACAGCACCTGATAGATCAGCATTTCTGTGTCGATGCTTGACACATTGGTTTCATGATATTTCTTTTTACTCCTTTGTATATATAACAGAGGATTAGGCCGCTGTTATATATGCCCTTACACCAATATTAGTGGAATGGGACGCTAATATATGTGTGTTGATATTAAATTATATACATCATCATATTTATTTATGCAAATATATTTAGGATGTTAGATTTTTACTTGATAATTTGATTTGGGATATAGGTGATTCATTTGATATTGGATACAGGATATTTATGAGATTTCTGATTTGTACATTCAGGATATATGAGATTTATTCGATATTGTACATTCAGGATTTGTGAGACTTATATGATATGAGAGCCAATTTGGGGGCTGATTTGAGGAATTGGGATTTGGATTTGTCTTGATGGATTATGATCCTACCACGATATCAGGATTCCGTGGAAATGACATATTTCATTCCATACTCCACATTTATTGTTTATGCACTGCTTCATGTATTAGTAGTACCTGTTAGAGTACCTTCCATGACTGTTGCATTTACATACCTTTATTCATATCATTTCTTCATGTACTTGTAGTACCTGATAGAGTACCTTACATGACTGTTACCTACATATCGTCATATTATTGCTTCATGTATTAATTGTACATGCCAGTGTACTTTTTCATGATTATTGCATTACATATGACCATTCATTGCTTAGATGCTTATGTTAGATTCACACTGTACGTGCATACTTGCGATTACCTGCATATGTTATTTACTATTCACGAGTTGGCAACTCACCCCCGTTGTGCCACAGTTTGTTTTGCAGGGTGTTCCCCAGAGTAGTCGAGGCAGGCTATTCTTCTATCATCTTTTGCTACGGATACCGCATCAGCTCACAGTGTGCAGTTTGTTTAGGTGGATTTTGTGGTTATTCGTTTGTTGTATTGTATATTTGTTGTATCTTTGTACTCTCCATCTACTATATTTTCTTGTTGACTTAGAGACTTGGTGAGGACGATATTGTATATTATTTGTGACTTGTTGTCATTTATACAGTTTCCTTTCTATTGTCTTTTAATTCTTCGCTACGGCGTCGTATATTTGTTGTGGTGGTTGTTTTTCACCTTTGGGCGTGTATTTTCTCCCGTTTGAGGATGCTTTACTTTTATATTTATGTTGTACCCATTTCGGGGCTAGCTTTTACAAAGGAGGTGCTGCCAAAATTTTAAAGGAAATAAAGTTGGACTTTTAAAGAATTTGGGTTGTGATTTCAAAGACTTTTAAACAATATTTCTTATCTTTTCTTGTCTTTTAATGGTTTAGATTTCTGGGTTTTAGCTTTCTTTTACTGCGTTACGCCTGTAGACGTTGCGTAGTATTAGGGCCGTCACGTGCCAATTTCGGGTCGTGACAATTTTTTGGAGAGAGTGATCCATGAGTAAGTGGGCGAACCACCACGCTAAGAATCTTCCATACTAAACCCCTTTAGTATGGTGTTATTGTACCTGGATTTGGGACACTCCCAACATCCACTTAGATCTATCATCATAAATCAAATCCACAAGATGTAGTAGGTATCATGCAGATCCTCTATTGAGAATCCTCATGATAAGAGGAGCCTGACCGAGTGTAGCATAGGAAACCCTTTCCTATCAAGAGCATGTCATCTACATACAATACATTGAAGACAAGCTTACTCTCTACAACCTTCTTGTATATACAAGGTTCATCCATCTTTTTGATGAAGTCAAACTCTTTTGACTGTCACTTCAAAACAGATGTTCCAACTCCGCGATGCTTGCATTGATCCTGATGGACTTAAGTATAGCTTTGAAAGTCTCAACTTTTCCATTTACACCAAGAATCTTCTCAAGATCCATTTGCTCCCAATCGGTTTTATCCCTTCAGGTGCAACATTCAAAGTCATACTTTGTTGGTGTATATGGATTCTATCTTTGATCGCATAGCATCCATCCATTTCACAAAGTCTCCACTTGTGATGGTCTGCCTGAACCTAGTTAGGCCATCATCTACCATGATGCAATCCTCGCTCCCACTGTCACAGAGAAGACCGTAGTATCTCTTAAGTGGATGAGGAACCCTACCAGATTCGCGGAGAGGTTGAGGATCGTTGGAGACTATTGAATCCTTTGGTTTCACCGAATCATCAGCTATTAGTTTGTCAAGCAGGAACATCTTCCAGTTCTACCTCATGACCACTAATTTCTTCACAAGAAATCCCTTTTCTAAAAAGGTGGCATGCTGAGAAACAAAACACCTTTTGCTCCTCAGAGTGGTAGAAGATATTCCCTCACAAATGTTTGGGATATCCTAACAAACTTACAGGACTGACCTTGCCTCGAGCTTGTCTGGATTTTTCTTTTCAGTATAGGCCGGACAACCCCATATTTTAACTTGTTTAAGACATGGTCTCTTCCCATTCCATATCTCATATGTAGTGGTAGACCCTGATTTGGATGGAACCCCATTCAATAGGTATGCAGCTTCTCAAGTGCATAACTCCCAAAAGGAAACAGATAACTCAGCAGTACTCATCATAGAGAGCACCATATCTCATAGGGTGCGATACCTCCGCCCCGATACACCGTTGTACTGTGGTATACTCGAAGGAGTAAGCTGAGAGAGAATCACATTCTCCTTTAAATAATCCAGGAACTCCATGCCCAAGTATTCTCCTCCTCGATCACATCGAAGGACTTTAATACTTCCACCCCTCTGGTTCTCAACTTCAAGCTTATATTCCTTGAATTTCTTAAAAGTTTCAGACTCATGTTTCAACAGGAACACATGTCCGAATCTTGAGAGTGTAAGTGCACGGCGGCGCCCCGGCCGTCAATCCGAAGCCGGAATGTGGAAACGAAAAACTTTTCAAACTAGAAAACCGGCACCACCATGCACTAAAACCCGGATCGGGCCATTAACTTACTCCTAGCAAACAAGAGAAAGGAAAGAGAGGCTATACCAAGCAATCCGTGTCCTTCGGTCTTCGTCTCCACTCCGATCTCCTTGCGGAATCTCCGGTCGATGCCTCCTCGTCGAAACGGGAACCACATAGCCGGGTTCTTTTACGGGCTCCCACCTCTGGACCGAGGCAACTCGGGCAAGAAGTTGGCGAGCCGACGTGCCCAAGGAATGCTGTAGGCAAGTGTAGAATCCATTGTCTCTAGGGGGTTGAAGTTGCCTTTGATGGAGGAATGAAATAATGAGCTCTTGGAGATGTGTTAGGAATTTTGCAAGCAAGCAAATTGAGATGATATATTTCACTCATGCAAAAATGAACCCTTTCCTCTCTCAAAAAGTGGCCGGCCCCCTCTATGAACAAATGGTGGAGGGAATAATCAAAACCAAGAAGGGAGGTGATTGTAGGAAAAGTAAAGGGTGACCACATCCAAAAGTGATGATAACAATATCAAATCAATTTCTAATCCTTTCTAATCTCATTTAATGCTAAAGAAATGATGCATGAAAAGAAAAGATGCTATCATAATCTTTCCATATCCAAAAAATCCTTCCACAATAGCTAATTTGCAAACTTGCAAATTAGCCCCTCCATCACAAAAGTCCGGCCATGAAAGAACAAAGGAAAACTGGCCGAAACGGAATGCAAACTGGCAACTTCAGAAAATTGATCCCGTAATAATTATAGGAAAACCCCGCGACTGTATATACATACCCCCATTTGTATTCCCACCGAATATAAATGCAAAGAGACAAAATCTATACTGTACAATACTAGGATCCGGCTTAAACCAAAGCCCACTAGTAAAATCCGTCCGATCACGATCCATGCAATATCGCACGTATCTGATCGAACCCTGCCATATCTCCATACGGCCTCTACAGCGTTTCTCCCGAAACTTGAGAAACTGGTCTGTGGGGGACTCTAAAGACTCGTCAATACTTTGGTTGTGGATTTAACCACTAGCACGTCAGAGGTATTAGCCAATGCGTAACGGGCTACCAGGTATTGACCAAAAGGGACGTCGATGAGCAAACTCATCCTGACACCCTACTAAGCCTGTCAGTGACAATATCCGTACAGTCCGGTCCGTTCGTCTATGAGCATCGCATGGCGGGCTTAGGGGGTTGGTAAAAGTCAGACCCCCAAAAGCGGTACAAGTCGTGTCGGAGTGTAGCTCAGAACACCCTGAGATATTACTGGAATACCTACCAGTAAATCTCCTTCCTTGGCCAAGGACTTTCATGTACTGACTCTCCTAGACACAGCGCGACCTCACCCCCAATACCGGGAGAGACGAACCCCTGCAGATCCGCTCACTGCCTCCATGTGGCTCGGGACTGTACCCAACTAAAACCTGTTTGCACAACTCCTTTGAGCGTGGTAGGGTAGTAATCAAAGCACAGTGGGAACTCACACGAGACAAATGACGATCTCAGGTCGATGAACTAACATGTACACATGTCACCAGGGAACTGCTATCTGACATCAGGTATAATACCAACTAGCATGTTCCCGGAGAGTCCTGACCGGTGTACTCATAACCCAATGAGCACATGTATACATCTTAGGTGAACCAACTGACACCAGTGGCTTGTGAGACCGGCCACCGCCCCTCGTCGCGGTCTCGACTGTATACACTAGTCTATTCTGGAGTATCGATGCCCTTTCTCGAAACTCCCACGACTAGGGACCTTTTAAGGATGTGCTTATAGACCCTAGCTACCACGTATATGATCGCCCTCATACTGCTGGTAGTCAAGCAAGAATCCTAGAGGCTCTATCAACGCGCAATAGTGACCTGTAAGGTCACCTAAAGCAGTACACGATGATAAAGATAAACCAGACAGCATACTATCATCTTGAGTAAGACTGTCCTATCGGGATAGGTCCTCCATCAATCATTGCAATCACATGCCTGTGATCCAATAATTGACTCTGAGAGCACTATCTCCAACAATCTCCCACTTGCACTCAAGGATAATTATTGCGATGTCGCATACTCACAGCCCGTGTGATACCGAACACCCAACTCCTCTACTAGTCAGTCTCACAAAGCTCGTTTGCGAAACTATTGCGTTCGAGGAATAGCCTCAGTGAGTGGATCCGCTGTAATGCCTCTTTCTATATCTCTTTTTATCTCAAGTTCGCGGAGAAAGCCATCTCCCGAAATGAGTAATACCTGTCTTAGAATATGATTGGATGTCTGATGGGACCTAGTTCACAAGTGAACTCCAAATCCAAACTTCTTAGACTGTATCATCGACTGAACATAATCAGTGTCTTGCGCTATGCCTCCCTCAGTATCCGCCTGGACCACCTGTCCAAAATACCGCCCCTCGTCAGAGGGAAAACTATAACTCTGACAGCCACTCTGTCATCCAGGTCACCTTGGAAGCCTGGAATGATAACCGTCTCATAAAGGAGGCTGTCGTTATCATATCCCTAGAACATCCACTTATGTTCTAAAACTGCTTCCGAATGTTTCTCCAGGATTGGATCAATATCAACTTATTACACCTACTGCAAAAACAACATCTGGTGTGGTACTTAACATCTCATGATTGACTCAATTGCCTAAGCAAGTGATCTGCCAATCATGCACATCCCTCTCCTTTTTAGTCTGTAAGACACCTTTAGAGAGGGTGACTCCATTACCTGCAGGTACACTACCGTGCCAGGAGTCGTCCATTCTAAATACTTATAGAATGCTGTCTAAGTACCCAGATTGGGAAACCACCCAAATCTAGATCTGTAGATCTAGTAACCAGAATGTCTTGATATTATATCCAACTCCTATGTGGAGAAACCACTGTGTGACAACCAAAGTATAACCGATCGTAGTATAGGAACATCACTTCCTACTCTGTGTATGTTATCCAAATACCAGGACATCACACCCTACTACCTTCTTAACAGATCCATCCCCTATTCTGATGAAGTCAAACCTATGACTGTCATATCAGAAGTAGATGATCTATCTCCGCTGTATCGGCTTTAGTCTATAAATACACATAAGCCACTTGTCCACCAATGCTTCCGCTGCTCCCACTGACTACGACAACCCTCTGGCAGAGTCATATACACGTGCATTTCTAAAGCTAGTTTAGAACGACGCTATACTCATCCTCCTGCCGGGTCTCACAGTCTGGAACAACTGCAATGGCAAGTCTGGGTAAACAAGAACCTCCCTGTCACCGTCCTTGAGGCTACCGGAGTACCTCTCGGGTGCCTGAGGTTACCCACTGTATCTGCGGAGTGGCCAATGGAATGTCAAACCAGATTGAATCTTTAGGTTCTTATCAAATCTTCAGTAATCGTTTGCGGTTCTGGAATCACTTCCAGTTCTACCATACTCCCACTACTGTTTTCTGAAAAAAATCCATTTTTATTAAAACTGTGGCGAGTCAAGAACAATATCACTATTGATCTTCCAGATGGTAGAAAGTCAACCCTCGTCATAGCCAGGGTCAACCCACAAACAACCATTACAGAAACGTGCCTTGAGTTATCCAGAGTCTGGTTTTAAGCATAAGCTGGACAACTCCCCGTACCTTAACAATGTCAAGTTATGAACTGTTCTATATCCAATATAGAAACAGAGGCACTGATTTAATTGAACCAGATTCAAATCATGCAGCTGTCTCCAGTGCATGTCAACTAAATGGAAAGAGGCCGATCAACATTACTCAACTTAGGAGTGCTTCCAATTATGAGTAACCTGAAAGAGAAGCAAGTTCTCTTAATCATTACTATCAACTGAATACCATGCACAAGTATCTACATCTTCGATCACCTTGAAGAATCCCGATACTTGCAACATCTGGTTCTCTACTTTACTCTTATACCTATAACTTCTCAAAACTTGGACCTTGTATCTCTACGAAATACATGTCTAAGAACTAGAGAAGTCACAAGTAAACAGAATATAGTACGAGGACCAACCCCTCTGTCCTAATGGACACTGGACAACATACAATACTCTGTATAAGTACCCTGAGTCCAATTTCTCATTCACTGTGTGTCGTAGGTTGAAAACTGTACTTATGGTTAAGAAGAATTACACCGCTGTTCAATGCTCCTTACCTAACCATCCACTGATATAGGTAAATGTCATAGACATAATTTCAAAAAGGTATATCTCACTCTATAAAAATAGACGTACAGATATATCAATTTGAAATTGGTGCATAACAACGGATATTCAAAACCAAATATTTGCCGTCCGGCAAACTACCCAGGTGATTTCCTCAAATATCACCAATTACAACGAATTCCGATATAATGAGGATAATCACCTAATTCCCAATAACTTACTCCCACTCATCATCTATAAAACCATACAAATGTGAGAATCAAACCTGGTAAATACATACCCTGGAGTAAGGACTAATTGGGAAATCAGTTTTCTTTTAACAATACACAGTGAAACTGAAACATTGAAATGTTTCGTAGGGGTATCCGGGTATTCCTAGTAATGCCTCTTCCATTATCCAGATTCACAACTGTAACCGTATATTTCTTTGCCATCTCTCCAAATCCCTTTATATGTCTTTAGTCATTACCTTCTGCACACCCTCTTAGGCTAAATGGTTTTCTTCCTTCCCTACCGTTCGGCACCAGCTTATGGTTTGGAAGAAGACTATCCAATAAGCATAATGGGTGTACTGTCCTAATCCTAGGAGCACTCGCAATGCGAGAGAAGGTGAAGATAAAAGACAACCGAATAAACCTTATTCCTATTTCTCCTGAACCAGAATCCATCCCCGAACTGGAACAAGTTCCTTTCAAGTTCGTATATAACCATACGATGGAGTATCCAATAAACTGTGGATTTTCGTAGTGATACGGAGTGTTCTGGAGAAATACAAAGGTGAAGTGGGAGTGGTAATGAAATACTTGGTTTGGTCGTGAATAGCAGTCACAATTTACTTTGCCCTCTTACTAATCCCTTTATTTGTCTTAACATAATACCTTCTGTATACCATCGTTAGGCTAATTGGTTTTCTTCATTCCCCACCGTTCGGCACCAGCCTAAGGTTTGGAAGAAGACTATCCAATTTGCGTAATAGGTGTACTATCTCCTAAACCAAGGAGTACTCGCAACCTGAGAGAAGGTAAAAGGAAAAGACAACTGAATAGTCCTATTCGTTTTCTCCAGAACCGGAAACCATCCTCGAATAAATTCCTTCGAGTTCGTATATAACCATACGATGGTTTTATCCAATAGAAATGGACGTTCGTAGTAATACGGGGTGTCCTGGAGAAAAGGGTAAAAGTAGGAGTGACAATGAGTTTTGCAACTCTGACAATCCAAAAGCCAGTGTTATAAGAAGGTTCGGTTAATTTTGGTCACTGAGTCGTAGTCTAGGGTCGGGTCAATGGTCGCTGCCAAAGAGAGAGAGAAAAGAAACACTCAGCGTGCACTCTAACCTAGATCAGAATGGTTATCACTTTATCTAATCAGGAAACCTCCCACTGTACCGTCAAATTCTCCTCCAAACCTAAAAGAAGAATTAGTCGGGATCACCCGAGGAGTAAACCAACTCATCAGTGGGAATCAGGATCCAACTATCACCGCATGATAACGTGACGGAATCCGCTCACGTTATCACACTCCAGAAGGTATGCACATATCTGGCAAGTTTCAGTTTCTTTAGAAACTCCCGATATGGATTTTTGCCCCATGCTCTTATGACCTTGACTTTGGCCAACATATCATAAGTCACATGTCAAGTTCTACCTGTCATTCTCAGGTTAATTTGAACCCACCCGTACCTACCTTTGACTTTGGCCAAAATGGCAGTACGACTGTCCCAAACCAACGCATCTATCTATGCTGCATATGAATACCCAATAGCTACCAATCACTGTGCCTTGACTTTGGCCAACATACACAGCTTGAATACTTATTGACTATCCATATGAAACGACGGAGGGCCACGAATGGTTTCTGGCGAAAACCTTTAACTTAATGAACTTGATATCGTTGAAGGAACCGGATAGCTTTTTTAAAAATATAGTGACGAAAACCTTTGCTAAAGAGGTCACTCCCGGTGAAGGGATCTCGGCTCTTGTGTGTTTTCTCTATACTTTGAATTGTGGTTTGATTTAGAACGTATATGCTATTATCTAACGTGCTTGATCGAATCAACTCTTGATTCAGGAAAATGTTCACAACATTATCCTCCAATACATAATTATATCCTTCTTTAACTTAGTAAAGAACATGATGTAATGTTGTATATCAGGTTCGGTATGTAATAACATTTGTTCAGAATCAATGTATTAATACAAGGTGATATCTGCCAACAGACTTGGCTACAACAATTGCACCATTCTCTAACACTTAGAGACATATCACCCATTCTCAGTTCTCTACCTTTCTTTAGCCCATGTAACATATTACATATGTGGGATCCTGATCCGGTATCCATACCTAGGACGTAAAGAATACTGAGAAACAGTTCTTGGTATTGAACACACCCGAAGAATATGCATCAACATGCTTATTCCTCGATTGGGTCGTATGGGAATCCGAATATTCCCCTATTTCCTGCTCGGACTTATAACAATTATAAGATAGAGCGGAACCAACGTTCCCTAGCTCAGTATAATAAGTAGTTTCGGTCAATGCATCCATTTTATTATCTTGATTAAGGCGTGACATGGTCGCTACCAGGAGAGAGAGAGAGAAGAAAACACTCTGTGTGCGCTCTTGCAAGATTAGATTGGTTATTAGTTTATCTAATCAGGATGGCTCCCACTGTTTTAGTCAAATCTACTTTCAAACTCTAAAAGGTAAGACTAGCTGGGATTAATTACACCCTACAAGTTCGCCAATCTTTCGGCCAGGCCAGTGTCGGTACTTTGAGGGAGGTTCCCCGTGCTTTCGCATGGACCTAATTAAAATAAACCTCGTTTTCCCAGAGGCATAACCCCGTTAACACCTTTCTAGACACCTACTTGATCGGCTAATTGTAATGTGTAAAACTCTCCCAGGAGTAACTCTTACTCGCAGTGGGTATCGTGATCCAACTATCTCATAGAAGGTATGCAATC
Source organism: Agapanthus africanus (assembly GCA_030015575.1). Taxonomy (NCBI): domain Eukaryota; kingdom Viridiplantae; phylum Streptophyta; class Magnoliopsida; order Asparagales; family Amaryllidaceae; genus Agapanthus; species Agapanthus africanus. The sequence continues at coordinate 598,155,194 of CM057341.1, forward strand.
TCATTGCAAATTTCAACACTTGAAATTCCCGATAATATTTTGCCCCTAGCAACTTATGACCTTAACAAGGTCAACAAATCATAAGCGCTAGCCAAGTTCAACCCGTCATTTCCTGATTGAATTAAACCCACCCGCACGACCCTTAACAAGGTCAACAAAGTCGTATGACTACCCTAATCCAATCGCATCATATGCTTATGTAGATAAGCACTAATCAGCTACCGCACACTATGCCTTGACAAGGTCAACAAACGCAGCACGAATACTAAATACTACTTATCTGAAATGACGGAGGGCTACGACAGGTTTTTAAGAAAACCTTTTGCGTAATGAACTTGATATCGTCGTAGAATCGAGTGATTTTGAAACATAGTGTTTTTGAGGCTTTTACTAGTTTTGCTAAAGAGGTCACTCCCGGTGAAGGGATCTCGGCTCTTTCCTTATCGAATAAGGTGCAGGATATTTCACAAATACCACTATGAAAAGAAAAAAACTATAAAAGCAATCAAAAAACAAACCGAGTTTGTAGCATCTGCTAGTTTCGCTAAAGAGGTCACTCCCAGTGAAGGGATCTTGGCTCTTTCCTTATCGAATAAGGTGCTGGGTATTCTACAAGGAATATCGCTATGCAAAGCAAGAACTAGAGCTACCAGTTTTTAAAACAAGTTTCTACAACATCTTTTAGGTTTATTTTATTTCATTAATCTCATTAATGAATTCCCATCAAATTATGCTTCCCAAGCATCACATAAGAAACGAAAGCAGCAATATTTATTATATCTCATATATATAATATAGGCATTCGTCTCAGAACATATCAAGTGATCATATCACAAAATATCAGCAGCAGAAGAATCATATATGAAATATTGGATATACTAGGAATTCCGTGTTTTAATTTAAGCCAGTATAAAACACGGATTCCACGGTCGCGATGAATAGCCAAACTCACATCCCTAGACCCCTACGAGAGCGGCAAGCAACCCTACCAATTCTAGAGTTAGGAGACCCGGTCTCGACTCCTCGAGATGGTCTCCCACTGGACCCTAGAACCCGGTTACTTGTGATCCCCACCTTGGGTCTATCCTAATGCGGAAAAGTAAATAATATACAATGGTGACATCATCCTCAACCCGGAAGTGCCCCAATAAAAGAATATTACATACAATAAATTTTACATGAATGAAAATAAAAACTCACAACTCACATAAAATCCCCGGCTATTCAAAATACGACGATCCAATTTAACATATCACAGCAACACATAACATCACATGTCATCAACGTAAGTAAATATGTGTATCCCAATTGTCGTTGACGTATAGCAACGAAACCGGCGATACACCACATATTACACTTACGGTCGCAGAAAAGAAAGTGAAAAACTACAACAGTTGGAATCCGCAACCACCTTAGACATCATAAACCCAATGCATCATATACTTTGGATTTCATGCCTAACAAAATGAATACCTTAGACATCACATGCCTAACAATTATAAACCCCACATTTTAGTCTCGATATTGAAAACACTTTCCAATAACCTGTCGGGTAATTCAACAAGATTCCCGATAACCTGATCGAATGCTCGTCGGAAACTTTAGTAGACGGCCGCACCCCCCGATGCCGTCGACGAAGTGCACTAAAGCGGGATACCGCAGCCGCGAGCACTCGAACGGATGCTTTTGGCGACGGGGTTCTCCTACAGTCACTTGGTCGGGGCTATGGGGCGTGGCTATTTATTAAGTTTACCCGGCGAGTATCCGTGTACACTACATGATTGCGACAGACTTTTGATCAACATCAAAATCCCGTGGCAACCGATCAAATGAGACTAAACTGCTAGATTTATAAAATTCAAACTAGTTATCTCATAACTCTTTGTGCATTCCAAATATTGTATCACAATCACAGATAGCTAGATGAAGTTAAACGTTTCAATCGAATAATCAAGCACCCAAAATTTCCCGACAAGCTCAACATTTGAGCGGAGTTCAAAAAGTACCCAGAAACTGCCACAGCTCTTATGAACCAGCCGTAGAAGGGTCAACCAATGTCTCACATGTGGCACCGCTGAACTACCACAAACCCTAGGGTTTGATAGCGGTTCTGACGGTCACATAATCGAGATAGGGTTTCGTTCTTCTAGAGGGTCCACAATATCGCTTGCATGTTTTTCTGAAATTTTTAAACTCGGAAAAAATCCAACTCTTGAAAAAATTTCCAGCGGGGAAAAATTGGGTTATTGATATCCGTTCAAACTTTTTAATATTGTCTAAATAACCTGAATACATGTTAGTATTACGACTACGAAACACTCCGAGTTGCTTTTGCAGAAAGTTAATATCACATGAAAATTTAGCAAAAACAAACAACACCTGAAACCCCAAAACCCAGAGACTGGAACACAGACAAAATTTGAAGGGGTTTGCTCGGATTTTGGCCAGTATGGATAGGGTTGTGGCCGGCCAAAATTACACAAAAATGCCTCAAATTTTTCTAGTGTTCATGTTATATCACATAAAACATTATGCAGTTATTTAAAAAAAAATTTGACACCTCTAAAAATTCGACAAAAATTAGATTTTGTATCGGGTGTTTTGGAGTAGTTTCGGATTCGTAATCCTAGCAAACATCGTCTTATTTTCTAGTAAGGCTCTGATACCACTGCAGGGTTGCCTAGCACAGCAGCAAGGTTTTGGGAGGCATCGTCCATGTCAATTTAAAAAATTGTCGTTCTAGCTAACCCTAACTCTAGAATCGATACTAGAAAATCCGACGATAAAACATGTAAACTCTTTATATCTAAAGTGAACAAGGAATACAACCTTTGTAGACCGGTCCTTCACTTCAATAGCTCTGTGTAGTAGTCCCTTCGCTGCGATCACGATCTCCCGGACTCTAGAGAGGCTCCCATGAATAATCGAACAATCTTGCATCGAAGTCTTCGAGGCCGAAAATGATCTACGTCGAGGAGACACTAACTCATGCTATCTCTTCACTAATGTGTGAAATTAGAGAAGCAAACACCCTAAACCAAATGGCTAATAGTAGTGGATGATAAAGTAGGAAGTGGGCTCACTTTAGTTTTATTTTTCTCACAAATTTTCTTCACTTTTTTAAACCCTAGAAAACTATTTTCATTGAGCTCATGAAGAAGATGAAGAATAATGAAGTGAGAATGAGTGTGAGGTTAGAATTGCAAACCATGGGTGAGTTAGTGGCATGCCTAACTCATGTAGAGAATAAACCATAGCTATGAGTTAAGGGTTGGGTTAACAAATATTTTAAGCTAGACAAACAAGTGGACTTAGTCAATGAAACCTACAAGCTTCTACAAGCTTTGAACCATGACCATTATCCAAATGTTTAAAATACATAAGACAAATAAAACCCTAACTTAACCTGGCATGGTGTGAGTCTCATACAATCTATGTTGCAAGTATAACCTAGCATGATACATAATATATATCACATATATATAATGTATGCAAATAGAAAACAATACATATATCACATATATGTAAAGTGTATCATTTGTCAGAAAAAGAATTGCTTAAGTGAGCTAATATTAGTTAATGTAATGTAATATATCAAATATATAATTATACATTAAATTATTAAATCAACTCTTGATTTAATAATCTGGCTATATTATATACAACCGACTAATATCATATGAATCAACTTATCGAATCAACTCTTAATCCGATAACCCGGCTATATCATATATAACCGACCGATATCACATATCGCGAGAATGGAATGCGGTATCACATACACGCATTAATCTCGGTCCTGCATATATCACATATGTGCTCCTACTCCGTTTCGCATGAACCGGGAAACCTCTGTGTAGGACTCTAAAGACTCATCAATACGCCGGCAGTAGGTGATGATCATATCAGTCACCCACAAGCCGTCAGCGGTACTAGCTGGACGTAATGGCTACCCGGGTATTGAGCGATCAAAAGATAAACAAGCAAGCCTGCCCATACTCCTGCGAATCCAATAAGTAACACTACCGTACAGTCCGGTCTCTTCGTCTGATATGTCGCATATCACAGCCTGGTGGGGTATAACGTCAGACCCCAATAGCCTGATAAGTCATGCTGATGCAAGGTCCATAACGGTTCGAGAAACTACTGATAACACTTACCATTAAATCTCAGCAACCCTGGCCAGGAATTTCCTGTTATGTCCAATCGAGCATAGCGCAACATTAACTCCTAATACCGGGAGAGACGAAACCCCTCCTATCGCTCATTGCCTCCATGTGACTCGGGACTGTACCCAAAAACCACCTTTTTGCACGATCTCTTGACCTTGGTATGGTGGAAATCAAAGCACAGTGGGAATCACACAAGACTCTTTGACGATCTCGGGTCCACAGACTAACCTGTACCAGTGTCACCAGAGAACTGCTATCCGACGATAGGTATAATACCATCTAGGAGTTCTCGGCGAGTCCGTTCAGTGTACCCAGTCTCCACTGAGCACCCGTATACCTTCTCTGATGTCAAACACCAATGGATATGGGATCATCCATCGCCCATCATATGGGTCAAGAAGCGTATACGCTAGTCTACTCTGGAGCATCGATGCCCTGTCTCGATACTCCCACGACTAGGAACATTTGAAGGATGTACTTATCGACTACCATGTCCCTACTAGTATGATCTGCATCATAATCCTGGTAGTCAAGTACTCAACCTAAGGGCTTTATCAACATGTAATAGATAGACAATTAGTGTACATGTTAAGATAAAGAGCAACCAGATAGCATACTATCATGTTGAGCAAGAAAGTCCTTCCTGTTGGGATTCCTCAGCACCTAGCCTAGGGTTTGCAAGCATCACTCATGCCACAACAAAAATTTTAGGGGGTGCTAAGCAATCTAACTAGGAATCGAACTAGAAAAATGAGGGTAACAAACTTTGTAATCAACATTAAAAGAGAAGTGAATGAGAATACAACCTTTGAAGACCGTTCCTTCACTTCAAAAGCTCCGTTTTTAAGTCCTTCGCTGCGATCATCGATCTCCCGAACTCTAGTATGGGTTCCCTCGGAGAAGTGAACAAGCTTGCATGAAGACTTCGAGGTCGAAGATGATCTACGTCGAGGAGACTCAAACTCAAGCTAACCCTTCACTAAGTCATGAACTTTGTGAAGAGAACACCCTATACTACCCAAGCAAGTGTGTTGGATGATGAAGTAGGAATCTTGCTCACTTTAGATATTATTTTCTCACTCATTTTCACCATTTTCTTTGAAGCTAGAGAACTAGAAGAACGAGATGAAGAAAGCAACTCAAGAAAATAAACCAAGTGGTGAATCAATGAGTTATGCAACCATGGGTGAGTTAGTATCATCTACTAACCATTGTAGAGACTTAACCATGGCTAACTCTAATGGTTTAGTTTATAAATATCTTAAGTAAAACAAAATGTGTGGACTTGGTCAATGGTTATCCAAGCTTCATGAAGCTTCAAGCCATGACAAAATATGCCACCATTTTGAATTTACTTAAAATAAATAAAAACCTCACAATTATAAGTAAGCATGGTGTAAGTCATACACACACCCAAGTTTGCATGTATCATCAAGCATGATACAATCATGTACACAAACATATATCACATATACACTATGTGCACATCAAGTGAGAAAACAATCTTAAGTGAGCCAATACTAGTTAATGTAAAGTAATATATCAAATATATAATTATACATTAAATCACTAAATCAACACTTGATTTAATGATCTGGTCATATCACATATAACCGACTAATATCATATGTATCAATTTATCGAATCAATACTTGATTCGATAACACGACTATATCACATATACCCAGCCGATAACACAAATCGCGAGAATAGAATACGGTATATCATATCGTATTAATCTCGGTCCCGCACATATCACATATGTGCTCCTACTCCGTTTCGCTTGAGCCAGGAAACCTCTGTGTAGGACTCTAAAGACTCGTCAATACGCCGGCAGTAGGTGGTGATCATATCAGTCACCCACAAGCCGCAAGCGGTCTACTAAACGTAACGGCCACCCGGGTATTGAGCGATCAGAAGATCAACAAGAATGCCTGCTCATTCTCCTGCGAATCCAATCAGTAACACCAGCGTACAGTCCGGTCTGTTCGTCTGATATGCCGCATATCTCGCCTAGGGGTGGTAAACGTCAGACCCCAGTAGCTTGATAAGTCATGCCGATGTAAGGTCCATAACGGGCGAGAAACTACTAATAACACTTATCAGTAAATCTCATCTACCCTGTCCAGGGATTTCAGTTATGGCCAATCGAGCATAGCGCAACATCAACCCCCAATACCGGGAGAGACGAATCCCCTCCTATCGCTCATTGCCTCCATGTGACTCGGGACTGTACCCAAAATCCACCTGTTTTCACGACTCAGTAGAGCCGTGGTAGGGTGGAAATCAAAGTACAGTGGGAGACACACAAGACTCTATGACGATCTCGGGTCGACAGACTAACCTGTACCAGTGTCACCAGAGAACTGCTATCTGACGTGAGATATAATACCATCTAGGAGTTCTCGGCGAGTCCGTTCAGTGTACCCAGTCTCCACTGAGCACCCGTATACCATCTCTGATGTCAAACACCAATGGATATGGGATCATCCATCGCCCATCATATGGGTCGAGAAGATATACGCTAGTCTACTCTGGAATATCGATGCCCCGTCTCAATATTCCCATGACTAGAAACATTGAAGAATGAACTCATGGACTACCCAGGCCCCACCAGTATGATCTTCAACATAATCCTGGAAGTCGAGTACACATCCTAAGGGCTTTATCAACCTGTAACAGAGAGACAGTGAGTGTACATGTTAAGATAAAGAGCAACAAGATAGCGTACTATCATGTCGAGCTAGAAAGTCATCCCTATATATGTCCCAGCGTCCACTATAATATACATCTCATGTACAATAATGGCCTCTAGGGCATACATACAACTAACAATCTCCCACTTGCACTAAGGCCAGTTGTTGTAGTATAGCATACCCAACGTCCTATAAAAGTCTCTCGCAGGAAAGGCCTCAGTGAGTGGATCCGCCGTGTTAACCTCCGAGTCTACTCTCCTAACCTCGATCTCTTGGAGATCAGCCATCTCCATGATCAGGTGATACTGCATTAGAATATGTTTGGGCCACTGATGGGACCGGGGTTCTTAGGCCAAAGCCACAGCTCCATTGTCATACAATGGTAGGAACCTTGTTCATCTCATGAACAAATATACACCCAGACTGCCTCTTTGGTAGTATCTTTGGTAGCGATGTATCCAGCCTTTATCGTCTAGTTTGCCATGGTATCTAGCTTGGAACTCTTCCAACATACCGTCCCTTCACTGAGGGTAAAGACAATGCCTGTGACTGACATTCAGTCATCCTTACCACCCTGGAAGCTATCCAGTGATTCTCCCCCGGATCGATTGATACCCTCTCACTACACCTAGTGAGAATCCTAACATCCACTTAGATCTATCTCATAGATCCAGAAACCAGGATTTATGAGGTATCACCTAGATCCTAGACGGAGAATCAATGTGATAAGAGGAGATTGACCGATCGTAGCATAAGAAACACTTTTCCTATCAAGAGTATGTTATCCACGTACAATACGAGGAAGACCACCTTACTCTTTACTACCTTTTTGTATATAGAAGGTTCATCTACCGTTTCGATGAAATCAAACGCTTTGACTATCACATCAAAACAGACGTTCCAACTCCGCGATGCCTGCTTTATTGCATAAAGAAACTTGCATACGTTTTCGCTGCTCCCACTGTCTACGAAGCCCTCTGGCTGTGTACTTATAGACGCTTTCTTCTAAATCAATATTTAGAAAAGCAGTCATGACACCTAACCGCCAGATATCGTAGTCATGGTTTGTAGCAAATGGTAAGTAGGATCTGGATGGACTTAAGCATAGGTACTGGAGAAAATGTTTCATCAAAAACCACACCTGGTTATTGGCGAGAACCTTTTACAACAAGTCTAGCTTCGAAAGTCTCAACTTTTCCATCTACACCAAGTAATCTTCTCAAGATATACTTGCTTCTAATGGGGATTTAACCCTTAAGATATAGCAACCAAAGTCCATACTTTGTTAGTATACATAGATTCCATCTCAGATCACTAAGCATCCAGCCATTCTTACAGAGTCCCACTCTTTGTGGCCTGCTCGAAACTAGTTGGGTCATCATCTCATGATGCAATCCTTGCTCCCACTGTCATCGAGAAACTAAAGTATCTCTCAGGCGGATAAGGAACCCTACCAGATCGGCGGAGAGGCTGAGATTCGTCGGGAACTATTGAATCCTCCGGTTCTACCAAATCATCAGCTGTAGTTTGTATAGCTGGAACTCCTTCCAGTTCTACCTCATGACCATAAATTTCTTTCATAAAAAATTCCTTTTCTAAAAGGTGGCATGCCGAGAAATAAAACACTTTTTGTTCCTCGGTGCGGTAGAAGATATTCCCTTGCAAATGCTTGGGATATCCAACAAACTTCCACATAACTGACCTTGCCTCGAGCTTGTCTGGAATTTGCTTTTAGACATAGGCCAGACAACCCAAAATCTTAACATGCTTAAGACATGGGCTCTTCCCATTCCATATCTCATATGGAGTGGTAGGCACTGATTTGATTGGAACCCAATTCAATAGGTATGCAGCTACTTAAGTGCATAACTCCCAAAAGGAATAGGTAACTCAACGGTACTCATCATAGAGCGCGCCATATCTCATAGGGTGCGGTTGCTCCGCCCCGATACACCGTTGTACTATGGTGTATACGGAGGAGTAATGCTGAGAGAGAATCTCATTCTTCGTTAGAACAGTCCAGGATCTCCATGCTCAAGTATTCTCCTCCCTGATCAATTCATAGGACTTAAATACTTATGCCCGTTATGGTTCTTGACTTTGCATTTATATTCACTGAATTTCTCAAAGGCTTCAAACTCGCGTTTCAACAGGAACATATGTCCGAATCTTGAGAGATCATCAGTGAATGTAATGAAGTACAAAGAACCAGTCCTGGCATGTGTAGACAGGGGACCAAACACATCAGTATGTATCAGTCCCAAGAGTTCACTAACTCTTTCTCTGTTTCAAGTAAACGGAGCTATGGTCATTTTATCTTTGTGACATGACTGGAAAGTTCCACAAGATGTAAATTCAAACTGATTTAAATATGCATCTAAATGTAACTTAGCAAGTCGGGTCACATTAATATGACCTAGTCTATAATGCCTCAAGAAGGATTCATTCATTTCTGAACTCTTCCTCTTGTGTGTGTTCTGTACGTTAAGAACTGTGGTTTGATTTAGAACGTATATGCTTTTAGATAACGTGCCTGAACCGATCAACTCTTGACATAGGAAATGTTCAAAACATTATCCAACAATACAAAATCATATCCTTCTTTAGCTAATAAAGAGACTGATATGATGTTGTATATCAGGTTCGATATCTAATAATATTCGTTCAGAATCAATGTATTTGGCAATACAAGGTGATATTTGCCAACTGATTTGGTTGCAACAATTGTACCAATCTCTATACATAGAGACATATCACCTTATTCTCAATTCTCTACTTATCCTTAGCCCATGTAACTGATTACATATATGGGATCCTGATCCGGTATCTCATACCCAGGACGTAGAGGACACTGAGAAACGGTTCTCGGTAAAGATTACACCTGAAGTAGATGCATCATCATGGACTTTCTTTGTTTGGGCGGCATGGGAATCCTGGTATTCCCCTAATTCCTTCTCGGACTTATAACAGTTATAAGTTGGAGCGGGACCAACGTTCCCCATCACAGTATAACAAGCGGGTTCGGTCAATACATCCATATTATTATCTTGATTAAGGCGTGGCATGGTCGCTACCTAGAGAGAGAGAGAAGAAAACACTCTGCGTGCGCTCTTGCAAGATTAGATTGGTTATATATTTTATCTAATCAGGATGACTTCCACTGTTTTTATCAAATCTTCCTTCAAACCCTAAAAGGAGAGACTAACCGGGATTAATTACACCCTACAAGTTCGCCATCTTTCAGCCAGGCCAGTGCCGGTACTTTGAGGGAGGTTCCCCGTGCTTTCGCACGGACCTAATTAAAATAAACCTTGTTTTCCCATAGGCATAACCCCGCTGACACCTTTCTAGACACCTACTTGATCGGCTAATTGTAAAGTGCAAGACTCTCCCAGGAGTAACACTTACTCGCAGTGGGTATCGGGATCCAACTATCTCATAGAAGGTATGCAATCTCATTGCAAATTTCAACATTTGAAATTCCCGATAATATTTTGCCCCTGACCCCCTATGACCTTGACAATGGCCAACAAACCATAGAATGCTAGTCAAGTTCAACCCGTCATTTCCTGATTGAATTAAAACCACCCGCACGACCCTTGACAAAGGCCAACAAGGTCGTACGACTACCCTAATCCAATCGCATCACATGCTTAAGCAGATAAGCACCATTCAGCTACCGCACACTACGCCTTGACAAAGGCCAACAAACGCAGCACGAATACTAAATAGTCCTTATCTGAAATGACGGAGGGCTACGACAGGTTTTTAAGAAAACCTTTTGCGTAATGAACTTGATATTGTTGTAGAAACAAGTTATTTTTGAAAAGGAGTGTTTTTGAGGTTTTCACTAGTTTTGCTAAAGAGGTCACTCCCGATGAAGGGATCTCGGCTCTTTCCTTATCGAATAAGGTGCAGGATATTTCACAAATACCACTATGCAAAGCAAAAACTATAAAAATCCGTCAGAATCGCCACCAAACCCTAGGCTTTGTGGTAGTTAAGCGGTGCCACATGTGAGTCATTGGTTGACCCTTCTACGGCTGGTTCATAGGAGCTGTGGCAGTTTCTGGGTACTTTTTGAACTCCGCTCAAGTGTTGAGCTTGTTGGGAAATTTTGGGTACTTATTTATTCGATCGAAAAGTTTAACTTCGTCTAGCTATCTGTGATTGTGATACAATATTTGGAATCCACATAATTGGTTATGAGATAACTAGTTTGAATTTTATAAATCTAGCAGTTTAGTCTCATTTGATCGGTTGCCACGGGATTTTGATGATGATCAAAAGTCCGTCACAATCACGTAGCGTACGCGGATACTCTCCGGGTAAACTTAATAGATAGCCACACCCCATAGCACCGACCAAGTGACTGTAGGAGAACCCCGTCGCCAAAAGCATCCGTTCGGGTGCTCGCGGCTGCGGTGTTCCGCCTTAGTGCACTTTGTCGACGGCATCGGGGGGTGCGGCTGTCTGCTAAAGTTTCCGACGAGCATTCGATCAGGTTACTTGTTGAATTACCCGACAGGTTATTGGAAAGTGTTTTCAATATCGAGACTAAAATGCGGGGTTTATAATTGTTAGGCATGTGATGTCTAAGGAATTCATTTGGTTAGGCATGAAATCCAAAGTATGTGATGCATTGGGTTTATGATGTCTAAGGTGGTTGCGGATTCCAATTGTTGTAGTTTTTCACTTTTTTTCTGCGACCGTAAGTGTAATATGTGGTGTATCGCCGGTTTCGTTGCTATATGCCAACGACAATTGGGATACGCATATTTACTTACGTTGATGACATGTGATGTTATGTATTACTGTGATATGTTATATTGGATCGTCGTGTTTTGAATAGACGGGGGTTTTATGTGAGATGATGGTTTTTATTTTCATTCACGTAAAATTCATTGTATGTAATATTCTTTTATTGGGGCACTTCCGGGTTAAGGATGATGTCACCATTGTATATTATTTACTTTTCTGCATTAGGATAGACAGAAGACGGGGAGCACAAGTAACCGGGTTCTAGGGTCCAGTGGGAGACCATCTCGAGGAGTCGAGACCGGGTCTCCTAACTCTTGAATTGATAGGGTTGCTTGCCGGTCTCGTAGGGGTCTAGGGATGTGGGTTTGGCTATTCATCGCGACCGTGGAATCCGCGTTTTTACTGGCTTAAATAAAACACGAAATTCCTAGTATATCCATATGTGATTCTTCTGCTACTGATATTCTGTGATATGATCACTTGATATGTTCTGAGACGAATGCCTATATTATATATATGAGATATAATAAATATTGCTGCTTTCGTTTCTTATGTGATGCTTAAGAAGCATAATTTGATGGGAATTCATTAATGAGATTAATGAAATAAAAGAAACCTAAAAGATGTTATAGAAACTTGTTTAAAAACTGGTAGCCCTGGTTCTTGCATTGCATAGCGGTATTCTTTATAGAATATCCAGCACCTTATTCGATAAGGAAAGAGCCGAGATCCCTTCACCGAGAGTGACCTCTTTAGCGAAACTAGCAGATGCTAAAATCCACTCGGTTTGTCTTTTGATTGCTTCTATAGTTTTGCTTTGCATAGTGGTATTTGAGAAATATCCTGCACCTTATTCGGTGAGGAAAGAGCCGAGATCCCTTCACCGGGAGTGACTGTTCGTATCATAATATTGCATTATTATATTCCCCATTCTTATTCATTTTACAAATAAACAGGTGATTTTGACCTATGTCTGCTACATAGTTGCAGGTTACAGGTTCTCGGAACAAAAACAGCGAAAAAGATGAAAAAACGATACAAAAGTGAGACTACGACCAACAAATGGAAAGATCTTGATCATGCCTACAGTTTGAAGACTAAACGAAAATTAATGGACGATTTAACAAAGAACAAAGGCAGTGCAAGGTTCAAGACTTCGACACGAAGCAAGCGGTAAAAGTCCACGACTTTATTCACTGTGGAAATCTGGAAGGAATATAGAAGACAATCTGAAGAACCAAGTGAAGAAAAGCCAATAAAAATGCAACAGGAATCAGCCCAAAAGAAGACAGCCCACAAGCCCTCTTTTTGGCCACGGAACCGCGGCCAAACATGGGTTTTGGCCGCGGATCCGCGGCCATATAAGACACGTGTCGGCGCAGGAAGTGTCGGCGCGGCGGTGCGTTGACTAGTCTTCTGTAGGGTATAAATGTAATTGCAGATGTGAGTCGATTATAACCCTAGGGTTTCTATGATCTATAAATAGAAACCCTAAAGCTCTTTTGGAGGTATGCCTCTTCTTGTGCCTCATTTCATCTATCTAAATTCGGATCTGTAAATTTCTGTAAAGAAGGAAGAGAGCATCAAATAAAAATTAGGAGTAAGTTATCTTTCCATTGCCCTAGTTAAATTTTATTTCCATGCCCTAGGTAATTTCTTTCTTGCCCTAGTTAGATTTTATTCTTTGCCCTAGTTAATTAGTATAAAAGATGGTTTTCAATTCCCTAATGAGTGAGTAGTCTCCTCGCTTGTTAGGGTTAGATTTGGGGAAGGCTTGAGTGATGAAGATCTCTCACCCCTTTCTTGCCCATCATACGTTTTTATAAGACTCCATGCATACATACACACACTGCTCCCTACGGCACCCTATCCCACGAGGTAGCGGTGATACCGTAGTATAAACGACCGGTTGAGCGTGTCTTCCATGGAGGTCAGGGTAAGGATTAAGAAAGGAAGGACAAGAACCTAGAGGAAGAAACATCGTTTCTTCCCGATGATACCAATCCACTTTATTAATAATTACCATAACACCTAATAGATCTTAATTTGGGTATAGAAAGCGGTAAGGGATATTGACTTTCCAAACCTAACCTAAACCTAACCCTAGCAAGATTTTAATCTAGATCAGTTTAGTTTTTAGATTTAATCAATCCAACAACAATCGGAATTAACTCGTTAGAATGATTAGGAAATACACAAAATCCCTGTGGACCGACCCGTACTCACCGGTTAGCTACCAAGCGACGCCGTTCTTGATTGCGGTTATAAATTATTCTTTGAGATCAATCAGTGACCTCTTTAGCAAAACTAGTAAAAGCCTCAAAAACACTCATTTTCAAAATCACTCGATTCTACGACGATATCAAGTTCATTACGCAAAAGGTTTTCTTAAAAACCTGTCGTAGCCCTCCGTCATTTCAGATAAGTAGTATTTAGTATTCATGCTGCGTTTGTTGACCTTGTCAAGGCGTAGTGTGCAGTAGCTGATTAGTGCTTATCTGCTAGCATATGATGCGATTGGATTAGGGTAGTCATGCGACCTTGTTGACCTTGTTAAGGGTCGTGCGGGTGGGTTTAGTTCAATCAGGAAATGACGGGTTGAACTTGACTTGCGGTCTATAGTTTGTTGACCTTGTCAAGGTCATTGATCGCTCGGGGCAAAATATTATCGGGAATTTCAAGTGTTGAAATTTGCAATGAGATTACATACCTTCTATGAGATAGTTGGATCCCAATACCCACTGCGAGTAAGAGTTACTCCTGGGAGAGTTTTACACATTACAATTAGCAGATCAAGCAGGTGTTTAGAAAGGTGTTAACGGGGTTACGCCCCTGGGAAAACGAGGTTTATTTTAATTAGGTCCGTGCGAAAGCACGGGAAACCTCCCTCAAAGTACCAACACTGGCATGGCCGAAAGATTAGCGAACTTGTAGGGTGTAATTAATCCCGGCTCGTCTTACCTTTTAGGGTTTGAAGGAAGATTTGACAAAAACAGTGGGAGCCATCCTGATTAGATAAAATAATAACCAATCTAATCTTGCAAGAGCGCACGCAGAGTGTTTTCTTCTCTCTCTTTCTCTCTCCTGGTAGCGACCATGTCACGCCTTAATCAAGATAATAAAATGGATGCATTGACCGAACCTGCTTATTATACTGAGCTAGGGAACGTTGGTTCCGCTCCAACTTAAAATTCTTATAAGTCCGAGCAGGAAATAGGGGAATACCCGGATTCCCATGTGACCCAATCGAAGATTAAGCATGTTGATGCATATTCTTCAGGTGTGTTCATTACCAAGAACTGTTTCTCAGTATCCTCTACGTCCTAAGTATGAGATACCGGATCAGGATCCCACATACGTAAGAGTTACATGGGCAACAGAAAGGTAGAGAACTGATAATGGTGATATGTCTTTATGTGTTAGAGAATGGTACAATTGTTGCTGCCAAGTCTGTTGACAGATATCATCTTGTATTAGATACATTGATTCTGAACAAATGTTGTTACATACCGAACCTGATATACAACATTACATCGGATTCTTTAATGAGTTAAAGAATGATATAATTATATATTGGAGGATAATGTTGTGAACATTTTCCTGAATCAAGAGTTGATTCGATCAGGCACGTTATATAATAGCATATACGTTCTAAATCAAACCACAGTTCAAAGTATGTAGAACACACACAAGAGGAGTAGTTCAAAAATGAACGAATCCTTCTTGTAGTATTGTAGACTAGGTCATATCAATGCGACACGACTAGCTAAGTTATGTAAGGATGAATATGAGAATCTGTTCGAATTTTCATCTTATGACACTTGCCAGTCTTGTCTCAAAGATAATATGACCAATACTCCGTTTACTGGAAACAGAGAAAGAGTTAGTGAATTCTTGGGACGCATACATGATGATGTATACGGTCCTATGTCTACAAATGCCAAGGTTGGTTCTTGGTACTTCATTACATTCATCGACTATCTCTCAAGATTCGGACATGTGTTCCTGTTGAAACATGAGTCTGAAGTTTTTGAGAAATTCAAGGAATATAAGCTTGAAGTTGAGAACCAGACGGGTGGAAGTATTAAAGTCCTTCGATGTGATCGAGGAGGAGAATACTTGGACATGGAGTTCCTGGATTATTTAAAGGAGAATGTGATTCTCTCTCAACTTACTTCTTCGAGTACACCACAGCACAACAGTGTATCGGGGCGGAGGTATCGCACCCTATGAGATATAGCACACTTTATGATGAGTACTGCTGAGTTACCTGTTTCCTTTTGGTGTTATGCACTTGAGAAGCTGCATACCTATTGAATGGGGTTCCATCCAAATCAGTGCCTACCACTCCATATGAGATATAGAATGGGAAGAGTCCATGTCTTAAACGAGTTAAGATATGGGGTTATCCGGCCTATGTTGAAAAGCAAAATCCGGACAAGCTCGAGGCAAGGTCAGTCTTATAAGTTTGTTAGGATATCCTAAACATTTGCAAGGGAATATCTTCTACCAAACTGAGGAGAAAAAGGTGTTTTGTTTCTCAGCATGCCACCGTTTTAGAAAAGGAATTTTTTGTGAAGAAATTTATGGTCATGAGGTAGAACTGGAAGCAATTCCAGCTAGACAAACTAACAGCTGATGATTTGGTGAAACCAAAGGATTCAATAGTCTCCAACGAACCTCAGCCTCTCTGCGAATCTAGTAGGGTTCCTCATCCACTTGAGAGATACTACGGTCTTCTCGGTGACAGTGGGAGCGAGGATTGCATCATGGTAGATGATGGACCAACTAGGTTCAGGCAGGCCATCACGAGTAGGGACTCTGTGTGAAGGCTGGATGCTATGCGATCAAAGATGGAATCCATGTACACCAATAAAGTATGACTTTGGATGTTGCACCTGAAAGGTTAAAACCCATTAGGAGCAAATGAATCTTGAGAAGATTCTTGGTGTAAATGGAAAAGTTGAGACTTTCAAAGCTATGCTTAAGTCCATCAGGATCAATGCAAGCATCGCGGAGTTGGAACATCTGTTTTGATGTGACAGTCAAGGAGTTTGACTTCATCAAAAAGGTAGATGAACCTTGTATATACAAGAAGATAGTAGAGAGTAAGGTTGTCTTCCACGTATTGTACATAGATAACATACTCTTGATAGGAAATGGTTTCCTATGCTACACTCGGTCAAGCTCCTCTTATCACAAGGATTCTCAATAGAAGGATGATATCTACTACATCTTCTGGATTATGATCTATGGTGATAGATCTAAGTGGATGTTGGGAGTGTCCCAAAATCCAGGTACATTAACACCATACTAAAGGGGTTTAGTATGGAAGATTCTAAGCGTGGTGGTTTGCCCACTTACTCATGAATCACTCTCTCCAAAAAGAGGTCCTCCAAGACTGATTTGGAAAGAGCTCGCGTGCAAGGGATATCCTTTGCTTCGGCAGTAGGCTCTATCAGAGTATGCAATGTTATGTACCAGACCAGATATAGATGACTCACTAGGTGCAGTGATCAGGAATCAATCGGATCTTGGAAGAATCACTAGACAGCTGTGAGGACATTCTTAAGTACTTGAGAAGCACTAAAAGAAAGTTCTTGGTTCCAGATTCCAGAGTGATAAGTTCGACTGAGAGTCAGTCACAGGAATTGTCTTTACGCTCAGTGGAGGGACGGTATGTTGGAAGAGTTCCAAGCTAGATACCGAGACATACGAGATGATAAAGGCTGAATACATTGCTACCAATGATGCTGCCAAAGTGGCTGTCTGGGCAATTCTTGTTCATGAGATGAACAAGGTTCCTACCATTGAGCGTCCAATAACTGTTATTGTGATAACATTGGAGTTGTAGCTTTGGCCTAGGAACGAAGGTCCCATCAACGTTCCAGACATATTTTGAGGTAAGTATCACCTGATCAGGGAGATGGTTGATCTCCAAGGGATCGAGGTCAGGAGAGTAGACACGAAGGATAACACAGCGGATCCACTCATAAAGGCCTTACCCCTAAAGAGACTTCTATGGGATGGTTGAGTATAGGATACTACAACCACTGCTGATTGTTGGGTATTGGATACTACAACAGATGGCCCTAGTGCAAGTGGGAGATTGTTAGTTATGTGTATGCCCTAGAGGCCATTACTGTACATGTGATGTATATTGTAGTGGATGCTTGGACATATATAGGGAGGACTTTCTTGCTCGACATGATAGTATGCTATCTGGTTGCTCTTTATCTTAACATATACACTTACTGTCTCTCTATTACATGTTGATAAAGCCCTTAGGATGAGTACTTGACTACCAGGATTATGATGCAGATCATACTAGTGGGGACAGGGTAGTCGGTAAGTACATCCTCCAAATGTTCCTAGTGGTGGGAGTATCGAGACAGGGCATCGATACTCCAGAGTAGACTAGCGTATACGCTTCTCGACCCATGTGATGGGCGATGGATGATCCCACATCCATTGGTATTTGACATCAGAGAAGGTATACGGATGCTCAGTGGAGACTGGGTACACTAGACAGACTCGCCGAGAACTCCTAGATGGTATTATACCTATCGTCGTATAGCAGTTCTCTGGTGACACTGGTACATGTTAGTCTGTAGACCCGAGATCATCATAGAGTCTTGTGTGATTCCCACTGTGCTTTGATTTCCACCATACCACGGTCAAGAGATCATGCAAAAAGGTGGGTTTTGGGTACAGTCCCGAGTCACATGCAGGCAATGAGCGATAGAAGGGGTTTTGTCTCTTCCGGTATTGGAGTTGATGTTGCGCTATGCTCGATTGGCCATAACAGGAAATCCCTGGACAGGGTTGCTGAGATTTACTGGTAAGTGTTATCAGTAGTTTCTCGAACCGTTATGGACATTGCATCGGCATGACTTATCAGGCTATTGGGGTCTGACATTTTACCACCCCCAGGCTGTGATATGCGACATATCAGACGAAGAGACCAGACTGTATGGTAGTGTTACTGATTGGATTCGCAGGAGTATGAGCAGGCTTGCTTGTTGATCTTCTGATCGCTCAATACCCCGGTGGCCGTTACATTTTGCAGACCGCTTGCGGCTTGTGGGTGTTTGATATGATCATCATATACTGCCGGCGTATTGACGAGTCTTTGGAATCCTACACAGAGGTTTCCTGGTTCATGCGAAAAGGAGTAGGAGCACATATGTGATATGTGCGGGACCGAGATTGATACGAGTATGTGATACTGTATTTTATTCTCGCGATATGTGATATTGGACGGGTATATGTGATATAGCCGGGTTATCGGATCAAGTGTTGATTCGATAAGCTGTTACATTTGATATTAGTCGGTTATATAGGATATAACCGGATTATTAAATCAAGTGTTGATTTGATAATTTAATGTATAATTATATATTTGATATATTACATTAGATTAACTAATATTAGCTCACTTAAGTATTTCTTTTTCTCACATTTGATACACTTTACATATATGTGATTTATGTATTGTTTTTTATTTGCACAAAATATATATGTGATATATATTTGTGTATCATGCTTGGTTACACTTGCAACATGGATGTATGAGACTCACACCATGCTAGGTTTAATGTTAAGGTTTATATATGTTTATTAAGTATTTCAAAATGGTGGAAATTGTCATGGCTTGGAGCTTGGATGAAGCTTGTAGAACATTGACTAAGTCCACACATTTTGTCATGCTTAAGGTATTTACCAACCTAACCATTAACCTTACACCATGGTTAACTCTCTACATGAGTTAGTGTATGACACTAACTCACCCATGGTTGCAATTCTAACCTCACTTTCTCATTCATTTTCTTCATCACTTCTTCTTCTTCTTCAAGAGAAAAAGCTTGCTAGCTTCTTCTTCAAGAGAAAAAGCTTGCTAGCTTTTTCTAAGTGATGAAACCTTGTGAGAAAATTAAATCTAAAGTGAGCCCACTTCCTACTTCATCATCCTCTACTACTTTCCATTTAGTTTAGGGTGTTTGCTTCACTAATCTCACCATTAGTGAAGAGATAGCATGAGCTAGTGTCTCCTCGACGTAGATCATTTTCGGTCTCGATGACTTCGATGCAAGCTTGTTCATTTCCTCATGGGAGCCTTTATAGAGTCTGGGAGTTTATGATCGCAGTGAAGGGACTACTACACGGAGCTATTGAAGTGAAGGACCGATCTATAAAGGTTGTATTTCTTATTCACTTTAGTTGTAAAGTGTTTACTTTTAGTAACGTCGGATTTTCTAGTATCGATTCTAGGGTTAGGGTTAGGGTTAGCTAGAACAACAATTTTTTAAATTGGCATGGACGATGCCTCCCGAAACCTTGCTGCCGTGTGCTAGGCAACCCAACACTTACAACCCATTTTGGGGAATCCGACTTGGTTGGTGCGGGTTATCGTACATCCAGCGGACTAGTAGAGCGAGATGCAGACCTCCTCACGGAGCATACGATCTCGATGGAATTTGTATTACAATTTTAAGAAAAACGTGATTTCTACTTAATAAATAAATTCTATTTATATATATATATATATTATCAAAATATCTACTTTAAATATATTATATATTCCATATTTTCTAAATCAAAATAAAAGAGTCATAAAAGATCATGAAAATACCATCACATGCAATACAAGTCAAATTACAAGAAAATACCATATACTATTCAAAGTTAGGTTTATATCCACTAGAATATTTCATTTTATAAAAATTACAACTATGAGAACCCTGAAGACAATAAAAAAATACTTGAGGTTATTTTGAAAATATATCAAAACTATTTTTCATAAAACCCCCACAAGTTACATTAATTTACAATAAGGACCCTAGTAAATATAGGTTTAAGCGGGACCCGTTCTCTTGAGCCTCAAGGAGACGGAGAATATGGATGCCTGCGTAGCTAAGGTAGACAACCTAAAACGGCGTTATCAATACGGTAATTGTCTTGAAAAAAGACACAAATCCATCCGTCCATATGCAGCAGTTACCGATACCATCAAAAATAATTCAGGACTTCAATTCTGTTTAAGTGTCTCATTCATTCAGGCAGAGTCTCAGTCCAATCTGAATAAATCAATCTATCCTTAAATATGATTCAAGTATAACTCCAATTCGACATGAATCCATTTATACCAGAATTCAATCAATATCAACATGACTCGACTGAACCGAACCATGGATATACTCTAATTACATGACTATCCATTTATATCCATTCCGTTTACATGATATCATGGTTTCGGCAAGTCGTACATCTATTAAACAAAATAATACAAATCAATACAAAATACATTACGGGGTTTTAAAGAGGTAGACTGGTATGGAATGTGTTAGAAGTGGCGCGAGACGGTCACTTTAATACACCTAACCTGAATATCCATTGCTGTTGTTCCGTGGCTTAATGGTTCTTTGTGCTTCGTATACTTTAGTCCACGGAATAGTTGGACTCCTCTCGTATACACTGGAATATTCTGTACCAAACTACAAACAACTGCGTTAACATAACAAACTCACAATACACCAGTTATATTCTCAGATCTGTCTATTCATCTGTCTATTCTATTCCTACTTTTCTTTGGGACTTACCGAGCGATTGTTCGCTGGCGACATTCTTTCTCTCTTCTTTTTTTGGAATGTTATCAGGTGGATCCGACTCAGTGGAGATAGAGCCCAGTTCAGAGGACTTGGATCAGTTCAGCGATGACCCGGAGCTCTAGACTCTTGTATATACTTTACTTTCATGTTCATGCCATTGTTTAGGCATTGCTTTCATCACTGTGTTTACTTTTCAGTTGTATTGTAAAGAAATGTTTAATAAATAAAAGTTGATGTTCATTTACATTTCATGTCTTCTTGTGTATATTTACATTATATTTCTTAGTTACGCTTAGCGTGTTTACTTCTGAGTAAATACGTAGCAGGTCTCGTCGCGTCTCCTTACCCGTACACTGGGAAGCGGGGCGTGACAACCGACGATGCCGGGGATTTAGCCGTTCTCGCCAGCCATCTTGAGGAATTTGTGTCTCATTTTTGGACTGTGTTCCAGTTACAATAAGAGTAGTCTTCTGCAATTGTTTAAAACAATTTTAGAAGAAAAGTAAAAATTGACAGAAAATTGAATAATGTTCGTATTGCTTAGGAGTTGTTTCTGTTTCATTACTTCAAACTTCGTTTAAACTGCTAGTTTAGGGTTTATGGGTTGGCTCTGATACCATGTTGGGTTATGCCAGCGCCTTGGCCATCTACCATGACCGTTTACGGAACAAAATTTTTCAAAACGGCGCTAGAACAACCCTATAACCCGGTTCTACCATAAACCTAAAGCTAGCAAACTAAAGATGAGTTTAGAATGGTTATACCGAATAATCCCAGTCCTTCGGTCTTCTACCATCTTCCTAAGCTCTTAGAGGCCACCATGATTAAGCTTGATCGCCGGTCTCCCTCCATCGAAGATGATCCACCTGAGAATTTGTAGTTCGAGCTCCAACCTCATAGCCGATGTAACTAGGGTACCTAGTTCGCTAAAATGATAGCCTATAGGTTGTAGAATCTAATGATGGATTAATTTGTCTCCAAACACCCTAGGTTTCTCAACACATGAGACTTTTCGGGTGGAGGTAGAAGAAGAAGCTTGAGGAGATGAGAGTGTTGTGAACATGAAGCAACCATAGAAAAATGGCTAAGTGTTGTGAACCAAAAGAAAAATCAACTCACACAAAATATCTCACAATACATATAAATCAAGCATGCTATAATAATAACTCATATGTCACCCCATGAGTCACCACAAAGCCATACTTCATTTAATGCCAAATCACACCTCATCCTCCACTTAATTAACCATTTAACAAAATGATTATAAACAAAATGAGGTGTCTTCTTCTAGAAGCACCTTGTAATAAATTACAAAAATACCACTCATCCATATATACATACCCGTATCCGTATTCCGAAAAATACGAATACAAAGTGTCGGGACCCGGTTCTTGCTCACGGAACAAAGTGACACACAGAACAAAGTGACACGCACAAGTGTCCTGTTAAAGGGGCAGGGGCCACCTCTTGAATCCATGGGGGCCACCTCTTGAGTCCGTGGACCCACTTTAGAACAATGGGGACTCTTCGGAATAAAAGAAGGCAGATCTGTACTATAAATGGAATGATATAACTTCTAATTACTGAGGCGCCTTTTAAGTGAACCGGCACTACAGGAGCTTGAGAACTCCGTAGTTAAGCGTGCTCGAGCCAGGGAAGTTCTGGAATGGGTGACCTCCTGGGAAGTGGCCCCTGGTCGGGTCCGGTTCGCCCCGAAGGACAAAACCGTGTGGCTTCGCACAGAGCAGACAATACTCTCTGTATTGGGGGCGGGGCATGACACAAAGAGACGAAAATAATCCAGTAATATAATACTAGAATCTGGCTTAAACCAAATCCCACCAGTATTACCCGTCCGAATCATGATACGTGCACAAGTACACGTATATGATCTAACCCTGCTGTAAAACCATACGGCATCTACATCATTTCGACCGAAGTAGGGAAACCCTCTGTGTGGGACTCTAAAGACTTGTCAATACGACGACAGTGGATTTAACCACAAGCACGTCAGCGGCATTAGCTATACGTAACGGCTACCCGGCTATTGAGTAAAAGGGAGGCCGACGAGCAAACTCATCCGAAACCCTACCGAGCCTCTCCGTAATAATCTCCATACAACCGGTCTGTTCGTCTAAGAGTATCGCATATCGAGTCTAAGGGGGTGGATAAAATCAGACCCCTAATAACGCGATATTTTGTGTCGGTATGAAGCCCATCACCAACTGAGAAACTACTGATCTAAATCAGTAATTCTCTTCTATCTTGGCCAAGGATTTCTGGTTATGGCCAACCGTGCACCTCGCGACATCAACCGCCCATACCGGGAGATACGAATCCCCAATGATCCGCTCACTGCCTCAATGTGGCTCGGGACTGTACCCAACTAAAACCTATTTTCATGACTCCTTTGTAGGGTTTCTAGGCACTCTAATGGAGTCTCACAAGTGATCAAACATGCACAAATCAAATTTTACGGGTGCCTACAAACCCTAATACGGATCGTCAACTAGATATATAGGCGATGCAAGCAAGTAAACGGAAATATAGCTAAAGGGAAGGGGCTACAACCTTTGTAGATCCGGTCCTCCACCTCCTAGGCTCCGCGATGAAGTATCCTCGCTGTACAAATCGGATCTTGGGCTCTAGCGTCGGCTTCATCGGAGAAAAAGCGGGCTAGGTCATCGACGACGATGCCGAAGATGATCTACGTCGAGGCATCGCTAGATCAAGCTCCAACTTCACCAAGTCAAGAAAACCTGTGAAGGAAACACCCTATACTACTTGGCAAGAGGTAGAGGATGAAGAAATAGGAAGTGGGTAGACTTTAGATTTGGATTTCTTACACTTTTTCATCAATCACCATTGATGTAGCAAGCTTTCTTCATGGAAGAAGAAGATGATGAAGAAGAAGAAGATATGATAAGTCTTTTTAAAATATAAAGTAAAATGATACTTATCATATCTTTAACCTTAGTTAGGTGTAGAGAATTGACTAAGGTTAGTTTGAAGGGTTAGGGTTAAGCATGAAGACAAAATGGTCACTTAGTCAAAGTTTCAAGAAACTTCAACTACAAACAAATCAAGCCACCATTTCATTTTCTTTATCATTTCCTTTTTCCAAAATAAACAAAAAGAATAAATAAATGAATAAGTAAATAAAATGAAACCCTAAGCATTCATATAACCATGGTCAATTCTTTACACAAACCCAAGCTTGCATGTATCATCAAACATGATACAATCTTGTGTACAAAAAAATATATCACATATACAATATGCACATCAAGTGAGAAAATCCATTTAAAGTGAACCAATACTAGTTGATGCAAAGTAATATATCAAATATATAATTCTAAATTAAATCATTAAATCAACACTTGATTTAACGATCCGGTCATGTCGCATATAACCGGCTAGTATCCAATGTATCGGCTTATCGAATCAATCCTTGATTCGATAACTAGGTTATATCGCATATAACCAATCGATACATTCATCGCGAGAATGGAATACGGTATCACATACACGCATTATTCTCGGTCCCGCACATATCCCATATGTGCTCCTATTTCGTTTCGCTTGAGCCAGGAAACCTCTGTGTAGGACTCTAAAGACTCGTCAATACGCCGGCAGCAGATGATGATCATATTAAACACCCACAAGCCGTAAGCGGTCTGCTAAACGTAACGGCCACCCGGGTATTGAGCGATCAGAAGATCGACGAGCAAGCCCGCTCACACTCCTGTGAATCCAACCAGTAACACTTACCGTACAGTCCGGTCTGTTCGTCTGATATGTCGCATATTTCGCCTAGGGGTGGTAAACGTCAGACCCCAGTAGCTCGATAAGTCATGCCGACGTGAGGTCCATAACTTTCGTGAAACTACTGATAACTCTTACCAGTATATCACAGCAACCCTGGCCAGGGATTTCCTGTTATGGCCAGTCGTGCATTGCGCAACATCAACCCCCAATACCGGGAGAGACGAATCCCCTCCTATCGCTCATTGCCTCCATGTGAATCGGGACTGTACCCAAAAACCACCTGTTTGCACAACTCAGTAGAGCCGTGGTAGGGTGGAAATCAAAGCACAGTGGGAGACACACAAGACTCTATGACGATCTCGGGTCAACAGACTAAGCTGTACCAGTGTCACCAGAGAACTGCCATCTGACGTGAGGTATAATACCATCTGGGAGTTCTCGGCGAGTCCGTTCAGTGTACCCAGTCTCCACTGAGCACCCGTATACCATCTCTGATGTCAAACACCAATGGATATGGGATCATCCATCGCCCATCACATGGGTCGAGAAGATACACGCTAGTCTACTCTGGAATATCGATGCCCCGTCTCGATATTCCCACGACTAGGAACAATGAAGGATGTACTCATTGACTACCCAGGCCCCACTAGTATGATCTGCATCATAGTCCTGGAAGTCGAGTACTAATCCTAAGGGCTTTATCAACATGTAATCAGAGAGACAGAAAGTATACATGTTAAGACAAAGAGCAACCAGATAGCGTACTATCATGTCGAGCAAGAAAGTCCTACCTATATATGTCCCAACATCCACTACAATATACATCCAATGTACAGTAATGGCCTCTAGGGCATACATATAACTAACAATCTCCCACTTGCACTAGGGCCATCTGTAGCAGTGGTGCAGTATCACATACTCAACCATCCCCAAAAAAGTCTCTCTTTGGGAAAAGGCCTTCGTGAGTGGATCCGCCGTGTTGTCCTCCGAGTCTACTCTCCTAACCTCGATCATCCTGGAGATCAACTATCTCCATGATCAGGTGATGCTGCCTCAGAATATGTCTGGGTCACTGATGGGACCAGGGTTTCTTTGGCCAAAGCCATAGTTCCATTGTCACACAATGATAGGAACCTAGTTCATCTTAGGAACCAATATACACCCAAACTGTCTCTTTGGTAGTATCTTTAATAGCGATGTTACCAGCCTTTATCGTCTAGTTTGCCACGGTATCTAGCTTGGAACTCTTCCAACATACCGTCCCTTTACTGAGGGTAAAGACAATGCCTGTGACTGACATTCAGTCGTCTTTATCACTCTGGAACCCTTCCAGTGATTCTCCCCAGGATCGATTGATACCATCTCACTACAACTAGTGAGTATCCTAACATCCAATTAGATCTATCTCATAGATCCAAAGCTTAGGATTTAGTAGGTATCACTTTGATCCTATATGGAAAATCATTGTGATAAGCGGAGATTGATCGAGCGTAGCATAGGAAACTCCTTCCCTAACAAGAGTATGTCATCCACGTACTCTACGAGGATCGTCACCATACTCCCTACTACCCTTTTTGTTTATACAAGGTTCATCTACCATTTTGATGATGTCAACTTCTTTGACTAATCCATCAAAACAGATGTTCCAACTCCGCGATGCCTGCTTTATCCTATAAAGCATCTTGCACACGTTTCCGCTGCTCCCACTGTCTACGAGGCCCTCTGGCTGTGTACTTATATACGCACTCTTCTAAAACATCATTTAGAAAAGCAGTCATGACACCCAACCACCAGATATCATAGTCATGGTAAGTAGCCATGACAAGTAGGATCTGGATGGACTTAAGCATAGGTACTGGAAAAGGTTTCATCATTATCCACGCCTGGTTGATGACGAAAACCTTTAACGAGTCTAGCTTTGAAAGTCTCAACTTTTCCATCTACACCAAGTAATCTTCTCAAGATATACTTGCTCCTGATGGGGATTTAACCCTTCAGATATGGCAACCAAAGTCCATACTTTGTTGGTGTACATGGATTCCATCTCAGATCACTAAGCATCCAGCCATTCTTACAGAGTCCCTACTCTTGATGGCCTGCTCGAATCTAGTTGGGTCATCATCTCATGATGCAATCCTTGCTCCCACTGTCATCGAGAAACCGAGGTATCTCTCAGGCAGGCGAGGAACCCTACCAGATCGGCGGAGAGGCTGAGGTTCGTCGGGGACTATAAAATCCTTTGGTTCTGTCAAATCTTCAGCTGTAGTTTCGAATAGCTGGACCCTTTCCAGTTCTACAGAACTGACCTTGCCTCGATCTTGTCCGGATTTTGCTTTTGACATAGGCCGGACAATCCCAAATCTTAACTTACTTAAGAGATAGGATCTTCCCACACCATATCTCATATGGAGTGGTAGGCACTGATTTGATTCGAACCTAATTCAATAGGTATGCAGCTTCTCAAGCGCATAACTCCCAAAAAGGAAATAGGTAACTCAGTAGTACTCATCATAGAGCACGCCTTATCATATTGGGTGTAATTGCTCCGCCCCGATATACCATCGTGCTATGGTTTATACGGAGGAGTAATGCTGAGAGAGAATCTCATTTTCTTTTAGAATAGTCCAGGAATGCCATGCACAAGTATTCTCCTTCCTGATCTCATCATAGGACATAATACTTATACCCGGTTGTTGGTTCTCTACTTCTAACTTATATTATGTGAATATCTCAAAAGGTTCGGACTTGTGTTTCAACAGGAACATATGTCAGAATCTTGAGAGATCATCAGAGAACGTAATGAAGTATAAAGAACCAGTCCTGGCATGTGTAGACAGGAGACCTTACATACATCATCATGTATCAGTCCCAAGAGTTTACCAACTCTTCCTCTGTTTCCAGTAAACAGAGCTGGTGTCATTATATTTTTGTGACATGACTGGCAAGTTTCACAAGATGTAAATTCAAACTGATTTAAATATGCATCTAAATGCAACTTCAGCTAGTCGGGTCGCATTGATATGACCTAGTTTACAAAACCTCAAGAAGAATTCGTTCATTTCTGAACTCTTCCTCTTGTGTGTGTTCTGAATACTAAGAACTGTAGTTTGATTTAGAACGTCAATGCTTTTAGATAACGTTCCTGAACCGATCAACTTTTGATATGGGAAATGTTCAAAACATTATCCATCAATACAAAATTTTATCATTTCTTTACTAATAAAGAGACTGATATGATTTTGTATATCAGGTTCGGTATCTAATAGCATTTGTTCAGAATCAATGTATTGGTAATACAGGGTGACAGTGACCAACAGACTTGGCTGCAACACTTGCCCCATTTTCTGCCTCATGAAACTTATCACCCGTTCTCAGTTTTTCTACCCTTTTGTAGCCCTATGTAACAGATTACATATCTGGGATCCTGATCCGGTATCAGATACCCAGGATGCGGAGGATACTGAGAAACAGTTCTTTGTAATGAACACACCCGAAGATGATGCATCATATGCACTTTCTTCGTTTGGGCGGCATAGGAATTCTGGTATTCCCCTATTTCCTGCTCTGTCTTATAACAATTATAAGTTGGAGCGGGACCAACGTTCCCCAGCTCAGTATAACAAGCGGGTTCGGTCAATACATCCATTTTATTATCTTGATTAAGGCGTGATATGGTCGCTACCAGGAGAGAGAGAGAAGAAAACACTCTGCGTGCGCTCTTGCAAGATTAGATTGGTTATATATTTTATCTAATCAGGATGGCTCCCACTGTTTTTATCAAATCTTCCTTCAAACCTTAAAACGAAAGACTAGCCGGGATTAATTACACTCTACAAGTTCGCCAATCTTTCAGCCAGGTCAGTGTCGGTACTTTGAGGGAGGTTCCCCGTGCTTTCGCACGGACCTAATTACAGTAAACCTCGTTTTCCCAGAGGCGTAACCCCGTTGACACCTTTCTAGACACCTACTTGATCGGCTAATTGCAAAGTGCAAAACTCTCCCAGGAGTAACAATTACTCGCAGTGGGTATCGGGATCCAACTATCACATAGAAGGTATGCAATCTCATTGCAAATTTCAACACTTGAAACTCCCGATAAAGGTTTTTACCCCTAGCACCTATGACCTTAACTATGGTCAACAAATCATAAGCACTAGTCAAGTTCTACCCGTCATTTCGTGATTAATTAGACCCACCCATATGACCCTTAACTAAGGTCAACAAAGTCACGCGACTGTCCTAACTAATCGCATCATATGCGGTGTAGGAAGACATCACTTAGCTACCGTACACTGTGCCTTGACTATGGTCAACAAACACAGCACGAATACTAAGTACTCTACTTCCTAAAATGATGGAGGGTTGCGAATGGTTTTTGTGAAAACCTTTAACGCTTTGAACTTGATCTCGTTGCGAAATCAAATGGTTTTTAAATGGAATGTTTTCGAGGCTTTTCTATTTTTGCTAAAGGGGTCACTCCCGGTGAAGGGATCGTCGGCCCTTTCCTCGTCGAATGAGGTGCGGGATATATCATATATATCACTGTGCAAAGCGGAAACTATAGAAGCGATCAAAGACAAACCGAGGGTTGTAGCATCTGCCAGTTATTGCTAAAGGAGTCACTCCTGGTGAAGGGATCTCGGTCCTTTCCTCATCGAATAAGGTGCAGGATGTTCTATAATGAACACCGCGATGCAAAGCAAGAACTGTAGCTACCTGTTTTTATTTTGAAATTCGATTCCACAACATCAATTAGGCTTATTTTCTTTCATTAATCTCATTAATGAATATCCCATCATTTAAGTCCACCTAAACATCACAGATAAATATAACGTACGCTTATGCCATCCGCATTCGGCTCGATGTCCCGTCTGCACCGTTAGGTTAGGTAACTAACGGCAGAGCGGGGCAGCGCTAGCGCGGGTGTAAAACATAAGCAATGTTTATATAATATATCATATATACTATATATAATATCTGTCACAGAACATCACATGATCACATCACAGATAAATCACAGCAGAAGAAACATATGAAATATTGGATATACTAGGACATCCGTGTTTTCAATACGAGCCAGTATAAAATACGGATTCCACGGTCGTGATGAATAGCCAATCCCACACCCCTAGACCCCTACGAGAGCGGCAAGCAACCCTACCAATTCTAGGGTTAGGAGACCCGGACTCGACTCCTCGAGATGGTCTCCCACTGGACCCTAGAACCCGGTTACTTGTGCTCCCCTCCTTGGGTCTATCCTAGTGCAGAAAAGTAAATAATATACATCAACGGTGACAACTTCCGCAACCTGAAAGTGCCCCAATAAAAGAATATTACATACAAGTTTTTACATGAATGAAAATGAAAAACACTCATCTCACATAAAAAACCCCCGGCTATTCAAACACGACGATCCAATATAACATATCCAGCAACACATAACATCACATGTCATCAACGTAAGTAAATATACGCATCCCAATTGTTGTTGACATATAGCAACGAAACCAGCGATATCACATATTACACTTACGGTCACAGAAAAGAAAGTGTAAAACTACAACAGTTGGAATCCGCAACCACCTCAGACATCACATGCCTGACTAAATGAATTCTTTAGACATCGCATGCCTAACAATTATAAACCCCGCATTTTAGTCTCAAAATCGAAAACTCTTTTCAATATCAAGTCGGGCAATTCAACAAGATTCCCGACATTTTGATCGAATGCTCGTCGCAAACTTCAATAGACGGCCGCATCCCCGACGCCGTCGACGAAGTGAACCAAGGCGGAACACCGCTGCCGCGAGCACCCGAACGGATGCTTTCGGCGACGGGGTTCTCCTACAGTCACTTGGTCGGGGCTATGGAGTGAGGCTGTCTATTAAGTTTACCCGGCGAGTATCCGCGTACACTACGTGATTGCGACGGACTTTTGATCACATCAAAATTCCGTGGCAACCGATCAAGTGAGACTAAATCGCTAGATTTATAACATTCATTCAGTTATCTCATAACCTTTTGTGAATTCCAAGTATTGTATCACATTCCGGATAAATAGAAAATGTTAAACTTTTCGATCGACCAATCGAACACCCAAGTTTTCCCGATACAGTCCAACACATGAAATAAGTCTAAAGACATTCAGTTCGTGCCTCAGTACCAACGGTCCAGCCGTAGAAGGGTCAAGCCAACGCCTCACATGTGGCACGCCGTACTGCCCCAAACCCGAAGGTTCAAAGGGCAGTTCAAGACGGTCACATAATCGAGTTAAGGTTTGTTGTCTTCTAGAGGGTCCATCGCGTTACTTGCACTACTTAGAACGTCTTTAAATCTCGGAAAAATCCAACACTTGGAAATTTTCCGGCAGGGGAAAAGTTGGGTATTTATATCCGGTCGAACTTTTTAACATATTCAAAAAAAAAAAATATCCGGAAAAACACAGACAAGATTAGACAATCCGATCGAATCACCGAAGCCCCAATACAACCCCAGAAAACTCAACTGTTGAGTGCAGATTAAAACTTCCTAGAGAACATAGGAAACAGATACGGGCATTACTGTATCAAAACGACACCCTAATCTTTACATACGGCCGCGGAACCGCCGCAATAGGAGGCTATTGCCGCGGTTCCGCTGCGCTTTAGTGGAGTTAGGGGCTCGTTTTCTAAAGTAACTCTTACAATGTCCTGCTCTATTTTCTGAGAATTTTTAATTCACAAAAAAACACGAATTTCAAAAATGTCCAGAGAGCATGTTAAAATCGGGGTTTCGGGTCGATCGGACTTCTAACTCCGTCTACGCATCGCCTAAGGCTCTAGCTAAGCTCTGATACCACTGTAGGGTTCCTAGGCACTCTAATGGAGTCTCACAAGTGATCAAACATGCACAAATCAAATTTTACGGGTGCCTACAAACCCTAATACGGATCGTCAACTAGATATATAGGCGATGCAAGCAAGTAAACGGAAATATAGCTAAAAGGAAGGGGCTACAACCTTTGTAGATCCGGTCCTCCACCTCCTAGGCTCCGCGATGAAGTATCCTCGCTGTACAAATCGGATCTTGGGCTCTAGCGTCGGCTTCATCGGAGAAAAAGCGGGCTAGGTCATCGACGTCGATGCCGAAGATGATCTACGTCGAGGCATCGCTAGATCAAGCTCCAACTTCACCAAGTCAAGAAAACCTGTGAAGGAAACACCCTATACTACTTGGCAAGAGGTAGAGGATGAAGAAATAGGAAGTGGGTAGACTTTAGATTTGGATTTCTTACACTTTTTCATCAATCACCATTGATGTAGCAAGCTTTCTTCATGGAAGAAGAAGATGAAGAAGAAGAAGAAGATATGATAAGTCTTTTTAAAATATAAAGTAAAATGATACTTATCATATCTTTAACCTTAGTTAGGTGTAGAGAATTGACTAAGGTTAGTTTGAAGGGTTAGGGTTAAGCATGAAGACAAAATGGTCACTTAGTCAAAGTTTCAAGAAACTTCAACTACAAACAAATCAAGCCACCATTTCATTTTCTTTATCATTTCCTTTTTCCAAAATAAACAAAAAGAATAAATAAATGAATAAGTAAATAAAATGAAACCCTAAGCATTCATATAACCATGGTCAATTCTTTACACAAACCCAAGCTTGCATGTATCATCAA
Organism: Agapanthus africanus; assembly: GCA_030015575.1. Classification (NCBI taxonomy): domain Eukaryota; kingdom Viridiplantae; phylum Streptophyta; class Magnoliopsida; order Asparagales; family Amaryllidaceae; genus Agapanthus; species Agapanthus africanus. The sequence continues at coordinate 598,187,859 of CM057341.1, forward strand.
ACATGATACAATCTTGTGCACAAAAAAATATATCACATATACAATATGCACATCAAGTGAGAAAATCCATTTAAAGTGAACCAATACTAGTTGATGCAAAGTAATATATCAAATATATAATTCTACATTAAATCATTAAATCAACACTTGATTTAACGATCCGGTCATGTCGCATATAACCGGCTAGTATCCAATGTATCGGCTTATCGAATCAATCCTTGATTCGATAACTAGGTTATATCGCATATAACCAATCGATATATTCATCGCGAGAATGGAATACGGTATCACATACATGCATTATTTTCGGTCCCGCACATATCCCATATGTGCTCCTATTTCGTTTCGCTTGAGCCAGGAAACCTCTGTGTAGGACTCTAAAGACTCGTCAATACGCCGGCAGCAGATGATGATCATATCAAACACCCACAAGCCGCAAGCGGTCTGCTAAACGTAACGGCCACCCGGGTATTGAGCGATCAGAAGATCGACGAGCAAGCCCGCTCACACTCCTGTGAATCCAACCAGTAACACTTACCGTACAGTCCGGTCTGTTCGTCTGATATGTCGCATATTTCGCCTAGGGGTGGTAAACGTCAGACCCCAGTAGCTCGATAAGTCATGCCAACGTGAGGTCCATAACTTTCGTGAAACTACTGATAACTCTTACCAGTATATCACAGCAACCCTGGCCAGGGATTTCCTGTTATGGCCAGTCGTGCATTGCGCAACATCAACCCCCAATACCGGGAGAGACGAATCCCCTCCTATCGCTCATTGCCTCCATGTGAATCGGGACTGTACCCAAAAACCACATGTTTGCACAACTCAGTAGAGCCGTGGTAGGGTGCAAATCAAAGCACAGTGGGAGACACACAAGACTCTATGACGATCTCGGGTCAACAGACTAAGCTGTACCAGTGTCACCAGAGAACTGCCATCTGACGTGAGGTATAATACCATCTGGGAATTCTCGGCGAGTCCGTTCAGTGTACCCAGTCTCCACTGAGCACCCGTATACCATCTCTGATGTCAAACACCAATGGATATGGGATCATCCATCGCCCATCACATGGGTCGAGAAGATACACGCTAGTCTACTCTGGAATATCGATGCCCCGTCTCGATATTCCCACGACTAGGAACAATGAAGGATGTACTCATTGACTACCCAGGCCCCACTAGTATGATCTGCATCATAGTCCTGGAAGTCGAGTACTAATCCTAAGGACTTTATCAACATGTAATCAGAGAGACAGAAAGTATACATGTTAAGACAAAGAGCAACCAGATAGCGTACTATCATGTCGAGCAAGAAAGTCCTACCTATATATGTCCCAGCATCCACTACAATATACATCCAATGTACAGTAATGGCCTCTAGGGCATACATATAACTAACATCCTTTGAGCCATGGTAGGTAGTAATCAAAGCACAGTGGGAACTCACACGAGACAAATGACCATCTCAGGTCAACAGACTAACCTGTACACATGTCACCTGAGAACTGCTATCTGACAATAGGTATAATACCAATTAGCATGTTCCCGGCGAGTCCGTCCACTGTACTCATAATCCATTGAACACCTGTACTATCTTAGGTGACTAACTGACACCAATGGCTTGTGAGACCGGCCATTGCCCCTCGTCGGGGTCTCGATAAGTACACACTAGTCTACTCTGGAGTATCAATGCCCAGTCTCGATACTCCCTCGAATAGGGACATAAAAGGATGTGCTTATAGACTACCCAGCTCCCACGTATATGATCGCCATCATAATGCTGGTAGTCAAGTAAGAATTCTATGGGCTCTATCAACATGTAATAGTGATCTGTAATACCTCATAATGTATGTATATGATAATAAAGACCAAGCAGATAGCATACTATCATTTTGAGCAAGACTGTTCTATCTGTATAGCTTCTCCTTCAATTATCATAATTATCTGTCTGTGATTACAATAATTGCCTTGAGGACACTATAGCCAACATTTGCTGTCGGCCGGCCTCCGTCGCCACCAATCGGCCATTTATCGCCGGCCTCACTCTCCGCCGAACATCGGCCGTCCTCCCTCGCCCGCCGTCCACCGCCGGCCTCTCTCTCCCGCCACAGGCCTCCCTCATCGTCCGCGGTTGGCCATCCACCGTGGGCCTCCCTCTCTGACTGCAAGCGGCCTCCCGCGGTTGGCCGTCCGCCGCCAACCTTTTTGGAAAGTATTAATGATATACAATCACCACTAGTAATTTTCTAGGCTATTTTTGGTGCTGTATCATTTATTGATATTTTTACCATTAATAATTTTCTCGTTATTCCAAAACGTCAAGTAAAATGGGACACTTTTCTCTCTCCAAAACGTCAAGTAAAAAGAGACGGAGGAAGCGAAAATGAGAACTTCACTAATTGTTTTAGACATTTTTAGATGGATTTGATTCTATATTGAAAGCCTCCGGTGCACTCCGAAAAGTAAACATTCCAAATATCAAATTCTAACATTTACCTTCTATACTTGACTTAATTGTATTTTCAAGAATACATAAATTTTTGAATTTGATTATAATATTTAGTTTATGTTGTTTTTGTTTTAGGAAGTCCTTGTATTGGTCCTAACGGATCCGACTACAAGACTACCTGCTTGCAGATTCTCAACGATCCACCTCGCACCAACATGTATGGATATGAACAAGGACGGAAAAAGAGATTCTCAAAGAGACAATTGACTCAGGGAGTCAATGGTTCAGGGAACCGGCTCAAGAGGCTATGGCCGGCGTCCACTCGAAGGTGCGAGTGAAAGTATATTGGCTATTGGGCATCACCCGTCCCAATACCTGTCCCTTCCAGTGACCCATATATATATGTGATATATGGGTCTAAGGTTTAATCTAAGACAAAGGAGGGATTTAAGAGATTGCTAGGATTTGAGCCATCGTCTTTTCTTTTCCAAATTCTATCGAGGATTGTCTTGCGAGATGATCACATGGGAGATTCTCACTCATTAAGGATGTGGTTTTTCTCCTATAATTATAAAGAGGCAAAGGTCAAAATTCGTTGTGGTGACGTGGACGAGAATAATGATCTCACCACTTTCGAGTTAAGGTAATTTTTGTAGAATCTTATGTGTAGATCTATCTATTCCGCGGTCACGATTTGATATTAAGATATATACACCTAAATGCTACTATTGTGTTAGACATTTTAGATGGAATTGATTTTATATTGAAAGGTTATGCATTCATAAAAGTCAAACATTCCATTTGTCAAATTCTAACATTTACATTCAAATAATTGACTTAATTGTATTTTCAATAATATATAAATTTTTGAATTTGATCATAATATTTGGTTACGGAACGAGTAAAAGAAAATGAGAAAGTGACGTTTGCTTTCCAACCATTATATTTGGACAAAAAAAAAGAGATCGGAAAGCACTTTCTCCTTTTCTAACCACATTAGCATTTCTTCTTTATTTCACTCTTTCCCAAAACTTTGAGAATGAGAATAAAAAAGATATCTTTATTATAGTTTATTCTACTTTCGATTATTTCTTTCTTACTTTCTCAATTTCTATCATACTAACCGAACAACCTAAACTTATTTTTCATTCCTATATTAAACGCCAACTTATTTTTTTTCTTACTTTCTTTTAACAAAACAAACAAACTTTTAATACTTTCATTTCATTACTTTTTATTTCACTTAATGATTGCTTTCTATTTGTTTTGTCATTTTTCAATTGCCAAAGGAGTCCATAGAAAGTGTCTGAAGTCTTCAATGAACTGTGCTAACAGTTTTCATATTCAATGTATTTTGTCGGCTCTAGAGTAAGTGCTCTGCATCATCATTTTAAAAGTTTAAATCACTGCTCAAATCGAAATTTTCAAAAATCTCAACACGTGGATCAAAGTCCGTCCCACCAGATGCATTCAAAAAGCAGAAGCACGACCTGAAATATCAACACTTGGTGTAAATCTATCTGAATTCAGTGGAAAATCCAATGCACAAAATATATATCTGGCTCAAATATCTAAGGCTTTCAAAGCCCAACAAATTTTCTGGTCTTCGAAAGAGGAAATGTCGGTTGAAAAATTTAATGTGACCCCTCCATTTTGTAGTGTAGCTCTCACATGTTTCCATCAACAAATCTAGCTAAAGCTAATAACAACAAACAAAAACATTTAAACTAACTGTGAATGTAGGCTCATACTGTTCCATCAATTTGGTATTGGCTCCAACAAATATGCCTTTTATGAGGACTAATTCAATTTGACAATGATATTGATATAATTGGGTAGGGTAGCGACAACTAAACTATATGAGAATAATGGAGGAAAGATGTCATAGGAGGGAATTTACTCCTGTGGCATCGAAAAATACAATCTCCATCGTGTTTTCCGACGATCGGCACCCATCATCTTCATCGTTATCATCTAAAATTTGGGTACGCCAAATTTCATGTGATTCTACAACTTTTTCACCGTTGAATTAGTGGGTTCAAAATTAACGGTTTACCGACAATAGAACTTTTTACATTCCTAAATCAACGGTGAAAAAGTTGTAGAATCACATGAAATTTGGCGTACCCATATCTTAAATGATAACGATGAAGATGATGGATTCCAATCGTCGGAAAACACGATGGAGATTGTATTTTTCGATGCCATAGGAGTAAATTCCCTCATATGATATCTTTCCTCCATTATTCTCATATGAGAATAATGGAGGAAAGAGGCCATAGGAAGGGATTTTCTCCTATGGCGTCGAAAAAATGCACCCTCCACCATTTTTTCCGATAATCAGCATCCATCATCATCGTTAACATCTAAGTTGTGCATACACCAAATTTCATGTGATTCCTCCACTTTTTCACCGTTGAATTAGAAATGTAAAAAGTTCTATTGTCGGTAAACCATTAATTTTGCACCAACTATTTCAACGGTTAAAAAAGGGTATAATCATATGAAATTTGGTATATCCATATCTTAGATAATAAAGATGGAGGTGATGTATGCCGATCGTCGAAAAAAATCATAGTGGATGTATTTTTCCGACGCCATAGGAGGAAATTCCCTCCTATGACACATTTCCTCCATTAACCTCATATATATATATATATATATATATATATATATATAATAATAATAATAATAATAATAATAATGATGGAGAAAAAATGCCATAAGAGGGAATTTCCTCCTATGGCGTCGAAAAAATACGTCCCCCGTTGTGTTTTCCGACGATCGGAACCCACCATGTTCATCGTTATCATTTAAGATGTAGGTACGCCAAATTTCATGTGATTCTACAAATTTTTCACCGTTGAATTAATGGGTTCAAAATTAACGGTTTACTGATAATAGAACTTTATATATTGCTAAATCAACGGTGAAAATGTTGTAGAATCACATGAAATTTGGCGTATCCACATCTTAGATGATAACGATGAAAATGATAGATTCCGATCGTCGGAAAACATGATGGGAGGCGTATTTTTTCGACGCTATAGGAGGAAATTCATTCTGGCATCTTTCCTCCATTATTCTCATATATATATATATATATATATATATAAAAGTTTAAAAGGCAAGATGGTGAGAGTACTTTTGAGCTGTCAAATGTCAAAAATTATAAGGTCCAAATCTTATTAAGGTGTAGATATCAATGAATTTTAAAAAAAAATCTAAATCTATTTTCTGAATACAAAATAATGTCCACCCTCGAGCGGTGATAGGACGGTCAACCAACAAAAGCTTTAGAACAAAATCCTGGGAAAACAATAATATGAGGATTTAACTCAGATTATGTGGTCCAAATCTATATCATGCGACTTTGTTTGTAATAAAATATGAGTTTTCTGACTTATATTTTCACATGAGATATGGACCGATTGTTCTAGAGGATACAAATGCATGTGTCTACCACGGTCTTGTTGTTGAGACCATAAGACCAATCGTCAACGCAGCGGAAAACATTACTGATGGAGGCTGTGATCTCCCTCAGATGTTGTCCTCCATCGATCTGGTAGCGAGCGGTTTTTAGCGGCTGAGATTTGTTTTGGGGGGTTGTTGAGCGTGTGGATCTCAATGGGTTGTTGGAAGTTGTTAAGGCCGAGCTACCTGCAAAGGAAGTCCCGGGGTGGGAAACCACCGTAGGTCCCTCCGACGATCAAATTAGTGCCGGAGAATAAGAGCAGCGTAGCGACCTATTGGGTTGGGTTCGAATTACCTGAGTCGTCTGAAAGAGGAATTTATATAGTGGTCGCGTGGAGCGAGCAGGCGTGAGATCATCGCCGTCAGTTATGTCACTGCGTTATCCTCGTACTAATGGAGGGATACGCCCATTAATAAGGGGGACACGCTAGCGTGGGACGCGGAACGTGGGGAGGCGGATATCTCGTCCTGGCGAGATATGCGGAGCCATTGCGGGGGCGCTTGGGTTTCGCGCTCTCGGTTGATCGGGGAAGCCGAGAAAGCTCGACCTGTCAGGAGGCTCGGAGACGAGCAGGGAGGCCGAGGAAGCTCGGCCTGTCAGATGGCTCGGAGATGAGCAAAGAGACCGAGGAAACTCGGCCTGTCAGATGGCTCGGAAATGAGCATGGAGGCTAAGGAAGCTCGCTGGACTGCTCAGAGACGAGCTGTTGGCTGCTTGCTAGGTGAATGTGGAAAGTACTCAGGGAGGTCTCCAAAAGGTCGGATGCATCCTCGGAGACGAAGTCCCAAGGAACTCCCCCAATGCATCACATTTATTCCATTTCCGTAGCTTTCGGGACACGTCATCCGCCACGTGTCGTAATATGAGGAAATACCACTTGTGAGCGTCATCACTTACGGATCTATAAACCTAGATTTTTTTTTTATAGACGAATAACAATTAATACCAGATGCAAATCACAGAAATAAATAACACAAATAAATTGGAGGGAAAAGCTAAGAACTTTGTTAGAATTTGAGAAAAAGAACATTTTATAGAAGATTACAATAAAACGCACTCCTTATGATCTCCAACGAGATCTCCTTCTTCTACAAATTCTCTTTATGATCATTTTGATCTCTTATGGAGCGCCGTTTCTTCTTCCTTAAAATTTATGATCAAAACTATTCTTTAATGACCGTCTTGATCGCTTATTGAGTCGTCTCTCGTCTTCCTTGATCCTTATGTTCAAGTCAATTCCTTAATGACCGCCTTGATCTTTTATGGAGTCGTCTCTTGTCTCTCTTGAACTTTATGATCAAGTCGATATTTTTTCTTGATAAGAGCACCTTTCTATCAATAGCATAGAATAAACCATCCCAACTTAAATTAGAAGGAACATAAATCTCTTTTATTCTTATCTAATGGAATATTATCTCTTATTTAAATCTAAATCTAAATCTAAATCTATACTTAAATAAGATATTTATCTATAAGAATATTCTCTTATTTAAATCTATATTTAAATAAGATATATATATATATATCTTAATTCTATCTATAATTACTAACTATTTAAATTTAAACTAATCCCAATAATCTCTATCTTAATTTAAATCTAAATAGAACCTTGAAAATTTGTTGCGTTTATCTTGTATCCTTAATTGTTCTTCCCGTTATCCCCTCCTGGCACAATATTTCTTCAGAATTGCGAAACTGGTGCTGTCACAGTTTTAACCAGAATTGAAAAATTGTTGCGACCTTCCTACCGAGATCGCCCTTCCTCACATTTGAGTACCTGAATAGAAGCCAAGGTTGTCTTGAATTTCTCCGCAGGAATGACCTTCGTCAGCATGTCCGCCAGATTCACCTTAGTATCGATCTTTATCAAATCGATCTCCTTCTCGGCCCACTCTCTTATCTTATGATACCGGACGTCGATATAATTAGTTCGACTGTAATATACTTGATTCTTCGCCATTTTAATGGTGTTTTGACTGTCGCAAAACAAAAGAACAAGCCCCTTATCGAAGCCGAACTTGCCAACTAGGCCCTTTAACCACAAGGCCTTCTTAGATGCTTCCACTGCCTCTATGTATCATCCCTCCATTGTTGAGAGCGCCACAGTATCCTGATGTGTCGACTTCCAACTGATTGAATATTCTGCAAGTGTATATACATAGCCTGTAAGGTTGCGCTTGGTACATGGAGCAGAAGATTATTGGGAATCCTTTCATTCCCGGGAATGAGATGCCCGGACATCTAATTCTAAGAAATTTTGCATTAACGTGCTTGGTATATTTTAATCATTTCCGGTAATACATGTGTGTGCAACCGTTTACCAGCGATGAGGCAGGCGATGAACAGACAATCGGCGGCAGGCCGGCAATAGACGATGGGGCCGGCCGGCGGACGATCGGGTACGAACTACGGCCGGCCGGCGGCGAACGTCCGAACCGCGGCTGGCCTTCCGGAGAACAATCCGCAATGACCGGCGGCGAACGGTTGCACAGATCGATGATCGATTGACGGTGGGCCGGGCGGCAGGGCCGACCAGTCGGCGGGTTGCAATGGAGGCCGGCGACGGATGGTCATGGCTCTTTTCATGTTAAGTGGGAATATTTCGTGGTAATCTAGGATAGATACATGTTTTGGGGGAAATAGGTGTTGGCTATAGTGTTCTCAAGGCAATTATTGTAATCATAGGTAGGCGATTATGATGATTGACGGAGGACCTATACGGGTTGAACAGTCTTACTCGAGATGATAGTATGCTATTTGGTTTGACTTTATCATCATGTATATGTATTATGTGTTATTACGGATCACTATTACATGTTGATAGAGCCCATAGGATTCATACTTGACTAACAGGGTAATTGTGGCGATCACACTTGTGAGAACTGGGTAGTCTATAAGCATATTCTTAAATGTCCTTAGTCGTGAGAATATCGAGACTGGGCATCGATATTCCAGAGTAGACTAGTATATACGTTTCTTAACCCCGACGAGGGGCGATGGCCGGTCTCACAGCCATTGGTGTTAGTTAGTCATCAAAGATTATATACAGGTGCGCATAGTATTATGAGTTACACTGGACGGACTCGCCGGGAACATGCTAGATGGTATTATACCTATTGTCAGGTAGCAGTTCTCTGGTGACATGAGTACAGATTAGTCTGGAGACCTGAGATCTTCATTTGTCTCTGTTAGTGATATATGCCCTAGAGGCCATTATTGTATCATACTGGATTGTATATTACTTAATGGAAGCTTAGGATATATACGGATATAGTAACAGTCTTGCTCGAAATGGTAGTATGCTACATGGTTTGTATCTACCTCAATATGTGCATGTGTTTTCTTAGCATATCGCTTATACATATTGGTAGAGCCCTTAGGATCTTTTGCTTGATTACCAGCGTTGTGAAGGCAGTCACACTAGTGGGAGCTGGGTAATCTATAAGCACATCCTATACAGATCCCTAGTCGTAGGATTATCGAAACGGGGCATCTGTAGGGTTCCTAGGCACTCCCAAGAGGTCTCACAAGGCATCGAACATGCCAATTTCAAATTTTACGGTGCCTACAAACCCTAAACTTCGGATCGTCGGCTAGATGTCTAGGCGAAAAACTAACTAGTTAACACTTAACTAAAAGTTTAACGGAAATACAACCTTTGTAGATCCGGTGCTCCACCTCCATAGCTCCGCAACGAGGTCCTCTCCGCTGTCCAAATCAAATCCGGGCTCTAGAGTCGGCTTCGTCGGAGAAAAAGCGAGCTAGGTCGTCGATGTCCATGCCGAAGATGATCTACGACGAGGCATCGCTAAATCAAGCTCCGACTTCACCAAGTCAAGAAACTTGTGAAGAAAACACACTCTACTACTTGGCAAGAGGTAGAGGATGAAGAAATAGGAAGTGGGTAGACTTTAGAATTGGATTTCTCACTTGTTTGCTCAATTCACCATTGATGAAGAAAGCTTTTTCTTCTTGAGTTCAAGGAAGAAGAAGAAGAAATGTTATGATAAGTTTTTTTTCAAAAAAGAAAAGAAATATAATCCTTATCATAACTTGAACCATGGTCAAGTGTAGAGAGTAAATCATGGTTAGTGGAATGGTTAGGGTTAAGCATGAGACAAAATGGTAACTTGGTCAAAGTCTTCATGAAGCTTCATGAACAAAACAAAAGAAGCCGCCATTTTCTCATTTGCTTTACATTTTCCAAAATGAATAAATAGATAAATAAATAAGAAAAGGAAATAAAACCCTAATCATATAAATAACCATGGTTTATTCTTAACATACACTTAAACAATCATGTATCATCAAACATGATACAAGCAAATGTACAAATGTATATCACATATACAATGTGCACAATACAAGTGAGAAAATCCATATAAAGTGAACCAATACTAGTTAACGCAAAGTAATATATCAAATATATTATCATGCATTAAATCATTAAATCAACACTTGATTCAATGATCCGGTCATGTCGCACACAACCGACTAGTATTCAATGCATCGGTTTATCGAATCAACCCTTGATTCGATAATTAGGGTATATCGCATATAACCTAATCGATACATTCATCGCGAGAATGAAATACGGTATCACATACACGTATTATTCTCGGTCCCGCACATATCTCATATGCGCTCCTATTTCGTTTCGCTTGAGCCAGGAAACCTCTGTGTAGGACTCTAAAGACTCGTCAATACGCCGTCAGCAGGCGATGATCATATCAAACACCCACAAGCCGCAAGCGGTCTGCTAAACGTAACGGCCACCCGGGTACTGAGCGATCTGAAGATCGACGAGCAAGCCCGCTCACACTCCAGTGAATCCAACCAGTAACACTACCGTACAGTCCGGTCTGATCGTCTGATATGTCGCATATCTCGCCTAGGGGTGGTAAACGTCAGACCCCAATAGCTCGATAAGTCGTGTCGATATGAGGTCTATAACTGTTCGAGAAACTACTGGTAACACTTACCAGTAAATCTCAGCAACCCTGGCCAGGGATTTCCTGTTATAGCCAATCGAACACAGCGCAACATCAACCCCCTATACCGGGAGAGACGAATCCCCTCCTATCGCTCATTGCCTCCATGTGACTCGGGACTGTACCCAAAAACCACCGTTTTGCACGCCCTCTTGGACGTGGTAAGATGGAAATCAAAGCACAGTGGGAACCACACAAGACTCTATGACGATCTCGGGTCAACAGACTACTCTGTACCAGTGTCACCAGAGAACTGCCATCTGACGTGAGGTATAATACCATCTGGGAGTTCTCGGCGAGTCCGTCCAGTGTACCCAGTCTCTACTGAGCACCCGCATATCATCTCTGATGTCAAACACCAATGGATATGGGATCATCCATCGCCCATCTGTATGGGTCGAGAAGGTATACGCTAGTCTACTCTGGTATATCGATGCCCCGTCTCGATACACCCTCGACTAGGAACTTTGAAGGATGTACTTATGGACTACCATGTCCCCACTAGTATGATCCGCATCATAGTCCAGGTAGTCAAGTACAGATCCTAAGGGCTTTACCAACATGTAACAGAGAGACAATCAGCATACACGTTAAGGTAAAGATCAACCAGATAGCATACTATCATGTCGAGCAAGAAAGTCCTCCCTATATATGTCCAAGCATCCACTACAATATATACATCCTATGTATAGTAATGGCCTCTAGGGCATACATATAACTAACAATCTCCCACTTGCACTAGGGCCATCTGATAGCAGTGGTTGTAGTATCTCATACTCAACCATCCCATAAAAGTCTCTCTCTGGGGACAGGCCTTTGTGAGTGGATCCGCTGTGTTGTCCTCTGAGTCTACTCTCCTAACCTCGATCTCCCTGGAGATCAACCATCTCCATGATCAAGTGATACTGCCTTAGAATATGTCTGGATCACTGATGGGACCGGCGTTCCTTGGCATAAGCCACAACTCCATTGTCACACAATGGTAGGAACGAAGTTCATCTCATGAACTATTATACACCCAGACTGCCTCTATGGTAGCATCTTAAGTAGCGATGTATTCAGCCTTTATCGTCTAGTATGCCACGGTATCTAACTTGGAACTCTTCCAACATACCGTCCCTTTACTGAGGGTAAAGACAATGCCTGCGACTGATATTCAGTCGTCTTTATCACCCTGGAACACTTCCAGTGATTCTCCCCAGGATCGATTGATACCTTCTCACTACAACTAGTGAGAATCCTAACATCCAATTAGATCTATCTCATAGATCCAAACATCAGGATTTAGGAGGTATCACTTTGATCCTGTATGGAGAATCCTAGTGATAAGCGGAGATTGACCGAGCGTAGCATAAGAAATTCTTTTCTTATCAAGAGTATGTCATCCACGTACTCTACGAGGATCACTACCATACTCCCTACTACCCTTTTGTTTATACAAGGTTCATCTACCATTTTGATGATGTCAAACTCTTTGACTATCACATCAAAACAGATGTTCCAACTTCGCGATGCCTGCTTTATCCTATAAAGCATCTTGCACACGTTTCCGCTGCTCCCACTGTCTACGAAGCCCTCTGGCTGTGTACTTATAGACGCACTCTTCCTAAATATCATTTAGAAAAGCAGTCATGACACCCAACCACCAGATATCGTAGTCATGGTATGTAGCCGTGGCAAGTAGGATCTGGATGGACTTAAGCATAGATCCTTAGAAAAAGTTTCATCATGATCCACACCTGGTCAATGATGCAAACCTTTAACAAGTTTAGCTTTGAAAGTCTCAACTTTTCCATGTACACCAAGTAATCTTCTCAAGATATACTTGCTCCTGATGGGGATTTAACCCTTCAGATATAGCAACCAAAGTCCATACTTTGTTGGTGTATAAGGATTCCATCTCAGATCGCTAAGCATCCAGCCATTCTTACAGAGTCGTCACTCTCGATGGCCAGCTCGAAACTAGTTGGGTCATCATCTTATGATGTAATCCTCGCTCCTACTGTCATAGAGAAACAGAAGTATCTCTCAGGTGGGTGAGGAAACCTACTAGATCGGCGGAGAGGCTGAGGTTCGTTGGTATCTACTGAATCCTTTGGTTCTGTCAAATCATCTTCTGTAGTTTGCATAGCTGGAACCTTTCCAGTTCTACATAACTAACCTTGCCTCGAGTTTGTCCGGATTTTGCTTTTAGACATAGGCCGGACAACCCCAAATCTTAACTAACCTAAGACATGGGCTCTTCCCTTTCCATATCACATATGAAGTGGTAGGCATTGATTTGATTCGAACCCTATTTAATAGGTATGCAACTTCATAAGTGCATAACTCCCAAAAGGAAAAAGGTAACTCAGTAGTACTCATTATAGAGCACACCATATCAAATAGGGTGTATCTGCTCCGCCCCGATATACCATCGTGCTATGGTGTATACAGAGGAGTAATGCTGAGAGAGAATCTCATTCTCCTTTAGAATAGTCCAGGAATTCCGTGCTCAAGTATTCTCCTCCTTGATCTCATCATAGGATATAATACTTATACCAGTATTCTGGTTCTCTACTTCTCGCTTATATTCTGTGAATATCTCAAAAGGTTCGGACTTGTGTTTCAACAGGAACATAGGTCTGAATCTAAAGAGATCATCAGAGAACATAATGAAGTATAAAGAACCAGTCTTGGCATGTGTAGACAGGGGACCTACATACATCAACATGTATCATCCCAAGAGTTTACTAACTCTTTCTCTGTTTCCAATAAACAGGGCTATGGTCATCTTATCTTTGTGACATGACTGGCGAGTTTCACAAGATGTAAATTCAAACTGATTTAAATATACATCTTTATGTAACTCCAGCTAGTCGGGTCACATTGATCTGACCTAGTCTACAATACCTCAAGAAGGATTCGCTCATTTCTGAACTCTTCCTCTTGTGTGTGATCCGTATACTAAGAACTGTAGTTTGATTTAGAACATTAATGCTTTTAGATAACGTGCCTGAACCGATCAACTTTTGATATAGGAAATGTTCAAAACATTATCCAACAATACAAAATTATATCGTTTCTTTACTAATAAAGAGACGGATACGATTTTGTATATCAGGTTCGGTATCTAATAACATTCGTTCAGAATCAATGTATTTGTAATACAGGGTGACGGTGACCAACAGACTTGGCTGCAACATTTGCCCCGTTTTCTGCCTCATGAAACTTATCACCCGTTCTCAGTTCTCTACCTATCTGTAGCCCTATGTAACAGATTACATATCTGGGATCCTGATCTGGTATCACATACCCAGGACGTAAAGGATACTGAGAAACAGTTCTGTATAACGAACACACCCGAAGATGATGCATTAGCATGCACTCTCTTCGTTTGGGCGGCACGGGAATTCTGGTAATCCCCAATTTCCTGCTCGGTCTTATAACAATTATAAGTTGGAGCGGGACCAACGTTCCCCAGCTCAGTATAACAAGCGGGTTCGGTCAATATTCCGTATTATTATCTTGATTAAGGCGTGATATGGTCGCTACCTGGAGAGAGAGAGAAGAAAACACTCAGCGTGCGCTCTGTCAAGAATAGATTGGTTTTTATTTTATCTAATCAGGATGGCTCCCACTGCTTTTTATCAAATCTTCCTTCAAACCCTAAAAGGAAAGACTAGCCGGGATTAATTACACACTACAAGTTCGCCAATCTTTCAGCCAGGCCAGTGTCGGTACTTTAAGGGAGGTCCCCCGTGCTTTCGCACGAACCTAATTAATGTAAACCTCGTTTTTCCAGAGGCGTAACCTCGTTAACACCTTTCTAGACACCTACTTGATCGGCTAATTGTAATGTATAAAACTCTCCCAGGAGTAACACTTACTCGCAGCGGGTATCGGGATCCAACTATCTCATAGAAGGTATGCAATCTCATTGCAAATTTCAACACTTGAAATTCCCGATAATATTTTGCCCCTAGCTCGCTATGACCTTGACGGAGGCCAAACAACCCATAGTCCGCTAGTCAAGTTCAACCCGTCATTTCCTGATTGAATTAAACCCACCCGCACGACCCTTGACGGAGGCCAAACAACGCCGTACGAATACCCTAATCCAATCGCATCATATGCTAGCAGATAAGCACTAGTTAGCTACCGTACACTACGCCTTGACGGAGGCCAAACAACCGCAGCACGAATACTAACTAGTACGTATCTGAAATGATGGAGGGCTACGACAGGTTTTTCTGAAAACCTATTGCGTAATGAACTTGATATCGCTGTAGAATCAAATGATTTTAAAATGGAGTGCTTTTGAGGCTTTTCTAGTTTTGCTAAAGGAGTCACTCCCGGTGAAGGGATCGTCGGTCCTTTCCTCGTCGAATGAGGTGCGGGATATATCATATATATCACTGTGCAAAGCAAAAACACTTAAAAGCAATCAAAATACAAACCGAGTGTGTAGCATCTGCCAGTTATTGCTAAAGGAGTCACTCCCGGTGAAGGGATCTCGGTCCTTTCCTCATCGAATAAGGTGCAGGATATATCACATATACCGCTGTGCAAAGCAAGAACTGTAGCTACCTGTTTTAATTTTGAAATTCGATTCTACAACATCTTAGGTTTCTTTTAATTCATTAATCACATTAATGAAGTCCCATCATTTAAGTACCTAAACATCACAGATAAATACGACGTACACTTATGCCATCCGCATTCGCCTCGATGTCCTCTCGTGCACCGTTAGGTTAGGTAACTAACGGCAGAGCAGGGCAGGGCTAGCACGGGTGTAAAACATAAGTAACGTCTATATAATATATCATATATACTATATACAGTATCTATCAAAGAACATCACATGATCACATCACAGATATCGCAGCAGAAGAAACATATGAAACATTGGATATACTAGGACGTCCGTGTTTTCAATACGAGCCAGTATAAAACACGGATTCCACGGTCGCGATGAATAGCCAAACCCACACCCCTAGACCCCTACGAGAGCGGCAAGCAACCCTACCAATTCTGGAGTTAGGAGACCCGGACTCGACTCCTCGAGTTGGTCTCCCACTGGACCCCAGAACCCGGTTACTTGTGCTCCCCTCCTTGGGTCTATCCTAGTGCGGAAAAGTAAATAATATACAACGGTGACAACTTCCGCAACCTGGAAGCGCCCCAATAAAAGAATATTACATACAAGTTTTTACATGAATGAAAATGAAAAACACTCATCTCACATAAAAACCCCCGGCTATTCAAACACGACAATCCAATATAACATATCCAGCAACACATAACATCACATGTCATCAACGTAAGTAAACATGCGTATCCCAATTGTCGTTGACATATAGCAACGAAACCGGCGATATCACATATTACACTTACGGTCACAGAAAAGAAAGTGTAAAACTACAACAGTTGGAATCCGCAACCACCTCAGACATCGCATGCCTGACCAAATGAATTACTTAGACATCGCATGCCTAACAATTATAAACCCCGCATTTTAGTCTCATTATCGAAAACTCTTTTCAATATCAAGTCGGGCAATTCAACAAGATTCCCGAAAAACTGATCGAATGCTCGTCGCAAACTTTAGTAGGCGGCAGCACCCCTGATACCGTCGACGAAGTGCACCAAGGCGGAACACCGCTACCGCGAGCACCCGAACGGATGCTTTCGGCGACGGGGTTCTCCTGCAGTCACTTGGTCGGGGCTATGGAGTGAAGCTGTCTATTAAGTTTACCCAGCGAGTATCCGCGTACGCTACGTGATTGCGACGGACTTTTGATCACATCAAAATTCCGTGGCAACCGATCATCTGAGACTAAACTGCTACGTTTATAACATTCATTCAGTTATCTCATAACTATTTGTGAATTCCAATTATTGTATCCCATTCCAGATAATTAGAAAATGTTAAACTTTCCGATTGAACATTCGAACACCCAAGTTTTCCCGATACAGATCAACACATGAAACAAGTCTAACAACATTCCGTTCGTGCCTCAGTACCAACGGTCCAGCCGTAGAAGGGTCAAGCCAACGCCTCACATGTGGCACGCCGTACTACCCCAAACCCGAAGGTTCAAAGGGCAGTTCAAGACGGTCACATAATCGAGTTAAGGTTTGTTGTCTTCTAGAGGGACCATCACGTTACTTGCACTACTTAGAACGTCGTTAAACTACGGAAAAATCCAACACTTGGAAATTTCCCGACAGGGGAAAAATTGGGTATTTATATCCGGTCGAACTTTTTAACATATTCTAAAATTTATCCGGAAAGCCACACACACAAAATTTGATAATCCGATCGAACATTCGAATCCCCAAAACAACACAGAAAATTCAACTCTGTAAAAATTATTAAAAATTTCCAGAAGACTCAGCAGCACAAAACATGAATTACTGTGCAAGCCACGTGGGGGTAACTCAACATTGTAGCCGCGGAACCGCCGCTAGTACTATGGTGGGGGCCGCGGATCCGCGCTTCTGTCATCGAGTTACTGTTACGTGCTTCACAGTAACTCATGCAATTACCTGCTGAATTTTTTGGCAATTTTTAATACACAAAAATCCACATTTTTGCAAAAAGGACAGAGAGCAATATTGGTTCGGGGTTTCGGGTTCGTTCGGACTTCAAATTCCG
The DNA here is from genome assembly GCA_030015575.1 of Agapanthus africanus. NCBI lineage: Eukaryota > Viridiplantae > Streptophyta > Magnoliopsida > Asparagales > Amaryllidaceae > Agapanthus > Agapanthus africanus. Next base: position 598,205,417 of record CM057341.1, read on the forward strand.
TCTGGACTTCGCCTAAGGCTCTAGCTAGGCTCTGATACCACTGTAGGGTTCCTAGGCACTCCCAAGAGGTCTCACAAGGCATCGAACATGCCAATTTCAAATTTTACGGTGCCTACAAACCCAAAACTTCGGATCGTCGGCTAGATGTCTAGGCGAAAAACTAACTAGTTAACACTTAACTAAAAGTTTAACGGAAATACAACCTTTGTAGATCCGGTGCTCCACCTCCATAGCTCCGCAACGAGGTCCTCTCCGCTGTCCAAATCAAATCCGGGCTCTAGAGTCGGCTTCGTCGGAGAAAAAGCGAGCTAGGTCGTCGATGTCCATGCCGAAGATGATCTACGTCGAGGCATCGCTAAATCAAGCTTCGACTTCACCAAGTCAAGAAACTTGTGAAGAAAACACACTCTACTACTTGGCAAGAGGTAGAGGATGAAGAAATAGGAAGTGGGTAGACTTTAGAATTGGATTTCTCACTTGTTTGCTCAATTCACCATTGATGAAGAAAGCTTTTTCTTCTTGAGTTCAAGGAAGAAGAAGAAGAAATGTTATGATAAGTTTTTTTTCAAAAAAGAAAAGAAATATAATCCTTATCATAACTTGAACCATGGTCAAGTGTAGAGAGTAAATCATGGTTAGTGGGATGGTTAGGGTTAAGCATGAGACAAAATGGTAACTTGGTCAAAGTCTTCATGAAGCTTCATGAACAAAACAAAAGAAGCCGCCATTTTCTCATTTGCTTTACATTTTCCAAAATGAATAAATAGATAAATAAATAAGAAAAGGAAATAAAACCCTAATCATATAAATAACCATGGTTTATTCTTAACATACACTTAAACAATCATGTATCATCAAACATGATACAAGCAAATGTACAAATGTATATCACATATACAATGTGCACAATACAAGTGAGAAAATCCATATAAAGTGAACCAATACTAGTTAACGCAAAGTAATATATCAAATATATTATCATGCATTAAATCATTAAATCAACACTTGATTCAATGATCCGGTCATGTCGCACACAACCGACTAGTATTCAATGCATCGGTTTATCGAATCAACCCTTGATTCGATAATTAGGGTATATCGCATATAACCTAATCGATACATTCATCGCGAGAATGAAATACGGTATCACATACACGTATTATTCTCGGTCCCGCACATATCTCATATGCGCTCCAATTTCGTTTCGCTTGAGCCAGGAAACCTCTGTATAGGACTCTAAAGACTCGTCAATACGCCGGCAGCAGGCGATGATCATATCAAACACCCACAAGCCGCAAGCGGTCTGCTAAACGTAACGGCCACCCGGGTACTGAGCGATCTGAAGATCGACGAGCAAGCCCGCTCACACTCCAGTGAATCCAACCAGTAACACTACCGTACAGTCCGGTCTGATCGTCTGATATGTCGCATATCTCGCCTAGGGGTGGTAAACGTCAGACCCCAATAGCTCGATAAGTCGTGTCGATATGAGGTCTATAACTGTTCGAGAAACTACTGGTAACACTTACCAGTAAATCTCAGCAACCCTGGCCAGGGATTTCCTGTTATAGCCAATCGAACACAGCGCAACATCAACCCCCTATACCGGGAGAGACGAATCCCCTCCTATCGCTCATTGCCTCCATGTGACTCGGGACTGTACCCAAAAACCACCGTTTTGCATGCCCTCTTGGACGTGGTAAGATGGAAATCAAAGCACAGTGGGAACCACACAAGACTCTATGACGATCTCGGGTCAACAGACTACTCTGTACCAGTGTCACCAGAGAACTGCCATCTGACGTGAGGTATAATACCATCTGGGAGTTCTCGGCGAGTCCGTCCAGTGTACCCAGTCTCTACTGAGCACCCGCATATCATCTCTGATGTCAAACACCAATGGATATGGGATCATCCATCGCCCATCTGTATGGGTCGAGAAGGTATACGCTAGTCTACTCTGGTATATCGATGCCCCGTCTCGATACACCCTCGACTAGGGACTTTGAAGGATGTACTTATGGACTACCATGTCCCCACTAGTATGATCCGCATCATAGTCCAGGTAGTCAAGTACAGATCCTAAGGGCTTTACCAACATGTAACAGAGAGACAATCAGCATACACGTTAAGGTAAAGATCAACCAGATAGCATACTATCATGTCGAGCAAGAAAGTCCTCCCTATATATGTCCAAGCATCCACTACAATATATACATCCTATGTATAGTAATGGCCTCTAGGGCATACATATAACTAACAGCATCGATACTCCATAGTAGACTAGTGTATACGCCTCTCATCCCAGCAGGGGAGATGGTCTGTCCCACAGCCATTAGTACGTCGTATTGGAGATAGTATGCAGGTGCTCATTAGGTTATGAGTACAATGGACAAGACCCGTCGGGAACTGTTGGTGGGTATTATACCTATCGTCGGGTAGCGGTTCTCAGGTGACATGAGTACAGCTTAGTCCGTCGACTTGACACTGCTACTTCTCCTTAAGTGTGTTCCCTCTGTACTTTGATTACTACCCTACCACGGCTCAAAGGAGTCTTGCAAACAGGCAGTAGTTGGGTGCAGTCCCGAAGCACTTGGAGGCAGTGGCGATTAGATAGGATTCACCTCTCCCGGTATTTGAGGGTTGATATCACGCTGTTCGGAAGGCCATTACACAAAGTCCTTGGCCAAGGCAAGCGAGATTTACTGGTAGGTATTCCAGTAGTTTCTCAGGGTGTTTTGGGCTACACTCCGACACGACTTATTGCGCTATTAGGGGTCTGACGATTACCGTCCCCTAGGCCCGATATACGATACTCTTAGACGAACAGACCGGACTGTACGGAGATTGTCACAGATAGCCTCAGTAGGAGTTCGGATGAGTTAGCTCATCGGCCTTCTTATCGACATATACCTGGGTAGCCATTACGTGCAGCTAGTACCGCTTGCGGCCTGTGGTTAAACCCACTGCCAGCGTAGTGTCGAGTCTTTAGAGTCCCACACAGAGGGTTTCCCTGCACCGGGTAAAAGGTGTAGAGGTCGTATGGTTTTATGACAGGGCTTCGATCACTTACGTGTACTTGTGCACGTATGATGATCGGGCGGATAATACTAGTGGGTTTTGGTTTAAGCCGGATTCTGGTATTATATTGATGGATTGTTTCGTCTCTTTGTATTCGTGTTCTTCGGAATGCGGATGCGGGTATGTATATACGGATGATAGGCGTTCTCGTAATTGTTCGGGAAAGCTTCTAGAAGAGGGGACACCTGTTAGGGTTTATTCTTTTTGGATTAAACTAAATATGTGGAGGAATGAGGTGGAACTTTACATTGAACCTAGTGTGGCACGTGGTGACTCATGGTCATGACTCACCACTTGGTATTATTGAAGCTTGTGTTGGGTTACGGCAGCGCCCCGGCCATCAAACCGTGGCCAAATGCGGAACAAAAATTTACAAAACTGGCGCTACCACAACCCAATACCCGGATCTTCCCTAAACCCTAAACTAGCAAGCATATAAAGAGGAGTTAGATGGTTATACCGAATGAACCAAGTCCTTCGGGTCTTCAACCATCATCCCAAGCTCCTAGTGGCCGTGGATTGAATTTGGTTGCCGGTCTTCCTCCATCTTAGATGATCCACCCGAGGGAAACGGCGCAAGCTTCAACCTTACCTAGCAAGGCAACCGATACTCCAAGGTTGCTAGCAATAGAGAGTGGAGGTGTAGGATTATCTCACTATAATTTTTCTCTCATCAAAATTCTCCAAAGAGCAACTCAAGAAGATGAAGAAAAGGTGAGGAAATATGTGGCATGAGCAACTAAAGAAAAATGGCTAAGTGTTTTCTCCAAGTGAGAATAAGAATGAAAGTGAGCAATGAAGCAAGTGATCAAAACAAGTGAAGAAAAGAAATGAGCAAGGAAACTAAAGAATGTGGCTTCCCCTCTCTCTCTCTCTCTCAATCATGCACACACAAAATATTTCTTTTCATTTTTCCAAATAAATAATTGCAAACCATACCTCTCTATATGCCATGACCCATGTTCATGCCACCTCATCCCTTCCACCTCATTTCCCAAAATGATTTTCTAAAATGAAAATCAAATAATTAGGTGTCAAATCTTCTAGAAACTATTCCGTATAAATACGGAATACAACCTGGTATACGTATCGAAATACATATACGCGTATTCGTACAAAAATACGAATAGCCAAGAGATAAAATGAATAGTGAACAATAATACTAGAATACTTATATATATACATATATAAATTATTAAATCAAAACCTGATTTAATAATTCGGCTTAATCCTAAGCCGCTAGTATTATCAACCGTCCGATTAAATTCTGTGTAGCCTGTACACATATTTAATCGGACACCTGTATGTACCAACATACGTCATCTACACCATATCGCCTGAACCGTGAAAACCCTCTGTGTGGGACTCTAAAGACTCGTCAATGCGCTGACAGTGGGTTTAACCACAAGCACGTCAGCGGCACTAGCTGTACGTAACGGCTACTAGGTATTGAGCGAAAGGAAGGCCGACGAGCAAACTCATCCGTACCCTACTGAGCCTGACAGTGACAATCTCCGTACAGTCCGGTCTGTTCGTCTATGAGTATCACATATCGAGTCTAGGAGGTGGATAAAGTCAGACCCCTAATAACGCGATAATTCGTGTCGGTATGGAACCCATCACCATCTAAGAAACTACTGATCCTAGATTAGTAATTCTCGACTACCTTGGCCAAGGATTTCTGGTAATGGCCACCCGTGCACTGCGCGACATCAACCCCTAATACCGGGAGAAACGAATCCCCGACGATCCACTCACTGCCTCCATGTGGCTCGGGACTGTACCCAACTAAAACCTGTTTGCACGACTCCTTTGAGCCGTGGTAGGGTAGTAATCAAAGCACAATGGGAACTCACACGAGACAAATGACGATCTCAGGTTGACAGACTAACCTGTATACATGTCACCAGGGAACTGCCATCTGACAATAGGTATAATATCAACTAGCGTGTTCCCGGCGAGTCCGTCCAGTGTACTCATAACCCAATGAGCACCTGTATACTATCTTAGGTGACTAACTGACACCAATGGCTTGTGAGACCGGCCACCGCCTCTCGTTGGGGTCTCGATAAGCATACACTAGCATACTCTGGAGTACTGATGCCCAGTCTCGATACTCCCACGACTAGGGCCATTTAAGGATGCGCTTATAGGCCACCCAGCTCCCACGTATATAATCGCCATCATAATGCTGGTAGTCAAGCAAGAATCCTATGGGCTCTATCAATATGTAATAGTGATCTGTAATACCACCTAATGTTGTACATGATGATAAAGACAAACCAGATAGCATACTATCATCTCGAGTAAGACTATTCTACAGGTATAGGTCCTCCCATAATCATCATAATCGTGTGCCTGCGATTCAATAATTAACTTGAGGGCACTATAGCCAACAATCTCCCACTTGCATTTAAGGCTAATTATTGCAGTGTCGCATACTCACAGACCGTGTGTTACCGAACACCCAACTTCTCTACTAATCAGTCTCACAAAGCCCGTTTGCGAAACTAATGTGTTCGAGAAATAGCCTCAGCGAGTGGATCCGCTCCGATGTTTCTTTCTGTATCTCTCTATATATCAACTTCACGGAGAAAGCCATCTCCCGGAATGAGCAATACATGTCTTAGAATTTGTTTGGATATCTGATGGGACCCAGTTCACAAATGAACTCCAAATCCAACAAACTTCTTAGACTGTATCATCCACTGAATTTAATCAGTATCCTGCCCCATGCCTGCCTCAGTATCCCCTTAGACCACTGATTTTGTCCGGGCGGAGCTAAGCGTTCCGCCCTGTCCTATTTGTTCTACTTACCGCAATAGAGACGGTGTCACTTTGCAGCTAGTCGGTTGAGTACGAGTCGATCCACAGGGAGATAGTAGTATGTCCGTTCGTATTTTAGACGAATTAATGAAAGAATGTATATATGTGTTCAATTCTATTCTAAGTGTTTGTATGTATATTCAAGTAAGCTTGTTAGGGTTAAGCTTGGTTAGTAGAGTTAGGATTAGTCTTGTACTTGTCTTTTGCCATTCTTAAAACGATGTTGGGATAATCGAAAGTAGCGGGGATTAGGAGGACATACGAATGAGATTTGCGAGTTTAAGCAAGCTTTCCAACGCTAAATCCATTCCTAGTGTCCCTTGTCCGTCCGCTAAATGCTCTTATTTCCAACCCTAGGCCAAACACCCGCAACCATGTATCCAATTAAGTCACAACTACATGTCACGTTGTAGTGCGCTTAAAGGACTTCTCGATTTAGGTCGCGGCTATATGTCACGTATAGCGCACCTAAGTGAGAGGGTTGCGTTTTTTTGGTCTAGCTTCGTTTTAGGATCTTTGGCGAAGAGAAGTACAAGGGATTTTTCCGTCCCTCATACTAACCTTCCTTAGCCCCTAACAAGTATGGAATTATTCATACATTATAAAAGAAAATAAAACAAAACAAGAAGGAAGAAAAGAAGGAAAAGGAAAAATACGGTTTTACAAATGATGCAAGCTAACTACTTGGGTCCTCATTTAAGCAAGGAACTCCATCGAGTATCACAGCTTGAAAATAATACGGATAAGAGAAGAAAAGAAAAGTGCAAGAAACAACAACAATTATAAAAGTTACACTAGAATTAAAAGGCAATGCAAGAATTAAAAGATACAGGTTAAAAAAAATAACAAACCCTCATCTTCATTTCATCATCCATTCAATGCTCTCACTACATTTTAATGGAGAATACATGAAGAAGAAGAAGAAGAACTAAAGCTAAACTAAATCATAACAAAAAGAAGCCTTCTTGGCTTGGCACAAAATTGGGCTATTTATAGGCTCATTACTGAAATCCTAGGGCAAGATTCTCTGCCCAAATGAAATTACCAAACAAACCCCAAAAATACGAGTCGACACTGAGTCAACTCGGCCGCGGATCCACCGCCTAGTTGCCATATTGGCCGCGGATCCACGGCTCTTTTGAGGAGTTGGCTTGTCGTTTTTTGTGTGGTTTCTTCTGTTGTTCTACAAGTTCCAAATTGCAAATTGCTTCAACAGTTTCTTCAGATCTGCAACAGTCCAAAATGGCTTCAAAAATAATTCTTTTAAACTCATCTCCCTCGAGCTCCGCGCAACCATTGATTCTTGTGCTGCCCCTCTTGTGCTCTGTGCTTTTCCGAGACACGAATGACCACTGTCATTTGTCTTGTCTCTGGAACTGGTAAGCGGCACTGGACGGATACGGATGACCGGGACCCGGCTTTTATATGTTGGCAACAGATGTTCTGGATTTTGGCGTAACAGTGGAGATTTTGTATCATTTGCGTTATTTTGGATTAGGAAACTGTAGCCTGTAAATATGTAGCAAACACGGATTAAAAGCACCTGCCTATAAACAAACGAGTATAAGAATGGGCGGTATTAAATGCAATATTCTGGTATGAACAAATACCCCCAAACATAACTTTTGCTCGTCCCGAGCAAAACCAATTATTCAAAAAAAGTCCCAACCTCACTTTCGCAGGGAACGCGATTGCACTGAGCTCGGGCAACAAGCCGTTAAACCTCTAGGTGTCCCAAGTAGGAGGAGTGTTGTCTCCTGAGGGTTTTCAGCGGATAGTACCTATAAAATCCCGTCAAGCTAGTTTCATAAGTTAACGTCGATTCTACTCCTATGGTTTAGTATCTTGGTTAGAAATTCTATTATCCTAAGTTAGAAATATACAGCCCTTATATTTTACGCCTCCTATTTATTTAACCCCAGATCCTATACGTTTTACAGTTTAGAAAGATCTCGGTCTCTCCTGAGTTTTCCTTTTAAAGTGCGGTCTCCAATCAGGGATTTTTATCAGTTTTACGGAAAACATAAGTCTTATTCTTTATTTCTATCTTTTCTCCAAACATCGATTGTATACCCCTACGTGTGTGTATAGTTTCACCCCTACACTCAAGAATTCAATTCAAGCTATAGTACCCTTGCCATAATACCTAATACTATTTCTTTTCATTAATGATGGACGGTGTTGCTTACACACCTTTCATGCGACTATTAATGCTTCTTGAAGCACTAACAGCCGATTACTGAATATGCGAGCTTAAAGCGTAAATAGCAGTTTCCAGGTCTTGACTTAATTTTTTTTTCTTTTTTTTTCCTTTTTCAAGACCGGATATTTTTTTCAATGATACTCTTTTGGTGGTTAGCTTTAAATACCGTTTTTTCTTTCATACTATGTTTTCAGGCAAGAGTATTTCTAGGTATCCTCTACTATCCCAAGTTTCAAGGTGCGTGTAGGTGCAGTTTGTAGGGTATATACTTTCTAAATTTGGACTCAAGAATAGAAACTATTTTTCGGACTTATCCTTCAATAAAGCTTCAATACTTTCCCTTTATCTCGACTTAACTCAAAAACTGAACTCAAGATTACCTACTTCTATAAAAAAACTGTAAGGACGTATAATTACCAAGGTTAAACATAAGGAGGGTTATTTTTACGGTTTTCAATTCCTAAGCCTAAGATTTAGTTATTTCTAACGTATCAACTAAACTTTCGGAATAAAAATCTAAGTTACTCTACTAGCTAACTTGACGACAAAGTTTTTATATTTTTATAAATTTTTTCGATTTTTGTGGGTTTTTAATAAGTATGCAAATGCAAAATGTACACATGAATGCGAAGGTAGAAAGCTTACCGAGCACACCCCCAAACTTAAACTTGACAGTGCCCTCACTATCAGGCTACACCAAGAGGGTCAAAATTGTCGGCGCTCCCCTGTTTTTTTTATATTTATGTATTTATTTGTTTTTTTTTATACAAAACAAAAAGAAAACCTAAAAAAAAAATATACACATAAAAAATTCCCCCCCCAAACTTAAGTGAAACAGTGGTTTCACTGTTTAAGCATTGAAGTTCAGGATTGGGGCGAAAAGAACAGTATCAATCTATACAAAGCCTTACATAGGCCAAAGGTTAACACTAACCATTCAAAAATTTCATCGGGATAAGGCCCGGGCTGGTGAAAGAATACGGTGAGGAAAAATAGAGAATACGCGAGACCGTATGGGGATAGAAGTGGTATATGGTCCCGGTATATGAGAAGAAGAATGGCGGAGGGGAGAAAGAAATGGAATACGAACATGAGGGTGGAAATGGAGAGAATAGATTAGCACAATTTGTGATGACCGATGTGTAAAAAGCGATTGTACTAATCTATTAACCCGCTGAGAAATGGGGTCAAATCCCTCAAGATTCGTGAGAAAACGTGGGTACGCCGAACTTGGTAAACCAGATAGTGGAAATGAAAGTGATACGGTGTCTTGCAAGGTCGGAACGATAGAAAGGATGGAGGGGAGTGATCGAGGAAGGGTATCAGGTAAGGGTTCAGGAGGGTGTACACAGTTAATGAAAGGGACAAGATGAATTGGAACATCCGACTCATCAAGTAGAACTGTTTCATCCTCAATACTATCCTCAATATTCTCCTCAAAAATTAACTCATCCATGCATTTTTCATCAATATCAGTTAATGACTCAAGATGATGAATTGGAGAGAAAAACTCATCCAAATCTGCGGGTTCATCATCCAAAATATTCCCGGCGTCGATATCCTCAATCAAGTGAAAATTTATTTTCTCTGACACCTCATCAACAGCATGGATTTCAATAAATTGTGGTTCTAGGATAGAGGTGTAGAGGTCAAAAGGATTGGGTGTGCTTTCACTTGACAGGGTCCCTTCACAATTGGGTAAATCAAACACTACAAAGTCGCAAAACTCATTAAACATTCTATTTTCAATTTGTAAATCATTTGGGACACTTGATAGACTTTCAAAACTGGAGTTGTGGAATTCAAGTTGGAACGGGTAGGTTTGATTTGGAAGGGTGTACAGCTCACTCTCACGACTCAATTCCTCAATCTTTCCTACCGCCTCATCATACATTGGAAAATTTGGAGCTAGTTAGAAACTAGCTACCGGTTCACTAGGTTGTATGAGGGCGGTCATGGACGCATCCAAATCCATCATCTGTTGGTACGACGCTACACGAAAGTCTTCTAACGACTGTTCCAAACTAGACATGGGTTGTGGAGGGGTTTTAGTAAAAGATTCAAATTTGTTTTGATACTGGAAACCCCCAAATGGCTGTTCAGAAGCAATGTCTAGGGAAAGTGTAAAAGTTGGGTAGGACCGGTAGGAATTGAATGGTTAGACAGGGTTATGATCAACATTTGGATAAGAAGGTGAATGGATTTTTTGATCAAAATAATTAGCAGTGGTGAAAGGAGTGAAAGATTGGCTACGGGATTGTTCAATACGTTCAGCAATGGACATAGGTCTTGGAGTTACAACAGGACTTTCAAAAGGGGTATCAACGTAAAAAGGTGGGCTAGGTTGAAATGGTTGATATAAAGTGGATTGCGGAGTATAATTGTTTGTCCTGGACGCGTCTATTCGATCTTTCAATGAAATTTTGGGTATGGATGGATCGATCGAAGTTCAGCCAAAACAAGAATCGTAAGAAGAAATGTCTGGTTGTGGGTACCAAAGTTCGGTAAGAGTTGGTCGTTTTGGGGTACCCATGTTATGAAAAGTGGGGAGGGTGGAAGTGGAAATTTTTTTTATAAATTTTTTAATTTTTTTAATTTTTTTTATTATTAATTTTTTTAGCAGTTTTCGAAATTGTTTGTTTTGAAAGAATACGGAATTATGGGACTAAACTTTATATAAGCACAATCACAATCATAATATGCATAAACAATCACGTAGAGCTAGGGTCTTCAAAGTCTAACTAGACCGCTCCTAGTCTTCCAAGAGATAAGTTGCAGGATAACACTCGAATCGCCTCTTCACTGCCAATTGTGGCCAGGTAAGAACAAGTGAGGTAAGGAGGGTTCCGCTCATGAATCACCGTGAGACGGGCCTTTTAAAATTACCTCCTCACTTGTCTAGCCTAGGCACCAGAAAGTCAAGTTTAGATAAACGACAGATTCCCTGCAACCTTCACTTGTCCTAATTGAGCGCGACAAGCCCTTATAGGTTTAGTCTAGATATTTTTTTATTAACTCAAGATGATGCGTATGATTTTTGTGATTTGTGGGGTCTTAGGAAGGGTGATGAAATCCCCACCCAATCTGAATTGGTGTTATAGCCCCTTAAAGTCCGTATTATTATATGCAAAGCGCGTAAACAAACAAAAATCTAAAATAACAAAAAAAACTTTATTTGGCAGCGGCGCAATTCTGTGCAAAGATACCTGCATAAAATACAGTTAAGTGGAATTTACAAAGAGATAAAAGGAAATAGAGTAGGTGAAAAAAAATTGAGGCTAAGAAGCCTCAATTGAGTCGCGGAACCGCCGCACAACTCAAGATTTCACCGCGGTTCCACGGTCAAACATTGGACTTAGGGCCTGAAAATTTGTCCCTGCACTCCCCTTGCTCTCTACTCCAAAATAAAATGCCCTGTTTTCTTTTTTGATTACTGTACTTGCTCCAGATAGCCTGCACACTTACACACAAAAAAAATATCAAAAATAACAAAAAGGGTTTTTGTTATATTTATTTTTATATATATTTTTATATATATACACAAAAAGAATATTAACCCGAATAACAAGAAAGAAAATACATTACCGTCTCCCCGGCAACGGCGCTGTTTGATTTGGTCTGGGCGGAGCTACACGTTCCGCCATGTCTTATTTGTTCTACTTACTGCAATCAAGACGGTGTCACTTTGTAGCTAGCCGGTTGAGTACGGGTCGATCCATAGGGAGATGGTAGTATGTCCGTTCGTATTTTAGACAAGTCAATGAAAGAATGTATATATGTGTTCAATTCTATCCTAAGTGTTTGTATGTATATTCAAGTAAGCTTGTTAGGGTTAAGGTTGATTAGTAGAGTTAGGATTAGTTTTGTACTTGTCTTTTGCCATTCTTAAAACGATGTTGGGATAATCGAAAGTAGCCGGGATTAGGAGTACATAAGAATGGGATTTGCGAGTTTAAGCAAGCTTTCCAACGCTAAATCCATTCCTAGTGTCCCTTGTCCGTCCGCTAAATTCTCTTGTTTCCAACCTTAGGCCAAACACCCGCAACTATGTATCCAATTAAGTCACAACTACATGTCACGTTGTATTATGCTTAAAGGACTTCTCGACTTAGGTCGCGGCTATATGTCACGTATAGCGCACCTAAGTGAGGGGGTTGCGTTTGTTTGGTCTAGGTTTGTTTTAGGATGTTTGGCGAAGAGAAGCACAAGGGATTTTTCGGTCCCTCATACTAATCTTCCTTAGCCCCTAACAAGTATAGAATTATTCACACATTATAAAAGAAAATAAAATAAAACAAGAAGGGAGAAAAGAAGGAAAAGGAAAAATACGGTTTTACAAAAGATGCAAGCTAACTACTTGGGTACTCATCTAAGCAAGGAACTCCGTCGAGTATCATAGCTTGAAAATAATACGGATAAGAGAAGAAAAGAAAAGAGCAAGAAATAACAACAACAACTTAACAACAATTATAAAAGTTACACTAGAATTAAAAGACAATGCAAGAATTAAAAGATACACGATAAAAAAAAAATAACAAACCCTCATCTTCATTTCATAATCCACTCAATGCTCTCACTATATTTTAATGGAGAATACATGAAGAAGAAGAAGAACTAAAACTAAACTAAATCCTAACAAAAAGAAGCCTTCTTGACTTGGCACAAAATTGGGCTATTTATAGGCTGAGTGCTGAAACCCTAGGGCAAGATTCTCCGCCCAAATGAAGTTACCAAACTAACACCAAAAACACGAGTCGACACCGAGTCAACTCAGCCGCGGATCCGCCGCCTAGTTTCCATATTGGCAGCGGATCCACGGCTCTTTTGAGGAGTTGGCTTGTCATTTTTTGTGCGGTTTCTTCTGTTGTTCTACATGTTCCAAATTGCAAATTGCTTCAACAATTTCTTCAGATCTGCAACAGTCCAAAATGGCTTCAAAAATAATTCTTTTAAACTCATCTCCCTTGAGCTCCACGCACCCATTGATTCTTGTGCTTCCCCTCTCATGCTCTGTGCTTGTCCGAGACATGAATGACCACTATCATTTGTTTTGTCTCTGGAACTGGTAAGCGGCACTGGACGGATACGGATGACCGGGACCCGGCTTTTATCTGTTGGCAACAGATGTTCTGGATTTTGGCGTAACAGTGGAGATTTTGTATCATTTGCGTTATTTTGGACTAGGAAACTGTAGCCTATAAATATGTAGCAAACACGGATTAAAAGCACCTGCCTATAAACAAACGAGCAGAAAAATGGGCGGTATTAAATGCAATATTCTGGAATGAACAACCACCCATCCAACATACTGTCCCTCAGAAGAGGAAAAACCATAACTTTGACAGTCACTCTGTCATCCAGGTTACCTTGGAAGCCTGAAATGATAACCGCCTCCCGAATGAAGCTGTCGTTACCATATACCAAGAACATCCACTTATGTTCATAACTGCTTCCTAATGTTTCTCCAGGATTGGATTAATATATATTTATTGCAGCTAGTGCAAAAACAATATCTAGTGTTGTACTTGACATTTCATGATTGACTCAATTGCTTAAGCAAGTGATATGTCAATCATGAAAATCCCTCTCTTCATCAATCTGAATGACATCTTTCAGAGAGGGTGACTCTATCACCTGCAGGTATACCACCATGCCAGGAATCAACCATTCTAAAACTGAAGGGTTACCTACGACGGCAGCAAGGTTTCGGGAGGTATCGTCCATGCCAAATTAAAATTTTGCCGTTCTAACTAACCCTAAACATAGATCATTTACTAGAAATAATACGGAAAACATATGCAAACTCTTTGCAACTAATAGTGAGCAAGGAATACAACCTTTGTAGACCGGTCCTTCACTTCAAATAGCTCCATGTAGTAGTCCCCTTCGCTGCGATCACGAACTCCGAACTCTAGAGAGGCTCCACGAAGAAAAGAACGTGCTTGCTTCGAAGACTTCGAGGCCGGAGATGATCTACGTCGGGGAGACACTAACTCAAGCTATTCCTTCACTAGGTCATGAACTTTGTGAAGAGAACACCCTATACTACATGGCAAGTTGTAAATGATGAAGAAGTAGGAAGTGGGCTCACTTTAGAATTGATTTTCTCACACTTTTTCTCATAACTCCATTAGAGCTAGAAAGCTTTTGAGGAGGAGGAGGAAGAAGAAGAACTCCAAGTGAATAATTCATCCAAATGAATTATATCACCCATGGTTGAGTTAAACCCTCATGCTTAACTCATTTAGAAAATAAACTCATGGCTATGGTTAAGGGTTGGGTCAAGGATAAATATCCTAAGGAATGACAAAAGAGTTGACCTTGACAAAGTTCTACAAGCTTCTCCAAGCTTGAAAACTTTGACCAAGTCATTTGCTCTTTTGTAATAACTTAAGAAATAATCAAAACCCTAATTTAACCCTAGCATGGTATAAGTCTCATACACCCATCTTGTATGTTTGATCAAGCATGACACAAACATGTGTACATAAATATATATCACATATACACTTATGCACAAACTAGTGAGAAAAGAAATCATAAGTGAGCTAATACTAGTTAATGTAATGTAATATATCAAATATATAATTATACATTAAATTATTAAATTAACTCTTGATTTAATAATCCGGTTATAACCGACTAATATCAAAAGTAACAACTTATCGAATCAACACTTGATCCGATAACCCGGCTATATCTCATATAACCGACCGATGTCATAAATCGCGAGAATAGAATACGGTATCTCATATCGTATCAATCTCGGTCTCGCACATATCACATATGTGCTCCTACTCCATTTCGCTTGAGCCAAGAAACCCCTATATAGAACTCTAAAGACTCGTCAATACGCCGGCAGTAGGTGATGATCATATCAAACACCCACAAGCCGCAAGCGGTCTGCTAAACGTAACGGCCACCCGGGTATTGAGCGATCAGAAGATCAATAAGCAAGCCTACTCACACTCTTGCGAATCCAATCAGTAACACTACCGTACAGTCCGGTCTCTTCGTCTGATATGTCGCATATCTCGTCTAGGGGTGGTAAAACGTCAGACCCCAGTAACTCGATAAGTCGTGTCGATATGAGGCTCATAACGGTTCGAAAAACTACTGATAACACTTACCAGTATATCTCTGAAGCTGCCTTGGCCAAGAACTTCTTGTTATAGCCAATCGAGCACTGCGCAACATCAACTCCCTATACCGGAAGAGGCGAAACCCCTCCTATTGCTCATTGCCTCCATGTGACTCGGGACTGTACCCAAAAGCCACCGTTTTGCACGTTCTCTTGAATGTGGTAAGGTGGAAATCAAAGCACAGTGGGAATCACACAAGACTCTATGACGATCTCGGGTCTACAGACTAACCTGTACCAGTATCACCAGAGAACTGCCATCTGACGATAGGTATAATACCATCTGGGAGTTCTCGGCGAGTCCGTCCAGTGTACCCAGTCTCCACTGAGCACCCGTATACTGTCTCTGATATCAAAGACCAATGGATATGGGATCATCCATCGCCCATCTACATGGGTCGAGAAGCTATATGCTAATTTACTCTGGTATATCGATGCCCTGTCTCGATACACCTACGACTAGGAACATTTGAAGGATGTACTTAGCAACTACACTGTCCCCACTAGTATGATTTGCATCATAGTTCTGGTAGTCAAGTACTCATCCTAAGGGCTTTATCAACATGTAACATAAAAACAATCAGTGTACACGTTAAGATAAATAGCAACCAGATAGCATACTATCATGTCGAGCAAGAAAGTCCTCCATATATATGTCCAAGCATCCACTACAATATACATCGTATGTACAGTAATGGCGTCTAGGGCATACATATCACTAACAATCTCCTACTTGCACTAGGGCCATCTGTTGTAGTATCTCATACCCAACAATTAGCAGTGGTTGAAGTATCTCATACTCAACCATCCCATAAAAGTCTCTGCTGGGAAATAGGCCTTTGTGAGTGGACCCGCGCTGTTTTCCTCTGTGTCTACTCTCCTAACCTCGATCTCCCTGGAGATCAACCATCTCCATGATTAGGTGATACTGCCTAAGAATATGTCTAGATCTCTGATGGGACGGGGGTTCCTAGGCCAAAACCACAACTCCATTGTCACACAATGGTTGGAATGAAGTTCATCTCATGAACTTATATACATCCAGACTACCTCTTTGGTAGCAATGTATCCAGCCTTTATCGTCTAGTATGCCATGGTATCTAGCTTGGAACTCTTCCAACATACCGTCCCTCCACTGAGGGTAAAGATAATGCCTGTGACTGACATTCAGTCATTCCTACCACCCTGGATCCTATCCAGTGGTTCTCCCCAGGATCGATTGACACCATCTCACTACACCTAGTGAGAATCCTAACATCCACTTAGATCTATCTCATAAATCCAAAACCCAGGATTTAGGAGGTATCAGTTTGATCCTAAATGGACAATCCTTATGATAAGAGGAGATTGACCGAGCGTAGCATAGGAAACTTCTTTCCTATCAAGAGTATGTCATCCACATACAATATGAGGATCATCACCATACTTCCTACTATATTTTTTATATACAAGTTTCATCTACCATTTTGATGGAGTCAAACTCTTTGACTTCTACATCAAAATAGATGTTCCATCTCCGCGATGCCTGCTTTAAAGCAACTTGCATACGTTTCCGCTGCTCCCACTGTCTACGAAGCCCTCTGGCTGTGTACTTATAGACGCTCTCTTCTAAATCACTATTTATAAAAGCAGTCATGACACCCAACCGCCAGATATCGTAGTCATGGTATGTAGCAATGGCAAGTAGGATCTGGATGGACTTAAGCATAGCTTTGAAAGTCTCAACTTTTCCATGTACACCAAGTAATCTTCTCAAGATATACTTGCTTCTGATGGGGATTTAACCCTTCAGATAAAGCAACCAAAGTCCATCCTTTGTTGGTGTATATGGATTCCATCTCAGATCGCTTAGCATCCAGCCATTCTCACAGAGTCCCCACTCTCGATGGCCTGCTCGAAACTGGTTGGGTCATTATCTCATGATGCAATCCTCGCTCCCACTGTCATAGAGAAACCGAAGTATCTCTCAGGTGGATGAGGAACCCTACTAGATCGGCGGAGAGGCTGAGGTTCGTTGGGAACTATTGAATCCTCTGGGTTATACCAAATCATCAGCTGCAGTTTGTATAGCTGGAACTCCTTCCGGTTCTACCTCACGACCACTAATTTCTTCACAAGAAATTCCCTTTCCCAAAGGTGGCATGCTGAGAAACAAAACACCTTTTGCTCCTCAGTGTGGTAGAAGATATTCCCTTGCGAATGCTTGGGATATCCAACAAACTTCCACAGAACTGACCTTGCCTTGAGCTTGTCCGGATTTTGCTTTTAGACATAGGCCGGACAACCCCAAATCTTAACATCCTTAAGAGATGAGCTCTTCCCATACCATATCACATATGGAGTGGTAGGCACCTGATTTGATTGGAACCCTATTCAATAGGTATGCATCTTCACAAGTGCATAACTCCCAAAAGGAAATAGGTAACTTAGTAGTACTCATCATAGAGCACACCATATTACATAGGGTGCGATTGCTCCGCCCCAATACACCAACGTCATGTGGTGTATACGGAGGAGTAATGCTGAGAGAGAATCTCATTCTCCTTTAGAATAGACCAGAATCTCCGTGCTCAAGTATTCTCCTCCTCGATCACATCAGAGGATATAATACTTATACCCGTTTTGGTTCTCTACTTCTATCTTATATTCTATGAATTTCTCAAAAGCTTCAGACTTGTGTTTCAATAGGAACATATGTCCGAATCTTGAGAGATAATCAGTGAATATAATGAAGTACAAAGAACCAGTTCTAGCATGTGTAGATAGGGGACCTTCATACATCATCATGTATCAATCCCAAGAGTTCATTAACTCTTTCTCTGTTTCTAATAAACGGAGCTATGGTCATCTTATCTTTATGACTTGACTGACAAGTTTCACAAGATGTAAATTCAAACAGATTTAAAAATGCATCTAGTTGTAACTTAGTTAGTCGGGTCGCATTAATATGACCTAGTCTACAATGCCTCAAGAAGGATTCGTTCATTTATGAACTCTTCTTCTTGTGTGTGTTTTGTACGTTAAGAACTGTGGTTTGATTTAGAACGTATATGCTTTTAGATAACGTGCCTGAACCGATCAACTCTTGATATAGGAAATGTTCAAAACATTATCCACCAATACAAAATTATATCCTTCTTTATTGATAAAGAGACTGATATGATATTGTATATCAGGTTCGGTATCTAATAACATTCGTTCAGAATCAATGTATCTGATAATATAGGGTGATAACCGCCAACAAATTTGGCTGCAACTCTTGCACCGTTTCCAACTCTTGAAACTTATCATCCATTCTCAGTTCTTTACCTATCTGTAGCCTATGTAACAGATTACATTTGCTGGATCCTGATCCGGTATCTCATACCTAGGACGTAAAGCAAACTGATAAATAGTTCTCGGTAATAAACACACCCGAAGAAGATGTATCATCATACACTTTCTTCGTTTGGGCGGCATGGGAATTCTGGTAATCCCCTATTTCCTGCTATGTCTTATAACAATTATAAGTTGGAGTGGGACCAACGTTCCTTAGCACAGTATAACAAGCGGGTTCGGTCAATACATCTGTATTATTATCTTGATTAAGGCGTGACATGGTCGCTACCTTGGAGAGCGAGAGAGAAGAAAACACTCAGCGTATGCTCTTGTAAAATTAGATTGGTTATCAATATATCTAATCAGGATGTCTCCCACTGTTTTAGTCAAATCTTCCTTCAAACCCAAAAAGGAAAGACTAGCCGGGATTAATTACACTCTACAAGTTCACCAATCTTTCAGCCAGGCCAGTGCCGGTATTTTGAGGGAGGTTCCCCGTGCTTTCGCACGGACCTAATTAAGATAAACCTCGTTTTACCTGGGGCGTAACCCCGTTGACACCTTTCTAGACACCTACTTGATCGGCTAATTGTAATGTGTAAAACTCTTCCAGGAGTAACTCTTACTCGCAGTGGGTATCGGGATCCAACTATCTCATAGGTGGTATGCAATCTCATTGCAAATTTCAACACTTGAAATTCCCGATAATATTTTACCCCTAGCGTCCTATGACCTTGACGCAGGCCAACAAACTATAGTCCACTAGTCAAGTTCAACCCGTACATTCCCCGATTGAATTAAACCCACCTGCACGACCCTTGACGTAGGCAACCAAAGTTGCACGACTACCCTAACTCAATCGCATTATATGCTTTTGCAGATAAGCATAAATAGCTACCGAACACTACGCCTTGACGCAGGCCAACAAACGCAGCACGAATACTATAAAATACTTATATGAAATGACGGAGGCTACGACAAGTTTTTATGAAAACCCTTTGCGTAATGAACTTGATATCGTCGTAGAATCAAATGTTTTAAAATGGAGTGTTTTTGAGGCTTTTACTAGTTTTGCTAAAGAGTTCACTCCCGGTGAAGGGATCGTCGGCTCTTTCCTTATCGAATAAGGTGTAGGATATTCACAATACCACTATGCAAAGCAAAAACTATAGAAGCAATCAAAAGAAAAACCGAGGGTTGTAGCATCTGCCAGTTATTGCTAAAGAGGTCACTCCCGGTGAAAGGATCTCGGCTCTTTCCTTATCGAATAAGGTGCTGGATATTCTATAAGGAATACCGCTATGCAAAGCAACAACTAGAGCTACCTGTTTTTGAAAATTCGATTCCACAACTCTTTAGGTTTCTTTTATTTCATTAATCTCATTAATGAAGTCCCATCATTTTAAATTACCTAAACATCACAGATAAATACAACGTATGCTTATGCCATCCGCATTCGCCTCGATGTCCCCTCGTGCACCGTTAGGTTAGGTAACTAACGGCAGAGCGGGGCAGTGCTAGCACGGGTGTAAAACATAAGCAACGTCTATATAATATATCACATATACTATATCCTGTATCCATCTCAACATATCAAATGATCACATCACAGATATCTCAGCAGAAGAACAATATATGAAATATTAGATATACTAGGATTTCCGTGTTTTATTTTAAGCTTGTATAAAATATGGATTCCACGGTCGTGATGAATAGGCAATCCCACACCTCTAGACCCCTACGAGTGTAAGTCTACGGTAGCTCCCCGGCCGTCTATAGACGCCAAATGCGGAACAAAAACTTTTTAACTGGCGCTATCGTATACTTTAACCTGGATCTGCCATTATTGCTAAACTAACAAACTGTAAAGAGAGTAGAAGGGTTATACCGAACGATCCGAGTCCTTCGTTCTTTAACCATCATCCTACGCTCCGTTGCGGCTGCTCCGATCTCATCGATCTCCGATCTGCTCGTTCATGTGGCACCACGTCAACGATTCTTTAAACGGGCTCCCGCCTCTGACTCGAGGCAACTCGGTCGTCAAGTTTGCTAAAAGAGACGACTAAGATTGATGTAGAGAATGAGTAGAATACTTTGTCTCGATTCGTCCAAAGCCATGGACGAACGGTTAATGAAGTTGCCAATTAAGTCGGGTGATAGAATGAAATGAGCTATGAAATTTCCATACACCCCAAAAACTATCATAATCTTTTAACCAAATCAAGTGAGAGAGAGTGAGAGAGGGGGAAGGGGCCGGCCATACTTAAGGAGGGGGGTGAGTGTAGGAGAGAGGAGAGTGACCACAAGAGAAATATCTAGTGTGAACACAAAGTATGAACACAATAAATGAAAAAGATGAATCACTTAACCTAGTCACCTTGCATTAATTGAATCATTAATGCAACCATGAGTCACTAATCCTTGTCACCACCTTCTAGATACTTCTAGAATCTTCCACACTCATCCAAGAAAAGATAGATCCGTCTTTAACCGAATGTTAAAAGACGGCTGATAGAAAACTGGAAACCGGCAACTTCCAAAAGCGATCCTGAAACTAATTTCAGGACAACCCCGTAACTGTATAAATATACCCGCATTTGTATTACGACCGAATACAAATGCAACTGACATAAAGATATTATATCTACTCAATATAATACTCGGATCCGGCTTAAACCAAAGCCCACCAGTATTATCTGCCCGAAATATGATACGTGCGTAAACACACGTGCATTTTCCGAACCCTGCCATAAAACCATACGGCCTCTACAACGTTTTGCCCGAACTTGGGAAACTGTCTGTGGGGGACTCTAATGACTCGTCAGTACCCTGGTAGTGGGTTTAACCACAAGCCGTCAGCGGCACTAGCTATGCGTAACGGCTGCCCATGGACTGACCTTAAGGGAGGCCGATGAGCGAACTCATCCGGAAACCCTACTGAGTCTAACAGTGACAATGTATATATAGTCCGGTCCGTTCGTCTATGAGTATCGCATATCTGCCTAGGGGGCTAGTAACGTCAGACCCCCAATAGCAGTATAAGTCGTGTCGGAGTGTAGCCCAATAACACCCTGAGATACTACTGGAGTACCTACCAGTAAATCTCCTGCCACGGCCGTTGGCTTTGTGTAATGGCTCTCCTATACACAGCACGATCTCACCCTCAATACCGGGAGAGACGAATCCCCTGCCGATCCGCTCACGTGCCTCCATATGGCTCGGGACTGTACCCAAAAACAACCTGTTTGCACGACTCCTTTGAGCCGTGGTAGGGTAGAAATCAAAGCACAGTGGGAACTCACACGAGACAAATGACGACCTCAGGTCGATGAACTAACCTGTACACATGTCACCAGGGAACTGCTATCTGACGATATGTATAATACCAACTAGCAGGTTCCCGGCGAGTCCTGTCCGGTGTACTCATAACCCAATGAGCACCTGTATACATCTTAGGTGATCCAATTGACACCAGTAGCTTGTGAGACCGGCCACCGCCCCTCGTCGGGGTCTCGACTGTATACACTAGTCTACTCCGGAGTATCGATGCCCTGTCTCGAACTCCCACGACTAGGGACCACAATTAAGGATATGCGTATAAACCACCCAACTCTCACGTATATGATCGCCATCATACTGTTGGTAGTAAAGAAAGATCCTAAGGGCTCTATCAAAGTGTAACATGTAATCAGTCACCTGAACATGTACACGACTAATAAAGGCAAACCAGATAGCATACTATCATCTCGAGTAAGACTGTCCTACCGGTATAGGTCCTCCGCAATCATTGCAATCATGTACCTGCGATCCAATAATTGACTCTGAGGGCACTATCTCCAACAACGAGAGCGGCAAGCAACCCTACCAATTCTAAAGTTAGGAGACCCGGTCTCGACTCCTCGAGATGGTCTCCCACTAGACCCTAGAACCCGGCTACTTGTGCTCCCCGCCTTGGGTCTATCCTAATGCGGAAAAGTAAATAATATACAATGGTGACATCATCCTCAACTCGGAAGTGCCCCAATAAAAAAAAATATTACATACAATGAATTTTACATGAATGAAAATAAAAACCCTCATCTCACATAAAACACCCGGCTATTCAAACACGACGATCCAATATAACATATCCAAGCAACACATAACGTCACATGTCATCAACGTAAGTAAATATGCGTATCCTAATTGTCGTTGACATATAGCACCGAAACCGGCGATACACCACATATTACACTTACGGTCGTAGAAAAGAAAGTAAAAAACTACAACAGTTAGAATCCGCAACCACCTTAGACATCGCATGCCTAACCAAATGAATTCCTTAGACATCGCATGCCTAACAATTATAAATCCCGTATTTTAGTCTCGATCTCGAAAACACTTTTCAATATCTAGTCGGGCAATTCAACAAGATTCCCGACATCCTGATCGAATGCTCGTCGGAAATTTTAGTAGACGGCCGCACCCCCCGATGCCGTCAACGAAGTGCACTAAGGTGGAACACCGCTGCCGCGAACACCCGAACGGATGCTCTTGGCGATGGGGTTCTCCTACAGTCACTTGGTTGGGGCTATGGGGCGTGGCTATCTATTAAGTTTTTACCCGGCGAGTATCCGCGTACGCTACGTGATTGCGACGGACTTTTGATCGCATCAAAATCCCGTGGCAACCGATCAAATGTGACTAAACTGCTAGATTTATAACATTCAAATTAGTTATTTCATAACTACATGTGGATTCCAAATATTGTATCCCATCACATAATATCCGGACGACGTTAAACTCTTCGGTCGATTCATCAAAGTCCTACAATTTCCCGACAGCTCAACACTTGAGTACAGTTTTAATAATACCCATAAGATGCCACAGTACCTATGAACCAGCCGTAGAAGGGTCAAACCAACACCTCACATGTGAAACGCTAAACTGCCACAAACTCTAGGGTTCAAGTGGTGGTTTTGACGGCCACATAATCGAGTTAAGGTTTACGTTCTTCTAGAGGGTTCAAAGAATCACTTGCAAGTTTTTCCGAGTACGTTAAACTTGGAAAAATGAGTTTTTGACACTCAATCGAACCTTTTAACTTCGTCTAGACAATACGGGAAACACCCTAAACAATGTTAAAACTACGAATACGAAACACTTCGAATTGCTTTAAGTGTAAAATTACATCACATGCAAAATTAATAAATTTAAACAACACCTGAAACCCCAAACCACAGAGAAAAGACCTAGGAAAAAATTTGGGACCAATCCATCATACCCAGGCCGGCCACCTCGGAATTTTAGGCTATGTGCTCGGCCAAAATCCGAGCACATGGTCCCAATTTTGTTCCATGTACTTATGTCTGCCTAAATGTGATTCTGCACAAGTTTGAAAAATTTTGGAGCTGATTTGAAAATCGACAGAAACATTGATTTAGCATTTCAAGTTACGGAGTTATTTCGGTTTCGTGATCTTAAAAAAATCCGTATTTATTTCTAGCATGGCTCTGAAACCACTGAAGGGTTACCTACGACGGCAGCAAGGTTTTGGGAGTAATCGTCCATGCCAAATTAAAATTTTGCCGTTCTAGCTAACCCTAAACATAGATCGTTTACTAGAAATAATACGGAAAACATATGCAAACTCTTTGCAACTAATAGTGAGCAAAGAATACAACCTTTGTAGACTGGTCCTTCACTTCAAATAGCTCCATGTAGTAGTCCCCTTCGCTGCGATCGCGAACTTCGGACTCTAAAGAGGCTCCACGAAGAAAAGAACGTGCTTGCTTCGAAGACTTCGAGGCCGAAGATGATCTACATCGGGGAGACACTAACTCAAGCTATTCCTTCACTAGGTCATGAACTTTGTGAAGAAAATACCCTATACTACATGGCAAGTAGTAGAGGATGAAGAAGTAGGAAGTAGGCTCACTTTAGAATTGATTTTCTTACACTTTTTCTCATAACTCCATTAGAGCTAGAAAGCTTTTGAGGAGGAAGAAGAAGAAGAACTCCAAGTGAATAATTCATCCAAATGAATTATATCACCCATGGTTTAGTTAAGACCTCATGCTTAACTCATGTAGAGAATAAACTCATGTCTATGGTTAAGGGTTGGGTCAAGGATAAATATCCTAAGGAATGACAAAAGATTTGACCTTGACAAAGTTCTACAAGCTTCTCCAAGCTTGAAAACTTTGACCAAGTCATTTGCTCTTTTGTAATAACTTAAGAAATAATCAAAACCCTAATTTAACCCTAGCATGGTATAAGTCTCATACACTCATCTTGTATGTATCATCAAGCATGACACAAACATGTGTACACAAATATATATCACATATACACTTATGCACAAACTAGTGAGAAAAGAAATCATAAGTAAGCTAATACTAGTTAATGTAATGTAATGTATCAAATATATAATTATACATTAAATTATTAAACCAACTCTTGATTTAATAATCCGGCTATAACCGACTAATATCAAAAGTAACAATTTATCGAATCAACACTTGATCCGATAACCCGGCTATATCTTATATAACCGACCGATGTCACAAATCGCGAGAATAGAATACGGTATTGTAGGGTTCCTAGGCACCCTAGTGAGGTCTCACAAGGCATCGAACATGCCAATATAAAAAATACGGTGCCGAGAAAACCTAGACTACGGATCGTTGGCTAGATATCTAGGCGAAAACAAAAACTAGTTAACAACTTAACTACAAGGAATCGGAAATACAACCTTTGTAGATCCGGTGCTCCACCTCCATTGCTCCGCAACGAAGTCCCCTCGCTGTCCAAATGAGTTCCCGGGCTCTAGCGTCGGCTTCGTCGGAGAATGGGCAAGCTAGGTCGTCGATGTCCATGCCGAAGATGATCTACGTCGAGGCATCGCAAGATCAAGCTCCAAACTTCACCAAGTCATGAAAACTTGTGAAGGAAACACACTCTACTACTTGGCAAGAGGTAGAGGATGAAGAAATAGGAAGTGGGTTCAATTTAGAATTGGATTTCTCACTCTTTATCATCAATCACCACTGATGACCTCAAGGTTTTCTTCTTGAGTTCAAGGAAGAAGAAGAAGAAAAAATATGATAAGTTAATTAGAAAAAAAAAAGAATAATCATTCTTATCATAAAGGTAACCATGGTAAAGTGTAGAGAATTAACTTAGGTTAAATGAATGGTTAGGGTCAAGGTTTCATGAAGCTTCCACTAAACAACAAAAAAAGCCACCATTCTTTTCTCTTTTCCATTTATTTTCCAAAAATGAATAAATAGATAAATAAATGAGAAAAAGGAAATAAAACCCTAATCATAAGTTTAACCATGGTTTAATTCTTTACACTTAACCAAGTAAACATGTATCATCAAACATGATACAATAAAATGCACAAAAAGTATATCACATATACAACTTGTACATCCAAGTGAGAAAATCCATCTAAAGTGAACCGATACTAGTTAATGCAAAGTAATATATCAAATATATAATTATACATTAAATCATCAAATCAAACACTTGATTTAACGATCCGGTCATATCACATATAGCCGACTAGTATCCTATGTATCGACTTATCGAATCAACCCTTGATTCGATAACTAGGTTATATCGCATACAACCATTCGATACATTCATTGCGAGAATGAAATACGGTATCACATACACGCATTATTCTCGGTCCCGCACATATCTCATATGCGCTCCTATTTCGTTTCGCTTGAACCAGGAAACCTCTGTGTAGGACTCTAAAGACTCGTCAATACGCCGGCAGCAGGTGATGATCATATCAAACACCCACAAGCCGCAAGCGGTCTGCTAAACGTAACGTCCACCCGGGTATTGAGCGATCTGAAGATCGACGAGCAAGCCCGCTCACACTCCAGTGAATCCAACCAGTAACACTACCGTACAGTCCGGTCTGATCGTCTGATATGTCGCATATCTCGCCTAGGGGTGGTAAACGTCAGACCCCAATAGCTCGATGAGTCGTGTCGATATGAGGTCTATAACAATTCGAGAAACTACTGGAAACACTTACCAGTAAATCTCAGCAACTCTGGCCAGGGATTTCCTGTTATAGCCAATCGAACACAGTGCAACATCAACTCCCTATACCGGGAGAGACGAATCCCCACCTATCGCTCATTGCCTCCATGTGACTCGGGACTGTACCCAAAAACCACCGTTTTGCACGCCCTCTTGGACGTGGTAAGATGGAAATCAAAGCACAGTGGGAACCACACAAGACTCTATGACGATCTCGGGTCAACAGACTACTCTGTACCAGTGTCACCAGAGAACTGCCATCTGACGTGAGGTATAATACCATCTGGGAGTTCTCGGCGAGTCCGTCCAGTGTACCCAGTCTCTACTGAGCACCCGTATATCATCTCTGATGTCAAACACCGATGGATATGGGATCATCCTTCGCCCATCTGTATGGGTCGAGAAGGTATACGCTAGTCTACTCTGGTATATCGATGCCCCGTCTCGATACACCCACGACTAGGGACTTTGAAGGATGTACTTATGGACTACCATGTCCCCACTAGTATGATCCGCATCATAGTCCAGGTAGTCAAGTACAGATCCTAAGGGCTTTACCAACATGTAACAGAGAGACAATCAGTATACACGTTAAGGTAAAGTTCAACCAGATAGCATACTATCATGTCGAGCAAGAAAGTCCTCCCTATATACGTCCCAGCATCCACTACAATATACATCCTATGTACAGTAATGGCCTCTAGGGCATACATATAACTAACAATCTCCCACTTGCACTAGGGCCATCTGATAGCAGTGGTTGTAGTATCTCATACTCAACCATCCCATAAAAGTCTCTCTTTGGGAACAGGCCTTTGTGAGTGGATCCGCTGTGTTGTCCTCTGAGTCTACTATCCAAACCTCGATCACCCTGGAGATCAACCATCTCCATGATCAAGTGATACTGCCTTAGAATATGTGTAATGACCCCAAAATCTTTATACATTTGTATTATCCCTCTTCAAAAATATACCGTATTTATTTGTACTTGGTATTTTCCTCTTTCTATTAAATTTATTATTATTTTATTTCTCAATCTATTATGTATTTTTTTTTCTAGGTACAATTTCTTTTTCTTATATTTAAGTTTTTAACTTCTCATTCTTATTTTTCCTTTCATAAATATTTAACCCAAATCCATTATTCTAATTCTCTACAGCCCATCTAAAAAGCCCATTTTCTTTTTAAGCAACATCATATATTTAATTCTAATTAAATATATGCATGAACAACCTTATAGCTCATTGGTTAAGTCCTTGCATTGTTATTCCCTAAGTCACATGTTCAAATCCCCATTCTTGCAATTATTTTTTTATCATTTTTTATTCTTCCCATAACCTACAAATGAGACCTTTCATTTCCAAAATGAATGGTGACCTTTCATTTCTCTTTTAATTCTCATGTTAAATGCATATATTATTATTCACCATTACAACATCTTTATTTGTCCTCCTCCATCTTTTCCTTCCTCATATTTTTCTATCTCTCACTTCTTTCTCTTCACCAAGATGACAAGAAGAAGAACATGAAGAAGTCTTCAAGAAGGTCTCGCTAGTAACGCGAGGCTATCGGCGGATAGACAAGCCCGGTGACAATACCGGCTTGTGCATGTAAGTCCCTTCACTTTTTCCTTCCTCCATCTCTTTCTTTTTCTCTTTATATTTCTCTTGTTTTATATTGCCATGAAAAACTTCACTTGACATATCATAGTTCATAAATAATTAATTAAATGGATACATATATAAATAATGAACACACAAACATACACACATATATAGTTTGTAAAGTCTTTTTCATTACTCTCAATTCACATGTTAATATTTCATAGTGACCAATTAGGAGTGCATGTTTGTTGTTTTATTTTAAATCACTTTATTTAAAGTTTGAAAAAAAAAATGAAGTTACGAATAAATACCATGGTTTTCTCATTTCTCACATATGACATATCAATACCTTTAGTTTTAAAATAATTTTTATAAATTAATTTTTAATTCTGAAAATTTCATGAAATTTACATATGATAGAATATATTATTTTGTACACGCTGTAAAAATTTTAGATCGATCCGCATAACGGTTTAGGAATTACATCGTATTTATTCACTGATCGTAAAACAGAAAACTGCAGTTATCGGTCAACTTCTAGGACATATAACTTGGTATACCGATATCCAAGTTGAGAAAACTCAGGTGTTTTTGATATCTATATCGAATGATCTAGATTTTATTAGTTTTATAGTTTTACTGAAAACCCATCTAAGATAAAGAAAACTGCGTTACAATATTAAGTGACGGATCTGGACAGAATCTGTTTCGATTCGCACACTGTTTTTAAATTGGACATAACTCGAACACCCGATGTCCGTTTGTGACAAAATTTAGATGTGTAGATGCACCATTGATAGAACTATAATTTTATGTATATTATATTACTTAGGAATGCATGAAACAACCTGATATAGGCTTTGCAATAGAATATATAGTTGCTGTCCAGAAATCTGAATTTCTGTTTTAAATGCTGATATTAAAATGATCATAACTAGAGCTTCAGAAATCCAAATCTTATGAATCTTGGTGTTTTGGATAAGTACATCGAAATACCTACAATTTTATAATAAGCTTCGTAACCTGAAACCCGATAGAAATTAACTCAAACCGAGTTTTAAAAATATGTGACGGTGCCGAATAGATTCTGATCCGTTTTGCGCGACGATACGAAAACATATATATCTCTCAAACCGGTAGTCGTATTTAGGTGAAACTGGAAATTACGCATGCAAAACATTTAGAGACATATCTCTGTTTATATTCCGCATTCGTTCAACTTGATTAATTAGTCGTACATAATATTTCTTTACAGCATTGTTTATGGTAGATACTCGAATAATATACTTGACTCATTTCATGTCATGCATACATATGTATACATATTTATCCTGATCATTAAATTGTTGTATGTACATAAAGATGATAATTAAATACTTGAGTTGTATTTTGAAAAATATACAATAGTATTTTTACAATAAACCCCCTCAAGTTTTATAAATTACAATAAGGCCCCTAACAATTATTGAACTTCAACTCACTTTCTTTTAGTCTGACTCGGGTTAGAGTCTGACTATTTCTGACTTGAAAATGATTCAAGTCAATCTATATTCTTTATATTTCAACTCAAGATGAATACATGAATTCCAGAATCCAGTTAACAATCTACTTGACTGAACCGAACCATGGATATTCCTTTTACATGTTTCCCAGTATTCCATTTACATGACTCTACGGTTATAACCGTTTCCTGATATCATGGTTTCGGTCAGTCAGTTAATCAATCTTACAATCAATACAATTTTACAAGATAACAATACAAACAAGACATCGCGGGGTTTAAAGGGGTAGATTGGTACGGAAGATGTTAAAAGTGGAATGAGGTGGTCAGATTAAGACACCTAACATGAATACTGTTGCTGTTGTACCGTGGCATAACGGTTCCTTGTACTCTCCGTTTGCACTGATCTCTAGCATATAGAGATCCCCCTCGTATACACTGGCATTCTTCTGTACCAAGCTACAAACAACTGCGTTAAACAATATTCCATAATATTCTACAACATAATACTCTAGAAAATACTGTTACTCTGTCATTCTCACTCCACTTTTCTTTGGGACTTACCGAGCGACCTGTTCGCTGACGACATTCTATTTCTCTCTTCTTTGAATGTCGTCAGGTGCGTTGGACCAAGTTGAGACCGAGCCCACAAGTGAAGATTTGGAGCAGTTCCAGGAAGACCCAGAGCTCTAGATATTGTATCTTGTTCTTTCCAGTATTTCCTTTTATTGTTATGCCACTGTTTAGGCATTGCTTTTTCATTTCAGATGTATTTTCATTTCATGCATTGTATAAAGAATGTTATTAATAAAAGTTGCTGTTATTTCTATTATTCGTCTCTTGTGATTCATTTTATATTGCTTAGTTACGCTTAGCGTATGTACTTCTGAGTACATACGTAGCGGGCCTCGTCACGTCCACTTCACCGTACACTGGGAAGCGGGGCGTGACAATATGTCTGGATCACTGATGGGACGGGCGTTCCTTGGTATAAGCCACAACTCCATTGTCACACAATGGTAGGAACGTAGTTCATCTTATGAACCACTATACACCCAAACAGCCTCTTTGGTAGCATCTTAAGTAGCGATGTATCCAGCCTTTATCATCTAGTTTGCCACGGTATCTAGCTTGGAACCCTTCCAACATACCGTCCCTTTACTGAGGGTAAAGACAATGACTGTGACTGACTTTCAGTCGTCCTTATCACTCTGGAACCCTTCCAGTGATTCTCCCTAGGATCGATTGATACCATCTCACTACAACTAGTGAGAATCCTAACATCCAATTAGATCTATCTCATAGATCCAAACTCAGGATTTAGGAGGTATCACTTTGATCCTATATGGAGAATCATTGTGATAAACGGAGATTGACCGAGCGTAGCATAGGAAACTCCTTTCTTATCAAGAGTATGTTATCCACGTACTCTACGAGGATCAACACCATACTCCCTACTACCTTTTTGTATATACAAGGTTCATCTATCATTTTGATGATGTCAAACTTTTTGACTAATTCATCAAAACCGACATTCCAACTCCACGATGCCTGCTTTATCTTATAAAGCATCTTGTACACGTTTCCGCTGCTCCCACTGTCTACGAAGCCCTCTGGCTGTGTACTTACAGACACACTCTTTTAAATCAATATTTAGAAAAGCAGTCATGACACCCAACCACCAGATATCGTAGTTATGGTATGTAGCCGTGACAAGTAGGATCTGGATGGACTTAAGCATAGGTACTAGAAAAGGTTTCATCATTATCCACGCCTGGTCGATGACGAAAACCTTTAACAAGTCTAGCTTTGAAAGTCTCAACTTTTCCATGTACACCAAGTAATCTTCTCAAGATATACTTGCTCCTGATGGGGATTTAACCCTTCAGATATAGCAACTAAAGTCCATACTTTGTTGGTGTATAAGGATTCCATCTCAGATCACTAAGCATCCAGCCATTCTTACAGAGTCTCACTCCTGATGGCCAGCTCGAAGCTAGTTGGGTCATCATCTCATGATGCAATCCTCGCTCCCACTGTCATAGAGAAACCGAAGTATCTCTCAGGTGGGTGAGGAACCCTACTAGATCGGCGGAGAGGCTGAGGTTCGTTGGAACCTACTGAATCCTTTGGTTCTATCAAATCATCTGCTGCAGTTTGTATGGCTGGAACATTTCCAGTTCTACATTACAGACCTTGCCTCGAGCTTGTCCGGATTTTGCTTTTAGACATAGGCCGGACAACCCCAAATCTTAACTAGCTTAAGACATGGGCTCTTCCCTTTCCATATCTCATATGGAGTGGTAGGCAACAGATTTGATTCGAACCGTATTCAATAGGTATGCATCTTCTCAAGCGCATAACTCCCAAAAAGGAAATAGGTAACTCAGTAGTACTCATCATAGAGCACACCTTATCATATAGGGTGAGATAGCTCCGCCCCGATATACCATCATGCTATGGTGTATACGGAGGAGTAATGCTGAGAGAGAATCTCATTCTCCTTTGGAATAATCCAGGATTTTCGTGCTCAAGTATTATGTCCTTGATCACATCAAAGGACATAATACTTTTACCCTTATTTTGGTTCTCTACTTCTAGCTTATATTCTGAGAATATCTCAAAAGGTTCGGACTCATGTTTCAACAGGAACATTTGACTGAATCTTGAGAGATTATCAGAGAATATAGTATAAAGAACCAATCTTGGCATGTGTAGACAGGGGACCTACATACATCAACATGTATCATCCCAAGAGTTCACTAACTCTTTCTCTGTTTCCAGTAAACGGAGCTATGGTCATCTTATCTTTGTGACATGACTGGCGAGTTTCACAAGATGTAAGTTCAAACTGATTTAAATATGCATCTACATGTAACTTCAGCTAGTCGGGTCGCATTGATATGACCTAGTCTACAATGCCTCAAGAAGGATCCGTTCATTTCTGAACTCTTCCTCTTGTGTGTGTTCCATATACTAAGAACTGTAGTTTGATTTAGAACAATTAATGCTTTTAGATAACGTGCCTGAACCGATCAACTTTTGATATAGGAAATGTTCAAAACATTATCCAACAATACAAAATTATATCCTTTCTTTACTAATAAAGAGACCGATATGATTTTGTATATCAGGTTCGGTATCTAATAACATTCGTTCAGAATCAATGTATTGGTAATACAGGGTGACAGTAACCAACAGACTTGGCTGCAACTCTTGCCCCGTTTTCTGCCTCATGAAACTTATCACCCGTTCTCAGTTCTCTACCTATCTGTAGCCCTATGTAACAGATTACATATCTGGGATCCTGATCTGGTATCACATACCCAGGACGTAAAGGATACTGAGAAACAGTTCTTTGTAATGAACACACCCGAAGATGATGCATCAACATGCACTCTCTTCGTTTGGGCGGCACGGGAAATCTGGTATTCCCCAATTTCCTGCTCTGTCTTATAACAATTATATGTTGGAGCGGGACCAACGTTCCCCAGCTCAGTATAACAAGCGGGTTCGGTCAATAATCCGTATTATTATCTTGATTAAGGCGTGATATGGTCGCTACCTGAAGAGAGAGAGAGAAGAAAACACTCAGCGTGCGCTCTTGCAAGAATAGATTGGTTATTATTTTATCTAATCAGGATGGCTCCCACTGCTTTTTATCAAATCTTCCTTCAAACCCTAAAAGGAAAGACTTGCCGGGATTAATTACACACTACAAGTTCGCCAATCTTTCAGCCAGGCCAGTGTCGGTACTTTGAGGGAGGTCCCCCGTGCTTTCGCACGAACCTAATTAATGTAAACCTCGTTTTCCCAGAGGCGTAACCTCGTTAACACCTTTCTAGACACCTACTTGATCGGCTAATTGTAATATGTAAAACTCTCCCAGGAGTAACTCTTACTCGCAGCGGGTATCGGGATCCAACTATCTCATAGAAGGTATGCAATCTCATTGCAAATTTCAACACTTGAAATTCCCGATAATATTTTGCCCCTAGCACCCTATGACCTTGACGGAGGCCAACAAACCATAGGCTACTAGTCAAGTTCAACCCATCATTTCTTGATTGAATCAAACCCACCCGCACGACCCTTGACGGAGGCCAACAAGGTCGCACGACTACCCTAACTCAATCTGCATCATATGCATAAGCAGATAAATACTGGTTAGCTACCGCACACTGCGCCTTGACGGAGGCTAACAAACGCAGCACGAATACTAAACAGCACTTATCTGAAATGATGGAGGGCTACGACAGGTTTTTCTGAAAACCTATTGCGTAATGAACTTGATATCGTTGTAGAATCAAATGATTTTAAAATGGAGTGTTTTTGAGGCTTTTCTAGTTTTGCTAAAGGAGTCACTCCCGGTGAAGGGATCGTCGGTCCTTTTCTCATCGAATGAGGTGCGGGATATATCATATATATCACTGTGCAAAGCAAAAACACTTAAAAGCAATCAAAAGACAAACCGAGTGTGTAGCATCTGCCAGTTATTGCTAAAGGAGTCACTCCCGGTGAAGGGATCTCGGTCCTTTCCTCATCGAATAAGGTGCAGGATATATCATATATACCTCTGTGCAAAGCAAGAACTGTAGCTACCTGTTTTATTTTGAAATTCGATTCTACAACATCTTAGGTTTCTTTTACTTTCATTAATCACATTAATGAAGTCCCATCATTTAAATACCTAAACATCACAGATAGATATGACGTACACTTATGCCATCCGTATATCATCTCTGATGTCAAACACCGATGGATATGGGATCATCCATCGCCCAGCTGTATGGGTCGAGAAGGTATACGCTAGTCTACTCTGGTATATCGATGCCCCGTCTCGATACACCCACGACTAGGGACTTTGAAGGATGTACTTATGGACAACCATGTCCCCACTAGTATGATCCGCATCATAGTCCAGGTAGTCAAGTACAGATCCTAAGGGCTTTACCAACATGTAACAGAGAGACAATCAGTATACACGTTAAGGTAAAGTTCAACCAGATAGCATACTATCATGTCGAGCAAGAAAGTCCTCCCTATATACGTCCCAGTATCCACTACAATATACATCCTATGTACAGTAATGGCCTCTAGGGCATACATATAACTAACAGGTATCTCATATCATATCAATCTCGGTCCCGCACATATCACATATGTGCTCCTACTCCGTTTCGCTTGAGCCAGGAAACCCCTGTGTAGGACTCTAAAGACTCGTCAATACGCCGGCAGTAGGTGATGATCATATCAAACACCCACAAGCCGCAAGCGGTCTGCTAAACGTAACGGCCACCCGGGTATTGAGCGATCAGAAGATCAACAAGCAAGACTGCTCACACTCCTGTGAATCCAATCAGTAACACTTCCGTACAGACCGGTCTCTTTGTCTGATATGTCGCATATCTCGTCCAGGGGTGGTAAAACGTCAGACCCAGTAACTCGATAAGTCATGTCGATATGAGGCTCATAACCGGTCGAGAAACTACTGATAACACTTACCAGTATATCTCTGAAGCTTCGTTGGCCAAGGACTTCCTGTTATAGATAATCGAGCACTGCGCAACATCAAATCCCTATACCGGGAGAGACGAAACCCCTCCTATCGCTCATTGCCGCCATGTGACTCAGGACTGTACCCAAAAGCCACCGTTTTGCACGTTCTCTTGAATGTGGTAAGGTGGAAATCAAAGCACAGTGGGAATCACACAAGACTCTATGACAATCTCGGGTCTACAGACTAACCTTTACCAGTGTCACCAGGGAACTGCCATCTGACGATAGGTATAATACCATCTGGGAGTTCTCGGCGAGTCCGTCCAGTGTACCCAGTCTCCACTAAGCACCCGTATACTGTCTCTGATGTCAAACACCAATGGATATGGGATCATCCATCGCTCATCTATATGGGTTGAGAAGCTATACGCTAGTCTACTCTGGTATATCGATGCCCTGTCTCGATACACCTACGACTAGGAACATTTGAAGGATGTACTTAGCGACTACACTGTCCCCACTAGTATGATCTGTATCATAGTCTTAGTAGTCAGGTACTCATCCTAAGGGCTTTATCAACATGTAACATAGAGACAATCAGTGTACACGTTAAGATAAAGAGCAACCAGATAGTATACTATCATGTCGAGCAAGAAAGTCTTCTATATATATGTCCAAGCATCCACTACAATATACATCATATGTACAGTAATGGCCTCTAGGGCATACATATCACTAACAAAAACACCTTTAGAATAATGTCAAAGTACCCAGATTGGGACACTTCCCAAATCTAGATCTAAAACCATAGATCCAGTAACCATAAAACCTGATATTATATCTATATCTTTTATGGAGAAACAACTTTGTGACAACCATAGTATAACCGATCGTAGTATAGGAATTTCACTTCCTATAAAGTGCATGTCATCCAAATACCAGGAAATTACATCCTACCACCTTCTTTCCAGATCCATCTCCTATTCTGATGAAGTCAAAGCCTATGACTGTCACATCAAAAATAGATGATCTATCTCCGCTATAACTGCTTTAGTCTATAAATAGACATACGCTACTTGCCCATTATGCTTCTGCTGCTCCCACTAACTACAACAACTCTCTGGCAGAGTCATATATATGTGCACTTCTAAAGCTAGTTTAGAACGACGTTATACTCATCCTCCTGCCGGGTCTTATAGTCTAGAACAGCAGCAATGACAAGTCTGGCTAAACAAGAACCTCCCTATCACCGTCTCTGAGAAGACCGAAGTACTTCTCGGGTGCCTGTGGTTTCCCACCGAATCTGCGGAGTGGCTAATGGAATGTCAAAACCAATTGAATCTTTAGGTTCTATTAAATTTTCAGTAATCGTTTTTGGTTCTCGAATCACTTCCAGTTCTACCATACTCAAACTAATGTTTTCTGAAAAGAATCCATTTTTACTAAAACTGTGGCGAGTCAAGAACAATACAACTATTGATCTTCCAGATGGTAGAAATTTAACCTTCAACATAGCCCGGGATAACCCACAAACAGCCATTACTGAAACGTGCCTTGAGTTTATCCAGAGTCTGGTTTTAAGCATAAGCCGGACAACTCCATATACCTTAATATCGTTAAGATATGAACCATTCTTTATACAATATAGAAACAGAGGCATTAATTTAATTGGAACCAGATTCAAATCATGCAACTGTCTCCAGTGCATGTCAACTAAGTGGAATGTGGCCAAGCAGCATTACTCTTCTAGGAGTGCATCTA
Source organism: Agapanthus africanus (assembly GCA_030015575.1). Taxonomy (NCBI): domain Eukaryota; kingdom Viridiplantae; phylum Streptophyta; class Magnoliopsida; order Asparagales; family Amaryllidaceae; genus Agapanthus; species Agapanthus africanus. The sequence continues at coordinate 598,242,394 of CM057341.1, forward strand.
TATATGAGTAACCTGAAAGAGAAGCAAGTTCTCAAAAACATTACGATCAACGGAATACCTAGCATAAGTATCTACAACTTCGATCACCTTGAAGAATCCTGATACTTGCAATATGTGATTCTCTACTTTATTCATATACCTATAACTTCTCAAAATTTGGACCTTGTATTTCAGTGAAACACATATCTAAAAACTAGAGAAGTCACAAGTAACAGAATATAGTACGAGTACCAACCCCTTTGTCCTAGTGGACACTGGACAACATACAATACATCGTATAAGTCCCCTGAGTTAAATAACTAAAACCCCGTGCGTCGTAGGTTGAAAAATGTACTATGGTTAAGAAGAATTACACAGCTGTTTAATACTCCTTACCTAATCACCAACTGATATAGCTAAATATCATAGACATAATTTCAAAAAGTTATATCTCACTTTATAAAATAAACGTACAGATATATCAGTTTGAAATTAGTGCATAAATACGGATATTCAAAACCAAATATTTTTCGTCAGGCAAAAACCCAGGTGATTTCCTCAAATATCACCAATTACAACGAATTCCGATATAATGAGGATATAATTATCTAATTCCCAATATCTTACTCCCACTCATCATCTATAACACCATACAGATGTGAGAATCAAATTTGGTAAATACATACCCTGGAGTAAGGATCTAATTGGGAAATCAGTTTTCAATTAACATTGCACAGTAAAACTGAAACATGAAAATGTTTCGAAGGGGTAGCCGGGTATTCCTAGTAATGTCTCTTCCGCTATCCAGATTTATGACAGTAACCGTATATTTCCCTACCCACACTCCTGATGGATATGTATGCCCTAGAGGCCATTATTGTATATGTATACATATGGATGCTTGGACATATATATGTACAGGACAGTCTTGCTCGATATGATAGTATGCTATCTGGTTTATCTTTATCTTAACATGTGCATGTTTTACTTGCTATTACATATCTTTTATACATGTTGATAAAGCCCGTAGGATCATTGCTAGACTACCTGCGTTGTGATGGAGATCATACTTTTGGGAGCTGGGTAGTCGATACGCGCATCCTTAAATGGTCCCTAGTCATGGGAGTATCGAGACTGGGCATCATTATTCCGGAGTAGACTAGTGTATACATTTCTAGACCCCGACGAGGGGCGATGATTTGGTCCCGCAACCATTGGTCTTTAGACCTAAGATCGTATACAGGTGCTCTCTGGGGGTGAGTACACCGGACGGACTCGCCGAGGACTTCCAGATGGTACTATACCTATCGTCAGATGGAAGTTCTCAGGTGACATGAGTACATGTTAGTATTTAGACCCGAGATCGTCATTTGTCTGTGAGTTCCCACTGTGCTTTGATTACTACCCTACCACGGCTCTATTGATTCGTGCAAACAGGTTTTGGTTGGGTACAGTCCCGAGCCACATGGAGGCAGTGAGCGATTTTCGGGGATTCGTCTCTCCTGGTATTGGGAGTCGATATCGCACTGTGTTTGATTGGTCAGGACCATAAGACCTTGGCCAAGGCAGCTGGGATTTACTGATAGGCTGATCAGTAGTTTCTCGGATTGGTCCTGAGACGCATCAACATGAATTACCAGGTTATTAGGGTCCGACGTTTACCACCCCCTAGACCCGGTATGCGATAGTCTCAGACGAAGAGACCGGACTGTACGGAGATTGTCACAGATAGGCTCAGTAGGGATCCAGATGAGCTTTCTCGTTGGCCTTCCGTTTCGACAGGTACCCGGGTAGCCGTTACGTACAGCTAGTGCCGCTGACGTGCTTGTGGTTATGGATTTATCCAGTAACTCATTGCCGGCGTACCGTCGAGTCTTTAGAGTTCCATACAGAGGGTTTCCCTGGTTCAGGCGAAATGATGTAGTAGCCGTATTGGATACGTGCAGGGTCTCGATCGATTGATATACTTTGTACTCGGACTTTTGATCGGACAGTTGGTAATACTAGCCGACTCGGGTTTGAGCCGGATTATTAAATCAGGTATTGATTTAATAGCTTACATATATGTATTTCGATCTGTATATTCTAGTATTACTTTCTTCGTGTTATTCTATCTCTTTGGGCATTCGTGTTTTTATCCGAATGCAAGAATGTATATACAACAGACTATAATCCATATTTTATTATAGATTACCTTCTAGAAGATAGACACCTTATCATGGACTTTTCCATTTATTGATAAATGGAAATGAGTTGGAAATTAAGGAGAGGGAGGCATGGTGAGTGGCATGGCTTCAATAGTTCACAAATGAATTCTTTATTCATTTGTGGTTACTATTGAAGCATGGCTACACTTGTTTATTGAAAGAAATTGATACACAAAACCTTGGTGTTGATTTCTCTCTCACTTGCATGATTCATTATTTTTGAGCTCCCATTTTTGCTTCCACCTCCTCCCTCTTGAGTTTCCTCTACCTCCATCATCTTCCTCTTCACTACCCTCTCATGAGTTGAGAAACAAGTGAAGAGGTAAGAAAGAGATAGCAAAACACTTAGATCATCACACTACATCCTATACTACTTGGTTTAGCAACCCCACTTGACATATAGTGTGGAGCTAAAGCCATGGTGTTAGTGTATATGCCCTAGGGGCCATTATTGTATCATACTTATATGTATATTACTTAATGGAAGCTTGGGATATTCACAGTTGTATATACAGTCTTCAGAAAAATGGTAGTATGCTACTTGGTTTGTGTCTACTTTAATATGTGCATATGTTTCTTGTAACGTATCATTTATACATATTAGTAGAGCCCATAGGATCTTTGCTTGATTACCAGCGTTGTGATGGCAGTCACACTAGTGGGGGCTGGGTAGTCTATAAGCAACATCCTATACTTGTTCCTAGTCATAGGATTATCGAGACTGGGCATCGATACTCCAGAGTAGACTAGTGTGTACGCTTCTCATCCCAGTTGGGGAGATGGTCTGTCCCACAGCCATCAGTATGTCGTACTGGAGATAGTATATAGGTGCTCATTAGGTTACGGGTACACCGGACAGGACTCGCAGGGGAACTGTTGGATGGTATTATACCCGTCGTCAGTTAACAGTTCCCAGGTGACATGAGTACAGCATAGTCCGCAGACTTGACACTGCTTCTTCGCCTCGAGTGTGTCCCACTGTTCTTAGATTGCTACTCTACCATGGCTCAAAGGAGTCGTGCAAACAGGTAGCAGTTGGGTGCAGTCTCGAGCACTTGGAGGCAGTGACAGTTAGAAAGGATTCATCTCTCCGGTATTGGGAGTTGATATCGCGCTGTGTCAGAGAGCCATTACGCAAAGTTCCTGGCCAGGGCAAGCGAGATTTAATGGTAGGTTCCAGTAGTTTCTCAGGGTGTAATGGGCTACGCTCCAACACGACTTATACCGCTATTAGGGGACCGACGCTTGCCGCCCCCTATGCTCGATATGCGATAGTCTTAGACGAACAGACCAGACTGTACGGAGATTGTCACATCAGGCTCAGTAGGAGTTCGGATGGGTTTCCTCATCGGCCTTCTTATCGATATATACCTGGGGACCGTTGCGTACAGCTAGTGCCACTTGTGGTCTGTGGTTAAACCCATTCCCAGCATAGTGTCGAGTCTTTAGAGTCCCACGCAGAGAGTTTCCCTGCTCCAGGCGAAACGATATAGAGGTCGTATGGTTTTACGACAAGGGTTCGTACGCATACGCGTTTAAACGCACGTACGACGTTCGGACAATTTTTACTAGCCGGCTTTGGTTTAAGCCAGATTCTAGTATCGGGTTATTGGGTTTATACAGTCTAAAGTTTTTCCGTGTTTTCACTGATTAGAGGGGCGTTCTCGTAATTTTCCGGGAAGCTTCTAGAAGTATGATGAGTTGGAGGCTAAGGTGGCATTTGCATTAATTGGATAAATAAGTCATGTAGTGATTCATACATTGAGTTAATGATTCATTTAATGTTTTATATGACTCATGTGATGAATCACTTAGTGTATTAATGAAACATGGTGATAATAGATTATTTGTTATTTATTTAATATTATCATATGTTTCATATATACACAAATGATTTCATTCATCCAAAAGGATTCACTTTCTCACTTTCTCTCTCCTCAAGCTCTCTCTCTTCAAACCCTAACCCTAACCTCTCATGTGTTGAGATCAAGGGTTAGCTAGACTAATACATCCATAACATCACTCTATATCCCCTAGGTAGCTTAGATTAGCACTTTGAGCAACCTAGTTATCTCAAGTTAGAGATCAGGCTTGGAGAAGGAGCTCTCGGATGGATCGTCTTTGACTCGAGGAGGCCGTTGAAGTTCCGATGTTCCAAGGAGCCTACGAGGAGTGGAGGACAACGATGAAGACCCGAAGGACAAGTAATGTGAGGTATAACTTCGAATCCGAGTAGTTAAACCTCTCGTAGTTTGCTTGTAACAGTTTAGATACGATTCATGCGCTCAAGTCCGTGTTTCGAAGCTTTGATAATCGTTTTTCATATATTCCGCCTCCCCGCAAGTTCGTGGGGTGCGTGACATGGACTTACAGTTGTATCAGAGCCAACTAAACCATTACTAGCTTGTTAGCAACTGATTAGAACTTCGATCGTCAGAAAACGCGAAAACGAAACCCCGGACACCCTAACAATTCTGTTGATTTTAAACATGTCTAAAAAAATATTTGATATGCTTTAAAATTCACAGCAGGTAAATATAAGAATTCTGGGAAAATACGGAGTTCTAACTCGGCTTGATGGCCGCGGATCCGCGGCAAGAGTGTGCTTTTGGCCATGGATCCGCGGCGGAGTCAACCCCGAGTTGACTCCGATTTGCTCTAAAATTCATATATTTTGGTGTTCTGTTTTCCTGTATATTCTGTTTCTGCCCAGGTTACTTCAGTGCTGGTTTGCTTTTGGGGTAGACATGGAAAAAGGTTGTTGATCGATGTTCTAAGTTATTTGCTAATTGGGTTTTTATCTGTAATGTTTAATGTGTTCGTAAACCTCTCCTAACTGCTAGTATGTCGGTTGGCAGGGGGTTGCACATTTCTGTAATGTTTACTGTTTGTGTATATGGACTTGATTGGAGTGTTGTGATGATTAGCCGGGGTTTGAGATGGGTTTAATATTCATTCATTCAATGTAAATGTAATATGATGTAATATTCTTTTGCGGGGCGCATCCAGGTTGCGGTTGTAGCCACCGTTGTATAATTTCTTTTTACTGTTTTTGCTCCTAGGATAGACCCAAGACGGGGTACACAAACTACCGGGTACGTTGAAATGTTTAGTGGCCTAATCACGTTGTTGAGAGAGACCGCTTCACTTCGGGTACTTGGCGGGTAGTTTGCCGTACCCGTAGGGGTCTAGGGTTGGGGTAATGGCTATTCATCACAACTGTGTAATCCGTCTTTTATTGCAGGCTCAAAGCAAATGAGGATTGCTAGTATATCCAATAAAGTTCATCTGTGATCTGGAATGCTTATTATTGCGTCTGACGAATGTACAATATCAATATATGATAGCTATTAGACGTCACTTATGTTTTACACCCGCGCTAGCCCAGCCCCCGCTCTGTCGTTAGTTAAGTAATCTAACGGGTGATGACGGGACCCCGTGGCGAATGCAGATGGCATAATAGGACGTGGTATTTTCGTTGTTTTCTGCAATGATAGGATAAATGATAGTACGCATTATTATAATGCAAAGAAAATAAACCATAGTTCAATCGTTGGAACAAATTTAAAAGAAACCACTCGGTTATTTTAAAAGAGCAGAATTTTTAATTGCGGAGCTTTAACCACTCCTTTTAAAAAGCTATCAGGTTCCTTCGATTATATCAAGTTCACTACGTTCACGGTTTTGCCAAAACCATTTGTAGCCCTCCGTCATTTCATTTAAATATTCAGTAGTATTCGTATTTTGACCTTCGCCAAGGCATAGTGATTGGTAGCTGCTGAATATTTATCTGAAGCATAGATAGATGCGTTGGTTTGGGACAGTCGTACTACTATTTTGGCCTTCGTCAAGGGTATGTACGGGTGGGTTCAAATTAACCTGAATAATGACGGGTAGAACTTGACATGTGACTTATGATATGTTGGCCTTCGTCAAGGTCATAAGAGCATGGGGCAAAAATCCACATCGGGAATTTCTAAAGAAACTGAAATTTGCAGAGAGATGCATACCATTTTGGAGTTTGATGAATGTTGGTAGGATTCCTTCAACATTATCATACGATGATATTTTGGATCCCGATCCTACTGTGAGTATATACTACTTATCAGGAGATTCGTCACTTAACGATCAATGCTATAAACCAAGTAGGTGCCTAGAAAGGTGTCAGCGGGGTTACGCCCCCAGAGAAAAGAGGTTCTTTAATTAAGGAACTTCGCGAAAGCGTTGGAAAACCTCTCTCGAAGTATCAACACTGACCTGGCTGAATGGTTAAGCAAGTATTGTACGGTGAGAATAGTCCTGGCTAATTCTTCTTTTATGGTTTGAGGAAGGATTCGAGAAACTGTGGGAGCCATCCAGTTTAGATAAATTAAAAACCACTCTAAACTTGCAAGAGCATCATGCTAAAGTGTTTTCTTCTCTCTCTCTTATTTTCAGCGACCTTGTGACCACGACTAGGTTACATCTAGATAACAAATTGACTGAATCTGACTTATATGACTGGCAAAAGTCTGTCCAGATATCCATTGCCTATGACAAGCTGGACCACTCTATTACTACTCAAGATCCCGCCGTCTCAGGTCCAGTTTCCACCGTCGCGGATATGGATATCCGCCAGACAAGGATAAAGCGAAAGCCAATTACCTCGTGGTAGCTTCAGTTGATGGTGTATACCAGAAGCATCACGAGAAGATGGACTCGGTTTCCATCTTTCTTCATAACAAAGATTTATATGGAGAGCAATCTCATATCGCAAGATATGAGACCTCGAACGAATTAATTCAAGCGAGGATGGCTGTCGGGTCATCTGTAGGGGACAACGTCCTTACAATGACTAGCTATATTGATCAGCTCCAGGACCTGGAAACCACGTTGGGAAACAGGTCAGATACTGACTTGATTCTACAGTCTTTGCCTTCTACCCTGAAGGAAACCAGGGAAGTAGAAGGAAAGAGAAGGGCAAAAGTTTCGGGACTGAATGTAGTAAAAGAGGGACATTCCTATTGTTATGGGATTGGGCATTGGCAGAATGATTGCAGGGCTTTTGAAGCCAGTAGCCAGGATACGAAGCATGTTGTGGCTTCAGCCTTAAGTGTATTTGTAATTGAGAACTGTATGTCAATTAACTATACTTCCTGGGTACTAGATACCGGAGCAGGATCTCATATCTGTAATTCATTACATGCTTTAAGAAATTGTAGAGTTATGAAGGTAGGTGATTGGTCTCTCAAAGTTGCAAACGGAATGACAGTGAGCGCTGAATCCGTGGGAGAATATCGCCTAGGTTTGACAAGTGGGCATATATTGATTTTACGTAACTGTTTATATATACCTAGTATGACTTGTAATATCATATCAGTGTCCTCATTTTCGAGAGAGGGATATGATTTTACATTCGTAAGCGATGTAGTTAACATCCACCTAAATCAAATTCTGATTGGGTCAGGTATATTAGATAACGGTATATACGTATTAAGTCAAGCTCAGGTTTTCAATGTCCAGAACACACTTAAAAGAAAGTCTCCAGAAATAAATCAGGCTTTCTTATGGCATTGTAGACTAGGTCACATCAATGAAACACGATTAACTAAGTTACATAGAGAAGGATATTTGAATCCGTTCGAATATCAATCTTATGCTACTTGTGAATCTTGTCTCATGGGAAAAATGACCAAGACTCCGTTTACTGGACACGGAGTAAGAGCAAGCGAGCTATTAGGACTCATACACAGTGACGTGTGCGGTCCAATGTCTACACATGTGAGAGGTGGTTATTCCTACTTCATTACTTTTACGGATGATTTCTCTAGGTATGGACATGTCTTCTTGATGAAACATAAATCCGAGACCTTTGAGAAATTCCAGGAATACAAGAATGAAGTGGAAAACCAAAAAGGCAAAAGTATCAAGACACTGAGATCTGATCGAGGTGGTGAATATTTAAGTGCCGAGTTCCTGGGTTACTTAAAAGAGAATAGAATTCTCTCTCAGATTACTCCTCCATACACACCACAACACAACGGTGTATCAGAAAGGAGGAATCGAACCCTATTAAATATCGTTCGTTCTATGATGAGTAAGGCTGAGTTTCCGCGATCTTTCTGGGGTTATGCGCTAGAATCGGCTGCATATCTTTTGAACAAAGTTCCAACCAAGACTGTGCCTACCACACCATATCAGATGTGGAGTGGGAAGAAACCCTATCTTCAGTACCTGAAAACATGGGGATGTCCAGCTTTTGTAAAAAGGCAGCATGCGGACAAGCTCGAGGCACGCTCAGTACAGTGTAAGTTTGTGGGATACCCAAAGAACTCCAAGGGGTATTTTTTCTATTACGCAGAGGAACAAAAGGTTTTTGTTTCTCGTCATGCCCACTTTCTGGAACTTCAGTTTTTAGAAAAAGGAACAAGTGGGAGCGTAGTAGAACTGGAAGAAATTCCAGAACCACAAGCTATTACTGAAAGCTTGGAAGAACCAGAAGGTTCAGGAGAACAGGACATCCCAGCGCCACTCCGCAGGAGTAGTAGGCAGTCTCATCCGCCCGAGAGATACTACGGTTTTCTCATAGACGGGGATAGAGAGGATTGCACTATTGACTATGATTAGCCTACTAACTTCCAGCAAGCCATTCAGAGCGGTGACTCAGTAAAATGGCTGGATGCAATGCGGACCGAAATGGAGTCCATGTACACTAACAAAGTATAGACTTTGGACATTGCTCCAGATGGGGTAAAACCCGTAGGTTGCAAATGGATCTTCAGAAAGAAGATTGGTGTAGATAGACAGGTTGAAACCTATAAGGCTAGAGTTGTTGCAAAGGGTTTCCGTCAAAGGCCTGGTTTGGACTATGACGAAACCTTTTCTCCAGTGGCTATGCTCAAATCCATTCGGGTCCTTGCTATTGCTGCCTTCCACGATTATGAGATCTGGCAGATGGACGTAAAGACAGCCTTTCTAAATGGAAATTTGGAAGAGAGTGTCTATATGGATCAGCCAGAAGGATTCATTCAGAGTGGGAGTAGCGGTAAAGTATGCAAGTTGCTTAAGTCCATTTATGGACTAAAGCAGGCATCTCAGAGTTGGAATATTTGTTTTGATGATACTATCAAAGAATTTGACCTTATCAAAAATCCAGATGAACTATGCATATACAGAAAGATTGTAGGGAGAGCTATAGTATTCCTCGTCTTGTACGTGGATGACATACTCCTAATAGGAAATGATATTCCTATGTTACAGTCAGTCAAAAGTTTTTTGTCACAGAAATTCTCCATGAAAGACCTGGGTGATGCCACCTACATTCTGGGGATCCTGATCTATCGTGATAAATCAAAAAGGATGTTGGGACTTTCACAGTCCAGGTACATAGACACCATATTGAAAAGATTCAGTATGGATGATTCTAAGCGCGGTAACCTACCGGCTTGTCACGGAATCACCCTCGCCAAAGAGATGTCTCCCAAGACTGATTTGGAAAGGGATCGTATGTCAATTATACCCTACGCTTCAGCAGTAGGCTCTATAATGTCTGCAATGTTATGTACCAGACCAGATGTAGCATACGCATTGAGCGTTGTTGTTAGTTATATGTATGCCCTAGAGGCCATTACTATACATAGGATGTATATTGTAGTGGATGCTTGGACATATATAGGGATGGCTTTCTTGCTCGATATGATAATATGCTATCTGGTTACTCTCGTGTACACTGATTGTCTCTCTGTTACATGTTGGTAAAGCCCTTAGGATGTGTACTTGACTACCTGGACCATGATGCGGATCATACTAGTGGGGACATGGTAGTCCATAAGTACATCGTTCAAGGTCCCTAGTCGTGGGTGTATCGAGACAGGGCATCGATATACCAGTGTAGACTAGCGTGTAGCTTCTCGACCCATACAGATGGACGATGGATGATCCTATATCCATTGGTGTTTGACATCAGAGATGATATACGGGTGCTCAGTGGAGACTGGGTACACTGGACGGACTCGCCGAGAACTCCCAGATGGTATTATACCTTACGTCAGATGGAAGTTCTCTGGTGACACTAGTACAGGTTAGTCTGTAGACCCGAGATCGTCATAGAGTCTTGTGTGATTCCCACTGTGTTTTGATTTCCCACGTCCAAGAGAGCATGCAAAAAGGTGGCTTTTGGGTACAGTCCCGAATCACATGGAGGCAATGAGCGATATGAGGGGTTTCGTCTCTCCCGGTATAGGGAGTTGATGTTGCGCAGTGCTCGATTGGCTATAACAGGAAGTCCTTGGCCAAGGCAGCTTTAGGGATTTACTGGTAAGTGTTACCAGTAGTTTCTCGACCCGTTATGAGCCTCATATCGACACGACTTATCGAGTTATTGGGGTCTGATGTTTACCACCCCTAGACGAGATATGCGACATATCAGACGAACAGACCGGACTGTACGGTAGTGTTACTCGTTGGATTCACTGGCGTATGAGCGGGCTTGCTCGTTGATCTTCTGATCGCTCAATACCCGGGTGGCCGTTACGTTTAGCAGACCGCTTGCGGCTTGTGGGTGTTTGATATGATCATCACCTGCTGCCGGCGTATTGACGAGTCTTTAGAGTCCTACACAGGGGTTTCCTGGCTCAAGAGAAACGAAATAGGAGCGCATATGAGATATGTGCGGGATCAAGAATAATACCAGTATGTGATACTGTATTCTATTCTCGCGATTTGTGACATTGATCGGTTATATGCGATATAGCCGGTTTATCGGATCAAGTGTTGATTCGATAAGTTGTTACTATGGATATTAGTCGGTTATATGTGATATGACCGGATCGTTAAATCAAGTGTTGATTTAATGAATTTATGTATAATTATATATTTGATATATTACTTTACATTAACTAGTATTGGTTCATTTAGGATTGATTTTCTCACTTGAAAGTGTACATTGTGTATATGTGATATATGCAAGTGTACATGTTTGTATCATGCTTGATGATACAAACAAGTTGTGTGTATGAGACTTGAACCATATCAAGGTTAGATTAGGGTTTACTATTTTCCTAGCAAATAACAAAAGAATTGAGACTTTGGTCAAAGTTATCAAGCTTCATGAAGCTTGATAAGCATTGACAAAGTCAATCCTTTTGTCATTTGTGTAGGATATTAGTTAACCCAACCCTTAACCTAATGGTTTGGTTAATTCTCTACATGAGTTAAGCATGAGGGCTTAACTCAACCATGGTGCCATTATTTGTGGGATAAGTTTTCATTTTGGATATAATTTCTTTTCTTCTCCATCATCTTCATCAAGCTTGAAAAAGCTTGCTAGCTCCAATGGCATCATGAGAAAAAGAGTGAGAAATCCAATTCTAAAGTGAACCCACTTCCTATTTCTTCATCCTCTACCATTTGCCATGTAGTATAGGGTGTTCTCTTCACAAAGTTTTCGACCGAGTGAAGGAATAGCTTGAGTTTGAGTCTCCCCGACGTAGATCATCTTCGGCCTCGATGTCAATGACCTAGACCGATCATTTCTCCGACGAAACCATTTCTAGAGTCCGGGATCCGATGATCGCAGCGGAGGGATGTCAACACGGAGCTAAAGAAGTGGTGGACTGGATCTACAAAAGTTGTAATCCCTTTTTGTCATGACCCGAAAGTACGGAACGTGACCGGCACTTAGATTACGAAACGTTTAGAGGCGCAACGTAACCTAAGTAAGCCGAAGCCCAGAAATCTAAACCATGAAAAAGAAGAAGAAGTAGTAAAAGAAAACATGAAGGGACAAGTTTAAAACATCAGCAAATTTTCTCAAAAATTTCGGCAGAGCCTCCTCTATAAAAACTGGGCCCCAAACGGGTACCACAAGTATAATATACATAAACAATAAAAAGCATCCCCAAACGGGAGCTAGCATCAACGCCAACAGGCGGAAACAACCACAACAAGCACAATAATATACAACGCCAATAGACGAGGCTCAAAACTCAAAAGAAAACAAAACCACCAGATCAGAATAATACATGCGCGACTCTAAGGTCGAAATAAAAGACTGGTCCAATAAACTTATCAAGTAATACAAATATGGTTGATGGAGCTTACTAGATACAAATGAAAGAATAAAAGTACAATGGTGGTTCGGATACAAGTGAACCAACCTACCGTGCAAATCACCCTGAAAGAATAGATGTGCCAGCAAGCTGCCAGGGAAAACCTGTACATCGAACCTATAAAAAAATTTGGCACAACGGGGGTGAGTTGCCAACTCATGAGTAGAAGACATCTACGAAAAGAAATCGAATGCACGACGCTATCCTAGGTCATAATAATACACTACTATATCCCAAACATCTAGTAATAGCAAGGTAATACTACGTGTAAGTGCAGATACTCCGTGTTCGTGTCAGTGCCTCATATAATACTATGTCATATGAAATAAAATGCATGCACCATGAATGTAAAGTAACAAATCCTGAAATCCAGATATATATGTATAAGAACTCTTTAGCTGTTATCATAGTAAAGTGTGTATAAGCATCTGAAATCTCAACAATGAAATCCATGGAAATCCGTGTCAAGCATCGACACAACACATGTAATCTCAAGTCTCAATATGTCGGGCTCCGTCAGTCCGGATCGGCCCATATCATCAAATCTCACGACAACGGTCGGTATCCTCCGGATATCCGCCGCGCCAGACATCACCGGTAGGTAGTCTTCCCCTGCCAGGCTCATCGTCTACAACTCGATCTTCTTGCCCCGGGGTACCATACCGGGCCCACCATGTACCCGAGACGGTTCATCCACTCCTCGAATCGGGTCTCGAAATCCAACAGAAAACATGAAATCTCATGGTGGACGACACATACATCACGAGAAAACCGCATCTTATTTTAAAAAGAGAGGAGGAGAGAGAGAGAGAAGGTTTTATAATTTCTTGCGGTTTTCCCCAAAAATCCAGAAATCTCATAGAAATCCAAATCTTAAAATCATGAGTAAGTATATGATAAGTGTCGGCATATGCCCATAATACTGCAGGATAACATGAAAATATGAATGCATGAATGTCTAAGCAATAAATATCATGTCTGTACTAATGTCAGAGAATAATCACAATGTTATATCGGTCTAGTTGTTAACTGATTCTATCCATAAAAGACAATATGATCTAAAGTGTACGTGACATAGCAATTACCGATGATGATGTGTATGAGCCGGCAAATAAGTGTGCGTGGAATATGCGCATCATCGGTAATAGTGCTAGTGTCCTAATAGGTAAAGTTTATACTGATTATAGCAACATATAAAAGAACATGCACCATGATGATTACAGTATGAATGCAAGACAGATGTGCATTATCCACTCCTCTGCGATATACGAGTACAACTACCACTATATGAATCAAACCTAAACTAGTGTCTATCTAACCTTCTAAGGAACTTAACCTAAGAAACTAGTCAGTAAGAAACTAGAGTCTACCTAAGGTCTGAATCAATATCTCTAATAGTCGGCGATCCCGCCTCAATAGTGTCACGTACGTATTACGGCTTTCTCGAATCAAGAGCGCGGATCAATCATCAAAACTAGGCCTCGTACGGTAAAATCCATCGTACGGCATCCCAATATCGGGATACGGGTCAAGTATCTCCTAGGCGTCTCATCATTCGTATAATGTCATCATCAACACATCTCATGATCAAGTTGCTAAACTATAATCGCATACATCAATCATATATCATTGCCATCATAGAATAATCCTTAGTTTATCCTCAGAAATATCATGTCACATGTGTCATATTATGATTAAATCATACCGATATCTTATCGTCATCAAGTCACACCTATACGATATCGACATCAGGTCACATCTATATGATGTCGTAATCAAGTCATACATATATCATATCGTGATCAGTCACAAGATACAGCCCAGGTACTATTTTAGCGTCCCATGTACTTCCATATCACCACCACCCTTTATAATTTATATATTCATGTTCATTATCTCATTCTCTAATGATTCGCTAACACTTTAATACGACTGTATAGTCAAGAATCACGGCATCAAGCCCAGTTATGTTGTTTCATCATACCTCAGATATCATATCACATCAATGAATCCCATATACGTGTTGTGTATATATATACACCTATACCTAGTTTTATATATATACACACATATACGTATACGCCATGTCAAGTTTTAGTGTGTGCGTGTGTGTTTCTATCAGAAACCTACGAACCTCTCCCAAAGTATTCATCCTCAGGTATGGTTTTCCTAAATCAGTCTAGTCCCGCCTAGGGTCATTACTAGGGTCCTGCTCAGTAAGAATCTAGGGTCACATCAGGTTTTCTAATGTCAATAAGTATTATTCCTATTCTACGTTGCGGGGGTGCTAAACGCCATCCACCCGACTTCCCCCCGTAGATATGCATCTACTCACCTGGTCCATGTCTGCCGACGACGGTGTCGCCATCCTCCTCTTCATCGCCCGCAGTCCACTTGAAGGGTACCTAAACGCAAACATATAAATATTATCGTAAACCGAATCACATACAAAAGTCAAACGATACAAGGAACAAGCATAGGTTAAAACCTATGTCCCGTCCACGCAAAAGAACCAAATATCGCTCGATATCGGCGTACAAACTCCGATGGATCGAGATAAACATTAACAGATAACTCGTAGTTTTAAAACACATTACTTATATTGTAAAACATGATCAAATTCATCGAAACACTAAAATCGATCAAATCGTCCGTTTTCGAAAAACCCGAAAATGCCAATTTACCGTTTTTCATCAAAACTTGACATTTAAATGAAACCAAAGGTCATAAAACTCATTAAATAGCATAACTAGACTATACAAACTATTACTATATTTTTATTACACATATTTGTAGTAATTTGAAATTTCTAGTTTGCACCCTTTAACAATTTTCAACATTTTTCAAGCAAAATACCACAATTCCACCTCAAAACATGATTTTGTATAAATTAATGACTTAAACCACAATTTATGATGATAATGATATAATGAAACCATAATTATATTTTTAATCTCATTTATATAGGAATTTCTAAAATCTAGTTTACAAAATTAGCAATTTTTTTATCACAATTTATCAATTATCCATTGAAA
Source organism: Agapanthus africanus (assembly GCA_030015575.1). Classification (NCBI taxonomy): domain Eukaryota; kingdom Viridiplantae; phylum Streptophyta; class Magnoliopsida; order Asparagales; family Amaryllidaceae; genus Agapanthus; species Agapanthus africanus. The sequence continues at coordinate 598,257,703 of CM057341.1, forward strand.
CTAGCAATCAAACTAAGTTTTTCTTTCCATTAACATGCTAACATTTCCACTAAAACTATAATCCAATGATAACAACCCAAATTAGAATTTTATATTAACCACAAACACATTTTGCAAAAACCTAGTTAACTAAATTCCTAATTTAAAACAATTTTAAATGAAAATTTTACAATTCAACAACCATGCAATATTTTCCAATTCTAAAAGTGTTAAACTAACTATTATAAACCTAAATAATTAACAAAAATCATAACTTGAATTTATAAACTCTAACTTGAATTTTTAAAAAAAACATAGAATTAATTCATTAAATCTAATTAAGTTTAAATGAACATCTAAAACAATAAATCAAAAGAAAGAAATTATACCTCCCAAAATATGAAATCCAAACAAGAAATGAGCCTCCAAAATGCATGCCTTCCATCTCCAAATTTCATATAAAAATGAGCAAGGAATAAAGAGTATGAAATAAATAGGATTTTGTGGAATTTTAATGGAATTTTTGATGTATTTTTAATGAATTTTGAATAAAAATGAGGTGGGAAAAGGGGGGGGGCTGCCATGGGGGGTTTGTGGCCGGCCTTGGTGAGGTGAGGGAGAGAAAGAAGAGAGTGTGATGTTGTGTAGAAGTTTCAAGAAGAGAAACAACACTAAAAGTCTTTTCATGCTTTATTTATTTATTTATTTATTTGTTTACTATAGCAACTCAAGAAAGCTCTAGAAAATAGGAAAAATTTGCAAATAAATTTTGCATGATACACACTAATTTCTAATATGCCATGGTTCATTTTTACAAATTAAAACCATTTAAATTTGTAATTTACACTAATTTAGTGTAAAAATAAAGCTTATGTTAATATTTAAAATAATTAATTTAGGAAAAATATTTTATTAAACTAAAATTTATAAGTGGCTAAATAAACACCATTTACTAGTAATTTCATAATTAAAATAGATATTTTAAAAATTATAATGAAAACAATCACGGTTTGGTTTTACGAAAAATACATTTTACTTTACCTAAAATCCTAAAATTCACTTAAACACTTTTATTCATTTAATTATTTATTTAATCATTTTTAACACGTTACACTTTTCGCCTTAACTTCTAGTTAACGATCTAGTTTAGGGTTTCTCGGCACCGGAAAATTTTGTTTGGCATGGTTGATGCCTTGTGGAACCTCCTTAGTGTGCCTAGTAACCCTACAGTTGTAAGCCGGTATCAGGCAAACCCAGGGGAGAAGCACTGGATAGCCGTAAAGAACATTCTCAAGTACTTGAGAAGGACTAAGGTGATGTTCTTGGTGTATGGCGGAAAAGACCTCCAGATAGAGGCCTTTGCCGACTCCGGCTTTTAGAGTGACAAGGATGACTCCAAATCCATGTCGGGTTATTTCTTTACCCTCAATGGAGGGGCGGTCTGTTGGAAGAGTTCCAAGCAGGAGACCGTTGCTGACTCAACAATGGAAGCGGAGTACATAGCTGCTTGCGATGCCGCAAAAGAAGCTGTCTGGATGAAAAAGTTCCTCACAGAACTTCAGGTGGTTCCTACCAGTGTTGATCCAATACCTCTGCATTGTGACAACAACGGCGCTATAGCTTTAGCGAAGGAACCCAGGTCCCATCAGAAGTCCAGACACATCTTAAGGCGGTATCACCTGATCAGGGAGATCGTAGATCGCCGGGAGATCATGGTGAAAAGAGTAGAGACGGAGAATAACATTGCTGATCCATTCACAAAGGCCATTCCTTAGACGCAGTTCGAGAGGCTATTCGAGATGATAGGTCTACGATATGCCATCTCATGGCCCTAGTGCAAGTGGGAGATTGTTAGTGTATATGCCCTAGGGGCCATTATTGTATCATACTTGTATGCATATTACTTAATGGAAGCTTGGGATATTCACAGTTGTATATACAGTCTTGCTAAAAATGGTAGTATGCTACTTGGTTTGTGTCTACTTTAATATGTGCATATGTTTCTTGTAACGTATCACTTATACATATTAGTAGAGCCCATAGGATCTTTGCTTGATTACCAGCGTTGTGATGGCAGTCACACTAGTGGGGGCTGGGTAGTCTATAAGCAACATCCTATACTTGTCCCTAGTCGTAGGATTATCGAGACTGGGCATCGATACTCTAGAGCAGACTAGTGTGTATGCTTCTCATCCCAGTTGGGGAGATGGTCTGTCCCACAGCCATCTGTACGTCGTACTGGAGATAGTATACAGGTGCTCGTTAGGTTACGGGTACACCAGACAGGACTCACAGGGGAACTGTTGGATGGTATTATACCCATCGTCAGTTAACAGTTCCCAGGTGACATGAGTACAGCATAGTCCGCAGACTTGACACTGCTACTTCGCCTCGAGTGTGTCCCACTGTTCTTAGATTGCTACCCTACCACGACTTAAAGGAGTCGTGCAAACAGGTAGTAGTTGGGTGCAGTCTCGAGCACTTGGAGGCAGTGGCGGTTAGAAAGGATTCGTCTCTCCCGGTATTGGGAGTTGATATCGCGTTGTGTCAGAGAGCCATTACGCAAAGTCCCTGGCAAGGGCAAGCGAGATTTACTGGTAGGTTCCAGTAGTTTCTCAGGGTGTAATGGGCTACGCTCCGACATGACTTATACCGCTATTAGGGGACTGACGCTTGCCACCCCCTAGGCTCGATATGCGATAGTCTTAGATGAACAGACTGGACTGTACGGAGATTGTCACATCAGGCTCAGTAGGAGTTCGGATGGGTTTCCTCATCGGCCTTCTTATCGACATCTACCTGGGGACCGTTACGTATAGCTAGTGCCGCTTGTGATCTGTGGTTAAACCCACTGCCAGCGTAGTGTCGAGTCTTTAGAGTCCCACACAGAGAGTTTCCCTGCTCCAGGCGAAACGATATAGAGGTCGTATGGTTTTACGACAAGGGTTCGGACGCATACGTGTTTAAACGCACGTGCGACATTCGGACAGTTTTTTCTAGCCGGCTTTGGTTTAAGCCAGATTCTAGTATCGGGTTATTGGATTTATACAGTCTAAAGTTTTTTCGTGTTTTCACGGATTGGAGGGGCGTTCTCGTAATTTTCCGGAAAGCTTCTAGAAGTATGATGAGTTGGGGGCTAAGGTGGCATTTGCATTAATTGGATAAATGAGTCATGTAGTGATTCATACATTGAGTTAATGATTCATTTAATGTCTTATATGACTCATGTGATGAATCACTTAGTGTATTAATGAAACATGGTGATAATTGATTATTTGTTATTTACTTAATATTATCATATGTTTCATATATACACAAATGATTTCATTCATCCAAAACGATTCACTTTCTCACCTTCTCTCTCCTCAAGCTCTCTCTCTTCAAACCCTAACCCTAACCTCTCATGTGTTGAGATCAAGGGTTAGCTAGACTAATACATCCATAACATCACTCTATATCCCCTAGGTAGCTTTGATTAGCACTTTGAGCAACCTAGTTATCTCAAGTTAGAGATCAAGCTTGGAGAAGGAGCTCTTGGGTGGATCGTCTTTGACTCGAGGAGGCCGTTGAGGTGCCGATGTTCCAAGGAGCCTACGAGGAGTGGAGGACAGCGATGAAGACCCGAAGGACAAGTAACGTGAGGTATAACTTTGAATCCGAGTTGTTAAACCTCTTGTAGTTTGCTAGTAACGGTTTAGATACGATTCATGTGCTCAAGTCCGTGTTACGAAACTTTGATAATCGTTTTTCATATATTCCGCCTCCCCGCAAGTTCGTGGGGTGCGTGGCATGGACTTACACATGGATCATATCCTTCGGATGGATCATCTACGACAAAGGAGGACCGGAGAACAAGATCGATCGCGGATAACCAAAGGAGCCAACAAAGAATATCAAGCATGTTCAAGGTGGCCACTTGGAGCTAACGAAGAGGAAAGAAAACCGAAGGACTTGGATCGTTTGGTGAGACTTCTTTCATAGTAGTTAGTTCATCTCTTTTAGTTTTGCTAGATAGGTTTATGGAAAGATCCGGGTTAAAGGTTATTCTAGCACCATGTTCTAATCGTTAGAAAAAATTTTGTTCCGCATTTGGCCATGGTAGTTGGCCGGGGCACTAGCGTAACCTTTCATGGTATCAGAGCCAGCCCATAAACCCTACACTAGCAAGTTTAAACAATGTTAAAACAACGAAACCGAAACAACTCCGTAACATTGAAACCAAACTTCAAGTTTCTGTCGATTTTACAGAGGCTTCAAAATTTTTTTTAAGCAAGTGCAGAGTGATCCTTTGACTGTGAGATGAACCCTGAACAAAAATGAATCAATTCTACCAAGTTTTGGCCGGCCATACCTTCAAAAAATCTGGCATCACCGGTTTTCTTGTGGTGGATTGCCTCGTGTTTTGGTCTGTGTTCTTATCTCGTGGAGTTTGGGTTTCAGGTGTTGTTTGTTTTTGCCCAAGTTTGATATTATGTTGTTTTTCAGTTTGGGGCAATTCGGAGTGTTTCGAAGTCGTTATATTTTAACAACTGTTTAATTGCTATCAGTACTTAGATTAGCATCTGCGACCGTGAATGTCATTTGATCGATAAACCCGTCTATCTGCTATATGTCCTTTTAGACGAGTTTGCGAACATGACATTCACGTTGATGTTCTGTGATTGTGTTGATATTATGGTTGGATTGTCGTGGTGGTTAGCCGGTGGTGCAATGATTTAGTACAGTTTTTATTCATTTGTACATTTGTTATTGCGGGGCGAGCGTCCGACATGTGGACTGCCATCTTTGCCGGATTGTATATTATTTGTTTGGGGCATGACCGGGTTGAGGTCGATGTCACCATTTGTACATATTTTTTTTCATTTTCTGTACTAGGATTAACGGTAGAGTGCACGAATAGTTGAGTTCTAGAAGGCAACAAGCCCGCATCTCATGGCGTTGAGACGGAGGGGGCTTCATTCTAGAATTGGCGGGCTATTCGCCGCACTCGTAGGGGATATAGGATTACCCACGGAGGGGCGCTCAAGTTACCGGATTCCGTGAAGTGCTGGGTGGCCCATTCACTTTGTTGAAGGGGGTTGCCTCACTTCTGGGATTGGCGGGTAACTTGCCGCGCTCGTAGGGGTCCAGGTTTTCATTGCACAAGCTATCCACACGACCGGAAAAAACCTGAGTGTAACGTTTTAGAAATCGTTTTGCGAATTTTCAGTTTTTAGGGTAAAATAGTCGGTGCTTTCCGTTTTAATCCGATTGTGATCAAACTTCTGTATAGACTTGACGGCACCTAGTTTAGCTAGAATGAAGCTAGTGCGCGGACTTTGGGGGTCAATTGGAAGTTTTGGTTCACATAGAATTTTTCCCTAATTAAAATATTATTTTAATTCTTTATTTGTGCACTTTATTAGTGGTAATTACTTTTTGGTTTGGGTTAATTACTACTAATATGTTTTTATGCTAAGTTAATCACTAGATTATGTTTTTAACCTTCTCACAAAAAATATCTAGATATTTGAGGTTTAAATTGAAATTTTAAAGAAAAGAAAATGATGACATAAATCTTTTTTGTTTTATTATGCAATTATTGAATTTTTCTTCTAGAATTTTCTACAAAATTCCACAAATCTCCACCTCTTTCAAGCTTGGCAGACCACTTATTCTTTGCTGCCCATTTTTGATTTCACCCGATTTCTTCATTTCAAGTCCAAATAAATCATCAAAAATCCAAATAAATTCATACAAACTCAAATATAATCATTTCCCTTCACTAAACTAGCTTGAATCTTCGTTCTAGTGAGGATTTTGGAGGCTAAAGTTTGGGATTTTCTAGTTTCAAGTTGTGTTTCTTTGAAGGTATAAATCCAAACCCTAATCTCTTTATGTGGTGTTAATACTTTAATTAGCTTATTTGATGTTTAAATTAAGCTTTTAATTTAATATTTAGAATTTCTAGTAAGGGTTTTGTTAATTAAATTAGGGTTTTGATTAGTGAAATGGTTAGTTGATAATTTTAGACAAATGAAAACTAAACCAAGTTGCTAATTTGTTAAATGATATTTTCCTAATTGGTTAATTAAGCTAATTAGAAAACTAAACTTTTAATAATCCTAATTAGGTGAGATTTAAAATTACAGTAATGGTTTGGATGGTTTAACCTTGCTATATTGTGATGTTTGCAAATTCTAGTTTTGGTAAAAACTTGTAGTTTTGTGCTAAAATGATATATGTTGCTTACTAGATTTCGGTAAGTTTTTGTGTGGGTTTCTTTTGACGTTGCGACGTTATTCATATTAGATTCCACGTTTATTTTTTTGTTGTGAATGCGCAATCGGTACGATCAGGGTCTAGATTTGGTAGTTATGTCGCTTTGCGTTCCTTGCTAGGGTCATGCCGATGTCGTTCGTGTCTTTGTGTAGCTATTGCTCTTGAGTTGGTTTCGTAGTGTCGCTACGCACGTTAGCCACTTGACGAACACTTGAGAGTACACATGGAGTTGGTGCATCGGTCAAACGTAGTTGGTACGTGTTATTGGTTGATTGCTAATATATATACTTGTTATATTGTTATATGCTTTCAGGATCGCAAGCGGGGACTTCGGGCGCTGCGAAGAAGGGAAAACGAGTTGTCGGCTTTACTTATCCAGGATGGTTGGTGAGTATATTTAACATCTATAGGGGGATCGCCCTCATGGCGTTATGCGTCTGGGATAGATCAAATGACATGACTATTAGTTAGAAGTATACGGATATTGATTGTGCATGTATACCTTTGTTGCTTATCTCATTTCCTTGTGTATGGACTTAGTATTAATGAGACACAACACCATTATTGACGGTTCATGTTTCATGAGCACTAATTGTATGCTACACACACACCGTCAATAATTGCCATGACACGCACAACACCTTTACATATGTGATATTGTATTGTTTAGGTATATTGAGACATGATCCATATTTCCTTTTGTGCATATGACATATAGCATACCTGTATACCTACATGCTTACACATATGCCTTGACATGCTTAGATGCTAGTTACCTATATACCTATATGGTATTGTACCATTAGTGATAGGTATATACACATATGAGACATAGCTACATGTACATCTCGCATACATACTTACACTTATACCTGGAGGGTATTACATCATTATTGATAGGTAGGTACACCTATCTTGCTATGCCAACATATTTACACATACCAGGCTATAGCTACATGTTCACCTTTATTTGATGTTGTATGGACTTGGAGAAATTAGGATCCGCATGATATATATATGAACTTGTTGCAGTTAAATAGCGGTTTTTCCTTTATATGCTAATATTACTGTTTCATGTTGCATATATTACATTCATGGATTTCATATGATGTTCTCTGATATTTTTACTCCTAAGTATATATAATAGTGGAATAGGACGTTGTTATATATTCCTATATATATATATATATATATATATATTAGTAGAATGGGACGCTAATATATATGTATTGATTCATGCATTTATACTTATTCATTACTTGATATTTTCTGGATTTGAGGACCGTGGTTGTTTCATGAAATTATGAATTATTTGAAAAAAAAACCGGTTTCTCTTGATATGATATTTCAGCAGCCACCATGAGATTTATCGGTTCTGATATATATATACGCCACGCGAGGAACGGAGGGAGCCGTGTGCGGGTACATGGTGGGGCCCGGAGGTACCCCGGGCAAGAATTTCGTGGAGCAGACGATGTGTTAGTGGGGGAACCATACCTACTGGTGACAGTATTTATGACTCGGCGGTTATCGTGGGGATACCGACGGGAGTCATGTACGTATGGATACGTCGAATTTCGAGTGTCAGAGCTGGGCACTCGAGTTTTTGGGATAGCATATGATACGTACCTATCAGGAGGCCAGTCGTGGTGACAGCACCTGATAGCTCAGTATTTATGTGTCGATGCTAGACACTTGTTTCATGATATTTTTGGGTGTCGATGTTGGACACTCACTTTATATGAAACTTACTCGATACTGGATATTGGATATATGAGATTTACTGGATATTGCACATTTAGGAAATATGAGGTTTACTTGATATTGCACATTTAGGATATATGAGACATACAGGATATAAGGGCCAATTTGGGGGCTGATTTGAGAAAATTTGGGATTTAGATTGTCTTGATGGACTTTGGTCCTACCACGAGGTCAGGATTCCGTGGGAATGACATGTTTTATCCCATATTCCGCATTTATTGTATTTGCATTGCTTTATGTATTCGTAGTATCTCACAGAGTACCTTTCATGACTGTTGCATTTACATACTGCTATTTTATATGCATTGCTACATGTATTAGTAGTACCTGATAGAGTACCTTACATGACTGTTGCATACATATTGCCATTTATTGCTTCATGTATTAGTTGTACCTGATAGAGTACCTTACATGACTGTTGCATACATATTAGCTTTTATTGCTACCAGCTTGCATGCATTTGTTTCGCGCTGTATGTGCATACTTGCGATTACCTGCATATGTTATTTACTATTCACGAGTTGACAACTCACCCCTGTTGTGCTAAAGTGTTTTGCAGGTAGTCCTAAGGGCAGTCGCGGCAGGCTTTTCTATCCATCGCATCATCTTTTGCGGCGGATACCGCTTCGGCTGACTGTGCGCAGTTTTGCTATAGGTGGGTTTTGCGGTTATCCGATGTTGCTTATTGTATATTCGTTGTATCCTGTACTCTCCATCTACCACTTTCATGTGTATGACTTAGAGACTTGATGTGTGGACGATATTGTATATTTTGGTGACTTGGATGTCTTTTATGCAGTTTTACTTAAATCGTCTTTTATTTCTTTGCTACGGCGTCATATATCTGTTGTGGTGGTTGTTTTCCGCCGTTGGGCGTGGATTTGCTCCCGTTTGGGATGCTTTACTTATATTTATATTGTACCCATTTTTGGGGTTAGTTTTTACAAAGGAGGTGCTGCCAAAATTTTTGAGAAAGTAAAGTTGGACTTTTAAAGAATTTGCACTTGAGATTTTCAAAAGTTTTAACAATGTTCTTATCACTTACTACTTTTGATGGTTTAGATTGCTGGGTTTTTGTCTTACTTAAATTGCGTTACGCCTGTAGACGTTGCGTAGTTTAAGGGCCGTCACGTGCCAAATTTCGGGTCGTGACAAAGTTGGTATCAGAGCGCTAGGTTTTACCTTTCGGAGTGTAGGATGACCTTGGTATGATGGAGTAGGTAGCTTAAGCAGAGTAACGTAGTGTGTGTATGTCCGCGGCATAATCACGATCACGGTACTTCGCCTAAAATGACCTAAGTACTAATTGCTTGAAATTTCTTCCTTGATGATACATATCCTTGTGATTCGATTTCCGTGTTCATATCGAATCTTATTTCCATTTATAGCCTTTGCCGCTGATGACCATGAGGACTCAGAGTGGTGCAGCGAGAGCCGAGGTCAGAGTTGACTCGTATGGGACGAGGACTGACCAGGATGGCATGCTCGTTACACAGGAGCAGATGGATCCACCTTCGATAGATCGTATCGTTAGGTTTTAGGTAGAGATGCAGGACTTGAAGCCATTCGAGCGTAGTGACAGGAGGTTGCCACCCCTGTTACCCAGTTATTCCTTACGATCAGCACACAGCATTGTGTTACTTACACGGCACCAGTGGACGCAGCCCTATTTGACGAGGAGCGTCTTTCCGAGACTTTGGGAGTTCGAGGACAGAGGAGGGCTCGTGCAGGTGTGACAGCCCAGAGACAGAGGTTCATTCGCCGTGACAGGTTTCGTTCACGTCGCGGGAGTAGCAGAGGCTTGGGACGAGAGATGTGTTAGCTAGATCAGCCGTTTGTTGTGTTAATTTCTGTCAGCGATTCTTTTGTTGCGCGACACGTATTTCAGTCGTGTGCCAATCGGATAGGAGATAGAGATTCGTCCGTCATTTTGATCCTTCTTGAGATGTTGGATTTGACGTTCTCCTGGGTACGGACTGGTTAGCTACGTGCTAGGCATCTGTTTCCCTCAATCAGAGCAAGGCTCTGTTTGAATTTCAAAAATTCAAATTTTGAAGCAATGCTTCAAATCCCGTGCATTGCGCGCAACGCGCCACGTGTCAGAAGTTGATACGTCAGCGCAGCGCCCAAGACAGCGTGCCCAATCAGAGCAAAGCTCTATTTAAAACAAAAATTAAAAGAAGCAACGCTTCAGTTGCGCAAGCGCTGCGCTGCGCGACACGTGTCAGCGCAGCTGCGCAAGCGCTGCGCTGCGCGACACGTGTCAGCGCAGCTGCGCAAGCGCAGTTGCGCAAGCACTGCGCTGCGCGACACGTGTCAGCGCAAACGCAGTTGCGCTGCGCTGTGCGCTGCGCGACACGTGTCAGCGCAGTTGCGCAAGCGCAGTACGCTGCGTGACACGTGTCAAGCGCTGGGGCATTTGCGCCAAACAGAATGAAAATTCTAGTAAGATCCTTCTGTTCTTGTTAAAACAAGAAGATTGTCTTCTGTAAAACAGAAGCTCTTGGATCAAAAATCTAACGGTGGGAAAAATTCCCCAAATCACTCAGAAAATGATCTCTTTAACAAACTTAACAAATCTATGGGCACTATATAAAGACCCCTAGACCCCAATTCAAATCATCATCAACATCGTGAGAGATCAAGAACTTCAAAACAGAGAGAACTCTGAAGAATTTTGAAAGAACTCAAGAAAAAGGTAAAAACCTTTATAAAATAGAAGAATTTCTTCTGAATAGATCATTGATCTAAGAACAAGATCAATGATCTTCATTAAAAAAAATAATAACAGTGCCTTGCACTTTTTATGAACCATTGGTTCTGGAATTTCAGAAAAATTCTTTTCTTGAATCCAAAATTGGATCAAGTTATTGAAACAATGCCTTACACTTGCAAAACTGCACTGTTGCGCTCCTGGGTTGGCGCAAACCACCAGAGAGCGCCACGTGTCAGCGGCGCAACAGCGCAGCACACTGACACAGCGCACTGCGCTGTTGCGCTCGGGCTCACCAGAGCGTGACACGTGTCACCTCCACATGCGCTTGCGCTCAAAGATTGGCGCAAAGCGCCTGACAAGCCAATATCAGAACAAATGCTTTGCATTATTCAAAAGGGACAGAGCCCAATTAAGAGGCCCAATGGACCAAAACAAATGCTCTGCATTATAAAAAAGGGACAGAGCACAATTAAAAAGGCCTAACAGGCCAGAATAAAATGCTATGCATTATTAAACAAGGGCAGAGCCCTAGTAAAGGCCTAATAGGCCAAATGCAAATAAAATGTTGAACATATTCCTAACTGGACTTAGCCCAATCATGGCCGTAAGTCCTCAAATTAAATTGACTGAGCACGGCTGCTCTCCTAAATCAATTTACATCCGGTTCGAGGGTACATCTCCGAACTCCTCTGACTCCTATCGTTGTAATCCTTCAACGACGTCAGAGAGGTGACGGGTCCCGACAGCAACACATCAACACGGACTGTAGGGTCCTTAAACTCATGGACATATGCGTCCTTAAACCAAGATACGGACTGTGGGGTCTTTAAACTCATGGACTTATGCGTCCTTAAACTAAGATACAGACCGTGGGGTCCTTAAACCCACGGACTTATGCGTCCTTAAACTAATGGACCGCAATGTCCTTAAACTACATATGGACCACCATGTCCCTAAACTGGAGATGGACCACCATGTCCCTAAACTGGAATATGGACCCCCATGTCCCTAAACTGGCAATGGACCACAATGTCCTTAAACTATCTGTGGACCACTATGTCCCTAAACTGGAACAATAGAGCCCCCAAATGCTCTTTTGTCGGATCCAAACGATCCCGTTAAGTTGATCTTAGTCTCAAATTGGACTAACGTATCCTTAACAAACGTTTAAGTTTCCTCAATATGGCTAACGTATCCTTAAACTAAAACACCAAACCCAAATCTAAGCAAATACGGATTTGGACTAATCCACGTCCTACGGGCGACGGCATAACTTAGTCTCCGTATACAATCCATGGGCATCCACAAACAAAACAAACACACACGACATGAAGTGAAATTCTGGAGAAGGAGAAAGTGGCTACCGCGATGCGGAAGAGCGTCCCCACAATCAAAAACCTCTCAAACGAGGAGGAATCTGACGAGGTCTGCTACATCGGCCACATCCGTCTAAACCTCCGATACATGGTGCCATAAATCAACTTGGCATCTTCAGAGAGGTAGACGGATAAAACCAAATACCATCTACCCTGAATCTCAGGCAAGACGTCCCCATGTCTTGGCCGCCATTCGGAGGGGAACAGATTCTGGCACGCCCGGTGGGACCTTTTCCTCTTTCCACTCAACACTTCGTGTGTCGTCTTCGCGAACGAATCGTGGTTTGTTAATGGTTGTTTTTGGATTTCAAGTTACTAAGATTTGGTCTTTTGCCTGGCGCAGAAATCAAGCATCAATGGCCTCAAATTGCTCGAACTGCTCGAAGTGCCAATGCAACCGACGCTCCACCTCACCTGGAGGTATAGCATATGGGCCTCAAGCGGCCTCCGTCCATACTATGCCTATGGAGAAAGTGACTCAGGCCACCACTGGCCTGTTTTTCGGGACCATGAACCCTCTTGCAAGCTTCACCCTGCCAATACCCGTACCGGAAGCTTCAAAGAAGTCGTTCTTCGATCGACTTGCTACTCCTACGGCCCCTCTCAACGGGTCGTCCAACTCCTCGATCTTCACCAGATTAAGTCTCAACTCCAAAGGTCCTACCAAAAAGCCCATGATACCTGAGAAGGCCATCCTAAAGAAGACGGCTGCTCCCGAAGTCGCCAAAGCGGCTTCTCCTGTCAAGGAGTCAGTCTTTTCAAGCCTGACTATTCCAGCTCCTGCCCCAGCTCGAGGATCTGTCTTTGACAGATTGAATATTGCCACTCAAAGGACGACCTCAGACTTTAAGAGGCTGGCACCAGCAGCACCTCATTCGGACAGGGGGCAAGTTGAAGCTGTCCCTATCGCCGAGCCAGTCCCAACGGCTCGTCATGCTCGACGTCGCCACTGGCGCCGAGTAAGGAAGGCTGGGGGCAACTCCCCCTCGGGGCTAACTCCACCTGCTCCAATGGTGGAAGTTGATGCTACTGTTCTAACTGGGAACAACTTCGAACCGTTAAGGAGGGTGCGTAAGAACTCTCCAACTGCTATGCTGAAAAGATCTCCTCCGCCTGCGGAGAGGGTTCTGGAAACGAAGCTGGAGCAGCCCCCTCAGCGGCTATCCTCCAAAATTTAGAAAGTCTGGCGGAGGGTTCAAGACTCCGTAATTGATCAAGGTCACTCTCGTCAGCAAAAAAGGGCGAAAGTGCAAGAAGAAAAGAACCGTCCGGACAAACAGCAAAGGACGACCACCACCAGGGTGCCTGCTGCAACGACCCCCTCAACTTCAACGGCCCATAAGAGAAGGAGGCCAGAGAAAATTCCCACGCCCGCGGCAAATGCCAAGGACAGCGAGCCCAAACGCCCTAGGTCTGGGGGCATGGTGGTTCATACCGTGTACATGGCGTCTGGTAAAGAGGACAGCCGTGCATCTACCGGTCATCGACCGCTTACACGGTCAGTGACCAAAGCTCAGGAGCAACAGCAAAAGCTCCAGGAGATGATGAACGCGATGGCCGCACTCACTGGGCCAAAAGAAAGCCCTGAAGCGTCCTCGGATGAACGTCAGGAGCAAGAAACTGACACTGAATTCCTTCGTCGGATATTGGAGAAGAAGGAAAAGGAGGCTGTTGAACAAGCAGCCAACATAAAGCGAATGGCCCTCCTGTTCCAAGACATGGTGGGAATGATGATCCAACAAGATCCTCCAGCTGAAGATCCCCTGATCGTCCTTGAAGACGATAGGGGAGAAACGTCAAATCCTCCACCAGCCCTGTCAACAGCCAAGGAGGAGACAATCTCCAAAGCTGACTTGGACAAATATATAGCCCAACAGATACGGGTTCATCATGCGACTGAAGCAGCCGGTCAGGTCGTAAAAACAGGACGACCATATCCGAGCTGGTATGATCAAATAAAGTACCCGCCGGGCTACACAATTCCCAAATTCCATGTCTATAAAGGGACGGGCAATCCCCACCAGCATATTGCCTAGTTCAGGGCACTTTGCGGCAATACCGGCGGTGATGATAAATTGTTGCTTCGCCAGTTCGTCGGCAGCTTGTCAGATACAGCATTCGAGTGGTATTCTGAGCTTCCAAACGACTCTATTAAGACATTTGCGGAGATGGAACTGCTGTTTACCCAGCGTTTTGCAAGCGCCAGCGAACGCACCCCGATGACGACATTGATTAATTCCAGGGTGAAGCCAGGCGAGACATGGGTCCAATATGCTATACGGTGGCGAAACTTATGGTCAAAATGCGAACAACGCATTGAAGAAGCGCGGTGGGTATGTTTGTGGGAACCCTTGATCCGCAAGCAACCATCTCGCAATTTATGATGTTCTTCAAGCCGACTACCTTCTAGGCCCTGATCAACAAGCTAGCGCAAATGGATCAGATGGGCCATAGACCTCCTCTTCCGAAGCCGGACTCCCGAAATAAGAAGGGGAAGGGGAAAGCGATCGTTGTCGCTAATGCTCAACAACAGCCGAGCAACTCGAAGCCGGTTGTTCATCAAAATAATATGCGTCCGCATGTACCCCTTGAGGAGAGGCTAGGACGTCCTTACTCGTTTCCCCGAGATAAAACGAGAAGATTATTCGAGCTGGCGTTGCGCAACCGACTCATAAATCTGCCGGATCCAAAACGTCCGTCGCGACCAAATGAAGTCAATGAGCCCAACTACTGCCCCTATCACCGAGAACTGGATCATCCGATCGAAGATTGCTACGTCTTCAAAAATTGGATTGAAGACCAGTACCAATAGGGCAAGTTCGCGTTGTTCGACAGATGGAAGGTGAATCCGCTGCAACCTCACGCCTCTAAAAGGATGAATATGCCGGGGGCAACGTGCTCTCTCGTTGAAGAAGCCCCATGGGAGGTTGTGCTGTCAGCCAAGACAAAGAGGATGCTGAACGATCTTCAAACATGCCCAGCGATCAGGTGGAAGAACCCGTTGGAACCGCAGGTCATTGAAGGGATGTTGAAGCCCCGTCCAACTCCAAAGACCGATGGTGGTGGCCCAAGCACTCACAACCAGCCGTCAAAATCTTCGAAGAAGAAGAAGAAGAAATCCAAGAAGCCTGTGAAGCTTGGCGACAAGCGCACGGACTTACAAAAACAAATTGAAGCACTGGAGGAATATAACCAGAAAGCACGGACTCCCATTACACTACATGAATTCCTCAACCACGTCTTTCAACTGGAAGACGAGGGAGAGAGTTCGTCGGATAAATCTGAGGAATACGTGGCGAGCTGTCATATGATCTCCCACTCGTTTACAGATGATGAGGAAATTCCTTGCACTGAAAAGCTGGGGGCAGATCCTAAACCGGAAATTCTGGGGCCATCGGATGAAACAATTGACGCATTCCTCAACGAACCTCTGTTGAAAAGTAAAGCTGATCGGGAACGCGAGACGGCTATATTCGAAAGGGCCAAGCGCCAGCGACTTGATGAATGAGCTGAGACGCTCCCGCTGGAGCAAAATACATCCACCGCGGATAAAAGCAAATTCAAGACGAGGAAAAGGTTTGCTAAGGCCATATCAATAGGCATGAAGCTACCATCCTCTGAAGGAAGCATTACTGGTGAAGTGGAAATGCACCCCTCCTACTGCTTGTATCATCGGAAGATTTCGCACCCCACCAAAGAGTGCAAAGCTTTCGATAGATGATGGCAAGGGTATGTTGCTCACCGACAACATTTTAAGCGGGAGAAGCGCAAAACTCGTCGGGAGCGGAAAAATACGACCGAAGGGCTTAACAGAACTACCGGCAATTGTCGCATGGTTAACGCCGGGGGATCACAAGTGCTTACATTCGGGAGCGATTCTGACAAGGAGCCGGCTCTTAGCCCCCCTTTAAAGAGTCCACCTCGGGAAAAGAAGAAGACCTCGGGAAAAGAAGAAGAGCAGAAGGTCTGTGAAAATATCAGGCTGCGTAATTGGACACTGCCCGAAAAGAATCTCGGACCCTCAAACAAAAAAGATAAAGGGAAAGAAAAGGTCTCTGAAGATATCGTCTTAGATGACCAAGTCATAGAAGAGCTAACTGCCAAGGACCCGCCACAGAGAAATAAGGTGGATTACAACGTCTTAGCGTATCTGAGGAAGCTACCCTCGCAGCTCAGCATTCTTGACGCCCTTTTACTATCAAAAGAGGCGAGAGATTCGTTAATCAAGGCACTATAGGAACTGGAACAATTCCAAGCTTTCCTGGCCGAAGAAAAGATGAAGGATGAATTGGAAGAAGTGCACACGGCCGATGTCACTTTTGGCGATGAAGACCTTCTCCTTGGGACGTGCAAACACAATCGCCCCCTCTATGTCTTAGGATACTGCCACGATATAAAGATAGGCAAAATCCTGATCGACAATGGATCCTCCGTTAATCTCCTCAATGTGCGGGTGTTAAAAGAAATCTGCATGAGCGTCCAACACCTTGCTCGGGACAAGATCACCATCTCCGGGTTCGACTCCTAATCATCAAGAACTCTTGGGTCTGTGATGCTGACGCTACGCTTTGGAATACTCGTCACGGATATTAAGTTCCACGTCATAGACGCTAAGACATGCTACAATGCTCTGCTCGGCCGACCATGATTACACGAGTACAACATCATCCCTTCTACACAACATCAGTGTATGAAGTATTTTAAGGATGGTCTCGAGTATAACGTGATGGGAGAACTGAATCCGTTTTCCGTGAACGAAGTCCACAAATATGAAAATGCCAAATACTTCTTATCGGATTTCGAAGACATGGAGAGGTGTCACAAGCCGGAGAATAAGGCTAACGCCACCATCCCTGTCTTCGGCAGTGATACCGAGGAGGAAGAGGAGATAGTTTATTCGGGTCCGCCCCAATACAACAAGCCGGGACCATCTGCTCCTACGTTGATCTTTGGTAGCGACTTGGAAGATGAGGTCCATGCTGTGTTCTCTGCTCGGCCTTCAATACAAACGTCCGCTGACGAAGAGCAAAGTCTGCAAGTCGCCATGGTTCCACTTAAACACCATAAAGAACTGGATGCACTTGATATCTACAGTGTAGAGGAGCTGCGGACGTTCTATATCTCTCCCAGGCGAGAAGGCGAAAAAGCAATTCTATTCTACCGCTCTGAAGAAAACAAAGTGGAGAAAGAAACCTGGCACAGTGTGGATCCTATGCTTGACAGGCTTCAGCCCATCCGTCTCCCCAGATATTATACAAAAGGCTTGAAGAGACTGCTAAAGCGCCAGGGGATATCCTTTAAACAGGCCGCTCGAAAAGCCAAGTTCTATGACAAGATCTGGAACGTTCCCGGGACTCAGCACAAGTTGCCTAACGGGAGAATAGAAACAATCGGGCTTGGATACATTCGGTCCAAGAAACGAGAGCTACTCCACGGTTGCTACGTCGTGCATGACTTCGATAAAGAAGCGGATGCTAAATGAGAAGATGTTAATCCTGAACCAGTAAAAGTTCTCGATGCAAAAGTGCCCAGTCCGTCGTTCGAAGAGCAAATGGACAAGCTTATAAGGGAAGCTGGTCAAAAAGTCAGAGACGATCATAACCGCGAAATGACCATCTACGAGAAAGCCAAAGCGCAATGCCTCCTCCAACAAGCTGTGAAAGATGAAAATGCCGCTCCCTGTCAACCTTTTATAAAGAAGGCTCGACGCAGAGGCAGAAATAAGTCGAAACGCGAAAAAGACGCTCAGCAGCAACAAAGCGGGACTAAGAGATCACGCGATAGGGAATCGAGTGGTTCCGATCTATCCCTCATGAAGAAAATGGGTCGAGCGTACTCTTTTCTTCGGGACAAGACGAAGAAAATACTTGACCTCGCTCTAAAACATCAGATGCTTACACTGCCGGAGTCTAAATACCCCGAACAAGTAAGCGAAGTCTCTCACCCGAACTATTGCTTTTATCACCGAGTAATAGGGCACCCTCTCGAAGACTGCTTCACCTTTAAGAATTGGGTCGAAGATTAGTATCAGCTCGGCAAGTTCGCTCTGTATGACAACTGGAGGGTAACGTCGCCACAGAAGCACGAACCCAAAACCACGAGAGCAGAACCAGTTACACATTGGGCTTGGAAGCGAATTCGTACTTGTCATATGATAACGATATCAAAAGAAGAACCCGAGAATATGGATGACCTTCCCTGGTGCTTCGAAAACAGCGACGATGAGGTGATCTCAGAATTTTCACCAGCGCCAAAAGAGCTAGAAGATGGAATCATACCACCGCGAAAATGACCCGCGACCGACATTCATTAGTGAGCTGCTGTCTGAAGAAAGGGTGGCTGCGTTAAAAGACGTGCTGGTACGGCATAGAGATTGCTTCGCATGGAACTATTCCAAAATGCCGGGACTAGATCCAGAAATTGCCGTGCACAACTTGGTGATATCCCCGGACGTCAAGCCAGTCAAACAGGCACCGAGGAGGATGCGGCTCGAGCTTGAGATGAGTATCAATGCCGAGGTCAAGAAGTTAATCGACTCTGGCTTTATCCAGGAGGTTCAATATCCTGAATGGATCGCCAACATCGTCCCCATGATGAAGAAAAATGGGACGGTGCGCATATGCGTGGACTTCCGGGATCTCAATAAAGCTTGCCCGAAAGACGATTTCCCAGTGCTAGTCACCGAACTGATGATAGACAATACGTCCACTCATGAGGTTTTCTCCTTCATGGACGGCTCATCAGGGTATAATCAAATAAAGATGCATCCCGAAGATCAGAAGCACACCGCCTTCAGGACTCCGCTAATTATATTCTGCTACAAGGTGATGCCCTTCGGTCTAAAGAACGCCGGTGCCAACTATCAGAGGGCCATGACAAAGATCTTCGATGACCTCATACATGAAATCGTCGAATGTTATATCGACGATCTCGTGGTTAAAAGCAAATCATACGAGGAACA
This sequence comes from Agapanthus africanus, assembly GCA_030015575.1. Taxonomy (NCBI): domain Eukaryota; kingdom Viridiplantae; phylum Streptophyta; class Magnoliopsida; order Asparagales; family Amaryllidaceae; genus Agapanthus; species Agapanthus africanus. Next base: position 598,276,760 of record CM057341.1, read on the forward strand.
TCTCGAGCATCTGAAGACCGTATTTCAACGTCTTCGACAATACAACTTGAAGATGAACCTTCTCAAGTGTGCATTCGGAGTTTCCTCAGGCAAATTCCTGGGATTCATCGTCCGACACCGAGGTATTGAGATAGATCCGTCAAAGATCAAAGCGATCATGGAAATGCCTCCGCCAAGGAATCTCAAACATCTGCGGTCTCTCCAAGGAAAGCTCGCGTATATACGGCGATTTATAGCCAACCTTTCAGGCAAGTGCTATCCTTACAGCCACCTGATGAAGAAGGGAACCCCGTTCGTCTGGGATCATAAATGCCAAGACGCGCTGGACAAAATCAAGCAGTACCGCCAGAATCCGCCAGTATTGGCTGCTCCGATCAAGGGAGATCCCCTCATTCTTTATAAAACCGCCCTAGAAGATGCCTTAGGCGCATTATGGGCGCAAGAGAACGACCAAGGGAAGGAAAGAGCACTCTACTACTTAAGTTGAGTTCTACTGGGGGCAGAAAGCAACTACTCCCCTATTGAAAAACATTGCCTGGCGTTGATCTTCGCGATAACAAAGCTCAGACACTAAGCTTTGGTGCATGAGGTCCGTCTCATTTTGAAGGTGGACCCTCTTAAATATATGATGTCGAAGGCCATATTGATGGGGCGACTCGCTAAATGGGCTCTACTCTTGATGGAGTTCTCGATAACGTATCAACCTCTCAAGGCAGTGAAAGGCCAGGCTATCACCGACTTCCTCGCTGAGCATCCGATACCCGCCGATTCTTCTTTGAATTGCGATCTTCCGGACGAACATGCATTTGATGCGATCGACGGTGGTGATACCCGATGGGAGCTTTATTTCGATGGAGCATCTTCCGTGTAGAAGCGCAAACAAAGTACCCCTATAATCAAATCGGGGGTAGGACTCATCTTTGTAACTCCACAAGGAGAGATAATGCGCTTTGCTTTCTCCCTAACAGAACCGAAGACAAACAATGAAGCCGAATACGAAGCTTTAATAGCAGGCCTCGAGATCGCCATTGACATAGGAATTGAAAACCTCCTCATATACGGAGACTCCCAGTTGGTCGTTAGTCAAGTAAACGGCGACTACCAAACGTGCAAACCAGAGCTGGTGAAGTACGGCGAAAAGGTGCAACAATTGTTGACCCAAATTCCCTCCTACACTTTGGAAAACATACCGCGCGCAGAAAACAGCAAAGCGGACGCATTAGCCAAGCTCGCTAAAGAACTGGCTGACGAGAACCTCGATGACGTCAGAATTGTGGTGCAAAGCCGTCGGGTGCTTGCCCCAGCAGAAATATCTCCGGAATCATCTGAAGAAAAAGGAGCGACTGAGCAGACGACCCTGCAAATAAAAGACCGGGAAAAGGCTGAGGATTGGAGAGAAGTCTTTATAGACTACTTCAAATACCGTCGAACGCCCGAAGATGCGTCCTCAAGACATCAGCTTATGAAACTAGCTCTGTCTTTCGCCTTCGTCAATGATACTCTGTACAAGAGGTCGTTTGATTCTCTATGGTTGAGATGTCTGGGACCTGAAGAGGCAAAAAGAGTCATTCAGGAAGTTCACGACGGACTCTGCGGTTCTCACCAAGCAGGCCCAAAGATGAAGTTGAAGATTAAATGGATAGGTTACTACTGGCCCACGATGATTCAGCACTGCCTCGAATATGCGAAGCAATACCACTCGTGCCAAATTCATGGGGACTTCATCCACCAGCATCCAAATCCACTACATCCAACGGTGGCTAGCTGGCCATTCGAAATGTAGGGAACTGACATAATCGGCTCCATCGAACCAGCATCGTCTAGAGGACATCGTTTCATCCTGGCGACGACTGACTACTTCTCCAAATGGGCATAATCATACCTTTGAGAGAAGTGAAGACGGAGAATATCCTCCATTTCTTCAAGACGCACGTCATATATCGGTTTGGAACTCCGCGACGGATCATCTCCGATAACGGGCCAGCTTACAGAAGCCACAAGATCAGTCGCTTCGCGCAACAACACAATATAGACTGGAGATATTCCTCGGTTTATAATCCGCGAGCTAACGGTCTAGCTGAGGCCTTCAACAAGACCTTGACAAAGATCATGAAGAAAACGGTGTCCCGAAATAAGAAGGACTGGCATGAGAGGCTGCAAGAGGCTCTTTGGGCATATCGAACTACGTTCAAGACGGCCACGAACGCAACGCCATATGCATTGGTATTCGGTACAGAAGCAGTACTCCCCCTCGAGATAGAGTTACCCTCACTACGAGTGGCAGTCCACTACGAGCTGGCGGATGAAGAAAATGCTCACCTTCGGCTTGAGGAACTTGATGCCCTTGATGAAACCCGGCTCATAGCGCAACAAAATCTGGAGGCCTATAAAGCAAAGATGACGCGCTCATATGAAAGATCAACCCGGCCGAGGACGTTCCGCCAAGGCGAACTCGTGCTAGTGGTCAAGAGGCCTATGATCCCCAATCGTGCCAAGCGGGGAAAATTCAAGCCAAACTATGAAGGCCCGTACATCATAGACAAGGTCTACCAGGGTGGAGCTTATCTACTCATGGATATGCACGGTGAAAGGCTTTTCAGGCCAATAAATGGTCGCTTCCTAAAGAAATACTACGCTTAGCGAGTTACCGCCTAGGTCAATGATAGATGACGACGACTATGTCCGCTCGCTATCTTCCTTAGCTCAAACATTATAAGCAGTAGCCAGCCTTCTCCTGGATGGACCGAAACGTCCTTAAACTAATGGCAGACCGAAACGTCCTTAAACTAATGGCGGACCGAAACGTCCTTAAACTAACGAAGGACCGAAACGTCCTTAAACTAATGGCGGACCGAAACGTCCTTAAACTAACGAAGGACCGAAACGTCTTTAAACTACTACCGCAGCATCCTTAGGCTGACGAGATAAAAAAAAATATAAAAAAAAATATATATATAAAAAATAATATAATAAACGGTATGTCCATAAGCAAAATAGGGCACGGATGAAAACCCGAAAGGGCTCCATGAGTAAAAACAGCAGGGCTACCGGCGAGTGTTCGTGAAAACCCGAAAAGGCGCGACCTCGTAAAAAAAGAGAGAATAAAAAGAAAAAAAAAAGGTATGTCCATAAGCAAAATGGGCACGAATGAAAACCCGAAAGGGTTCCGTGAGTAAAAACAGCAGGACTACCGGCGAGTGTTTGTGAAAACCTGAAAGGGCGCAACCTCGTTAAAGGACACTTACAGGGTCCTCTCGACCTTGTAAGGAGAAACTACCCGCGTGAGATCCTTATGACTCACAAGGGAGCAACCCACTTAGGGAATCCTCACGATTCCTAAGGAGAAAATACACTTGCAAGATCCTCACGACTCGTAAGGAGAACTCTCTTATGGGACCCTCACAGCTCATAAGATTTGAAAGTCTTAAGTTACAGAGACCTAAACCTGTGCTTAAGCAACCCCCACAACCTTCGATATTGCCCTACAAGTGGCTCAATACTGACCCTTGTATACAATCCACGTGCGCGAATAAACATTTCCCTAACCAAGTCCCATCCGTGACTGGGGATATGTACGCATGATGAATAACCCTTATAAGTCCTCTCGACTTATAAGGAGAAAACCCTCTTGCAGGATCCTTACGACTTACAGAGGAAAATACACTCAGGAATCCTCACGATTCCTAAGGAGAAAATACACCTACAAGATCCTCACGACTTGTAGGGAGAAATACCTTTGTGGGACCCTTACGGCTCATGAAGTCAAAAGCCTTAGTCAGCAGGACCTTAACCCTGTTTGCTAAGCCACCTTTGTTCGACATCGACAGAGGCAAATGATGATTCTCTCCTGGCAATATCCCAGTTGTAGCGGTGCTGATGCCGAAATCGGTGTCTAATTTCAGGTTTACGGTGAAAAGCCAGCAAGCCGCACATGCATACGAAATAGCCGAAATGATGGGGCAGCTTGCAATAAAAAGCAGCAAGTAAAAAAAACGTATGCATGCAAAATAGCCGAAATGATTGGGCAACTCGCAATAAAAAGAAGTGAGTAAAAATAAAATAAACAGCCGAAATGATTGGGCACCGCGAAAAATAGCCGAAATGATTGAGCTATCGCGACCTTCGCGATATAAAAGCTGAAATGATAGAGCATCGCGGAAATAAAACAATAAAAATGAATGAAACCTTTGCCCTACAGTTGAGATCACATCGATCCCTGTATACAATCTAAGGGCACAAACAAAGAGGGAACCACACCTTCCCAACAGGCTCCGCCAGAAATCTAAGCCAAATCTCGACGGTTCGCCAACAGCCTAGAGAAAACCGTGACATTCGTCTCGATACAGCAGACGCAGTGCCAACAAACGAAGCGAATTCCTTGCTTCACGGTTTTGACAGTAACTTATATAAAACCTGAAAGACCACCACAGATCAGTTCAACTCCAGGGAAACAAGTGTCCTTGACGAGAAAATCCTGATTCGCGTCGACCCGCAGAGAAACCAGTGTCTCCGCGAGAAATTCCCGATTCGTTTCAACCCCAAAGAAACCAGTGTCTTCGGCAAAATCCTTCGACTCAGGGAAACCAGTGTCCTTGACGAGAAAATCCTGATTCGCGTCGACTCGCAGAGAAACTAGCGTCTCCGCAGGAATACATCGATTCATTTCAACCCCAGGGAAACAAGTGTCCTTGGCAAACTCCTCAACTCAGGGAAACTAGTGTCCTTAATAAGAGTCTCCTGATTCGCGTCGGCTCGCAGAGAAACCAGTGTCTCCGCGAGAAATTCCCGATTCGTTTCGACCCCGAAGAAACCAGTGTCTTTGGCAAAACCCATCAACTCAGGGAAACCAGTGTCCTTGACGAGAAAATCCTGATTCGCGTCGACCCGTAGAGAAACTAGCGTCTCCGCAGGAATACATCGATTCGTTTCAACCCCAGGGAAACAAGTGTCCTTGGTAAACTCCTCAACTCAGGGAAACTAGCGTACTTGATGAGAGCCTCCTGATTCGCGTCGGCTTTAGAGAAACCAGTGTCTCCGCGAGAAAGTCCCGATTCGTTTCGACCCCGAAGAAACCAGTTTCTTTGGCAAAATCCTTCGACTCAGGGAAACCAGTGTCCTTGACGAGAAAATCTTGATTCGCGTCGACCCGCAGAGAAACTAGCGTCTCTGCAGGAATACATCGATTCGTTTCAACCCCAGGGAAACAAGTGTCCTTGGCAAACTCCTCAACTCAGGGAAACTAGCGTCCTTGATGAGAGCCTCCTGATTCGCGTCGGCTCGCAGAGAAACCAGTGTCTCCGCGAGAAATTCCCGATTCGTTTCGACCCCGAAGAAACCAGTGTCTTCGGCAAAATCCTTCAACTCAGGGAAACCAGTGTCCTTAACGAGAAAATCCTGATTCGCGTCGACCCGCAGAGAAACTAGCGTCTCCGCAGGAATGCATCGATTCGTTTCAACCCCAGGAAAACAAGTGTCCTTGGCAAATACCTCAACTCAGGGAAACTAGCGTCCTTGATGAGAGCCTCCTGATTCGCGCCGGCTCGCAGAGAAACCAGTGTCTCGACGAGAAATTCCCGATTCGTCTCAACTTGCAAGATAAAGCCTCAGGCAGCAGGGATTAAAAAACTTGTTTCCTGAGCACTGGGACCCTCCAAGTCGGTCTAAAACGGTCTCTTGCATACTATTCATGGGTCTCACTCTCCAAAGTCGAATTTCGACAAGGAGGGAAACAACTGCTTACGGGTCCTCTCGACTCGTAAGAGGGAAAATTCTCTTATAAGATCCTTACGACTTATAAGAGAAAACGCACTTAGGAATCCTCACGATTCCTAAGGAGAAAATACACCTACGAGATCCTCTCGATCCGTAGGGAGAAAAGTCTCTATGAGACCCTCACGGCTCATAGAGTTGAAAAGTCTTAGGCGGCAGATCTGAACCTGCGGCCTAAGCCATCGCTATTTCTTGCAAAAAAAACTAAGATGTTTACTCTATTATCTGTCAACCGTATTTATTAAGACAGTACGCTGATAATAAGAGAAAGGGAGAAAGCAAAAGAGCATACAAGACATTGCAAAGAAAAAGTGTGTATCTTTATTTATTAATTCAATCAAGTACAAGGTGAATCGTACAAAAGAATAAAGAATGGATACATATTATTTGAAAAAGAAAATTTTTACAAGTATATTGATACAAAGGCAGCTACTGGAAAGGAAGCTTCTTAAATAGCCCTATCAGTTGTTCGCACACTTCCTTCCATGCCTTTTCCTGATCGGCCACCACCGCCAGTTCTGCCTCTACTTGAGCCCGTTGCTGCAAGAGGGATTCAAGCTGCTCCCCAACGGTCTGCTGAGCTGCTTCGCGGCCTTGGGCATTACTCTCGGCAGCGTCGAGTTTCTGCTTCAAGTTCAGCCCATTTGAGATGCGTTCCAGGAGACCCTCGAAGATAGCCTTCACCTGGGCAGCGTTCGCCTCAACTTCAGCACGTAGGCGAGCAGTCTCGCTTGAAGATTCTTGACATTCCCTCAGCCTTAAAGCCGCTTCTTGTTCCAAGTGGTGGACGTAAGAAGTGCTTTGCTCAATCCACGCTGCTCTTTGATGGCTTGCGGCTAAGGTCTCGGGAGCAGGGCGCATGAACTCCAGTTGATGCAGGCGAGCCTCGATCTCCATGCAGTGATTAACCTAAGACGCAACGATGCCCTCGTTATGGAAGTTTATGAGTATCACCAGCAATGGGTTGACCGCCGTAGAAAAATCTGCGGCAGACGTAGGAGTCTCGACGTTGAGTTCCTTAATGTAGTCGCTCAACATGCGCAGACTATTCGCGGTGCCTTTCGAGGACGGACGTCTTAGGAAAGGGCCTGCCGACATTGTGACACGAGACTCGAAAGGCGCCGAGATCGGAACGACAGCTGAAAAAACAAGATACGATTAGATGACAGTTTAAGAAATACAAAAAAAAGGTTATCAATTCGATAGTTTGCTATACCGGCTGCAGCAGGTGGCAAGGCCGGAAGGGCCGGTGGCACGGCCGATCTTTCATCCCTTCCTTCGATTTGTAGCACTGCAATCAGGACGGGAGAAAGTTAGAAATAATTCCATCACTGAAAAAGAAAGATATCAGTCGGAAACTATACTCACCAGCACCAGTAGAGGAAGAAGCGAGTTCAGATGGGAAGGAGAAGTGTGAGAGCAACACCAGATAGAGATGGTCAAAAAGCACTCCTGAAAAGACACAACAGTACGACTTTAGTACATAAATTATGCGTTTGAAAGATAAAACTAATAAGTTGCAAACCAATACCTTCCAACATCTTTGATGGTACAAGGGAGGGCTGAGAGGTGACCACCGCCAAGGCAGTAGTTGACGGCGCTCCCTCGAGCAATGGAGCATCGGCACTGGCCGCACCTGCGTTAAAAACAAGGATAAACCTGTCAGGAAAGATTGCAAGATAAAGAAAAAAGGACAGTAATCCAAAATTTACCTGATGAGCCTCCAGCCGAGACGAAGGCGTCTCCCTCCTCCATCGACATAAGTCCACCACCCGTGGCCTCATCCCCAGACTCTACGGGGGCCGTCGTCGTGCTCGCGAGGCCAGGAGACGGCGGAGGGCCGTAGGCGGGGAGAGCAATGATCGGAGCATTGCCAGACTCTTGAGAAAGACCGGTCGGCTCGTCCTCAGGAATCATGCCCACCTCACCCGCTACTCCCTCGGGCTCAGCAGTCACGGCCGTTTCGTCCACTGTTGCCATGGGGTCATCGGTCTCAGGCGCTCCATCCGCTGCTGCCTCGGGCTCGGCATCGGCCACCTTCTCAGGCATAGTGGACGTGAGCATTTCGTCAGCCACTAGCTCGGGCCCGGCAATCCCGGTTGTGTCGTCCGCCATCGGCTTGGGTTCGACCAATACCTCTTCCTCTGGCCCCTCAAGTTCGACGGTTTTCGCCTCCCCCTCGGTTGGACTTGGCCCTGCAAGACAGAATATATAAGAACCGATAGATTTATAATTCTTACAACAAAATTTTGAAAGATATATTACCTGAGGTGGACTTATCGTTAGCCTCCCTATTTGCGCGCACCGCCTGTCTGTGAGTTGTAGACAAAGCGATCGGGGGCTCTTCCGAGAGAGTATCAGCACGAGGGACAGTGCTTGGGCCTGCTCCCACGGCCAAAGCAGCCCTGTGTGCCTTCGCCTCGCGCCTCAACCGCTTCCTCTCCTCCCGGGTCGTCGCGACGGACCTCTTCGACGCTTCCTTCATCAAGGTGTCGTCGTCTTCGTTTAGAGTTGCCTCCAGATCCTTCAAGGCATCTCTCATCGGCTCTTCAAGTCGGGTCTCTCGCGGTAGCTCCGAAGAGACCGAAACATCAATGGCTGGCCCGGGAAGAGTCTCTACGTCACTGTGCGGGACCGGCATTGTGGTTCCTGTGATGAGAAAAAGAAAGGGTCAGATCGACCATAATGAAAAGAGAATAAAGACTTAATGAATCGAAACGTACTGAGGCCTACGGATGCCCTGAGTCGTTCTTCCTCTTGAAAAGTCTTGAGGGAAGCAGCGATGGCTTCTTCAGTAGTGATGCCTGTTTGAAGAAAAAGAAAAGAAAAGCATTAGTCAAAGACAAAGATAAAAGTACAATGCAATAAAAAAGGCGACTAGTAATTACCCGATTGTGCAAGCTTGGCTAGCCATGCGTCGCGCCTTGCTAATCGCTCTGAGGCTGCGATGGCGGCCGCCAGATCAGTGTCATCTGGTGGCATAACCAATCCTCTATTGGTTCCGTACTCGACCAAGCCCTCGCTATAGGGAGTGTGAGGTTCCTGACCAAACGCAACGTCAGCGGAGAAGAGCGACTTCTTCCTCTTCTGCCCACCGGCCCTGTGTGCACCCGGGATCGACTTGCGCTTTGCAGGCACCTTGGGGTGGCGGGTCCCGATGTCCGTGCCCATACCAGACTCCGGCGAAGCCACAACTACTGTCTCCACTGGAGCACAGGGCGCTGGTGGCGCATCCGCAGTATCAGGAAGCGGCAATCCGCGCGGAGGACTCTGCACACGCGGTGGTCCGGCTCTAGCATCTTTCAGCGGAGGAACTACCGGGGTCCTTGGCACCAGAGGAGCTTTGCGGTCGTTGCCGGGAGGCACACCCTTACGGTCGACCAGCAATCGCTTTTCTTTCTTTATAACGGCGCCCGTCGAATGATTGTACCATTCTGTATATGCATTGAGGAGTCATGGGGCGCAAGCCGGCTCGCTGATAAAAAAGTGAGAACCCGTATTCAGACGCATGAAGTGATGCAGCACGCTCTCCATCCCTTCGTCAGTAGCAGCAGGTTCCAGTAGGAAAGCCTCCAATGGTACCCTTTGATTGTAGCTCAGTTGTTGGGCGAAACGATGTGGGTTGTATCTCATGAAAATCGCCGCACCGTTCTTCCTAAACACCAGGAAGCCCGGTCCGATAGAATATAGATGGAGGGTCTCCCGGGCCGTCAAAACTGAGCACCCATCTTTGAAAGTGTCTTGCAATGGCCGCACTGTGGTGGTAGATGCCTTTTCAATAGTCAGCACTTTGTCAATGAAAGACATCCCGTCTCCAACGGTGTGGGGGAGAAGGAGCAAACCCCTGGCATTCTGTGGCGATGGAGTCACAATTGAGGCGCCAATCAGTCGTATAATTCGAGGGAAGCTGCACCTGTCATAGATCGAGGGCCTTTTGTGCATACCGAAGACGCCCAATGTATGTAGCTCGAGCCATGATACGAAATAGTGCATCGGGAAGATCACGTGCAGTACCCCAGGCTCATTAGCATCCGCCGCTTGACTGAGGCCATGATACAGGTGTGCCAAGCCGGCGATCCCAACAGCCACTTTTACCCCAATGGTCATCCGGTGAGCTGGGTAAAAGACAGAGGGCCACATATGGAGAGAATGCATCGGGAGCGCAAACCAACTCAGCCATAGCCCAAGAAATCCTAAGAAGAAGGCTTCCTCGTCCATCCCGGAGGCTGCAACTTCCGTAAAAGACACAATTGGGGAGTTAGGAAGGAAAAAACCCTTTTTGTCTATTTCCTTCGCCGGCAGGTTGTCCAAACCTAGACCGAAAGGGTCATCAAGTGTGGCAAACTTAGCAGCTTCTGCCGAGAGGACGTTTGGGTGAAGGAATCGAGCGAAGAAATCCTCGAAGCTAACTCCGCGGCTCCCACGTTCGATAAAAAGGGCCTTATAGATGCTCAACACTTTGATCAAACTTGGAAATTGATGTTGAACAGCATTCTCCGGAGTGAGGCCCCTTATTGCTGGCTTAGCACCGAAGACATATTCGTCTGTAGGAAGCAACTCCTCATAGTGCTCCCCTATAACCGGTAAACCGGAGACCTCCGTGAATTCCTCCAAAGAAATCGACACTTCCCGGTCCATTGCGAGGAAAGTGTGAGTAGGGATGTTCCACTGCTCCAAAAAGGCCTTAAACCACCAGGTGGGAAGCGTGGGATATTGGAAGAGGGAAACATAAATTGTAGTGTACAACCCTAGCCTTATCAACTGCGACTTCTTCGCCGACAGAATGTAGCGAGCCCATGGCAGATAGCCGATCGGATGGCGGGGGATCATACCTATGTTATATGATTGCCCCCAAGGTCGCGCCTCGCCATGACAAATACGGCGTCCCAGGATATCCAAAACCATAGGACGCTGAACCGGAATTGCATCTATAGCAGGATGAAGAAAGCCCTTTGAAGTCCAAACGACCATCTCCACGGCATACTGCACCGGGGGTGGGCTGGCATAGTGGATCACCGTAATAGGCTCTGATGGTACTGCGCACGAAAAGCTCTGTCGACCCATGATAATTTGGTTGTACCACGACCCCCAAAGGTGAAGATTCTTATATTCCGGGTCGTGTTCCCTGATCATAGCTAGGACCTCACGGTCTATGGGTGCTTCGGGGAATCCTTCCTCCAAACGAACAAACGGGAATGAAGTATTGAAAGACATGTTCACTGCAAGGGGACAAAATTAGCCGTTAGTGTTGTAATTTCAAATTTTTTTTTAATTAATTAATTAATTAAATTAAAAATTAATTAAAATTAAATTAAAATTAATTACACCGCACTGCAATGCAGTGGGTTGGGGACCAAAGGGGGACCCACAAAATCTGGATGACAATGCATCAGTTAATAAGACAACCCCATCATTAGATGAGACTGTCAGTTAATCCCCAAGAGAATATTCTCATTAATAATAAAAATCCCTAGAGACAAGGAGAAAATCTCCTCTTTCAGAGCAAAGCTCCGTCACAGAGTGACACTTGTCAAACTCTGGTCTCAGGGGAATAAAATTCCTTAAAAGAGCATAGCTCTGTGATAATGATGAGAAAATCTATTAAAAGAAAAAATTTCTTTAAACTCCTAAAGATTAAAATTTTTGGGATCCTAAAGATCCATGAAAACTCTTAGGAGTTCTTCATTTTTTTAGATCAAAAAGATCTACATTTGGTCCATGAGCAAAGCTCTGTTCATGGGTTAAAAACTGTCACGACCCGAAAGTACGAAAAGTGACCGGCACTTAGATTACGAAGCGTCTAGAGGCGCCACGTAACCTAAGTAAGCCGAAGCCCAGAAATCTAAACCATAGAAGAAGAAGAAGAAGAAAAAGAAAACAAGTTTAAAAGAATCAGCAAATTTCCCAAAAAGAATAGATGTGCCAGCAAGCTGCCAGGGAAACCTGTACACCGAACCTGTAATAAAATTTGGCACAACGGGGGTGAGTTGCCAACTCGTGAGTAGAAGACATCTACGAAAAGAAATCGAATGCACGACGCTATCCTAGGTCATAATATTACACTATTATATCCCAATCATCTAGTAATGGCAGGGTAAAACTACGTCTAAATGCAGATACTCCGTGCTCGTGTCAGTGCCTCATATAATACTATGTCATATGAATGGATATGCATGCATCATGAATATAGAATAACCAATCCTGAAAGCCAGAAATATCTGCATAAGAAATCTTTAGCTGTTATCATAGTAAAATGTGTATAGGAATCTGAAATCTCAATAATGAAATCCATGGAAATCCGTGTCAAGCATCGACACAAACATGTAAACCTCAAGTCTCATAGTCTCAATACCTCGGGCTCCGTCGGTCCGGATCGGCCCCTATCATCAAATCTCACGACAACGGTCGGTATCCTCCGGATATCCGCCGCGCCAGACATCACCGGTAGGTAGCCTTCCCCTGCCAGGCTCATCGTCTACAACTCGATCTTCTTACCCCGGGGTACCATACCGGGCCCACCATGTACCCGAGACGGTTCATCCACTCCTCGAATCGGGTCTCGAAATCCATCAGAAAACATGAAATCTCATGGTGGACGACACATACATCACGAGAAAACCGCATCTTATGTTTTTTTTAAAAAGAGAGGAGGAGGAGAGAGAGAAGTTTTTACATATTCTTGCGGTTTTCCCCAAAATCCAGAAATCTCATAGAAATCCAAATCTCAAAATCATGAATAACTATATGATAAGTGTCGGCATATGCCCATAATACTGCATGATAACATGAAAATATGAATGCATGAATGTCTAAGCAATAAATATCATGTCTGTACTAATGTCAGAGAATAATCACAATATTATAGCGGTCTAGTTGTTAACTGATTCTATCCATAAAAGACAATATGATCTAAAGTGTACGTGACATAGCAATTACCGATGATGATGTGTGTGAGCCGGCAAATAAGTGTGCGTGGAGTATGCGCATCATCGGTAATAGTGCTAGTGTCCTAACATGTAAAGTTTATACTGATTATAGCAACATATAAAAGAACATGAACCATGATGATTACAGTATTAATGCAAGACAGATGTGCATTATCCACCCCTCTGCGACATACGAGAACAACTATCACTATATGAATCGAACCTAAACTAGTGTCCATCTAACCTCCTAAGGAACTTAACCTAAGAAACTAGTCATTAAGAAACAAGAGTCTACCTAGGTCTGAATCAATATCTCTAATAGTCGGCGATCCAGCCTCAATAGCGTCACGTACGAAGTACGGCTTTCTCGAATCAAGAGTGCGGATCAATCATCATATCTATGCCTCGTACGGTAAAATCCATCGTACGGCATCCCAATATCGGGGTACGGGTCAAGTATTTCCTAGGTGTCTCATTATTCGTATAATGTCATCATCAACACATCTCATGATCAAGGTGCTAAACTGTAATCGCCTACATCAATCATATATCATTGCCATCATAATAAGCATCATTAGTTTATCCTCAGAAATATCATGTCATATGTATCATATTGTGATTAAGTCATACTGATATCATATCGTCCTCAAGTCACACCTCTATGATATCGACATCAGGTCACACCTATATGATGTCGTAATCAAGTCATACATATCCCATATCGAGATCAATCACAGGTTACAGTCCGGGTACTATTTTAGAGTCCTATGTACCTCAATATCATCACTACCCCTTATAATTTAAGTATACATGTTCATTATCTTATCCTCTAATGATTCGCTAACACTTAATACGACTGTATTGCCAAAAATCACGGCATCAAGCCCAGTTACACTATTTCATCATACCTCGGATATCACATCACATCAATGAATCCCATATACGTGTTGTATATATATGTATATACCTATACCTAGTTCTATATATATACACACATACACGTATACCCCATGTCGAGTTTCAGTGTGTGCGTGTGTATGTTTCTATCTGAAACCTACGAACCTCTTCCAAGGTACTCATCCTCAGATATGGTTTTCCTAAATCAGTCTAGTCCAGCCTAGGGTCAATACTAGGGTCCTACTGATTAAGAATCTAGGGTCACATCTGGTTTCCTAATGTCAATAAGTACTATTCCTATTCTACGTTGCGGGGGTGCTAAACGCCATCCACCCGACTTCCCCCCGTAGATATGCATCTACTCACCTGGTCCATGTCTGCCGAAGACAGTGTCGCCATCCTCCTCTTCATCGCCCGCAGTCCACGTGAGGGGTACCTAAAGGCAAACATATAAATAGTATCGTAAACTGAATCACATACGAAAGTCAAACGATACAAAGAACAAGCATAGGTTAAAACCTATGTCCCGTCCACGCAAAAGAACCAAATATCGCTCGATATCGGCGTACAAACTCCGATGGATCGAAATAAACATCGACAATATAACTCATAGTTTTAAAACACCTTACTTATATTGTAAAACATGATTAAATCCATCGAAACCCTAAAATCCATCAAACCGTCCAATTTCGTAAAACCCGAAAATACCGATTTACCGTTTTTCATCAAAAATTGACATTTAAGTGAAACCAATGGTCATAAAACTCATTAAATAGCATAACTAGACTATACAAACCATTACTATATTTTTATTACACAAATTTGTATAAATTTAAAATTTCTAGTTTGCAACCTTTAACAATTTTCAACATTTTTCAAGCAAAATACCACAATTCCACCACAAAACATGATTTTGCATGAATTAATGTATTAAACTACAATTCATGATGATAATGATATAATGAAACCATGATTATATTTTTAATTTCATTTATATAGGAATTTCCAAAATCTAGTTTACAAAATACTAGTATTTTATTACTATTTTCCTATTATCAAAGAAAACTAGTGATCAAACTAAGTTTTTTCTTTCCTTTAATATGCTAATATTCTCATTAAAACTACCATCTAATGATAACAAGCTTAATAAGAATTTTATTTTACCCACAAACACATTTTAGAAAAATCTAGTTAGCTAAATAGCTTAATTAAAACAATTTGAATAAACAATTTATTATACAACAACCATGCAATATTTTTCCACTCTAAAAGATGTTAAACTAGCTATTATAACCTTATTTAATTAATAAAACCACAACTTGAATTTACAAACCCTAACTTTAATTTTAAAATTTGCAACTAGAATTAATATATTAAATCTAATTATGCTTTAAAAGAAACATCTAATAGAAATAAAACAAAAGAAGGAAATTTATACCTTCAAAATATGAAACCCAAACATGAAAATGAGCCTCCAAAATACATGCTTTCCCACTCAAAAATCCATGTAAAGAAGAGTAGAGAATGAAGGGTAGGAAATACATAGGATTTTGTGGATTTTTAATTGAATTTTTGATGGATTTTTGATGAATTTTGAACAAAAAAATGAAATGGAAATGGGGGGGGGGGCTGCCATGGGGAGGAGGCCGGCCATGTGAGGGTGAGGGAGAGGAGAGTGAGAAAAGTTGAGAAAGGTGTAGAAGCTTCACCCCAACATATCACCTCTTTATGTCTTTTCATGAATTTCTTTATTTTTCTTTTATTTCTTTACTATAGCAACTCAAGAAAGCTCTACAAAATAGGAAAAATTTGTAAATAAATTTTTCATGATACACACTAATTTCTAACATGCCATGGTTCATTTTTTACAAATTAAAACCATTCAATTTGTAATTTACACTAATTTAGTGTAAAAATAAAGCTTATGTTAATATTTAAAATAATTAGTTTAGGAAAAATATTTAATTAAACTAAAAATTTATAAGTGGCTAAATAAACACCATTTACTAGTAATTTCATAATTAAAATAGGTATTTTTGAAATTATAATGAAAAACAATCACGGCTAGGTTTTACGAAAAATACATTTTACTTTGCCGAAAATCATAAAATTCACTTAAACAATTTTATTCATTTAATTATTTATTTAATTATTTTTAAAACGTTACAAAAACCCTGAAACAAGAGCTCTTCAGATCTATGGATTCTTGAGAGCAAGGCTCTGTTGGTGAAACCCCAAAGGGGTTTTCTTTAGATCAAAGATCTATGAGAGCAAGGCTCTGTTGATTAAAATTAATTTAAGTTAAATTTTACTTAAGATTTTTTCTAGAGTTTGAACTCTGAAGTTCTTGAAAAAACGAGAGTAAGGCTCTAAAGTTCTTAAAGCAAGAGCAGGGCTCTGGAAACAAAAGTTCTTAAAGATGGTAATCATCTACTGAGGGCCAGGGGTCCTATTTATAGGCGCTTGCGCCCCTTCAACTCCTGAGTTGATCCAACGACCAGGATCTTGCCACCGCTGCACTCACGTGCGCGCCACGTGAGCGCAACGGTGGGGGGGCATTTGTTTCCCCCAATCAGAGCAAGGCTCTGTTTGAATTTCAAAAATTCAAAATTTGAAGCAACGCTTCAAATCCCGTGCGCTGCGCGCAACGCGCCACGCGCAACGCTCCACGTGTCAAAAGTTGATATGTCAGTGCAGCGCCCAAGGTAGCGCGCCCAATCAGAGCAAGGCTCTATTTAAAACAAAAATTAAAGAAAGCAACGCTTCAGTTGCGCAAGCGCTGCGCTGCACGATACGTGTCAGCGTAGCTGCGCAAGCGCAGCTACGCAAGCGCTGCGCTGCGCGACACGTGTCAGCGCAGACGCAGTTGCGCTGCGCTGTGCGACACGTGTCAACGCAGTTGCGCTGCGCTATGCGCTGAGCGACACGTATCAGCGCAGTTGCGTAAGCGCAGTGCGCTGCGTGACACGTGTCAAGCGCTGGGGCGTTTGCGCCAAACAGAATTAAAATTCTAGTAAGATCCTTCTGTTCTTGTTAAAACAAGAAGATTGTCTTCTGTAAAACAGAATCCCTTGGATCAAAGATCCAACGGTGGGGAAAATTCCCCAAATCACTCAGAAAATGATCTCTTTAACAAACTTAACAAATCTATGGGCACTATATAAAGATCCCTAGACCCCAATTCAAATCATCATCAACATCGTGAGAGAGCAAGAACTTCAAAACAGAGAGAACTCTGAAGAATTTTGAAAGAACTCAAGAAAAAGGTAAAAACCTTTATAAAATAGAAGAATTTCTTCTGAATAGATCATTGATCTAAGAACAAGATCAATGATCTTCATTAAAAAAAAATAATAACAGTGCCTTGCACTTTTTATGAACCATTGGTTCTGGAATTTCAGAAAAATCCTTTTCTTGAATCCAAAATTGGATCAAGTTATTGAAACAGTGCCTTGGACTTGCGAAACTGCACTGTTGCGCTCCTGGGTTGGCGCAAGCCACCAGAGAGCGCCACGTGTCAGCGGCGCAACAGCGCAGCGCACTGCGCTGTTGCGCTCGCGCTCACCAGAGTGTGACACGTGTCACCTCCACATGCGCTTGCGCTCAATGATTGGCGCAAAACGCCTGATAAGCCAATATCAGAACAAATGCTTTGCATTATTCAAAAGGGACAGAGCCCAATTAAGAGGCCCAATGGACCAAAAAAATGCTCTGCATTATAAAAAAAGGGACAGAGCACAATTAAAAAGGCCTAACAGGCCAGAATAAAATTCTATGCATTATTAAACAAGGGCAGAGCCAAAGTAAAGGCCTAATAGGCCAAATGCAAATAAAATGTTATTCCCAACTGGACTTAGCCCAATCATGGCCGTAAATCCTCAAATTAAATTTACTGAGCACGGCTGCTCTCCTAAATCAATTTACATCCGGTTCGAGGGTAATTCTCCGAACTCCTCTGACTCCTATCGTTGTAATCCTTCAACGACGTCAGAGAGGTGACGGGTCCCGACAACCACACATCAACACGGACTGTGGGGTCCTTAAACTCATGGACTTATGCGTCCTTATACCAAGATACGGACTGTGGGGTCCTTAAACTCACGGACTTATGCGTCCTTAAACTAAGATACGGACTGTGGGGTCTTTAAACCCACGGACTTATGCATCCTTAAACTAATGGACCGCAATGTCCTTAAACTACCTATGGACCACCATGTCCCTAAACTGGAGATTCCTTAAACCAAGATACGGACTGTGGGGTCCTTAAACCCACGGACTTATGCGTCCTTAAACTAATGGATCGCAATGTCCTTAAACTGGAGATGGACCACCATGTCCCTAAACTGGAGATGGACCACCATGTCCCTAAACTGGCAATGGACCGCAATGTCCTTAAACTACCTGTGGACCACTACGTCCCTAAACTGGAACAATAGAGCCCCCAAATGCTCTTTTTTCGGATCCAAACGATCCCGTTAAGTTGATCTTAGTCTCAAATTGGACTAACGTATCCTTAACAAACGTTTAAGTTGATCTTAGCCTCAATATGGCTAACGTATCCTTAAACTAAAACACCAAACCCAAATCTAAGCAAATACGGATTTGGACTAATCCACGTCCTACGGGCGACGGCATAACTTAGTCTCCGTATACAATCCACAGGCATCCACAACCAAAACAAACACACACGACACGAAGTGAAATTCTGGAGAAGGAGAAAGTGGCGACCGCGATGCGGTAGCGTAATTAACTGCAGGGGCTTGCGCCTATAGGGAAGAGCGTCCCCATAATCAAAAACCCCTCAAACGAGGGGGAATCTGACGAAGTCTACTACATCGGCCGCATCCGTCTAAACCTCCGATACATGGTGCCATAAATCAACTTGGCATCTTCGGAGAGGTAGACGGATAAAACCAAATAGCATCTGCCCCGAATCTCAAGCAAGACGTCCCCATGTCTTGGCCGCCATTCGGAGGGGAACAGCATCTGTGGACTGCCGTGAGGAAACAGTCAGGATTTGTTTCCCGATGAGTCAGTTCTTGTTGTGCAGGGGGGACAGTGGTGCCGCCCATCACAGCTTGAATTCAGCCTTTTTCGCTAGTCAGCTTTTGAGGAGAGGATGTCGAGGATTCTTGGCTTTCATTCGTGATACCTGAGCCACAGTGGGTTTGTTGGACCGGGTTCCTAACGTGCGGGAGTTTCCGACCTTGTTCCAGATGATCCGGCGGAGCTTAGGGAGCTTAAGGATCAGCTGCAGAGTTGCTAGATAGGGGGACTTGTACGTCCAAGTGTTTCTCTTTGGGGAGCTCCTATTCTGTTCGTCATGGAGAAAGACGGCAGTTTAAGGTTGTGTGTTGATTTATCGTCAATTGAACCAAGTTACGGTGCGGATAGGTATCCTTTACCTCGCATTGACGATTTGTTCGACTTGCTCCAGAGTGCGAGACATTTTCTTAGTTTGTTTGGGATCAGGTCATCATTGGTTGTGGGTTCGGAGTGATGGCATTCCGAAGACTGCTTTGTGCGCGCTACGGGCAATATGAGTTTTGGTGGTGCCGTTGGACTCACCAATGCCCTAGCAGCATTCGTAGATGTGATGAACCAGATTTCTTCAGGCCGTTCCTCGACCAGTTGATTGTTGTGTTATTGATGACATTCTGGTCTTTTTCAAGGGTCATGAGGAACAGGAACAGCACTTGAGGATTTGCTTTGCAGACATTAGGAGAGCCCCAACGGTTTGCTAAATTCTCGGAGTGTTCCTTTAGGCTTGATTGTGTTAACTTCCTAAGGTCGTGTGGTTACGGGAGACGGTTTTCATACGGACCGAGGGAAATCGAGGCCGTACAATTTTGGCCCAGACTTGTAGCAGGGACGGAGGTCCGCAGCTTTTGGACTTAGCCGGTTTTTACCACCGTTTCGTGCAGGATTGCTTGTGTAGCGCTGCACCGTTGACCGGGTTCACCAGGAAGGGAGTTCTTTTTCTTGGACTGAGGCATGCGTGCGGAGTTTTCAACAGTTAAAGTATCGGTTGACAACTGCACCAGTTCTTTCTTTTTTTCTGGATCAGGCGACTTGTTGTTTAACTGTGATGTTTCGCGAGTGGGGCTCGATTTTGCATTGATGTGGCATTATAGAGTTATCGCTTTTGCTTCCCGACAGTTGGAGGAAGTACGAGCAGGATATCCTACTCATGATCTGGAGATGGCCGCGGTGGTCGTGCGTTGAAGATCTAAGGACACTACTTGTGCGGAGAGTCGTGTCAGATTTTCACGGACCACCGCGGTGGTCGCGCGTTGAAGATCTGAGCTCGATTTTTGCATTAATGTACATCTTCCTGCAGTGGGTTTTGATTGTTGAGACATCGCCGTTGGATGGAACTTGTGTAGGATTGTGTTTGTGAGATCCTCGATACCCGTGGCGAGGCGATTGTGGTAGCTGATGCTTTGAGTCGTAGGCCTGGGGGTAGCTTGTTCCAGTTGTGCGCAGTTTAGAGACAGTCTTCTGCAGCTTTACAGTTCTTGTGTGATCGTGAAGTACAGCTAGGTTCGCCTCTTCTAAAAGGGGGGAATAGCTTGTTCATGCCCGCGCCCGACCACTTTTCCTTAATCGTTTTCGTGACGCACAGCCCACCGATGCTCGTTGTCTGTGATACTTGAGCCTGTTCGGTAGGGTAAAGTTTCGGAGTCCTTGATTTGTGACCAGGGTGTGCTACGTTTAGGGACGCGTTTGTGTGTACCTGATACTGATGGATAGAGACGCGAAATCCTAGAGCAGGCACATCAGTCGACTTTCTATGTTCATTCAAGTTCCACCAATATGTGACGTGACTTGTGAGATAGTTACGGGTGGGCAGGGATGAAGAGTGAAGTTTTGGATTTCGTTTAGAGGTGTTTATCTTGTTGTGAGCTAAGGTTGAGCATTTGGAGACCGGCTGGAGAGTTGCAACCTTTAACTGTTCCAGAGTGGGAATGGGAGCAGATCTCCATGATTTTCGTTGTGGTGTCTACCCAGGTTTAGACAGGGTGTGACTCTATTTGGGTGTTTGTTGTCTGGTTATGCTCAGTTTGCTCAGTTGTTCTTTGTTAAGTTTGTGCATTTGCACGGAGTTCCTTCATGCGTTGTATCCAATAGAGGCACCCCGTTCGCTAGCCGTCGTTGGCAGAAACTTCAGGAAGCCTTGGGTATTGGTTGAGCTTTAGCTCCGCTTTCCATCCATTGGCCAATGGTCAGTTAGAGCGGACTATATAGACTCTGGAGGATATGCCTGTGCGTACGTACTAGGTGTTTGTTGGCAGTTGGGATCATCACTTGCCATTGTTAAGGTTCTCCTTCGATAGCTGTTATCAGGAAA
Organism: Agapanthus africanus; assembly: GCA_030015575.1. NCBI lineage: Eukaryota > Viridiplantae > Streptophyta > Magnoliopsida > Asparagales > Amaryllidaceae > Agapanthus > Agapanthus africanus. The sequence continues at coordinate 598,297,703 of CM057341.1, forward strand.
CGTTCCAATTGGCAACTTTTAGGTTTTGTTTGGTAGGTCGTGTTTATCGCCAGGCTGTTTTCTGACTCTGCAACAGTAGGATTTTGGACCCCAGCTAGTCGTGAGGCTTCGGAGAAGATCCAATTGATTCAGGTCAGGATGAGAGCAGCCTAGTGCAGACAGGAGTCTTATGCCGACAGTTGTTGTCGCAGACTTGAGTTCGCAATGGGAGATCATGTATTCCTACAGATTTTTCCGATGAATGGCATGTTGAGTTTTGGGATGCTTAGTCCCAGAATTGTAGGTCCTTTTGGGATCCTCAAGCGAGTTAGTTTCGTTGTCTATAATTTGGCATTTCCGCCCAGATTTTCGAGTATTCACCCCGTTTTCCTTGTATCGATACTTCGCAAATACCTTCATGACCTTTCTCATATGATTCAGCACCAGACCATTCTTTTAGATGCGATCTTTCATTCACCAGCAGCCGATAGTAATTGTGGATCGGCAGGTGGAAGGACTTCGGTCAAGGGTCTTGCTATATGTAAAGGTTCTTGGCATAGCCGTATAGTGAGGTGATCACTTGGGAGGCTACGAGTGGGATTTTGGAGTTTTTGACCTCATCTCTTTGAAGGTACGCTTAGTGAGAATTTTAAATTCGGAGACCGAATTTCTTTAAGGGGGGAAGATTGTAACGTTTTAGAAATCGTTTTACGAATTTTCCGTTTTTAGGGTAAAATAGTCGATGTTTTCCGTTTTAAGCCGATTGTGATCAAACTTCTGTATAGACTTGACGGCACCTAGTTTAGCTAGAATGAAACTAGTGCGCAGACTTTGGGGGTCAATTGGAAGTTTTGGTTCACATAGAATTTTTCCCTAATTAAAATATTATTTTAATTCTTTATTTGTGCATTTTATTAGTGGTAATTACTTTTTGGTTTGGGTTAATTACTACTAATGTGGTTTTATGCTAAGTTAATCACTAGATTATGTTTTTAACCTTCTCACCAAAAATATCTAGATATTTGAGGTTTAAATTGAAATTTTAAAGAGAAGAAAATGATGACATAAAGCTTTTTTTTTTTATTATGCAATTATTGAATTTTTCTTCTAGAATTTTGTACAAAATTCCACAAATCTCCACCTCTTTCAAGGTTGGTCGGCCACTTATTCTTTGCTGCCCATTTTTGATTTCACCCCATTTCTTCATTTCAAGTCCAAATAAATCATCAAAAATCCAAATAAATTCATACAAACTCAAATATAATCATTTCCCTTCATTCTTCTTCACTAAACTAGCTTGGATCTTTATTCTAGTGAGGATTTTAGAGGCTAAAGTTTGGGATTTTCTAGTTTCAAGTTGTGTTTGTTTGAAGGTATAAATCCAAACCCTAATCTCTTTATATGGTGTTAATACTTTAATTAGCTTATTTTGATGTTTAAATTAAGCTTTTAATTTCATATTTAGAATTTCTAGTAAAGGTTTTGTTAATTAAATTAGGGTTATGATTAGTGAAATGGTTAGTTGATAATTTTAGACAAATGAAAACTAAACCAAGTTGCTAATTTGTTAAATGATATTTTCCTAATTGGTTAATTAAGTTAATTAGCAAACTAAATTTTTAATAATCTTAATTAGGTGAGATTTAAAATTATAGTAATGGTTTGGATGGTTTAACCTTGCTATATTGTGATGTTTGCAAATTCTAGTTTTGGTAAAAACTTGTAGTTTTGTGCTAAAATGATATATGTTGCTTACTAGATTTCGGTAAGTTTTTGCGTGGGTTTCTTTTGACGTTGCGACGTTATTCATATTAGATTCCACGTTTATTTTTGTGTTGTGAATGCGCGATCGGTACGATCAGGGTCTAGGCTTGGTAGTTGTGTCGCTTTGCGTTCCTAGCTAGGGTCGTGCCGATGTCGTTCGTGTCTTTGTGTAGCTTTTGCTCTCGAGTTGGTTTCATAGTGTCGCTACACGCGTTAGCCACTTGACGAACACTTGAGAGTACACTTGGAGTTGGTGCGTTGGTCAAACGTAGTTGGTACGTGTTATTGGTCGATTGCTAATATATACTTGTTATATGCTTTCAGGATCGCAAGCGGGGACTACGGGCGCTGCGAAGAAGGGAAAACGAGTTGTCGGCTTTACTTATCCAGGATGGTTGGTGAGTAGATTTAACATCTACAGGGGGATCGCCCGCATGGCGTTATGCGTCTGGGCTAGATCAAATGACATGACTATTAGTTAGAAGTATACGGATATTGATTGTGCATGTATACCTTTGTTGCTTATCTCATTTCCTTGTGTATAGACTTAGTATTAATGAGACACAACACCATTATTGACAGTTCATGTTTCACGAGCACTAATTGTATGCTACACACACACCGTCAATAATTGCCATGACACGCACAATACCTTTACATATGAGATATTGTATTGTTTAGGGACATTGAGACATGATCCTTATTTTCTTTTGCGCATATGACATATAGCATACCTGTATACCTACATGCTTACACATATGCCTTGACATGCTTACATGCTAGTTACCTATATACTTATATGGTATTGTACCATTAGTGATAGGTATATACACATATGAGACATAGCTACATGTACATCTCACATACATACTTACACTTATACCTGCAGAGTATTACATCATTATTGATAGGTAGGTACACCTATCTTGCTATGCCAACATGGTTACGCATACCTGGCTATAGCTATATGTTCACCTTTATTTGATATTATATGGACTTGGAGAAATTAGGAACCGCATGATATAAATATTAACGTGTTGCAGTTAAATAGCTGTTTTTCCTTTATATGCTCATATTACTGTTTCATGTTGCATATATTACATTCATGGATTTCATATGATGTTCTCTGATATTTTTACTTCTAAGTATATATAATAGTGGAATGAGACGTTGTTATATATGCCTATATATATATATATATATATATATATATATATATATATATATTAGTGGAATGGGACGCTAATATATATGTATTGATTCATGCATTTATACTTATTCATTACTTAGATGTTTTCTGGATTTGAGGACCGTGGTTGTTTCATGAAATTATGCATTATTTGAAAAAAACCCGGTTTCTCTTGATATGATATTTTAGCATTCACCATGAGATTTATTGATTCTGATATATATATACCCCACGCGAGGAACGGAGGGAGCCATGTGCGCGTACATGGTGGGGCCCGGAGGTACCCCAGGGAAAGAATTTCGTGGAGCAGACGATGAGTTAGTGGGGGAACCATACCTACCGGTGACAGTACCTATGACTCGGCGGTTATCGTGGGGATACCGACGGGAGTCATGTATGTATGGATACGTCGAATTTCGAGTGTCAGAGCTAGGCACTCGAGTTTTTGGGATAGCGTATGATACGTACCTATCAGGGGGCCAGTCGTGGTGACAGCACCTGATAGCTCAGTATTTATGTATCGATGCTAGACACTTGTTTCATGATATTTTTGGGTTTCGATGTTGGACACTCACTTTATATGAAACTTACTCGATATTGGATATTGGATATATGAGATTTACTGGATACTGTACATTCAGGATATATGAGGTTTACTTGATATTGCACATTCAGGATATATGAGACTTACAGGATATGAGGGCCAATTTGGGGGCCGATTTGAGGAAATTTGGGATTTAGATTGTCTTGATGGATTTTGGTCCTACCACGAGGTCAGGATTCCGTGGGAATGACATGTTTTATCCTATACTCCGCATTTATTGTATTTGCATTGCTTCATGTATTCGTAGTACCTGATAAAGTACATTTCATGACTGTTGCATTTACATACTGCTATTTTATATGCATTGCTTAATGTATTAGTAGTACCTGATAGAGTACCTTACATGACTGTTGCATACATATTGCCATTTATTGCTTCATGTATTAGTAGTACCTGATAGAGTACCTTATATGACTGTTGCATACATATTGGCTTTTATTGCTACCAGCTTGCATGCATTAGTTTCGCGTTGTACGTGCATACTTTCGATTACCTGCATATGTTATTTACTATTAACGAGTTGGCAACTCACCCCCGTTGTACCACAGTGTTTTGCAGGTAGTCCTCAGGGCAGTCGTGGCAGGCTTTTCTATCTATCGCATCATCTTTTGCGGTGGATACCGCTTCGGCTGACTGTGCGCAGTTTTGCTATAGGTGGGTTTTGCGGTTATCCGATGTTGCTTATTGTATACGTTGTATCCTGTACTCTCCATCTACCGCTTTCATGTGTATAACTTAGAGACTTGATGTGAGGACGATATTGTATATTTTGGTGACTTGGATGTCTTTTATGCAGTTTTACTTATATCGTCTTTTATTTCTTCGCTACGGCGTCGTATATCTGTTGTGGTGGTTGTTTTCCTCCGTTGGGCGTGGATTTTCTCTCGTTTGGGATGCTTTACTTATATTTATATTGTACCCATTTTTTGGGTTAGTTTTTACAAAGGAGGTGCTGCCAAATTTTTTGAGAAAGTAAAGTTGGACTTTTAAAGAATTTGCACTTGAGATTTTCAAAAGTTTTAACAATGTTCTTATCACTTACTACTTTTGATGGTTTAGATTGCTGGGTTTTTAGATTACTTAAATTGCGTTACGCCTGTAGACGTTGCGTAGTTTAAGATCCGTCACGTGCCAAATTTCGGGTCGTGACACCGAGGCTCCAGATTATCCACCATTCTGCATTGTTGGCTGTGATTCTGTGATGTTGCTTATTATCATGCCTAGGATGAATGTTATATATACTTATATATACTAGTAGATGTTGTATTTGTTTGGCACCCGCGCTAGTCCAGCCCTTGCTCTGTTGTTAGTTAAGTAACCTAACGGATGATGACGGGGCCCAGTGGCGAATGCGGATGGCATATACGTACATCATGTTTTCGTTCTTTTTGTGGTGTGATAGGATTAACTGATGGGACCGCATTAATTTTGATTAATGCAAGATAAGAAAACCTAAAAGATGTTGTTGGAACAAATTTCGAAAAACTATAGCTATATTCTTTCGCTTTGCATAGTGGTATTCGATCATGAATATCCAGCACCTCATTCCAGGAGGTAAGAGCCGAGATCCCTTCGTGGGGAGTGACCACTTGAGCAAAAGTCTATACTATAGATTACTCGGTTTTTTCAAAACCACAAGTTTTCAAAAGCGGAGCCTAAACCGCTCCTTTCCAAAACTACTCAGGTTCCTTCAACGAAATCAAGTTCATTACGTTAACGGGTTTTTCGCCAAAAACCCAGTCGTAGACCTCCGTCATTTCAGATGGGTACCACCTAGTATTCATATTGTGTTTTTTGGCAAGCGTCAAGACATAGTGAACGGTAGCTGAGTGATATTTATCTGTTTCATAGATATGCGATTAATCGAGACAGTCTTACAGCTTTGTTGGCAAGCGTCAAGAGTTTGTGAGGGTGGGTTTGAGTTATTTAGCCTTGCAAGGTGGTCCTTGCTGATTCACACGGGATTCCACGTGCCCCATGCTACTCGGGTCAGAGCATGTTCGATACTCACCTAGATGGACAACCAACAAGTCAATCTCGATTCCCTTAGCGAAGTCAATCAAACTCCACTCTCTTTTTCGACGGCTTTCACTGCTCTTTTTCCGTAATCCAGGACAATGACGAGTTGAACTTGACTAGTGGCCTATGACTTGTTGGCAAGCGTTAAGGTTATAGATCATTAGGGGGAAAAACCACATCGGGAGTTTCAAATATACAGGAAATTTGCTAGTACTGCATACCTTCTGGAGTATGGTGACTAGAGTGGATTCCTTCTAGTGCATCACACAATGATAGTTGGATCCCGATCCCACTAATGAGTAGGATTACTCTTGGGAGATTTTCTCACTTAACAATCAATGCTATAAACTATGTAGGTGTCTAGAACGGTGTTAGCGGGGCTATGCCTCCTGGGAAAAGAGGTTATGTAATTAAGGAACTTCACGAAAGCGTTGGAAAACCTCCCTCGAAGTACCAGCACTAGCCTGGCCGAAAAGTTAAGCAAGTATTGTGATGTGCGATTGATCCTAACTAATTCTTCTTTTTAGGTTTGAAGAAGAATTCGAGGAAACAGTGGGAGCCATCCTGATTAGATAAATTAATAACCAATCTAGTCTTGCAAGAGCGCACGCTGAGTGTTTCTTTTCTCTCTCTCCAGGTAGCAACCACATTATGCCCTAATCAAGATAATAAAATGCATCGCTTGACCGATCCGAAATCTTATTCGGGGCTGGGGAACATCAATTTGGCTCTAACTTATGACAGCCGTCATGAGTATGAGCAGAGGAAAGAGGATTGCATGAATTCCTTGATGACCCCATCGAAGAAGAAGCACACTATTGCGTCTTCTTCAGGTGTTCTTGTTATTGAGAACTGTTTTTCATTCAGTCCTACCTCCTGGGTACTCGATACCGGATCAGGATCTCATATCTGTAATTTATTATGGGGACCGAGAAAAAGTAGGATGGTTGGACCTGGTGATATGTCCCACAGAGTAGGGAACAGAGCACAAGTTGATACTTCAGCCGTCGGTGAATATCACCTAGCATTACCAAATGGCAATACTATGATTTTGAACAATTGCTACTATGTACCTTCCATGGTTTGCAACATCATATCAGTTTTTTTACTTGATAAAGACAGATATAAATTTGTTCTTGATAGAAATATCATGAACATTTACCTTAATCAGGTATTGGTTGCAGTAGGTACACTGTGTAATGGTATCTATGTTCTTAATCAAAACACAGTTCTCAATATACAAAACACACGCAAGAGGAAGAATTCAGAAGTGAACGAATCCTACTTGTAGCATTGTAGACTTGGTCATATTGGAGAGAAAAGACTGAGTAAGTTCTATAAAGATGGACTTTTGGATACGTTCGAATTTTCATCTTATGAAACTTGTCAATCTTGTCTCAAAGGAAAAATGACCAAATTTCCGTTCACCGGACACGGAGAAAGAGCAGCAGAGCTCTTGGGACATACACAGTGATGTATGTGGTCCAATGTCTATACATGCAAGGGATGGGTTCTCGTACTTCATCACATTCTCTGATGATCTCTCTAGGTTCGGATATTTGTATCTTATGAGACACAAATCTGAAGCTTTTGAGAAATTCAAAGAATTCAGAAATGAAGTAGAGAACCAGGCTGGCAAAAGTATTAAGATCCTCTGATCTGATAGAGGAGGGGAGTACTTAAGCACGGAATTCCTAGAATACCTAAAAGAGAATGGAATGCCGATTTTGAACAATTGCTGATCATGGTTCTCTCTCAGCTTACTCCTCCGTATACACCACAGCACAACGGTGTATCCGAGCGGAGGAACCGTACCCTATTGGATATGGTTCGCTCCATGATAAGTAATGCCGAGTTGCCTCTTTCATTCTGGGGATATGCCCTTGAAACGGCAATATATGTATTGAATAGGGTTCTTACCAAAGCAGTGCCTACCACTCCACATGCACTGTGGGAGCGGAAGAGACCATACCTTAATTTTATTAAGATATGGGGTTGTCCAGCTTATGTAAAGAAGTAGAACTCAAAAAAACTCGAGGCACGGTCAGTTTTGTGTAAGTTTATAGGATATCCTAAGCATTCGCAAGGGTATCTATTCTACCACACTGAGGAATAGAAGGTGTTTGTTGCTCGCCACACCGTCTTTTTGGAGAAGGAATTTCTTACAAAAGAAATTAGTGAGAGCGCGGTAGAACTGGAAGAAATTACAGAGAGACAAACTATAACTGAAGGTTTGGTGGAACCAGAAGATTCAATAATCCCAGATGAACCTCAGCCACTCCACAGATCTGGTAGGATTTCTCATCCGCCCGAGAGATACTACAGTTTTCTCATAGACGGGGATCGAGAAGACTGCATCATGAAAGAAGATGATCCTACTAGTTTTAGGCAGGCCATTATCAGTAGGGACTCTGATAAGTGGCTGGATTCTATGCAATCTGAAATGGAGTCCATGTACGCCAATAAAGTGTGGACCCTGGAAGTTGCTCCACCTGGGGTAAAACCCGTTGGATGCAAATGGATCTACAAGAAGAAGATTGGTATAGATGGACAGGTAGAAACCTATAAGGCTAGACTTGTTGCAAAAGATTTTCGTCAAAGACCAGGATTGGACTATGACGAAACCTTTTCTCCAGTTCCTATGCTCAAATCCATTCGGATCCTACTTGACATTGTCGCCTTCCATGACTATGAAATCTGGCAGATGGACGTAAAAATGGCTTTCCAAAATGGATGTTTAGAACAATGCGTTTATATGGATCAGCCGGAAGGTTTCGTAGACAGTGGGAGCAGCGGGAAGGTGTGCAAGTTGCTTAAATCCATTTATGGATTAAAGAAGGCATCGCGGAGCTGGAACATCTGTTTTGATGAAACAGTCAAAGGATTTGACTTCAACAAGAACGAGGATGAGCCTTGTATATATAAGAAGATTGTATGCCGAACTGACATATTCCTAGTCTTGTACGTGGACGACATTCTTTTGATAGGAAATGACATTCCTGTGCTACAATCGGTCAAGCTGTACTTGTCACAAAAGATCTCCATAAAGGACCTGGGTGATGCCTCGTACATTCTAGGGATCAGGATCTACAGAGATAGATCGAAGAGATTACTCGGACTCTTGCAGTCTAGGTATATAGAGACCTTACTAAAGAGATTTAGTATGGAAGATTCCAAGCGTGGTAACATACCCGCATTGCACGGAATCACCCTTTCCAAGGAGATGTCTCCCAAAACTGACGAGGAGAGGGTTCGCATGAGCACTATACCCTTCGATTCGGCGGTAGGATCTATAATGTATGCGATGCTATGTACAAGGCCAGATGTAGCTTATGCGCAAAGCGTGGTGTAACGTTTTAAAAATCATTTAGGTGAAGTTTCGGATAATCGGTAAAATAACTGGTGTTTTCCGTAAAAACCCATATATAATTATTTTTCCACATAAACTTAAATATACCTATTCTAGCTATGAAATTGCTAGTATTTGATTTTTAATTGGCCACATGTAAATTTCTAGTTTACTTAAAAAAAATCGAAATTAATTATTTTAAATATTATTTTAAGGCTTCACTAATACATTTAATTAATGATATTTACAAATTGGAATAGGTTAATACAAGTTTTGTGCATCATGACATATTAAACTAAAGTGTAACATGTAGTTTTTGAAATGAAAAGAAATTGTCAAGACGGTTATAGGAAATATAAAAGAAAAAGGCTTAAATCGTGAACATAAATTAATTAGAAATGAGGTGTGGGTTTGTGACTTGAGAAATGGGGATTTTCTTGACTTGGGAATTGCAACACACACCCAAAACCCCCCCTTTCCTCTGCTGGCTGAACCCATGGGCTGTCCCATTCCACAAATTCCCCACTTCAAGTCAAAGAGAAGAAAAGAAAATAAAGGGAATTAAAAAGGGTTTGAAGGTAAAAGAGGTATGGTCTTTTGTTGACTTGGGTTTCTTTTTCTTTCCTTGACTTCACACCCACACTCCACACACCTCACCCCTTTCCCCACTGCCGAAACCTGCAGCCCCCATTTTCCCCTAAATTCCCACTTCATCTCATCTCAAAATTCATCAATTTTCACTCAAAAATCAATGCAAAAATCATACAAACTCAAAATCCAAGCTTTACCCATTATTCTTTGGCCTATCTAGTATGGATCTTGGAGAAAAGTTGGCACTTTGGAGGTTATGTTTTGCATGTTTGATCTCTTGATCTTGAGGTACAAAGCTTCAACCAAATTTGTTACTTGTTAATTGTATGTTTAAATCAAATTAAAATTATATATTATTTTAACCTTAATTTCAAAATGAAATTTCAAGAAAAGGGTTTTGATCAAGTTAGGGTTTTGATCATTGGTTTATGGTTGTGGTGAGTAGATTTTCATGTTATGACATGCAAAAATCTAAGCTTGTTGCTATATTACAAATTGCTACTTTTAAAATGTCCAAATTTAGATTTTTTAGCAAACTAGGTTTTTAGAAATTAATTCAAAATGTGAGATTAAAATCTAGTTAGGGTTTTCATCACATCATTAATATTATAATTTGTAGTTTAACACCTTAGGTCATGCAAAACCTAGACTAGTTGTTGATTTGTGTATTGTTACTTTAAAATTGATAAAATTGGATAATTTTGCAAACTAGAATTTTGGGTTAAAGAAAATTAGCAAGATTAAAATATTTTTATGGTTTGTGTGACTTGGTTAAGGTATTTAGTGAATATGTGGCCACTAGATTGGTTAAAACATCAAGTTTTGAACTAAATCGGTAAATGGAGGCTTACTAGGTTTTTTGGAAATAAATCGATTTGAATTATTTTGAGGTTTTGATGAGTTACAACTTATTTTCATATTATATTTAGTGAGTTGTGAAACCACGATTGGTACGTTTGGGTTTTTCTCGATCAATCGGCGTTTGTACGCCGATGTCGAGGGTTATTTGGTCCTTTTTGCATGAGCGGGTCATAGGTTTTAACCTATGCATGTTTCGTGTGTCGTTTTGGTATTTGCCCGCGATTTCGGTTTACGATATTATATATGTTTGCATATAGGTACCTCTCACGTGGACTGCGGACGACGAAGAAGAGGATGGCAGCATCGACTTCGGCAGACAAGGACTAGGTGGGTAGATATATATCTACGGGGGAAGTCGGGTGGATGGCGTATAGCACCCCCGCAATTTCGTAGTATAGAACGCGAAAGCATTATGATATATATATATATATACACATATACATATATATATATATATATATATATATATATAAATACTTATGTGTTATGAGATGTGTATACTTAGTAAGAAATGCTAGGTGACTTTAGGATAGTTTTAGCATACTAGTAGGAAAACGCATTTAGTTAGTTTCTTAGTCGCGAACCCTAAAGTAGTGATTTGCATACACGCACACATACACACATACATTTTATTTCTTGTACGTAAATGGGGATATGTATATATACACACACACATAGGTATGGGACTATGTATATATATATATATACGTATACATATACATGGATGATGAGGATAGTATATGGTACTTGGAGATGAGTCGATGTGATTGGGCATGATGCCATGAGATCGGTGTCACGTCCTGAAAGTACGGAACATGACTGGCACCTAAACTACGAACGTCTCGAGGCGTACGTACTCTAAGTAAGCCGAGCCCAGAAATCCAAACCAAGAAAGGTAGTAGAGTGTATAAAAACCACTATAAGTCAACCAACTAGCAATATAATATACAACGCCTAAAGGCGAGGATCACAACAGAGAAGGAAACTCAACAGCACGAAATCCACAGAAATATAACGCGCGACTCTAAGGTCGAAAGAATAAACATCACTGGTCTCTATCTCATTTAAGTACATGTTTGGTTGATGGATCTTCTAGATACAACTGAAATATAATATACAATGTATAATGATGGGTACGATACAAATAACCCACCTACTAGCAAGTCACCTGAAAGAAGTTGTGCCCGCAAAGCCGTAATGAAACCCGTACGGCAACACCTGCAAGAAACTGGGGCACAACAGGGGTGAGTTGCCAACTCGTGAGTAGAAAAAGATCTACGAACAAAAATCGCATGTATGACGCAATCCTAGGTCATACGATCATAATATATAATCCTCAAATATATATAACCAGCAACCTATAACAATGGCTAGGGTAAATATCTAACCCAAGTGTAAATCCCGTATGCCCGCGTCAGTGCCTCAGGTAGCAATATATCATATGGATGATGTATGAATGAATGAAACAGAATACATGTACTGAAGAAAACTGCTTTCATAAATTTGTGAGATTTCTGTATTTTAAAAATGAGGTATCATAAATGAAATCAGCATAAACAGTGCCTAGCATCGGCACAAAACATAAATCCCAATATCTCGATATCTCTGTGTCATAATCTCTGTACCTCAATATCTCAGAATCTCAATGTCCCAATCACAATATCTAGGGCGCCGTCAGTCTAGACCAGCCCCTACCATCCATCTTATGACCACGACGGTATCCTCCGGATATCCGACGCGTCGGGTAATATCACCGGTCAGTCGTGCTCCCCGGCCAGGCTCAACGCTATCTCCTGCGATCTTCTTGCCCCGGGGTACCGCACCGGGCCCACCATGTACCCGAAACGGTTCATCCGCCTCCTCGAATCGGGTCTCAAAATCCATCAGCAAACTCATGGTGGACGACTCATACATCATGGGAAAACCGCATTTTTATTTAAAAAGAGAGAAAGCAGTTTATATAAGTTTTGCGGTTTTTCCCTCAAATCCAGAAAATATCATAGAGATCCGAATCATCAATAGCATGTAAAATCATGAATGTAAGCATGAGAATCCATGAATGCAGCATATAATGAATAACAGTGTGCATGAAGTGACAAGTAATAACTAAAATGTCAAGCTGGCATATATGGCAAGTACACTAACATCATGTCACTACTAGCTAAAAAGCTAAATCAAGCAATAATATTCTCTAAGTGTACATGACATGGCAATTACCGATGAAAATATGTGTGAGCCGGCAAATAAGTGTACGTGGTACATACGCATCATCGGTAATGGTTCTGGTATCCTAACAGCATGATATCAATAATGGAATATGAATCACAACAGTATGCGATGCGGAGCAACAATAATAATATGCGGGAGCTGAATACTAAACACAGGGGTAGCAACACTGCATCTTATGTCATAAGAGTCATACGACTACCCCAATTATAAGGCTGAGCTAAAGCTAACAGTAGGAAGGGAAACCGCCTAACCTTTGAGTCGATACATATAAATATATATAGTCGGTGATCCCGCCTCGATAATATCACATCCGATACCATATCCCTATAATCGGTTATTTCCAAGTCAAGAGTGCGGATCAAACATCAAAATATAGCTCGTACGTAAATTCGTCGTACGGCATCCCAAATCTGGGTACGGGTCAATATCATGTTCATCACATTATTTATCTGGTATCCTCTTTTATCAAGATCATCATCCGGGGTACTGACCTACGTCTAGTGCAACATTAATATCATCAATTCAATCATGATCTAGCTGCTGATCTACAGCCTCAAATAAACTGATATCATCATCATATCGTCATAAAGTAGGATACATCACTCAATACGACCCACTATAAATATCTAACATGTCTTATCTCATTTCACGATCACATGTCAACTATTCAATGTATATCACTGGGATATGTATCGTCGTCTAAAGATCCGCTATAACATCAGGGCGTATCTCAAATATGAGCCCTACTATATCACCGATATCATAACCTCAGATCAAATATCATCGACTCATCTCAATCTCAAGTATCATCGTCAAATCCGTATGTGAACACATAGTCCCATACCTATGTGAACACATATCGATATAGAATCCCGTATGTACATATGAAATAAGGATGTATGCAAGTATGTATCTGTGTATATGTATGTGTAGTGCACCCCCTACCCTAGGGTTTCGTAACCTTTCACCAATCCAACACACCAATATCCATCTATACAATATCATTAATCCCAAAATAACATGTAATGATTGTTGGTGTGTATACGCATCCGTATACATCACCATGAACTGCGGGGGTGCTATACGCCATCCACCCGACTTCTCTCCGTAGATATAAATCTACTCACCTTTCTTTATGTTTGCCGGTGCCGATATCGCCATTTGCATCTCCAACGCTTCGACGCCACGTGGGGTACCTATAAGGATATCACACGCTAAAACACATGAAAACCATGTCGGAAACCAAATGGTACACGCTACGCCGATAGGTAAAAACCTACAGCCTCGCAAGCAAACACAGCCAATGTCCCTCTGCCGTTGGCGTTCAAACGCCACCCGACAGAAACGAATCATCGAATACCAAAATCCATACGAAAATAAGTCATAAATCATGCGCCAACTCAAGGAAATCAACCCAGATTCTACCCTCATTGGAATAAGTCAAAACTAGACATACCCAGGGTCAAGTTTACAGGTAAAGGAGCCGTGCACCAAAAATGAGGGGATTTTCCCCTGCTCTGGCCGCAAATTGCGGACAGGGGGGATATATCTGCGGCCAGAAAATGGAGTTGGGGGCTAGGGTTTTATGGGGTGGTTCAAGGGTGCCTGCGCACAGCATACTGCCAAGTCAATTTTATTTTAGGAGGTCCGGGTTGATAGCAGTTTCCAGAAAGGCCACAAAGTCGACAAAATCGATAAAATACGCCAAGTCGAAACATTCAGGTAACTAACTGGGAACTGTAAGTCCATGCTACCTCTCCCGGTACTTTCGGGAATGCGGAATTTGGTAAAAAACGATTTTTACGGAGGTGGTAACATGGACCTAAAAACCCGGATCTTGGTTAAACATCTATCTAACATCCTAACTATGAGTTTCTAGCTACTCGGTTAGGGGGTTATACCTTGCTTGTCTTGAACTCCTTCGTCTTCAAAGCTCCGATGGTGGTCCGATGGCTTCTTCTCGTCGTCTCCGTACGCCGAAGATAGATCCACCTGAAAGCTCCAACCTTTAGCTCCTTCTTCGTTCTTTGAAGAAACTAGTTCACTTGGTTTGCTAAACCTAGTGAACTAGAATGAGTAGAGAAGAAATAGAATGGGATTTTATCTATGGTTCTTGATTCTCAACTCATGAGACAATAGAACCATAGGATCAAGAGAGGGAGGAAGAGGTTGAGGGTGAGAGCAAGAGGAGAGCTCAAGAACAAGAGAGAGAATGAGCAAGAAAGAATGAGGCTCTCTTTTGTCTTTCACCCTCTCATAATCCAAAGCGATCATAACTCATCATATCAAAAAAAGTCTTATGTGATGGTTTGAAGCAACCATAACCATATCATTTCATGCACTCATTTTACACAAATGAGCAAGTAAACAAAAGTCTTTGCCATGAAATGATGGCTATGGTTATCATGATGGTCAACTAGTCAAGCCTAGTCAACAAAAGTCAACAAGTCAACAAAATCAACAAGTCAACAAAAGTCAACAAGTCAACAACCATATCACCATAATACTTAATTAATATAATAGTTAATCACATATCATATTCTCATAAGGGTTGAGCATAAAGTCAAATAGTCAACGGTCAACTGTCAACAACCCCAATGAGAATCCGCTGCCTCTGCCTCCCTATCAACTGTGCATACACACCCGCATCCGCGTTCCGAGGAACACGAATGCAAACTGGATAAATCCAATCCCATAAGGTACACTAGGATCTGGCTTAAACCAAAGCCCGCTAGTGTAAAATGTCCGGACACTGTACGTGCACAAGTGCACGGATGTGACCGAACCCTGTCGCAAAACCATGCGACCTGTCGCAATACCATGCGACCTCTACTCTTTTGCCTAAAGGCGAAAAGCTTTCTGTGTGGGACTCTAAAGACTCGACACTACGCTGGCAGTGGGTTTAACCACAGACCGCAAGCGGCACTAGCTGTGCGTAACGGTCCCCAGGTAATGCCGACAAGAAGACCGACGAGGCGAAACCCATCTGAACTCCTACTGAGCCTGAGTGTGACATTCTCCGTACAGTCCGGTCTGTTCGTCTGATACATCGCATGGCGGGCCTAGGGGGCGGTAAACGTCAGTCCCCCAATAGCGGTACAAGTCGTGCCGGAGCGAAGCCCAAAACACCCTGAGATAACACTGGAAACCTACCAGTATATCTCGATTGCCCTGGCCAGGGACTACTCGTGTAATGGCTCTCCTAGACACAGCGCGATGTCAACCCCCAATATCGGGAGAGACGAATCCTGTCTAACCGTCACTGCCTCCAAGTGCTTCGGGACTGCACCCAACCACTACCTGTTTGCACGACTCCTTTGAGCCGTGGTAGGGTAGTGATCAAAGTACAGTGGGAACACACTCGAGGCGAAGTGACAGTGTCAAGTCAGCGGACTAAGCTGTACTCATGTCACCTGGGAACTGATAACTGACGATAGGTATAATACCAACTAGTCAGTTCCTGACGAGTCCTATCCAGTGTACCCGTAACCTAACGAGCACCCGCATACTATCTCAAGTACGACGTACTGACGGCTGTGGGACAGACCGTCTCCCACACTGGAATGAGAAGCGCATGCGCTGGTCTACTCCGGAGTATCGATGCCCTGTCTCGATAGTCCTGCGACCAGGGACCTGCATAAGGATGTGCTTATAGATTACCCAGCCCCACTAGTGTGACGGCCATCACATCGCTGGTAATCAAGCAAAGATCCTAAGGGCTCTACTAATGTGTATAGGCGATATACAAAAATAAACACATGTACACATTGAAGTAGAAACAAACCAAGTAGCATACTACTATTTTGAGCAAGATTGTATATACAAGGTGAATATCCCAAGCATCCATTAAGTAATATACAAACTAGTATGATACAGTAATGGCCTCTAGGGCATATACACTAACAATCTCCCACTTGCACTAAGGCCATGTACTGGCGTATCGAAGACCTATCATCTCGATCAGCCGCTCGAACTGAGTCTGGGGCAGGGCCTTGGTGAATGGATCTGCAGTGTTATCTTCTAAAGCGACTCTCCGAACCTTGATCTCCTGGCGATCCACGATCTCCCTGATCAGGTGATACCGCCTCAAGATGTGCCTGGATCTCTGATGGGACCTGGGTTCCTTCGCTAAAGCTATAGCCCCGTTGTTGTCGCAATACAGAGGTATTGGATCAACAATGGACGGAACCACCTGAAGTTCTTTCAAGAACTTCCTCATCCAGACAGCTTCTTTTGCGGCATCAGATGCAGCGATGTATTCCGCTTCCATCGTCGAGTCTGCAACGGTTTCCTGTTTGGAACTCTTCCAACACACCGCCCCTCTATTGAGGGTAAAGACAAAACCCGACATGGACCTGGAATCATCCTTGTCACTCTGGAAGCTGGAGTCAGCAAAGGCCTCGATCTGGAGGTCTTTTCCGCCATACACCAAGAACATCTCCTTAGTCCTTCTTAGGTACATGAGAATGTTCTTTACCGCTATCCAGTGTTTCTCCCCAGGGTTTGACTGATACCGGCTTACCACACTCAGTGCATAAGCTACATCCGGTCTGGTACACAACATCGCATACATTATAGAGCCTACCGCAGAAGCTTAGGGTATAATAGACATGCGATCCCTCTCCAAATCAGTCTTGGGAGACATCTCTTTAGAGAGGGTGATCCCGTGACAAGCCGGTAGGTTACCGTGCTTGGAATCTTCCATACTGAATCTCTTCAGTATGGTGTCGATGTACCTGGACTGAGAAAGTCCTAATATCCTCTTGGATCTGTCACGGTAGATCCGGATACCCAGAATGTATGAGGCATCACCCAGGTCTTTCATAGAGAACCTGTGTGACAAGAACCCCTTGACAGATTGTAGCATAGGAATGTCATTTCCTATTAAGAGAATGTCATCCACGTATAAAACGAGGAATACTACAGTTCTCGCTACAAATCTACTATAGATGCATGGTTCATCTGGATTTTTGATAAAGCCAAATTCTTTGACCGTCTCATCAAAGCAGATGTTCCAACTCCGCGACGCCTGCTTTAGTCCATAGATGGACTTAAGCAACTTGCACACCTTTCCGCTGCTCCCACTCTGAATGAAACCCTCCGGCTGGTCCATATAGACACACTCCTCTAAATTTCCATTTAGAAAAGCTGTCTTTACGTCCATTTGCCAGATCTCATAATCGTGGAAGGCAGCAATGGCAAGAAGGATCCGAATGGATTTCAGCATGGCTACTGGAGAAAAGGTTTCGTCATAGTCCAAGCCAGGTCTTTGACGAAAACCCTTTGCTACCAGCCTAGCTTTATAGGTCTCAACCTGTCCATCTACACCAATCTTCCTTTTGAAGATCCACTTGCATCCTACGGGTTTTACTCCGTCTGGAGCAATGTCCAACGTCCATACCTTGTTGGTGTACATGGACTCCATTTCGGTCCGCATTGCATCCAGCCATTTCACTGAGTCAACGCTCTGAACGGCCTGCTGGAAGCTAGTAGGCTCATCATAATCTATGATGCAATCCTCTCTATCCCCGTCTATAAGAAAACCGCAGTATCTCTCGGGCGGATGAGACTGCCTACTACTCCTGCGGAGCGGCGTAGGAATGTCCTGTTCCTCCGAACCCTCTGGTTCCACTAAACTTTCAGTAATAGTCCGTGGTTCTGGAATTTCTTCCAGTTCTACTGCGCTCCCACTTATTTCCTTTTCCAAGAACTGGTGTTCTAGAAAGTGGGCATTACGAGAAACAAGTACTTTTTGTTCCTCTGCGTAGTAGAAAAGATACCCCCTGGTGTTCTTTGGGTATCCCACAAACTTACACAGTACTGAGCGTGCCTCGAGTTTGTCCGCATGCTGCTTTTTGACAAAAGCTGGACATCCCCAGATCTTCAGATATTGAAGATAGGGTTTCTTCCCACTCCACATTTCATATGGGGTGGTAGGCACAGTCTTAGTCGGAACTCGGTTCAAAAGGTATGCTGCTGATTCTAGCGCATATCCCCAGAATGATCGCGGCAACTCAGCGTTACTCATCATGGACCGCACCATATCCAATAGGGTGCGGTTCCGTCTCTCCGATACACCGTTATGTTGCGGGGTGTATGGAGGAGTAAGCTGAGAGAGAATTCCGTTCTCTTTTAAGTAGTCCAGGAACTCGGCACTTAAGTATTCTCCACCTCGATCCGATCTTAGAATCTTAATACTTTTGCCGGTCTGTTTCTCTACTTCATTCTTATGCTCCTGGAATTTTCCAAAGGCTTCGGACTTATGTTTCATTAAGAAGACATAACCGTACCTTGAGAAGTCATCCGTAAAAGTAATGAAGTAAGAATGTCCGCTTCGGGCATGTGTAGACATTGGACCGCACACGTCACTGTGTACGAGTCCCAAGAGCTCGCTCGCTCTTACTCCATGTCCAGTAAACGGAGTCTTTGTAATCTTTCCTTTGAGACAGGATTGACAAGTGGCATACGACTGATATTCGAACGCATTCAAATACCCTTCTGTATGTAACTTCGTCAACCTTCTCTCATTGATGTGACCCAATCTACAATGCCATAAGAAAGTCTGATTTATTTCTGGAGACTTTCTCTTGTGTGTATTCTGGACATTAAAAATCTGTGGTTGGTTTAACACGTATATACCATCACTCAATGTACCTGACCCAATCAAAACTTGATTAAGGTGAATGTTTACAACATTACTTACAAACGCAAATTCATAACCTTCTTTAGAAACTAAAGATACAGAAATGATATTACAAGTTGCGTTGGGTACAAAAAAGCAATTACGCAAAACCAAAACATGTCCATCTGACATTCCCAGGTGATAGTCCCCCACGGCTTTAGCATCCATGCTAGCTCCGTTCGCAACTCTGAGGGTCATGTCACCTGCCTTCAAAACCCTACGGTTTCTCAACGCCTGCAAAGAATTACAGATATGAGATCCTGATCCGGTATCCAATACCCAGGAAGTAGAGTTTATTGAAAGACAGTTTTCAATAACATACACACCTGAAGCTGAAGCTGCAACCTGCTTCAATTCCTGTGTTCTGGCCTTCCAGGCCCTGCAATCATTCTTCCAGTGTCCTTTCTTATGACAATAGAAGCATTCTTCCTTATCCACAAGCTTCCCCGCTATCTTTGTTGCTTTACCTTTTCCCTTCGTATCCACTTTACTAACACCGCCCCTTGATTTGGCGGGGGCCTTCTTCTTCTTTCCCTTGGCTTTCGCCTTGGACCTAGAAGAAGATGATCCTCCTACAAACAAAGTGGATGTATCCCTACCTTTCTGTAGGGTGCCCTCTGCGCTCGTCAGCATGTTGAGGAGCTCTGAAAGTTCAACCTCTTTTTCTTGTAAGTTGAAGTTCAGTATAAACTGGGCGTAAGTGGAAGGAAGGGACTGGAGAACTATATCCGTATATAGCTCACTCTCCAATGTGATCCCTAGGTCAGCGAGCTCCTCAATGAAGCCGATCATCTTTAGCACGTGCTCGGCTACTGATGATCCGACGGCCATTCTTGTCGAAAATAACTTTTTCGACGCTTCGTATCTTGCGATACGAGATTGCTCTCCATACAGTTCTTTTGTATGAAGCAATATGGATTCCATGTCCATATTCTCGTGCCTCCTCTGATGTTCGTTGTCCATCGAGGCAAGCAGGAGGCATTTGGCCTTCGCGCTATCAATCTCCCAAGTCTTGCGGATTTCCTTATCCGCGACGCTGGAAGTTGGACCAGGGACAGGGGGAGCTTTGGTGGTAAGAAGATACCCCAGCTTGTCGTAAGTGATTGCTATCTTGACATTCCTGAGCCAATCTTTGTAGTTTGGCCCTGTCAGTTTGTTTTTATCTAGGAGTAACTTAAGTCCAGTCATGTTGATTGGTCGCTGCAATTAGGAGAGAGAAGAAGAAACACTCAGCATGATGCTCTTGCAAGTTTAGAGTGGTTTTTAGTTTGTCTAAACAGGATGGCTCCCACTGTTTCTCGAATCCCTCCTCAAACCATAAAGGAAGAATTAGCCGGGATCAATCCCACCGTACAATACTTGCTTAACCGTTCAGCCAGGCCGGTGTCGGTACTTCAAGGGAGGTTTTCCAACGCTTTCGCGAAGTTCCTTAATTAAAGAACCTCTTTTCCCTGGGGGCGTAGCCCCGCTAACACCTTTCTAGGCACCTACTAGGTTTATAGCATTGATCGTTAAGTGAGAAATTTCCCGAGGAGTAGCATATACTCACAGTAGGATCGGGATCCAAATATCATTGCGTGACGAAACTGAAGGAATCCTACCAGAATCATCACACTCCAAATGGTATGCAAATCTAGCAAGTTTCAGTACTTATGAAACTCCCGATGTGGATTTTTGCCCCATGCTCTTATGACCTTGGCGTGAGGTCAAAATGTCATAAGTCACATGTCAAGTTCGTCCCATCATTATCCAGGTTAATTTGAACCCACCCGTACATACCCTTGACGTAGGCCAAAATGGCAGTACGACTGTCTCAAACCAACGCATTCTATCTATGCAACAGATAAATATCCGGCAGCTACCAATCACTATGCCTTGGCGTGAGGTCAAAATACATAGCTTGAATACTACCGAATATTTAACTGAGATGATGGAGGGCTACGGATGGTTTTGGCAAAACCGTGAACGTAGTGAACTTGATTTGGTCGATGGAACGAGATAGCTTTTAAATGGAGTGGCTCAAACTCCGTATTTTAAAAGTTTGTTTTGGAAAGAACCGAGTGGTTTTTCGAAAGTGTTCCAACGACTTTAACTTGGTTTATTATCTTGCATTAGTTCTTTTAATGCGTGATATTCTTGCATTAGTTCTTTTAATGCGTCCCATCATTTAATCCTACCATTGCAGAAAACAACCAAAATATGACGTACGCTTATGCCATTCGCATTCGCCACGGGGCCCCGTCATTACCCGTTAGGTTACTTAACTAACGACAGAGCGAGGGCTGGGCTAGCGCGTCTGTAAAACATAAGCAACGCCTAAATAATATCATATATAGATATACTGCAATGATAAACATTTCAGATCACAGATGAATACATTGGATATACTAGGAATCTGTAATTCGTACGAGCCTGTAACGAAAGACAAATTACACGGTCGCGGTGAATAGCCAAAACCCCACCCAAGACCCCTACGGGTGCGGCAAACTACCCGCCAAGTACCCGAAGCGTAGTAACCTCCCTCATCTCCATGAGTAGGCCATTCGACACTTCGGCATACCCGGTAGTTTGTGCACCCCCTCCATGGGTCTATCCTAGGAGCAAAAACAGTAAAAAGAAATTATACAATGACGGCTACAACCCCGACCCGGTTGTGCGGCCATACAAATAATTATTACATCAATTTACAAATTTACATGAATTGAAAGAAAAGAAAACTCTCGTCTCACAACCCCCGGCTATTCACCCGCGACAATCCAACATATTCATATACACATTCCAGCACATTACAGATCACAGAATTGTATAACCCCCACTAATCGACATATAGCGATTAGTAGACGTTCAATACAAATATCACATTACAGAAAACCCGTTAGCTTAAGTCTTTTAGAAGTTCGATCAAAAATACGGATTTTCGGGACCCCAAAATAAAATTTTCGTTCTGGAAAATCTGGGCAGAAAATATATATTCCAAAAATCCCAAAATACCCCCAGAAGAACACTGCACCAAAAAGGGACCACGGCCGAGTCAACTCGGCCGCGGATCCGCGGTGGGAGCGTGCTCCCGCCGCGGATCCGCGGCGCTTTGACTCGATCGTGGGACCAATTTTGGAGGGTGTTCACAGAAAAGCCTGAGCCGATTTAAGGTGTGAAAATAATCAACTTTTGAACAGTAGAAAAATCGACAGAAACTCGAATTTTTGGGGTTTTACTTTCGGGACTTTTTCTTTGATCGATCTTCTAGTTACTTGCTAACATGTTAGATAGAGTTTAACTAGGCTCTGATACCACTGTAAGTCCATGCTACCTCTCCCGGTACTTTCGGGAATGCGGAATTTGGTAAAAAACGATTTTTACGGAGGTGGTAACATGGACCTAAAAACCCGGATCTTGGTTAAACATCTATCTAACATCCTAACTATGAGTTTCTAGCTACTCGGTTAGGGGGTTATACCTTGCTTGTCTTGAACTCCTTCGTCTTCAAAGCTCCGATGGTGGTCCGATGGCTTCTTCTCGTCGTCTCCGTACGCCGAAGATAGATCCACCTGAAAGCTCCAACCTTTAGCTCCTTCTTCGTTCTTTGAAGAAACTAGTTCACTTGGTTTGCTAAACCTAGTGAACTAGAATGAGTAGAGAAGAAATAGAATGGGATTTTATCTATGGTTCTTGATTCTCAACTCATGAGACAATAGAACCATAGGATCAAGAGAGGGAGGAAGAGGTTGAGGGTGAGAGCAAGAGGAGAGCTCAAGAACAAGAGAGAGAATGAGCAAGAAAGAATGAGGCTCTCTTTTGTCTTTCACCCTCTCATAATCCAAAGCGATCATAACTCATCATATCAAAAAAAGTCTTATGTGATGGTTTGAAGCAACCATAACCATATCATTTCATGCACTCATTTTACACAAATGAGCAAGTAAACAAAAGTCTTTGCCATGAAATGATGGCTATGGTTATCATGATGGTCAACTAGTCAAGCCTAGTCAACAAAAGTCAACAAGTCAACAAAGTCAACAAGTCAACAAAAGTCAACAAGTCAACAACCATATCACCATAATACTTAATTAATATAATAGTTAATCACATATCATATTCTCATTAGGGTTGAGCATAAAGTCAAATAGTCAACGGTCAACTGTCAACAACCCCAATGAGAATCCGCTGCCTCTGCCTCCCTGTCAACTGTGCATACACACCCGCATCCGCGTTCCGAGGAACACGAATGCAAACTGGATAAATCCAATCTCATAAGGTACACTAGGATCTGGCTTAAACCAAAGCCCGCTAGTGTAAACTGTCCGTACACTGTACGTGCACAAGTGCACGGATGTGACCGAACCCTGTCGCAAAACCATGCGACCTGTCGCAATACCATGCGACCTCTACTCTTTTGCCTAAAGGCGAAAAGCTTTCTGTGTGGGACTCTAAAGACTCGACACTACGCTGGCAGTGGGTTTAACCACAGACCGCAAGCGGCACTAGCTGTGCGTAACGGTCCCCAGGTAATGCCGACAAGAAGACCGACGAGGCGAAACCCATCTGAACTCCTACTGAGCCTGAGTGTGACATTCTCCGTACAGTCCGGTCTGTTCGTCTGATACATCGCATGGCGGGCCTAGGGGGCGGTAAACGTCAGTCCCCCAATAGCGGTACAAGTCGTGCCGGAGCGAAGCCCAAAACACCCTGAGATAACACTGGAAACCTACCAGTATATCTCGATTGCCCTGGCAAGGGACTACTCGTGTAATGGCTCTCCTAGACACAGCGCGATGTCAACCCCCAATACCGGGAGAGACGAATCCTGTCTAACCGTCACTGCCTCCAAGTGCTTCGGGACTGCACCCAACCACTACCTGTTTGCACGACTCCTTTGAGCCGTGGTAGGGTAGTGATCAAAGTACAGTGGGAACACACTCGAGGCGAAGTGACAGTGTCAAGTCAGCGGACTAAGCTGTACTCATGTCACCTGGGAACTGATAACTGACGATAGGTATAATACCAACTAGTCAGTTCCCGACGAGTCCTGTCCAGTGTACCCGTAACCTAACGAGCACCCGCATACTATCTCAAGTACGACGTACTGACGGCTGTGGGACAGACCGTCTCCCACACTGGGATGAGAAGCGCATGCGCTGGTCTACTCCGGAGTATCGATGCCCTGTATCGATAGTCCTGTGACCAGGGACCTGCATAAGGATGTGCTTACAGATTACCCAGCCCCACTAGTGTGACGGCCATCACATCGCTGGTAATCAAGCAAAGATCCTAAGGGCTCTACTAATGTGTATAGGCGATATACAAAAATAAACACATGTACACATTGAAGTAGAAACAAACCAAGTAGCATACTACTATTTTGAGCAAGATTGTATATACAAGGTGAATATCCCAAGCATCCATTAAGTAATATACAAACTAGTATGATACAGTAATGGCCTCTAGGGCATATACACTAACAGGAATCTGGGGTATTCTTGGTTAAACTTGTCTCAAATACACCTAATAAGGTTACATTAACCATCAAAACCAACACTTGGCCAAATCTCACTCAATTTACCTAAAACTAGCACTAACTCACATAATAACACGAGATTTCAGCTAACTAACCATAACTTGGCAAGATAGGAGTTGGGCTGTAAGATTATACCTCAATGGGTCCTAGGATGAAGGAGAAGGGAAGAAGGAGGAAGGAGGAAGGGTTGTTGCTGCTGTGGAGCTGCTGGTGTTGCTGCTGATGTTGTTTCTGCAACTGTGCTGAAGTTGTTTTTCAACAGCAGTTTGTTGCTGATGCTGGAATTGTTGTGGTTGTTGTTGTTGCTGCTTTGGTGTTGTGGGAATGGTTGTGGTGGTGTGGTGTTGTTGTTTTGAATGATGTTGTTGCAGCTGATGCAGATTTGGGGCTGAAGTGTTGATATTGGGGGCTGAAGTGTTGATATTGGGGGCTGAAGTTTTACATCAGCTGCTGTTGCAGCAGATGATGATGATGCTTTTGATGTTGTGTGATGTGTGAGAGTGAGAGGGAGAGATGTGAGAGATGAAAGCCAAAAGAGTTGATATGAGAGGGAGTGATATGAGTGAGTGGGGGGAGTGAAAGAATACATGGGACTATGAAATAAGGTGGATCATGGCACACCCTAGCCACCTCCCTCTCCTTCCAAAATTAATGCACAACCATCATGGCTCTCCCTCTCTCCTACACAAGTCAACCCTAACCCCTAATCACTCTTAGCCAAAGCTAAAAACCCTTAATTAACCCCAATTATTGTTAGTTATATGTATGCCCTAGAGGCCATTACTGTACATATGATGTATATTGTAGTGGATGCTAGGACGTATATAGGGAGGACTTTCTTGCTCGACATGATAGTATGCTATCTGGTTGATCTTTACCTTAACGTGTATACTGATTGTCTCTCTGTTACATGTTGGTAAAGCCCTTAGGATGTGTACTTGACTACCTGGACTATGATGCAGATCATACTAGTGGGGACAGATAGTCTATAAGTACATCCTTCAAAGTCCCTAGTCGTGGGTGTATCGAGACGGGGCATCGATATACCAGAGTAGACTAGCGTATGCCTTCTCGACCCATACAGATGGGCGATGGATGATCCCATATCCATTGGTGTTTGACATCAGAGATGATATACGGGTGCTCAGTGGAGACTGGGTACACTGGACGGACTCGCCGAGAACTCCCAGATGGTATTATACCTTACGTCAGATGGCAGTTCTCTGGTGACACTGGTACAGAGTAGTCTGTTGACCCGAGATCGTCATAGAGTCTTGTGTGGTTCCCACTGTGCTTTGATTTCCACCTTACCATGTCCAAGAAAGCGTGCAAAACGGTGGTTTTTGGGTACAGTCCCGAATCACATGGAGGCAATGAGCGATAGGAGGGGATTCGTCTCTCCCGGTATAGGGAGTTGATGTTGCGCTGTGTTCGATTGGCTATAACCGGAAATCCCTGGCCAGGGTTGCTGAGATTTACTGGTAAGTGTTACCAGTAGTTTCTCGAATTGTTATAGACCTCATATCGACACGACTTATCTAGCCATTGGGGTCTGACGTTTACCACCCCTAGGCAAGATATGCGACATATCAGACGAACAGACCGGACTGTACGGTAAGTGTTACTGGTTGGATTCACAGGAGTATGAGCTGGCTTGCTCGTCGATCTTCTGATCGCTCAATACCCGGGTGGCCATTACGTTTAGCAGACCGCTTGCGGCTTGTGGGTGATTGATATGATTATCACCTGCTGCCGGCGTATTGACGAGTCTTTAGAGTCCTACACAGAGGTTTCCTGGCTCAAGCAAAACGAAATAGGAGCGCATATGAGATATGTGCGGGACCGAGAATAATGCGTGTATGTGATACCGTATTCCATTCTCGCGATAAATGTATCGATTGGTTGTATGCGATATGACCGGATCGTTAAATCAAGTGTTGATTTAATGATTTAATGTATAATTATATATTTGATATATTACTTTGTATTAACTAGTATTGGTTCACTTTAAATGGATTTTCTCACTTGGATGAACAAGTTGTATATGTGATATACTTTTTGTGCAAATAATTGTATCATGTTTGATGATACATGTTTGCTAGGGTTTTTGTGTAAAGATCAAACCATGGTTACATGTTAATGGTTAGGGTTTTGATTTATTCATTTATTTATTTGTTTATTCTTTTTGGAAAATAAATGGCATGAAAAGAAAATGGTGGCTTGATTTGTATTCTAGTTGAAGCTTCATGAAGCTTTGACCTAAGTGACCATTTTTGTCTCATGCTTAACCCTAACCATTCCCACTAACCCTAGTTTAGTCTCTACACTTGACCATGGTTGGTAGATGATAAGTATTATTATTATTTTCATTTTACTTAATACTTATCATAACATTTTCTTCTTCTTCTTCTTCATCTTCAACATGAAGAAACCTTGGACCATCAATGGTGATTGATGAAAAAGAGTGAGAAATCCAAATCTAAAGTGAACCCACTTCCTATTTCTTCATCCTCTACTTCTTGCCAAGTAGTATAGGGTGTTTCCTTCACAAGTTATCATGGCTTGGTGAAGGTGGAGCTTGATCTAGTGATGCCTCGACGTAGATCATCTTCGGCATCGTCGTCGATGACCTAGCCCGCTCTTTCTCCGATGAAGCCGATGCTAGAGCCCGGGATCCATTTTGGACAGCGAGGAGACATCATCACGGAGCTATGGAAATGGAGCACCGGATCTACAAAGGTTGTATTTCCGTATACCACTTAGTTAAGTTGTTAACTAGGTTCATTTTCGCCTAAATTTCTAGCCAACGATCTTGTTAGGGTTTCTCGGCACCTATAAATTTAGAAATGGGCATGGTTGATGCCTTGTGAGACCTCTTGTGAGTGCCTAGGAACCCTACAGTGGTATCAGAGCCTAGCTAGAGCCTTAGGCGATGCCTAGACGACGTTTGAGACCCGATCGGACATCGAAACCCTAATGCAATATGCTCTCTGGACTTTTTTCAATTTCTGGGATTTTTCCAGATTAAAAATTCCTAAAAAATTCAGCAGGAAGATCTAAGAATTATGGTGCAAAACGAGCTCTTGATGCGTCTAAATCGCCGCGGAAACGCGGCAGAAGCATGGCTTCTGCCGCGGTTCCGCCGTCTACTGTTCACAATGCACAATATTTTTTGCACAGTAATTCCTCTTTTCTGGTGCTGAGTTTTATGGGAATTTTTAATATTTATTCAAGAGTTGAATTTTCTGGGGTTGTTTTGGGGATTCGGTGTTTCGATCGGAGCATCAGATTTTGTCTATGTAGTTTTCCGGATAATTTTAGAATATGTTAAAAAGTTCAACCGGATATAAATACCCAACTTTTCCCCTGTCGGAAAATTTCCAAGTGTTGGATTTTTCTGAGGTTTAAAGACGTTCTAAGTAGTGCGAGTAACGCGATGGTCCCTCTAGAAGACAACAAACCTTAACTCGATTATGTGACCGTCTTGAACTGCCCTTTGAACCGCCCTTTGAACCTTAGGGTTTGGGGCAGTATGGCGTGCCACATGTGAGGCGTTGGCTTGACCCTTCTACGGCTGGACCGTTGGTACTGAGGCACGAAGTGAATGTTTTTAGACTTGTTTCATGTGTTGAGCTGTATCGGAAAAACTTGGGTGTTTGAATGTTCGATCGGAAAGTTTAACATTTTCTAATTATCTGGAATGGGATACAATAATTGGAATTCACAATAAGTTATGAGATAACTGAATGAATATTATAAACATAGCAGTTTAGTCTCACTTGATCGGTTGCCACGGAATTTTGATGTGATCAAAAGTCCGTCGCAATCATGTAGTGTACGCGGATACTCGCCGGGTAAACTTAATAGACAGCCTCTCTCCATAGCCCCGACCAAGTGATTGTAGGAGAACCCCGTCGCCGAAAGCATCCGTTCGGGTGCTCGCGGCAGCGGTGTTCCGCCTTGGTGCACTTCGTCGACGGCATCGGGGGTGCGGCCGTCTACTGAAGTTTGCGACGAGCATTCGATCAGTATGTCGGGAATCTTGTTGAATTGCCCGACTTGATATTGAAAAGTGTTTTCGATAATGAGACTAAAATGCGGAGTTTATAATTGTTAGGCATGCGATGTCTAAGGAATTCATTTGATTAGGCATGCGATGTCTATGGAGGTTGCGGATTCCAACTGTTGTAGTTTTACACTTTCTTTTCTGTGACCGTAAGTGTAATATGTGGTATCGCCGGTTTCGTTGCTATATGTCAACGACAATTGGGATGCGCATATTTACTTACGTTGATGACATGTGATGTTATGTGTTGCTGGATATGTTATATTGGATCGTCGTGTTTGAATAGCCAGGGGTTTTTATATGAGATGAGTGTTTTTCGTTTTCATTCATGTAAAAACTTGTATGTAATATTCTTTTATTGGGGCACTTTCAGGTTGCGGAAGATGTCACCTTTTGTATATTATTTACTTTTCCGCTCTAGGATAGATCCAAGGAGGGGAGCACAAGTATCCGGGTTCTGGAGTCCAGTGGGAGACCAACTCGAGGAGTCGAGTCCGGGTCTCCTAACTCTAGAATTGGTAGGGTTGCTTGCCGCTCTCGTAGGGGTCTAGGGGTGTGGGTTTGGCTATTCATCACGACCGTGGAATCCGTGTTTTATACTGGCTCGTATTGAAAACACGGACGTCCTAGTATATCCAATATTTCATATGATTCTTCTGCTGCGATATCTGTGATGTGATCATGTGATGTTCTGTGATAGATACAGTATATAGTATATATGATATATTATATAGGCGTTACTTATGTTTTACACCCGCGCTAGCTCTGCCCCGCTCTGCCGTTAGTTAACTAACCTAACGGTGCACGAGGGGACATCGAGGCGAATGCGGATGGCATAAGTGTACGTCGTATTTATCTGTGATGTTTAGGTACTTAAATGATGGGACTTCATTAATGTGATTAATGAAATAAAAGAAACCTAAGATGTTGTAGAATCGAATTTCAAAATAAAACAGGTAGCTACAGTTCTTGCTTTGCACAGCGGTATATGTGATATATCCTGCACCTTATTCGATAAGGAAAGGACCGAGATCCCTTCACCGGGAGTGACTCCTTTAGCAATAACTGGCAGATGCTACACACTCGGTTTGTCTTTTGATTGCTTTTAAGTGTTTTTGCTTTGCACAGTGATATATATGATATATCCCGCACCTCATTCGACGAGGAAAGGACCGACGATCCCTTCACCGGGAGTGACTCCTTTAGCAAAACTAGAAAAGCCTCAAAAACACTCCATTTCAAAATTTCATTCGATCCTACAACGATATCAAGTTCATTACGTAATAGGTTTTCAGAAAAACCTGTCGTAGCCCTCCGTCATTTCAGATATGTACTGGTTAGTATTCGTGCTACGTTTGTTGACCTCTGTCAAGGCGTAGTGTGCGGTAGCTGATTAGTGCTTATCTGTATAAGCATATGATGTGATTGATTTAGGGTAGTCGTGCGACCTTGTTGACCTCTGTCAAGGGTCGTGCGGGTGGGTTTACTTCAATCAGGAAATGACGGGTTGAACTTGACTAGCAGCCTATGGTTTGTTGACCTCTGTCAAGGTCATAGGACGCTAGGGGCAAAATATTATTGGGAATTTCAAGTGTTGAAATTTGCAATGAGATTGCATACCTTCTATGAGATAGTTGGATCCCGATACCCGCTGCGAGTAAGAGTTACTCCTGGGAGAGTTTTGCACATTACAATTAGCCGATCAAGTAGGTGTCTAGATAGGTGTCAATGGGGTTATGCCTCTGGGAAAACGAGGTTTACATTAATTAGGTTCGTGCGAAAGCACGGGGGACCTCCCTCAAAGTACCGACACTGGCCTGGCTGAAAAATTGGCGAACTTGTAGTGTGTAATTAATCCCGGCTTGTCTTTCCTTTTAGGGTTTGAAGGAAGATTTGATAAAAAGCAGTGGGAGCCATCCTGATTAGATAAAATAATAACCAATCTGATCTTGCAAGAGCGCACGCTGAGTGTTTTCTTCTCTCTCTCTCCAGGTAGCGACCATATCACGCCTTAATCAAGATGATAATACGGAATATTGACCGAACCCGCTTGTTATACTGAGCTGGGGAACGTTGGTCCCGCTCCAACTTATAATTGTTATAAGACCGAGCAGGAAATTGGGGAATACCAGATTTCCCGTGCCGCCCAAACGAAGAGAGTGGATGCTGATGCATCATCTTCGGGTGTGTTCATTATACAGAACTGTTTCTCAGTATCCTCTACGTCCTGGGTATTAGATACCGGATCGGGATCCCGCAAATGTAATCCGTTACATGGGCTACATAAAGGTAGAAAACTGAGAACGGGTGATAAGTTTCATGAGGCAGAAAACGGGGCAAGTGTTGCAGCCAAGTCTGTTGGTCACTGTCACCCTGTATTACCAATACATTGATTCTGAACGAATGTTATTAGATACCGAACCTGATATACAAAATCATATCAGTCTCTTTATTAATAAAGAAATGATAAAATTCTGTATTGTTGGATAATGTTTTGAACATTTCCTATATCAAAAGTTGATCGGTTCAGGCACGTTATCTAAAAGCATTGATGTTCTAAATCAAACTACAGTTCTTAGTATATAGAACACACACACAAGAGGAAGTGTTCAGAAATGAACAAATCCTTCTTGAGGTATTGTAGACTATGTCATATCAATGCGACCCGACTAGCTAAAGTTACATATAGATGCATATTTAAATTAGTTTGAATTTACATCTTGTGAAACTTGCCAGTCATGTCACAAAGATAAAATGACACCAGCTCTGTTTATTGGAAACAAAGAAAGAGTTAGTGAACTCTTGGGATGATACATATTGATGTATGTAGGTCCCCTGTCTACACATACCAAGACCGGTTCTTTGTACTTCATTACATTCTCTGATGATCTCTCAAGATTCAGACATATGTTCCTGTTGAAACATAAGTCCGAACCTTTTGAGATATTCACAGAATATAAGTTAGAAGTAGAGAACCAATACGGGTATATGTATTATGTCCTTTGATGAGATCAAGGAGGAGAATACTTGAGCACGGAATTCCTGGATTATTCTAAAGGAGAATGAGATTCTCTCTCAGCATTACTCCTCCGTATACACCATAGCACGATGGTATATCAGGGCAGAGCAATCACACCCTATATGATAAGGTGTGCTCTATGATGAGTACTACTGAGTTACCTATTTCCTTTTGGGGAGTTATGCACTTGAGAAGCTGGATACCTATTGAATAGGGTTCAAATTCAAATCAGTTGCCTACCACTTCATATGCGATATGGAAAGGGAAGAGCCCATATCTTAAGTTAGTTAAGATTTGGGGTTGTCCAGCCTATGTCTAAAAGGCAAAATCCGGACAAGCTCGAGGAAAGGTCTGTAATGTAGAATTGGAAATGTTCCAGCTATACAAACTACAGCTGATGATTTGACAGAACCAAAGGATTCAATAGTTACCAACGAACCTCAGCCTCTCCGCCGATCTAGTAGGGTTCCTCACCCACCTGAGAGATACCTCGGTTCCTCTATGACAGTGGGAGAGAGGATTGCATCATGAGATGATGACCCAACTAGTTTCGAGCTGGCCATCAGGAGTAAGACTCTGTAAGAATGGCTGGATGCTTAGCGATCTGAGATGGAATCCTTCTACACCGACAAAGTAGGGACTTTGGTTGTTATATCTGAAGGGTTAAATCCCTATCAGGAGCAAGTATATCTTGAGAAGATTACTTGGTGTAGATGGAAAAGTTGAGACTTTCAAAGCTAGACTTGTTAAAGGTTTTCGTCATCGACCAGGCGTGGATAATGATGAAACCTTTTCAAGTGGCTATGCTTAAGTCCATCCAGATCCTACTTGCCACGGCTACATACCATGACTACGATATCTGGCGGTTGGGTGCCATGACTGCTTTTCTAAATGATGTTTTAGAAGAGAACGTCTATAAGTACACAGCCAGAGGGCTTCGTAGACAGTGGGACCAGCGGAAACGTATACAAGATGCTTTATAGGATAAAGCAGGTATCGCGGAGTTGGAACATCTGTTTTGATGTGTTAGTCAAAGAGTTTGACATCATCAAAATGGTAGATGAACCTTGTATATACAAAAAGGTAGTAGGGAGTATAGTGATGATCCTCATAGAGTACGTGGATGACATACTATTGATAAGAAAGGAGTTTCCTATGCTACGCTCGGTCAATCTCCGCTTATCACAATGATTCTCCATATATGATCAAAGTGATGCCTCCTAAATCCTGAGTTTTAGATCTATGAGATAGATCTAATTGGATGTTAGGATTCTCACTAGTTGTAGTGAGATGGTATCAATCGATCCTGGGGAGAATCACTGGAAGGGTTCCAGGGTGATAAAGACGACTGAATGTCAGTCGCAGGCATTGTCTTTACCCTCAGTAAAGGGACGGTATGTTGGACGAGTTCCAAGCTAGATACCGTGGCATACTAGACGATAAAGGCTCGATACATCGCTACTTAAGATGCTACCAAAGAGGCAGTCTGGATGAATATTTGTTCATGAGATGAACTTAGTTCCTCCCATTGTGTGACAATGGAGTTGTGGCTTATGCCAAGGAACGCCAGTCCCATCAGTGATCCAGACATATTCTAAGGCAGTGTCACCTGATCATGGAGATGGTTGATCTCCAGGGTGATCGAGGTTAGGAGAGTAGACTCAGAGGACAACACGGCGGATCCACTCACAAAGGCCTTTTCCCAGAGAGAGACTTTTCAGGGATGGTTGAGTATGAGATACTACAACCACTGCTATCAGATGGCCCTAGTGCAAGTGGGAGATTGTTAGTTATATGTATGCCCTAGAGGCCATTACTGTACATATGATGTATATTGTAGTGGATGCTAGGACGTATATAGGGAGGACTTTCTTGCTCGACATGATAGTATGCTATCTGGTTGATCTTTACCTTAACGTGTATACTGATTGTCTCTCTGTTACATGTTGGTAAAGCCCTTAGGATGTGTACTTGACTACCTGGACTATGATGCAGATCATACTAGTGGGGACAGATAGTCTATAAGTACATCCTTCAAAGTCCCTAGTCGTGGGTGTATCGAGACGGGGCATCGATATACCAGAGTAGACTAGCGTATGCCTTCTCGACCCATACAGATGGGCGATGGATGATCCCATATCCATTGGTGTTTGACATCAGAGATGATATACGGGTGCTCAGTGGAGACTGGGTACACTGGACGGACTCGCCGAGAACTCCCAGATGGTATTATACCTTACGTCAGATGGCAGTTCTCTGGTGACACTCGTACAGAGTAGTCTGTTGACCCGAGATCGTCATAGAGTCTTGTGTGGTTCCCACTGTGCTTTGATTTCCACCTTACCACGTCCAAGAGGGCGTGCAAAACGGTGGTTTTTGGGTACAGTCCCGAGTCACATGGAGGCAATGAGCGATAGGAGGGGATTCGTCTCTCCCGGTATAGGGAGTTGATGTTGCCATGTGTTCGATTGGCTATTGTAAGTCCATGCTACCTCTCCCGGTACTTACGGGAATGCGGAATTTGGTAAAAAACGATTTTTACGGAGGTGGTAACATGGACCTAAAACCCGGATCTTGGTTAAACATCTATCTAACAACCTAACTACGAGTTTCTAGCTACTCGGTTAGGGGGTTATACCTTGCTTGTCTTGAACTCCTTCATCTTCAAGCTCCGATGGTGGTCCGGAATGGCTTCTTCTCGTCGTTTCCGTACGCCGAAGATAGATCCACCTGAAAGCTCCAACCTTTGGCTCCTTCTTCGTTCTTTGAAGAAACTAGTTCACTTGGTTGGCTAAACCTAGTGAACTAGAATGAGTAGAGAAGAGTTTGTATGGGATTTTATCTATGGTTCTTGATTCTCAACTCATGAGACAAGAGAACCATAGAATCAAGAGAGGGAGGAAGAGGTTGAGGGTGAGAGCAAAAACAAGAGAGCTCAAGAACAAGAGAGAGAATGAGCAAGAAAGAATGAGCAACTCTTTTGTCTCTCACCCTCTCATAATCCAAAGTCATGATAACTCATCATACTAAAAAAGTCTTATGTGATGGTAGAAGCAACCATAACCATATCATTTCATGCACTCATTTTACACAAATGAGCAAGCAAACAAAAGTCTTTGCCATGAAATGATGGCTATGGTTATCATGATGGTCAACTAGTCAAGCCTAGTCAACCGGTCAACAAAGTCAACAAGTCAACAAAAGTCAACAAGTCAACAAAGTCAACAAGTCAACAAAAGTCAACAAGTCAACAAAGTCAACAACCATATCACCATAATACTTAATTAATATAATAGTTAATCACATATCATATTCTCATTAGGGTTGAGCAAAAAGTCAAATAGTCAACGGTCAACTGTTAACAACCCTAATGAGAATCCGCTGCCTCTGTCTCCCTGTCAACTGTGCATACGCACCCGCATCCGCGTTCCGAGGAACACGAATGCACACTGGATAAATCCAATCCCAAAAGGTACACTAGGATCTGGCTTAAACCAAAGCCCGCTAGTGTAAACTGTCCGGACACTATACGTGCACAAGTGCACGGATGTGACCGAACCCTGTCGCAAAACCATGCGACCTGTCGCAATACCATGCGACCTCTACTCTTTTGCCTAAAGGAGAAAAGTTTTCTGTGTGGGACTCTAAAGACTCGACACTACGCTGGCAGTGGGTTTAACCACAGACCGCAAGCGGCACTAGCTGTGCGTAACGGTCCCCAGGTAGTGCCGACAAGAAGACCGACGAGGCGAAACCCATCTGAACTCCTACTGAGCCTGAGTGTGACATTCTCCGTACAGTCCGGTCTGTTCGTCTGATACATCGCATGGAGGGCCTAGGGGGCGGTAAACGTCAGTCCCCCAATAGCGGTACAAGTCGTGCCGGAGCGAAGCCCAAAACACCCTGAGATAACACTGGAAACCTACCAGTATATCTCGTTTTCCCTGGCCAGGGACTACTCGTGTAATGGCTCTCCTAGACACAGCGCGATGTCAACCCCCAATACCGGGAGAGACGAATCCTGTCTAACCGTCACTGCCTCCAAGTGCTTCGGGACTGCACCCAACCACTACCTGTTTGCACGACTCCTTTGAGCCGTGGTAGGGTAGTGATCAAAGTACAGTGGGAACACACTCGAGGCGAAGTGGCA
Source organism: Agapanthus africanus (assembly GCA_030015575.1). NCBI lineage: Eukaryota > Viridiplantae > Streptophyta > Magnoliopsida > Asparagales > Amaryllidaceae > Agapanthus > Agapanthus africanus. The sequence continues at coordinate 598,333,720 of CM057341.1, forward strand.
GTGTCAAGTCAGCAGACTAAGCTGTACTCATGTCACCTGGGAACTGATAACTGACGATAGGCATAATACCAACTAGTCAGTTCCCGACGAGTCCTGTCCAGTGTACCCGTAACCTAACGAGCACCCGCATACTATCTCAAGTACGACGTACTGACGGCTGTGGGACAGACCGTCTCCCACACTGGGATGAGAAGCGCATGCGCTGGTCTACTCCGGAGTATCGATGCCCTGTCTCGATAGTCCTGCGACCAGGGACCTGCATAAGGATGTGCTTATAGATTACCCAGCCCCACTAGTGTGACGGCCATCACATCGCTGGTAATCAAGCAAAGATCCTAAGGGCTCCACTAATGTGTATAGGCGATATACTAAAATAAACACATGTACACATTGAAGTAGAAACAAACCAAGTAGCATACTACTATTTTGAGCAAGATTGTATATACAAGGTGAATATCCCAAGCTTCCATTAAGTAATATACAAACTAGTATGATACAGTAATGGCCTCTAGGGCATATACACTAACAATCTCCCACTTGCACTAAGGCCATGTACTGGCGTATCGAAGACCTATCATCTCGATCAGCCGCTCGAACTGAGTCTGGGACAAGGCCTTGGTGAATGGATCTGCAGTGTTATCTTCTGAAGCGACTCTCCGAACCTCGATCTCCTAGCGATCCACGATCTCCCTGATCAGGTGATACCGCCTTAAGATGTGCCTGGATCTCTGATGGGACCTGGGTTCCTTCGCTAAAGCTATAGCCCCGTTGTTGTCGCAATACAGAGGTATTGGATCAACAATGGACGGAACCACCTGAAGTTCTTTCAAGAACTTCCTCATCCAGACAGCTTCTTTTGCGGCATCAGATGCAGCGATGTATTCCGCTTCCATCGTCGAGTCTGCAACGGTTTCTTGTTTGGAACTCTTCCAACACACCGCCCCTCCATTGAGGGTAAAGACAAAGCCCGACATGGACTTGGAATCATCCTTGTCACTCTGGAAGCTGGAGTCAGCAAAGGCCTCGATCTGGAGGTCTTTTCCGCATACACCAAGAACATCTCCTTAGTCCTTCTCAGGTACCTGAGAATGTTCTTTACCGCTATCCAGTGTTTCTCCCCAGGGTTTGACTGATACCGGCTTACCACACTAAGTGCATAAGCTACATCCGGTCTGGTACATAACATCGCATACATTATAGAGCCTACCGCAGAAGCGTAGGGTATAATAGACATGCGATCCCTCTCCAAATCAGTCTTGGGAGACATCTCTTTAGAGAGGGTGATCCCGTGACAAGCCGGTAGGTTACCGCGCTTGGAATCTTCCATACTGAATCTTTTCAGTACGGTGTCGATGTACCTGGACTGTGAAAGTCCTAATATCCTCTTGGATCTGTCACGGTAGATCCGGATACCCAGAATGTATGAGGCATCACCCAGGTCTTTCATGGAGAACCTGTGTGACAAGAACCCCTTGACAGATTGTAGCATAGGAATGTCATTTCCTATTAAGAGAATGTCATCCACGTATAAAACGAGGAATACTACAGTTCTCGCTACAAATCTACTATAGATGCATGGTTCATCTGGATTTTTGATAAAGCCAAATTCTTTGACCGTCTCATCAAAGCAGATGTTCCAACTCCGCGATGCCTGCTTTAGTCCATAGATGGACTTAAGCAACTTGCACACCTTTCCGCTGCTCCCACTCTGAATGAAACCCTCTGGTTGGTCCATATAGACACACTCTTCTAAATTTCCATTTAGAAAAGCTGTCTTTACGTCCATTTGCCAGATCTCATAATCGTGGAAGGCAGCAATGGCAAGAAGGATCCGAATGGATTTCAGCATGGCTACTGGAGAAAAGGTTTCGTCATAGTCCAAGCAAGGTCTTTGACGAAAACCCTTTGCTACCAGCCTAGCTTTATAGGTCTCAACCTGTCCATCTACACCAATCTTCCTTTTGAAGATCCACTTGCATCCTACGGGTTTTACCCCGTCTGGAGCAATGTCCAACGTCCATACCTTGTTGGTGTACATGGACTCCATTTCGGTCCGCATTGCATCCAGCCATTTTACTGAGTCAACTCTCTGAACGGCCTGCTGGAAGCTAGTAGGCTCATCATAATCTATGACGCAATCCTCTCTATCCCCGTCTATGAGAAAACCGTAGTATCTCTCGGGCGGATGAGTCTGCCTACTACTTCTGCGGAGCGGCGTAGGAATGTCCTGTTCTTTCGAACCCTCTGGTTCCACTAAGCCTTCAGTAACAGTCTGTGGTTCTGGAACTTCTTCCAGTTCTACTGCGCTCCCACTAATTTCCTTTTCTAAGAACTGGTGTTCTAGAAAGAGGGCATTACGAGAAACAAAGACTTTTTGTTCCTCTGCGTAGTAGAAAAGATACCCCCTGGTGTTCTTTGGGTATCCCACAAACTTGCACAGTACTGAGCGTGCCTCGAGTTTGTCCGCATGCTGCTTTTTGACAAAAGCCGGACATCCCCAGATCTTCAGATATTGAAGATAGGGTTTCTTCCCACTCCATAACTCATACGGTGTGGTAGGCACAGTCTTAGTGGGAACTCGGTTCAAAAGGTATGCGGCTGATTCTAGCGCATATCCCCAGAATGATCGCGGTAACTCAGCGTTACTCATCATGGACCGCACCATATCCAATAGGGTGCGGTTCCGTCTCTCCGATACACCGTTATGTTGCGGAGTGTATGGAGGAGTAAGCTGAGAGAGAATTCCGTTCTCTTTTAAATAGTCCTGGAACTCGGCACTTAAGTATTCTCCACCTCGATCCGATCTTAGAATCTTAATACTTTTGCCGGTCTGTTTCTCTACTTCATTCTTATACTCCTGGAATTTTCCAAAGGCTTCGGACTTATGTTTCATTAAGAAGACATAACCGTACCTTGAGAAGTCATCCGTAAAAGTAATCAAGTAAGAATAACCGCTTCGCGCATGTGTAGACATTGGACCGCACACGTCACTGTGTACGAGTCCCAAGAGCTCGCTCGCTCTTACTCCATGTCCAGTAAACGGAGTCTTTGTCATCTTTCCTTTGAGACAAGATTGACAAGTGGCATACGATTGATATTCGAATGCATTCAAATATTCTTCTGTATGTAACTTAGTCAACCTTCTCTCATTGATGTGACCCAGTCTACAATGCCACAAGAAAGTCTGATTTATTTCTGGAGACTTTCTTTTGTGTGTATTCTGGACATTGAAAATCTGTGGTTGGTTCAATACGTATATACCATTACTCAATGTACCTGACCCAATCAGAACTTGATTAAGGTGAATGTTTACAACATTACTTACAAACGCAAATTCATAACCTTCTTTAGAAACTAAAGATACAGAAATGATATTACAAGTTGCGTTGGGTACAAAAAAGCAATTACGCAAAACCAAAACATGTCCATCTGACATTCCCAGGTGATAGTCCCCCACGGCTTTAGCATTCATGCTAGCTCCGTTCGCAACTCTGAGGGTCATGTCACCTGCCTTCAAAACCCTACGGTTTCTCAACGCCTGCAAAGAATTACAGATATGAGATCCTGATCCGGTATCCAATACCCAGGAAGTAGAGTTTATTGAAAGACAGTTTTCAATAACATACACACCTGAAGCTGAAGCTGCAACCTGCTTCAATTCCTGTGTTCTGGCCTTCCAGGCCCTGCAATCATTCTTCCAGTGACCTTTCTTATGACAATAGAAGCATTCTTCCTTATCCACAAGCTTCCCCGCTTTCTTTGTTGCTTTAGCTTTTCCCTTCGTATCCACTTTACTAACACCGCCCCTTGGTTTGGCGGGGGCTTTCTTCTTCTTTCCCTTGGCTTTCGCCTTGGACCTAGAAGAAGATGATCCTCCTACAAACAAAGTGGATGTTTCCCTACCTTTCTGTAGGGTGCCCTCTGCGCTCCTCAGCATGTTGAGGAGCTCTGAAAGTTCAACCTCTTTTTCTTGTAAGTTGAAGTTCAGTATAAACTGGGCGTAAGTGGAAGGAAGGGACTGGAGAACTATATCCGTATATAGTTCACTCTCCAATGTGATCCCTAGGTCCGCGAGCTCCTCAATGTAGCCGATCATCTTTAGCACGTGCTCGGCTACTGATGATCCGACGGCCATTCTTGTCGAAAATAACTTTTTCGACGCTTCGTATCTTGCGATACGAGATTGCTCTCCATACAGTTCTTTTGTATGAAGCAATATGGATTCCAAGTCCATATTCTCGTGCCTCCTCTGATGTTCATTGTCCATAGAGGCAAGTACGAGGCATTTGGCCTTCGCGCTATCAATCTCCCAAGTCTTACGGATTTCCTTATCCGCGACGCTGGAAGTGGGACCAGGGACAGGGGGAGCTTTGGTGGTAAGAAGATACCCCAGCTTGTCGTAAGTGATTGCTATCTTGACATTCCTGAGCCAATCTTTGTAGTTTGGCCCTGTCAGTTTGTTTTTATCTAGGAGTAACTTAAGTCCAGTCATGTCGATTTGGTCGCTGCAATTAGGAGAGAGAAGAAGAAACACTCAGCATGATGCTCTTGCAAGTTTAGAGTGGTTTTTAGTTTGTCTAAACAGGATGGCTCCCACTGTTTCTCGAATCCCTCCTCAAACCATAAAGGAAGAATTAGTCGGGATCAATCCCACCGTACAATACTTGCTTAACCGTTCAGCCAGGCCGGTGTCGGTACTTTGAGGGAGGTTTTCCAACGCTTTCGCGAAGTTCCTTAATTAAAGAACCTCTTTTCCCTGGGGGCGTAGCCCCGCTAACACCTTTCTAGGCACCTACTAGGTTTATAGCATTGATCGATTAGTGAGAAATTTCCCGAGGAGTAGCATATACTCACAGTAGGATCGGGATCCAAATATCATCGCGTGACGAAACTGAAGGAATCCTACCAGAATCATCACACTCCAAATGGTATGCAAATCTAGCAAGTTTCAGTACTTATGAAACTCCCGATGTGGATTTTTGCCCCATGCTCTTATGACCTTGGCGTGAGGTCAAAATGTCATAAGTCACATGTCAAGTTCGTCCCATCATTATCCAGGTTAATTTGAACCCACCCGTACATACCCTTGACGTAGGCCAAAATGGCAGTACGACTGTCTCAAACCAACGCATTCTATCTATGCAACAGATAAATATCCGGCAGCGACCAATCACTATGCCTTGGCGTGAGGTCAAAATACATAGCTTGAATACTACCGAATATTTAACTGAAATGATGGAGGGCTACGGATGGTTTTGGCAAAACCGTGAACGTAGTGAACTTGATTTGGTCGATGGAACGAGATAGCTTTTAAAAGGAGTGGCTCAAGCTCCGCATTTAAAAGTTGGTTTTGAAAAGAACCGAGTGGTTTTTCGAAAGTGTTCCAACGACTTTAACTTGGTTTATTATCTTGCATTAGTTCTTTTAATGCGTGATATTCTTGCATTAGTTCTTTTAATGCGTCCCATCATTTAATCCTACCATTGCAGAAAACAACCAAAATATGACGTACGCTTATGCCATTCGCATTCGCCACGGGGCCCCGTCATTACCCGTTAGGTTACTTAACTAACGACAGAGCGGGGGCTGGGCTAGCGCGGCTGTAAAACATAAGCAACGCCTAAATAATATCATATATAGATATACTGCAATAATAAACATTTCAGATCACAGATGAATACATTGGATATACTAGGAATCTGTAATTCGCACGAGCCTGTAACGAAAAACAGATTACACGGTCGCGGTGAATAGCCAAATACCCCACCCAAGACCCCTACGGGTGCGACAAACTACCCGCCAAGTACCCGAAGCATAGTAACCTCCCTCATCTCCATGAGTAGGCCACTCGACACTTCGGCATACCCGGTAGTTTGTGCACCCCCTCTATGGGTCTATCCTAGGAGCAAAAACAGTAAAAAGAAATTATACAATGACGGCTACAACCCCGACCCGGTTGTGCGGCCATACAAATAATTATTACATCAATTTACAAATTTACATGAATTGAAAGAAAAGAAAACTCTCGTCTCACAACCCCCGGCTATTCACCCGCGACAATCCAACATATTCATATCCACATTTCAGCAACATTACAGATCACAGATTTGTATAACCCCCACTAATCGACATATAGCGATTAGTAGACGTTCAATACAAATATCACAATACAGAAAAACCCGTTAGCTAAAGTCTTTTAGAAGTTCGATCAAAAATACGGATTTTCGGGACCCCAAAAATAAATTTTTCGTTCTGGAAAATCTGGGTTGAAAATATATATTCCAAAAATCCCAAAATACCCCGAGAAGAACACTGCACCAAAAATGGACCACGGCCGAGTCAACTCGGCCGCGGATCCGCGGCGGGAGAGTGCTCCCGCCGCGTTTCCGCGGCGCTTTGACTCGATCGTTGGACCAATTTTGGTGGGTGTTCACAGAAAAGCCCGAGCCGATTTTAGGTGTGAAAATAATCAACTTTTGAACAGTATAAAAATCGACAGAAACTTCGAATTTCGGGGTTTGTTTTCGGGACTTTTTCTTTGATCGATCTTCTAGTTACTTGCTAACATGTTAGATAGAGTTTAACTAAGCTCTGATACCACTGTAAGTCCATGCTACCTCTCCCGGTACTTACGGGAATGCGGAATTTGGTAAAAAACGATTTTTACGGAGGTGGTAACATGGACCTAAAACCCGGATCTTGGTTAAACATCTATCTAACAACCTAACTACGAGTTTCTAGCTACTCGGTTAGGGGGTTATACCTTGCTTGTCTTGAACTCCTTCGTCTTCAAGCTCCGATGGTGGTCCGGAATGGCTTCTTCTCGTCGTTTCCGTACGCCGAAGATAGATCCACCTGAAAGCTCCAACCTTTGGCTCCTTCTTCATTCTTTGAAGAAACTAGTTCACTTGGTTTGCTAAACCTAGTGAACTAGAATGAGTAGAGAAGAGTTTGTATGGGATTTTATCTATGGTTCTTGATTCTCAACTCATGAGACAAGAGAACCATAGAATCAAGAGAGGGAGGAAGAGGTTGAGGGTGAGAGCAAAAACAAGAGAGCTCAAGAACAAGAGAGAGAATGAGCAAGAAAGAATGAGCAACTCTTTTGTCTCTCACCCTCTCATAATCCAAAGTCATGATAACTCATCATACTAAAAAAGTCTTATGTGATGGTAGAAGCAACCATAACCATATCATTTCATGCACTCATTTTACACAAATGAGCAAGCAAACAAAAGTCTTTGCCATGAAATGATGGCTATGGTTATCATGATGGTCAACTAGTCAAGCCTAGTCAACCGGTCAACAAAGTCAACAAGTCAACAAAAGTCAACAAGTCAACAAAGTCAACAAGTCAACAAAAGTCAACAAGTCAACAAAGTCAACAACCATATCACCATAATACTTAATTAATATAATAGTTAATCACATATCATATTCTCATTAGGGTTGAGCAAAAAGTCAAATAGTCAACGGTCAACTGTTAACAACCCTAATGAGAATCCGCTGCCTCTGTCTCCCTGTCAACTGTGCATACGCACCCGCATCCGCGTTCCGAGGAACACGAATGCACACTGGATAAATCCAATCCCAAAAGGTACACTAGGATCTGGCTTAAACCAAAGCCCGTTAGTGTAAACTGTCCGGACACTATACGTGCACAAGTGCACGGATGTGACCGAACCCTGTCGCAAAACCATGCGACCTGTCGCAATACCATGCGACCTCTACTTTTTTGCCTAAAGGCGAAAAGCTTTCTGTGTGGGACTCTAAAGACTCGACACTACGCTGGCAGTGGGTTTAACCACAGACCGCAAGCGGCACTAGCTGTGCGTAACGGTCCCCAGGTAGTGCCGACAAGAAGACCGACGAGGCGAAACCCATCTGAACTCCTACTGAGCCTGAGTGTGACATTCTCCGTACAGTCCGGTCTGTTCGTCTGATACATCGCATGGCGGGCCTAGGGGGCGGTAAACGTCAGTCCCCCAATAGCGGTACAAGTCGTGCCGGAGCGAAGCCCAAAACACCCTGAGATAACACTGGAAACCTACCAGTATATCTCGTTTGCCCTGGCCAGGGACTACTCGTGTAATGGCTCTCCTAGACACAGCGCGATGTCAACCCCCAATACCGGGAGAGACGAATCCTGTCTAACCGTCACTGCCTCCAAGTGCTTCGGGACTGCACCCAACCACTACCTGTTTGCACGACTCCTTTGAGCCGTGGTAGGGTAGTGATCAAAGTACAGTGGGATCACACTCGAGGCGAAGTGACAGTGTCAAGTCAGCGGACTAAGCTGTACTCATGTCACCTGGGAACTGATAACTGACGATAGGTATAATACCAACTAGTCAGTTCCTGACGAGTCCTGTCCAGTGTACCCGTAACCTAACGAGCACCCGCATACTATCTCAAGTACGACGTACTGACGGCTGTGGGACAGACCGTCTCCCACACTGGGATGAGAAGCGCATGCGCTGGTCTACTCTGGAGTATCGATGCCCTGTCTCGATAGTCCTGCGACCAGGGACCTGCATAAGGATGTGCTTATAGATTACCCAGCCCCACTAGTGTGACGGCCATCACATCGCTGGTAATCAAGCAAAGATCCTAAGGGCTCCACTAATGTGTATAGGCGATATACTAAAATAAACACATGTACACATTGAAGTAGAAACAAACCAAGTAGCATACTACTATTTTGAGCAAGATTGTATATACAAGGTGAATATCCCAAGCTTCCATTAAGTAATATACAAACTAGTATGATACAGTAATGGCCTCTAGGGCATATACACTAACAGCTATAACCGGAAATCCCTGGCCAGGGTTGCTGAGATTTACTGGTAAGTGTTACCAGTAGTTTCTTGAATTGTTATAGACTTCATATCGACACGACTTATCGAGCTATTGGGGTCTGACGTTTACCACCCCTAGGCAAGATATGCGACATATCAGACGAACAGACCGGACTGTACGGTAAGTGTTACTGGTTGGATTCACAGGAGTATGAGCGGGCTTGCTCGTCGATCTTCTGATCGCCCAATACCCGGGTGGCCGTTACGTTTAGCAGACCGCTTGCGGCTTGTGGGTGATTGATATGATCATCACCTGCTGCCGGCGTATTGACGAGTCTTTAGAGTCCTACACAGAGGTTTCCTGGCTCAAGCGAAACGAAATAGGAGCGCATATGAGATATGTGCGGGACCGAGAATAATGCGTGTATGTGATACCGTATTCCATTCTCGCGATAAATGTATCGATTGGTTGTATGCGATATAACCTAGTTATCGATTCAAGCATTGATTCGATAAACCGATACATAGGATACTAGTCGGTTATATGCGATATGACCGGATCGTTAAATCAAATGTTGATTTAATGATTTAATGTATAATTATATATTTGATATATTACTTTGCATTAACTAGTATTGGTTCACTTTAAATGGATTTTCTCACTTGGATGTACAAGTTGTATATGTGATATACTTTTTGTGCAAATAATTGTATCATGTTTGATGATACATGTTTGCTAGGGTTTTTGTGTAAAGATCAAACCATGGTTACATGTTAATGGTTATGGTTTTGATTTATTCATTTATTTATTTATTTATTCTTTTTGGAAAATAAATGGCCTGAAAAGAAAATGGTGGCTTGATTTGTATTCTAGTTGAAGCTTCATGAAGCTTTGACCTAAGTGACCATTTTTGTCTCATGCTTAACCCTAACCATTCCCACTAACCCTAGTTTAGTCTCTACACTTGACCATGGTTGGTAGATGATAAGTATTATTATTATTTTCATTTTACTTAATACTTATCATAACATTTTCTTCTTCTTCTTCTTCATCTTCAACATGAAGAAACCTTGGATCATCAATGGTGATTGATGAAAAAGAGTGAGAAATCCAAATCTAAAGTGAACCCACTTCCTATTTCTTCATCCTCTACCTCTTGCCAAGTAGTATAGGGTGTTTCCTTCACAAGTTATCATGGCTTGGTGAAGGTGGAGCTTGATCTAGTGATGCCTCGACGTAGATCATCTTCGGCATCGTCGTCGATGACCTAACCCGCTCTTTCTCCGATGAAGCCGATGCTAGAGCCCGGGATCCATTTTGGACAGCGAGGAGACATCATCACGGAGTTATGGAGGTGGAGCACCGGATCTACAAAGGTTGTATTTCCGTATACCACTTAGTTAAGTTGTTAACTAGGTTCATTTTTGCCTAAATTTCTAGCCAACGATCTTGTTAGGGTTTCTCGGCACCTATAAATTTAGAAATGGGCATGGTTGATGCCTTGTGAGACCTCTTGTGAGTGCCTAGGAACCCTACAATTATTTTAACCAAATGGTTAACCCATCATGGTCATCTCAACATGGTAAACCTAGACTTCACCCAAGTTAACATGCACAAGTGTGTGCAGCCCAGATAAAATTCCGATACAATATCTATTAAACCAGGTAAAATATTTAAAAGCCATTTTGGTAAACTTTTTACCAAAATTACATTTTAGAATTTTTCCCCACTTATCGGCATTTAATTATACCGAAATATTAAAATATTCAATAAAATAATATTAAATTATAAAAATTCCCAAAAATAATATTTTATTTTTTTGAAATGTTACAATCTTCCCCCCTTAAAGAAATTCGGTCCCCGAATTTAAATTTAAACCCCCAAATTCTAAAACATTTCAATAAAATGTCCAAATCAACGGGGCTCCGAAATCATCAATACATAAAACGCATAGTAGCGCAATACATGCGCATGAGTAACGAGCAGATAACTCGAAAACAAAACTCCGTCAAGTATCTCGCAATCATCGGAGTCAAGGTAAAAACACGAATGCCAAACCCAAGGCAAAATCGATATGCTAAAAATCGGAACTATACATGTAAATATATGAAGGAAATGCATGCCAAAATTCTTTAAAGTCGATGTACAATGCGCATAACACTGCACAGTGGCGGACGTCTCTATAAGAAAATAGCCATATGCGTATATATCTTTTGTTTAATATGCACGCCCCGCCGTTTTGAAAACAATTTAGAAGGGTTCCCTCGTTTTAAACGTTTCGTGTCGTATCGGACACGTATGTAAATAATGAGACTATAGCTCTCTTTTGGAAATCCCTTTGAAATCTATCAGTGCATGCAAAATATATCCAGGCACTGTCCTCTGACTAGTCCTGCTCACTACGAAAACACATAGCAAATATCATAAAACGTACTGCTCCATAGAAACCAATTCAAAGGTGCATATGAAAACCCTGTGCGTCCGGTGCGCACGGGAATCAAAATCCATACATGTGCCAAGAAGGTGCATAGAAACATCATCAAGGTGCAACGGTTGTGCACACAATATCGGTCATAGGCAACGTGTGTGCCTGATAGCAAAATCAGGTGCATCTGACATGCACGAAAAATCTTGATTTAGTGCATCTGGTGTGCACCAAATCTCATCTCATAACATGCGCCCAACATGCGCTAAAAATCCAATTCTGGTGCATCCATCATGCACGAAATCATGAAATCCAATATCACACGCCGAACACGCGCAAAAATCCAGTCAGGTGCATAAAGTGTACAAAACAACTATCGAGCATTACCATCGAAATCGAAGTCCAGTGCATCCAAGTGCACAAAATACGAATCACTGCACTGCGGCATATGCAAACCATACCGAGTGCAAAATCCAAATCGTGTGCGTACATACACACAAAAATCAACTCAACTGTATGAAACCCATAAAATCACAAACATATGAAAGCAAGGCACGAAAACGATATCAAGTGCAACAACTGTGCAAAAATCGTAAATTCTCAATCATCAAAATCAAATCATGCGAATAAATCGCCCAACAATACCGAAATCAAGTATGGCGGAATAGTTCCGCCCAAGCGCATCCTCCAAGAATCTCTGGCAACTGTCGTGGTCACTCATAACATATCTCGTTGACGATCCTGAACTCTGGCCTGCTAGTGTGCATAACATGGCCACTTCTGGGTTCAAGTCTTCTCTGTGGATTACTAATCTCACGATCCATCGGCTCATCGGCCCTGTCAGGTGTGCAAACGGGGACGATTCCGTTTTGGTACTTCTCTGGTCATCTCTCGGTCAATCATCGCGACCACTCGAAAAGCAGCATGTCACTGGCGTCGGCATCTGGCTCTCTGAATGCATGTGACACATCTGATCCTGGGTGCAATTATCATTGCAGCAGTGTCCTGGAAGAAATCCTACTCAAGGTCTCTTCCAAGTCTCATCTCGGCCAATTGTCCGGGAGTCCTCATCCTTTACTACATCTGCTTCTTGTTCCGGAGCGGCTGCATGCTCATCGCGACTCCTTCTGGAAGGTATATCCAGTATTATGCCTCGGCATGCGCATCGCATCTCTGATATCGGCGGAGTGGAACGTCATCATATCCAGATCTTGTACGAACCTCTTACTCCACTTTTCTCTAATGTCGACTGCTTCGGACTCGTCTCATCATGGCTGCATGGACTGAGCTCCAACGGCTATCCTTGTATCTGGAGTCTCCCAAGAAATGCATCTCACCACCTAGCATCCGAATTAAGTCGAGCCATCCGATCGATTTGTCAAAACCTCATAATCCCCTAAGAGCTCAACATCTTGGGTACAGTATAATAGTATCGAGTACATACCACAGCATCGGTGGTCCAGCCGTAGAAAGGCAAACCCAAGCCTCACTAATGGCGCCGCAGAACTGCCGCAAACCTTAAGGTTCAAAGGCTTTCACACGGTCATTAAGTCGAGTTAGGGTTTCATTTTTCTAGAAGGACCATAGAATTGCCTGCATGTCTTTCCAAATACTTTAAACTTTGAATAATAGGTTACTGACATTCGATCGACTCTATCGACTCTCAACGTCTCCGCGTGAAGTCATCTCTAGCTGGAATCAATCTATCTGATGACCTCGTATCGGGGTAGTGAATGATCCACATGTCCTAGTCATTCATCCTTGGTGACTAGCGACCTTCTATCATCCCTTAGTACCACTCGTACCGCAATAGCTCCAACATCTGGGGCAATCTCTCGTCGTTCGCAGCAATACTGGCTCACCCGCATGCATGCTGAACAGTGCCTCGATCATCACGAATAATCCATACATCAACGGTCATCAAAATCTGGCTGGCCTCTGTCAGTGGCTCAATCCCATGGTGCTGATCGGCACGTCCGAGCAATCTCATACAGCGATCCATCCAATGCTCGTGGCACCAACACAATCAAAAGACACATCTCTACAATTGTATGTCGCCGGAATCATGCCATGGTCAGTCCTCGTTTGTAACGAGCTCGTGCTGACCGCAACTCTAGCCGTAGCTCTCCCTGCCCGTAATCGTGGCAGCAAAACCATAACTGGTACCGATGAGGCTAGATCAGGAATGAATATGATACTGAACAAATAAATGTACATCCTAAGGCTTCTTAAGTGGAGTGGCGTGTCGTAAATATGCCGCGGAACATACCCACGGTACGTCACTCTACTTTAGTCACCTATTCCATCAACCAAGGGTCATCCTACGCTCCGAAAGTAAAACCTAACGCTCTGATACCAACTTTGTCACGTCCCGAAAGTACGGAACATGACCGGCACCTAGAGTACGAACGTCTCGAGGCGTACGTACTCTAAGTAAGCTGAGCCCAGAAATCCAAACCAAGAAAGGTAGTAGAGTGTAGAAAAACCACTATAAGTCAACCAGCTAGCAATATAATATACAATGCCTAAAGGCGAGGATCACAACAGAGAAGGAAACTCAATAGCACGAAATCCATAGAAATATAACGCGCGACTCTAAGGTCGAAAGAATAAACATCACTGGTCTCTATCTCATTTAAGTACATGTTTGGTTGATGGATCTTCTAGATACAACTGAAATATAATATACAATGTATAATGATGGGTACGATACAAATAACCCACCTACTAGCAAGTTACCTGAAAGAAGTTGTGCCCGCAAAGCCGTAATGAAACCCGTACGGCAACACCTGCAAGAAACTAGGGCACAACGGGGGTGAGTTGCCAACTCGTGAGTAGAAAAAGATCTACGAACAAAAATCGGATGTATGACGCAATCCTAGGTCATACGATCATAATATATAATCCTCAAATATATATAACCAGCAACCTATAACAATGGCTAGGGTAAATATCTAATCCAAGTGTAAATCCCGTATGCCCGCATCAGTGCCTCAGGTAGCAATATATCATATGGATGATGTATGAATGAATGAAACAGAATACATGTACTGAAGAAAACTGCTTTCATAAATTTGTGAGATTTCTGTATTTTAAAAATGAGGTATTATAAATGAAATCAGCATAAACAGTACCTAGCATCGGCACAAAACATAAATCCCAATATCTCGATATCTCTGTGTCATAATCTCTGTACCTCAATATCTCAGAATCTCAATGTCCCAATCACAATATCTAGGGCGCCGTCAGTCCAGATTGGCCCCTGCCATCGATCTCATGACCACGACGGTATCCTCCGGATATCCGACGCGTCGGGTAATATCACCGGTCGGTCGTACTCCCCTGCCAGGCTCAACGCCATCTCCTGCGATCTTCTTGCCCTGGGGTACCGCACTGGGCCCACCATGTACCCGAAACGGTTCATCCGCCTCCTCGAATCGGGTCTCGAAATCCATCAGCAAACTCATGGTGGACGACTCATACATCATGGGAAAACCGCATTTTTATTTAAAAAGAGAGAAAGCAGTTTATATAAGTTTTGCGGTTTTTCCCCCAAATCCAGAAAATATCATAGAGATCCGAATCATCAATAGCATGTAAAATCATGAATGTAAGCTTGAGAATCCATGAATGCAGCATATAATGAATAACAATGTGCATGAAGTGACAATTAATAACTACAATGTCAAGCTGGCATATATGGCAAGTACACTAATATCATGTCACTACTAGCTAAAAAGCTAAATCAAGCAATAATATTCTCTAAGTGTACGTGACATGGCAATTACCGATAAAGATGTGTGTGAGCCGGCAAATAAGTGTACGTGGTACATACGCATCATCGGTAATGGTGCTGTGTCCTAACAGCATGATATCAATAATGGAATATGAATCACAACAGTATGCGATGCGGAGCAACAATAATAATATGCGGAAGCTGAATACTAAACACAGGGGTAGCTACACTGCATCTTATGTCATAAGAGTCATACGACTACCCCAACTATAAGGCTGAGCTAAAGCTAACAGTAGGTAAGGGAAACTGCCTAACCTCTGAGTCGATACATATAAATATATATAGTCGGTGATCCCGCCTCGATAATATCACATCCGATACCATATCCCTATAATCAGTTATTTCCAAGTCAAGAGTGCGGATCAAACATCAAAATATAGCTCGTACGTAAATCCGTCGTACGGCATCCCAAATCTGGGTACGGGTCAATATCATGTTCATCACATTATTTATCTGGTATCCTCTTTTATCAAGATCATCATCCGGGGTACTGACCTACGTCTATTACAACATTAATATCATCAATTCAATCATGATCTAGCTGCTGATCTACAGCCTCAAATAAACTGATATCATCATCATATCGTCATAAAGTATGATACATCACTCAATACGACCCAGTATAAATATCTAACATGTCTTATCTCATTTCACGATCACATGTCAACTATTCAATGTATATCACTCGAATATGTATTGTCGTCTAAAGATCCGCTATAACATCAGGACGTATCTCAAATATGAGCCCTGCTATATCACCGATATCATATCCTCAGATCAAATATCATCGACTCATCTCAATCTCAAGTATCATCCTCAAATCCGTATGTGAACACATAGTCCCATACCCATGTGAACACATATCGATATAGAATCCCGTATGTACATATGAAATAAGGATGTATGCAAGTATGTATGTGTGTATATGTATGTGTAGTGCACCCACTACCCTAGGGTTTCGTAACCTTTCACCAATCCAACACACCAATATCCATCTATACAATATCATTAATCCCAAAATAACATGTAATGATTGTTGGTGTGTATACGCATCCGTATACATCACCATGAACTGCGGGGGTGCTATACGCCATCCACCCGACTTCTCCCCGTAGATATAAATCTACTCACCTTTCTTTATGCGTGCCGGTGCCGATGTCGCCATTTGCATCTCCAACGCTTCGACGCCACGTGGGGTACCTACAAGGATATCACACGCTAAAACACATGAAAACCATGTCGGAAACCAAACGGTACACGCTACGCCGATAGGTAAAAACCTACAGCCTCGCATTCAAACACAGCCAATGTCCTTCTGCCGTTGGCGTTCAAACGCCACTCGATAGAAACGAATCATCGAATACCAAAATCCATACGAAAACAAGTCGTAAATCATGTGCCAACTCAAGGAAATCAACCCAGATTCTACCCTGATTGGAATCAGTCAAAACTAGAAATACCCAGGGTTAAGTTTACAGGTAGGAGCCCTGCACCAAAAATGAGGGGATTTTCCCCTGCTCTTGCCGCAAATTGCGGCCAGGGGGAATATATCTGCGGCCAGAAAATGGAGTTGGGGGCTAGGGTTTTATGGGGTTGTTCAAGGGTGCCTGCACAGCATACTGCCAAGTCAATTTTATTTTAGGAGGTCCGGGTTGATAGCAGTTTCCAGAAAGGCCACAAAGTCGACAAAATCGATAAAATACGCCAAGTCGAAACATTCAGGTAACTAACTGGGAATCTGGGGTATTCTTGGTTAAACTGGTCTCAAATACACCTAATAAGGTTACACTAACCATCAAAACCAACACTTGGCCAAATCTCACTCAATTTACCTAAAACTAGCACCAACTCACATAATAACACGAGATTTCAGCTAACTAACCATAACTTGGCAAGATAGGAGTTGGGTTGTGAGATTATACCACAAGGGGTCCTAGGATGAAGGAGAAGGGAAGAAGGAGGAAGGAGGAAGGGCTGTTGCTGCTGTGGAGCTGCTGGTGTTGCTGCTAATGTTGTTTCTGCAGCTGTGCTGAAGCTGTTTTTCAACAGCAGTTTGTTGCTGATGCTGGAATTGTTGTGACTGTTGTTGTTGTTGCTTTTGTGTTGTGGGAATGGTTGTGGTGGTGTGGTGGTGTTGTTTTGAATGATGTTGTTGCAGCTGATGCAGAATTGGGGCTGAAGTGTTGATATTGGGGGTTGAAGTGTTGATATTGGGGGCTGAAGCTTTACATCAGCTGCTGTTGCAGCAGATGATGAAGCTGCTGTTGCAGCAGATGATGATGCTGCTGATGCTTTTGATGTTGTGTGATGTGTGAGAGTGAGAGGGAGAGATGTGAGAGATGAGAGCCAAAAGAGTTGATATGAGAGGGAGTGATATGAGTGAGAGGGGGGAGTGAAAAAATACAAGGGACTATGAAATGAGGTGGATCATGGCATACCCTAGCCACCTCCCTCTCTCTCCAAAATTAATGCACAACCATCATGGCTCTCCTCTCACCTACACAAGTCAACCCTAACCCCTAATCACTCTTAACCAAAGCTAAAAACCCTTAATTAACCCCAATTATCTTAACCAAATGGTTAACCCATCATGGTCATCTCAACATGGTAACCCTAGACTTCACCCAAGTTAACATGCACAAGTGTGTGCAGCCCAGATAAAATTTCGATACAATATCTATAAAACCAGATAAAATATTTAAAAGCCATTTTGGTAAACTTTTTACCAAAACTCCATTTTAGAATTTTTCCCCACTTATCGGCATTTAATTATACCGGAATATTAAAATATTCAATAAAATAATATTAAATTATAAAAATTCCCAAAATTAATATTTTAGTTTTTTGAAATGTTACAATCGGTGATGTGATTTGGTTCGTATTTTGAGATACGACATGATTTTATAGCGGGTCTTCAGAGTATGTGTTTTCATACACACGCATATATATATGTTGATGGTATCAGTATGTACTAGACGTAGATCAGTACCCGGCTCATGATATATGATGATATGGATACCAGTTGAATAATGAGATAAATGTGATATTGACCCGTACCCTGATTTGGGATGCCGTACGATGGATTTACCGTACGAGATATAATTATGATGACAGATCTGCACTCTTGACTCGAGAATGTCATATGATATATATATTGTATCGTACGCGATACTATTGATGCGAGATCACCGACTATTATATATATATATATATATATATATATATATATCGACTCAGATTTAGGTGGATTTCCTTACCTTTTCGACTAGTCTGTTAGTTTAGTCCTGTAGTTACTTAGTAGATGTTAGACTGAGCACGAGTCATACTTATTTCCAAAACTAACGAATCGTGAGTATTTTAAAGACAGACCAATGGATACTACGGATATTTCAAAAGATGTACTTTTTCATAAAACACCGTAGCCCTATTTTCTAAACACCACGATTCGTGCGATTTAAGATATCAAAAACTGTATGACTCGTATATAGGAATGTATATTTCATTATTGCTGCATTTACTATTCATTTCTATTTATTCTGCTGTTCGCATTGCATTGCATGCCTATATATATTTTCGTGAGTAATGATGAAACCTGTTGTTAGGACACCCGTACCATTACCGATGATGCGTATGCTCCACGTACACTTGCTTGCTGGCTTACACACATCTTCATCGGTAATTGCTATGCCACACACACTTTAGAGCATATTATTTCATTGATATAGCTTGCTAGCTGATGGTTCTATATGTTATTGCTTTCATGTGCTAGTTTAGATATTGTATTCTTTATTTAGATACCCATGCATTTTATATTCATTTGTCATGCAATATTATGGGCCAGTCCGGATTACCGGAGCCCAGTATTCACTGTTATTTACACTAGAGATTGTTATTTCGGATTTTCATGAGGTTTCTGGATTTGGGGAAACCATAAGGATTTGTAAAACGTATTATCATTTTTGAAGATACAAAAGTGCGGTTTTCTCCTGATATGATTGAGATATGTCCACCATGAGTTTTCTCGACTCTTGAGCGATATCATACACCCGATTCGAGGAGGAGGAGGAACTGTCTGTGTGTTCATGGTGGACCCGGTACGGTACCCCGGGGCGAGAAGGTCGCAGATGATACCGTTGAGCCTGAGACAGGGGAGCACTACTAACCGGTGATTACATTATGACGCGCCGGATATCCGGAGGATACGGACTTGGTCTTTTATTTGATGATACAGGCCAGTCCGGATAGCCGGAGCCCTAGATATTGATATTTGATGATACAGGCCAGTCCAGATAACCGGAGCCTGAGATATCGAAATTTGAGATTTATATTTGTGTCGATGATTGACACTGATTTTCTGCATGATTTCATTGATGATACTCGATTTTATACAGAAATCTCACTGAGATAAGAAAACAGTTTCCACATTTAGATGCATTCTGTTTTGATGTATTCATATATCATATTTATGATATATTGCTACCTGAGGCACTAACACAAGCACATGGGATTACACTTATGCATAGATGTTTACCCTTGCCATTTTATTATGCTTCAGGCCATATTATTTTTTAAGGATATTATGATCATATGACCTAGGATTGAGTCATACATACAATTTGTGCTCGGTGAAGTTTTCTACTCACGAGTTGGCAAATCACCCCCGTTGTGCCACAGTTCTTGCAGGTTTTTTCTGTACAGCTTTCCTTGCTGCTTTCTGGTACACCGCTTCCATTCCGGGTGATTGCATTGGTAGGTGGGTTCACTTGCATCGTGACCACCATTGTACTTTTATTATATTTCAGTTGTATCTAGTAAACTCCATCAACCAGACTCGTATATTCTTTCGACCTTAGAGTCGCACGTTGTATTATTATGGTTTCCTTTGGTTTTCTTCTGAGTTTTGATCCCGCCCTTTGGCGTGGTATATTATATTGCTGCGTGGTTGTGACCGCCTATTGGCGAAAAGCTAGCTCCCGCTTAGGGATGCCTTTATTCTTCATTTATATATATTTCATGTGTTATACCCGTTTGGGGCCAGTATTTACAAAGAAGATTTTGTCGAAATTTTTGGGAAAATATGATGTTGCTTTTAAATATTTAATGCCATTTATGTTATTTAAACCACTTTCTTTAAACAAGTTTTCCTTCACTTCTTATTTAAAATGGTTTAGATTTCTGGGCTTTTGGCTTACTTGAATTAGATGGGGTCCTATAGACTTCATTTGATTCAAGTGTCGGTCACGTGCCATTTCGGGTCGTGACAAAGTTGGTATCAGAGCGCTAGGTTAACTTTGGTTCGAGTCTATATTTGATTATGCGGAGTCTAGGGCGTTTATATATATTCGGAACCTAGGCTTGACCTTACGAATCTTAGACTTGGTCGAGGGGGTATTAGACCCGAACTTTCGTCGCGTAGGTTGACCTTGGTTGATGGAGTAGGTGACTTAAGTAGAGTGACGTACCATGTGTATGATCCGCGGCATATTTACGATACGCTACTCCGCTCAAGAAGGCTTAGGATGTACATTTCCTTGCACAGTATTATATTCATTCATGATCTATCCTTATCGATATCGGTTTATGGTTTTTGCTGCCACGATTACATGGGAAGAGAGAGCTGCGGCTAGAGTTGCGGTCAGCACGAGCTCGTCACGGACGATGACTGACCAGAGCGTGATTCCAGGGACACACGATTGTATAGATGTGTCATTTTATTGTGTTTTCGCACCACGGGCATTTGATGGATCGCTTTTACAAATTTCTCGAATGTGTAGATCAGCACTAGAGGATTAGGCCACTGCTAGAGGCCAGCCAGAATATGATGACCGTCAATGCACCATTATTTTTGATGATTGAGGCAGCGTTCAGCATGCGGACGAATGAGCCAGTTGCTGCTGCGAATGACAAGATATCGCCCCAGATGTTTGAAGCAAATACCGCACGAGTTATACTTAGAGATATAATAGAAGATCGCTAGTCACCCATGGATGAATGACTAGGACATGTGATTCGTTGCCTACACCGATGTGAGGTCATTAGATTGATTGATTCCAGATAGAGATGACTTCACGCATGTACATTGGGAGTCAAAGGAAAGCGATCAAATGTCAGAAGCCCATTTTTCCAAGTTTAAGGTATTCCGAAAAACATGCAAGTAATTCTTTGGACCCTCTAGAAGAATGAAACCCTAACTCGACATAATGACCATAAGAACGCTTTGAACCTTAGGGTTTGCGGCAGTTCAGCGGTGCCATTAGTAATGCTTGGGTTTGCCCTTCTACGGCTGGTCCATAGGGACTGTGGCATGTACTGGATATTATTAAACTGTACTCAAGATGTTGAGCTCTTAGGGGATTATTGGACTTTGACGAATCGATCGAAAGGTTCGACGTCATTCGGATATCATGTGATAGGATACATTTCTTGGGAGACTCTAGATATGAGTATAGCCGTTGAAGCGCAGTCCATGCAGCCACGAAAAGACAAGTCCGAATCAGTCGACATTAGGGAAAAGTGGAGTAAGAGGTTCGTATGAGATTTCGACAAGATGACGTTCCACTCCACTGACATCAGAGATGTGATACGCATGTAGAGGCATTGTATATGGATATATCTTCTAGAAGGAGTCGTGATGAGTATGCAGCCGTTCCAGAACAAGAAATAGATTTAGTAAAGGATGATGACTTCCGGGCAGTTCAGCAGAAACGAGATTTGGGAGAGACCACGACAAGATCTTTCTGGAATACTATACGAGAAGACTTAGACCTAAGATTAGTCGTATTGTGCACACCCAGTAGGCCAGAGTTCGGCATCGTCGACGAGACATGTTATGAGTGACCAAGACAGTTGGCCAGAGATCTTTAGAGGATGTGCGAGAGCGGTACTGTTTCCGCCATCTTTGATTTCGATATTTTGGGCGATTTATTTGCATGATTGAGATTTGTGCACCACAGTTGCACTCGACTTCGATTTGATGTCATTCGAGATGTTGATTTTTGATTCCATGCCTATGATATGCATGTGATTTGACTTGTGCTTTCGGCGTAGTTTTCATGCACTTTTAGTATTTTGATTCGATTTTGTGCACGCTGATGCACATGGTTGTGAGATTATATACCACGGTATATTTGTTTTGGATTGAGATGTGTTGTATACCGTCGATTTCGATTGCGATATTCGATATTTGTTTTCGTGCACCTTGTGCACTTGAGTTGGATTTTGCGCATACTCGGCGCGTTTGATGCGATTTTGGTGCACACCAGATGCACTAAATCAGGATTCTTCGTGTATATCAGATGCACATGATGTTGTCGTCAGGCACACTCGTTGCCCTTAACAGATGTTTTTGTGCACACCCGTTGCACTTAGTTTTTGTTTCTATGCACATGTATGGCACACTCATTGATTTCGGTTTTGTGCGCACCAGACGCACGTGGCATTATTACTTGTACTATTGAGTACGATTTCTGTTGAGCAGTACGTTTTATGATATTTACTATTTGTTTTAGTACTGAGCAGGACTAGTCAGAGGACAGTACTTGATTATATTTTTGCATGCATTGATATTTGTCGGAGGGATTTCCAAAAAAGAGCTATAGTCTCAGTATTTACCTACGTGTCCGAGATGACATGAGACATTTAACAAAGGAAACCCTTCTAAATTGTTTTCAAAACGGCGGGATGGGCATATTAAGCAAATGATATATATATATATATAGTTATTTTCTTACCATAGACGTCCGCCACTGCGCAGTGTTACGCGCATCGCACATCGACTTAAAAAGGTTTGGCATGCATTTCTTTCAGATGTTTTGACGAGTTTACAAAGATGCGTACTATGTACATATTATAGTTTTGAGTATATCATGTTGGTCTTTGTATTGGATTTTAACATCTGTATTTTCACCGTGACTCCGATAATTGCATGATACTTGACGGAGTATTGATTTTGAGTTATATACTCGTTTTCATGCGCATGCATTGCGCTAAGATGTGTTTTAAGTATTGATGATTTCGGAGTCCCACCGATTTGAGTGTTTTGCTGAAATGTTTTAGTATTTGGGGGAGTTTTAATTTAAATTCGGGGACCGAATTTCTTTAAGGAGGGAAGATTTTAACGTTTTGAAAATCGTTTAGATGAAGTTTCGGATAATCGGTAAAATAACTGGTGTTTTCCGTAAAAACCCAGATATGATTATTTTTCCGCATAAACTTAAATATACCTATTCTAACTATGAAATTGCTAGTATTTGATTTTTAATTGGCCACTTGTAAATTTCTAGTTTACTTAAAAAAATTCCGAAATTAATTATTTTAAATATTATTTTAAGCCTTCACTAATATATTTAATTAGTGAAATTTACAAATTGGATTGGGATAATACAAGTTTTGTGCATCATGACACATTAAACCAAAGTGTAACATGTGGTTTTTGAAATGAAAAGAAATTGTCAAGACGGTTTTAGGAAATATAAAAGAAAAAGGCATAAATCGTGAAAATAAATTAATTAGAAATGAGGTGTGGGTTTGTGACTTGAGGAATGGGGATTTTCTTGACTTAGGAATTGCAACACACACCAAAAAAAAAACCTTTCCTTTGCTGGCCGAACCCATGGGCTGCCCCATTCCACAAATTCCCCACTTCAAGTCAAAGAGAAGAAAAGAAAATAAAGGGAATTAAAAAGGGTTTGAAGGTAAAAGAGGTATGGTCTTTTGTTGACTTGGGTTTCTTTTTCTTTCCTTGACTTCACACCCACACTCCACACACCTTACCCCTCTCCCCACTGCTGAAACCTGCAGCCCCCATTTCCCCCCAAATTCCCACTTCATCTCATCTCAAAATTCATCAATTTTCGCTCAAAAATCAATGCAAAAATCCCACAAACTCAAAATCCAAGCTTTACCCATTATTCTTTGGCCTATCTAGTATGGATCTTAAAGAAAAGTTGGCACTTTGGAGGCTATAATTTGCATGTTTGATCTCTTGATCTTGAGGTATAAAGCTTCATCCAAATTTGTTACTTGTTAATTGTATGTTTAAATCAAATTAAAATTATATATTATTATAACCTTAATTTCAAAATGAAATTTCAAGAAAAGGGTTTTGATCAAGTTGGGGTTTTGATCATTGGTTTATGGTTGTGGTGAGTAGATTTTCATGTTATGACATACAAAAATCTAAGCTTGTTGCTATATTACAAATTGCTACTTTTAAAATGTCCAAATTTAGATTTTTTAGCAAACTAGGTTTTTAGAAATTAATTCAAAATGTGAGATTAAAATCTAGTTAGGGTCTTCTTCACATCATTAATATTATAATGTGTAGTTTAACACCTTAGGTCATGCAAAACCTAGACTAGTTGTTGATTTGTGTATTGTTACTTTAAAATTGATAAAATTGGATAATTTTGCAAACTAGAATTTTGGGTTAAAGAAAATTAGCGTGATTAAAATATGTTTATGGTTTGTGTGACTTGGTTAAGGTATTTAGTGAATATGTGGCCACTAGATTGGTTAAAACATCATGTTTTGAACTAAATCGGTAAATGGAGGCTTACTAGGCTTTTTGGAAATAAATCGATTTAATTTATTTTGAGGTTTTGATGAGTTACAACTTATTTCATATTATATTTAGTGAGTTGTGAAAACACGATTGGTACGTTTGGGTTTTTATCGATCCATCGGCTTTTGTACGCCGATGTCGAGGGTTATTTGGTCCTTTTTGCATGAGCGGGTCATAGGTTTTAACCTATGCGCGTTTCGTGTGCCGTTTTGGTTTTTGCCCGCGATTTCGGTTTACGATATTATATATGTTTGCATATAGGTACCTCTCATGTGGACTGCGGACGATGAAGAAGAGGATGTCGGCATTGACTTCGGCAGACAAGGACCAGGTGGGTAGATATATATCTACGGGGGAAGTCGGGTGGATGGCGTATAGCACCCCCGCAGTTTCGTAGTATAGAACGCGAAAGCATTATGATACACACACACACACACACACACACATATATATACTTATGTGTTATGATATGTGTATACTTAGCAAGAAATGCTAGGTGACTTTGGGATAGTTTTAGCATACTAGTAGGAAAACACATTTAGTTAGTTTCTTAGTCGCGAACCCTAGAGTAGTGATTTGCATACACGCACACATACACGCATACATTTTATTTCTTGTGCGTATATGGGGATATGTATATATATATATACACACACTTAGGTATGGAACTATGTGTGTGTGTGTGTATATATATATACGTATACATATACATGGATAATGAGGATAGTATATGGTACTTGGAGATGAGTCGATGTGATTGGACATGATGCCATGAGATCGGTGATGTGATTTGGTTCGTATTTTGAGATATAACATGATTTTATAGCGGGTCTTTAGGGTATGTGTTTTCATACACACACATATATATATGTTGATGGTATCAGTATGTACTAGACGTAGATCAGTACCCAGCTCATGATATATGATGATAAGGATACCAGTTGAATAATAAGATAAATGTGATATTGACTCGTACCCTAATTTGGGATGCCGTACGATGGATTTACCGTACGAGATCTAATTATGATGAAAGATCCACACTTTTGACTCGAGGATGTCATATGATATATATATTGTATCATACGCGATACTATTGAGGCGAGATCACCGACTATTATATATATATATATAGAGAGAGAGAGAGAGATTTAGGTGGATTTCCTTACCCATTCGACTAGTCTGTTAGTTTAGTCCTGTAGTTACTTAGTAGATGTTAGACTGAGCACGAGTCATACTTATTTCCAAAACTAACGAATCGTAAGTATTTTAAAGACAGGCCAAGGGATACTATGGATATTTCAAAGGATGTACTTTTTCATAAAACAACGTAGCCCTATTTTCTAAACACCACGATTCGTGCGATTTCATATATCAAAAACTGTATGACTCGTATATTGGAATGTATATTTCATTATTGCTGCATTTACTATTCATTGCCATTTATTCTGCTGTTCGCATTGCATTGCATGCCTATATATATTTTCGTGAGTAATGATGAAACCTGTTGTTAGGACACCCGCACCATTACCGATGATGCGTATGCTCCACGTACACTTTCTTGCCGGCTCACACACATATTCATCGGTAATTGCTATGTCACGTACACTTTAGAGCATATTATTTCATTGACATAGCTTGCTAGCTGATGGTTCTATATGTTATTGCTTTCATGTACTAGTTTAGATATTGTATTCTTTATTTAGATACCCATGCATTTTATATTCATTTGTCATACAATATTATGGGCCAGTCCGGATTGCCGGAGCCCAGTATTCACTGTTATTTACACTAGAGATTGTTATTTCGGATTTTCATGAGATTTCTGGATTTGGGGAAACCGCAAGGATTTGTAAAACGTATTATCATTTTTGAAGATACAAAAGTGCGGTTTTCTCCTGATATGATTGAAATATGTCCACCATGAGTTTTCTCGGCTCTTAAGCGATATCATACACCCGATTCGAGAAGGAGGAGGAACCGTCTATGGGTGCATGGTGGACCTGGTACGGTACCCCGGGACAAGAAGGTCAAAGATGATGGCGTTGATCCTGAGACAGGGGAGCACTACTGACCGGTGATTTCAATGTGACGTGCCGGATATCCGGCGGAAACCGACGTGGTCTTTTATTTGAGGATTTGGGCCAGTCCGGATAGCCGAGCCCTAGATATTGATATTTGATGATACAGGCCAGTCCGGATAGCCGGAGCCTGAGATATCGAGATTTGAGATTTATATTTGTGTCGATGATTGACACTGATTTTCTGCATGATTTCATTGATGATACTCGATTTTATACAGAAATCTCACCGAGATAAGAAAACAGTTTCCACATTTAGATGCATTCTGTTTTCATGCATTCATACATCATATTTATGATATATTGCTACCTGAGGCACTGACACGAGCTCATCGGATTACACTTATGCAT
Organism: Agapanthus africanus; assembly: GCA_030015575.1. NCBI lineage: Eukaryota > Viridiplantae > Streptophyta > Magnoliopsida > Asparagales > Amaryllidaceae > Agapanthus > Agapanthus africanus. The sequence goes on from CM057341.1 coordinate 598,360,731, forward strand.
TGATGTTTACCCTTGCCATTTTATTATGCTTCAGGCCATATTATTTTTTGAGGATATTATGATCGTATGACCTACGAGTGAGTCATACATATGATTTTTGCTCGGTGATGTTTTCTACTCACGAGTTGGCAACTCACCCCCGTTGTGCCACAGTTCTTTCAGGTTTTTGCCGTACAGGTTTCATTGCGGCTTTCTGGCACACCGCTTCCATTCCGGGTGATTGTTTTGGTAGGTGTGTTCACTTGCAACGTGACCACCATTGTACTTTTATTATATTTCAGATGTATCTAGTAATCTCCATCAACCAGAGTTGTATATTCTTTTGACCTTAGAGTCGCGCGTTGTATTATTATGGTTTTCCTTTGGTTTTCTTCTGAGTATTGATACTTTCCCTTTGGCGTGGTATATTATATTGCTGCATGGTTGTGACCGCCAATTGTTGAAGAGCTAGCTCCCGCTTGGGGATGCCTTTATTCTTCATTTATATATATTTCATGTGTTGTACCCGTTTGGGGCCAGTATTTACAAAGGAGACTCTGCCGAAATTTTCGGGAAAATATAATGTTGCTTTTAAATGTTTAATGCCATTTATGTTATTTAAACCACTTGTTTTAAACAAGTTTTCCTTCACTTCTTATTTAAAATGGTTTAGATTTCTGGGCTTTTGGCTTACTTGAATTAGATGGGGTCCTATAGACTTCATTTGATTCAAGTGCCAGTCACGTGCCATTTCGGGTCGGAACACGTGGTGAGCCGGTATCAGTCGAACCCAGGTGAGGACCACTGGTGTAACATTTCAGAAAAATAAAATAATATTTTTGGAAATTTTTATAATTAAATAATAAATATTATGAATATTTTAATAGTGCGGTATAATTAAATACCGAAAAATTGGGAAAAATTTGGAAAATTATAGAAATTACTGAAATGAGGGCGCTTTTATGTGATTTAGGCAAATTATAGATTTTTATAATTTATTATACACTATTTTAATGTTAATCGCGATTAAATATCGCTAATCGTGCATTAAACCGGATTTGTGCATATGACATGCACCAAGTCGTTTTTCACACTTATTACATTTTCCTTCATGGCTTCTTTATTGTTATCATGCATGGTTTTAAAATTTAAGTGAGGAAAAGAAAAGATAACAAGAAAAGAAAAGGAAAATGAATAAAGAATTGAGGGATGGGCATGAGAGAGAGAGAGAGAGAGGGTGAGGGGTCAAAACTTGACCATGGTTCTTGCTCCCCCTTCACTTTACTTCATCATTTCCTCTCCCATTTCAGCCATGGATGCCTCCTCACTCCCCCCTCCTCTTCATCCCCAAAACAACATCAAATACAACTCAAAATATCATCTCCATTTCACAAAAAACATGCACAAGCTCCCCATATGCACTTTGGACAAAGAAAAATTGGATTTTGAGCTCTAGGGGATTCTAGGGTGTTCCTAATGAGGTAACTCCTTCACACTTAGTGTATTTTTTCTTTCACTTTAACCCATATATATGTTTAGAAGTGATTTTGTTTAGTTTTATGAGTTTTGATATTTCCTAGAAAGGGTTATGTGAAATTTTGAGTTGTGTTAGTGCTAATAAGCCTTAGTGGTGACCTTAACCCCCCATGGTGTTTTAAACCCGGAACAAACACAAAATATAACCTGAAACCCAAAATAGAAACTGTTCATGTCGGTTTGGTGTGTAATGTGAGGGTGCAGGGAAATCTGGAGTGATCTGGAGCATTTTTGAGTTAAGCAAACAATACCAGAGACTTATTTGGACCAATATGAGACCACCCTGACCAGACGAGACCCCAACTCCATACCAAAACCGAGGAGGCCGGATTTCATAGGGTTCTGGACGGCCACTTTGGGGAGTTAGGTGCCCAGGTTGCCTCCATAGCTCATATACACCCTATATAGCACCCCAGTATTGTTTGTGCTCCTAGTTTTCACCTAAACTAAAATCTGGAACTTGTTTTGTAAGTTGCTGTTTAGAAATCCTCGATGTTTATGGATTTAAGTTTTGGTATTTGTGTTTTACCTCGATCACTTGACGTTTGTACGACGATATCGAGAGTTGTTAGGTGGTTTTGAAGGCGTAGTCCGTAGTTTCTAACATATAGGCTTTTAGCGTGTCGTTTTGGTTTTGATTTGGATTTTAATGTGATACGATACGTTGTGACATGTAGGTACCCCCATGAAGACTTCGAGACGACAAGCAAGTGAGTGGCGACGTCGGTATCGGCAAACGAAGATCAAAGTGAGTAGATTTATATCAACGGGGGAAGTCGGGTGGATGGCGTATAGCACCCCGCAGTTCGTAGTGTAGCTTATGATATATTATACATTTACATATGTGTTGTGAATTTAGATGATTAACAAGTAGGATCTTAGAAGATCATGGGAGAAATGTTGGTGTATTTGGATGATAATGTCGTGGTTGATTCCTGTTCATTTGATAAAACTGCACATTTGTTATTACATTTTTCCTACCATTTCCATATTAAAAAAGGTCTTTATTATAATATATCATACATATGAGGGTTTATGTGTAAAAATAATATTTTCCATGTGTTGATATATTATAATTAGCATTTGGTAGGAAAACGTATGCAAATAATATCATTGACCTAATCCTAGTAGAACTAAGTCTACTAAATATTATTTAAGTTGTTGTGCAGAATTTTCAGGTCTTAAATCAAGGAAATCAAGTTGTTAAAGCTAACCTGCCTAATTAAGAAATCAAAATTAAGAAATCAATTCTGGCAGAAGAAAAGAAAAGATTTCCAAATTCTGAAGGTTCCAGAGATTAACACGTGTCATGATATGAAATCCCACAAAAAGAAAACCAACGGCTGAGATCTTCTGGCCGCGCATCCGCGGCCAGAAACCCTTGATCCCGCGGATCCGCCGAATTGGTAAGGAGTTAGGAAGAGGGATTTCTCTGGTGGAATCCTAACTAAAGGTCCCCAATTTAGGCATCTAAAGTTCTGGCTTTTGGGGTATAAATAAGGAACGAGATCCTCTTGGAAAATTCATCAAGTCGACGAGATCACGAAGTCTAAGACGGCTCACGCATCCAGACTGATCATCAACTGTTCGTCTACCTCCTTAGAAGAGATCGAGAAGCAAACTAGTCTTTGTAATCATTTTCTATGGAATCAAAGTGTAATGAATATTGTTGATTAATAAAGGTAGCTTTCTTTTTCTTATTCTATTTCTTCGTAGTTTAATTATGCAATTTCTCTCCATCTCTTTTTCTCCCAACATGCGCGAGTAATTCTTCGCTTATTAGGGTTCGTAGGATTAGGGTAGGCTAATGGATGATGAACATCCCTAAACTTTTTTTAAGTCCTATAAAGTTTATGAACTTTATCAAAAGAATCATTAATATCCCAATCGGGCGTGCTAACAATTCTTTGTTAGTTCCGACCGCGATTAGAGATTAAATTAATGATTGTTTTGGTAAAGGCTAGATATGAACGGAGTTCCGTGTCGAGATAAGGGTTAAGAGTGGGATTCCTTTTCCCTCCAGAAACCCTAATCTACATGCATCACCGTCGTTCTAGTTTTAAATCTATTAAAGGATAAAAAGAGTAATTTTTAATTAATCATCCATAACTACTAAATCCTAATGAACCCTACAAGCCCTCTTCTTATATTAACTACATCCATAAAATCTAGATCTATATTTTGCATTAGTGCTTAACGTAGATTTAGAAACCATTCCTCAACATCCTTATCCCTCCTCTCTCTCTCAACACATCTAAAGTAAGAGTAAAAGGTTCAACGTTTCCCAGAGGACGACCCGTACTCATCTCGGTCTAGCTACATGCGACACCGTTCTGATTGCGGTTATTCTACAAATAATATTTCGTAACAATCAAATGGCGCCGTTGCCGGAGATACGTGCGTAATTTTTTATTCTTACTATTTGTGTTGAATTCTTAGACGATTCATATCATTATTAAAACAAAACTGCAAATTGCATATTTAATGATTTGTGCGTGAATTTTTGCAAGAAAATCTGGAGTCACAGACTTGAGGAAATAGGAGATCTAGGGTTCCAAACTCCTCTGATATCTTTCTCAACTCTTTCTCTCTCCTCTCAAATCCAATAAAATCTATTTTCTGCAGAATTCTTTGCAAAATAGCGCCACTCAAAAATCTTTTGCAAAAGTTTTGTGATTGGTTTTGTTTTGCATATTTTAATATGGACTTTAAGGGGCAAAGACCAAATCCAGATTAGGTGGGGATTTCATGACCCTTCCTAAGCCCCACAAATCACAAACCGAGCATCCGCATCAATCCTACATTAATTTAAAAAATATCTAGACCAGACTCTAAGGACTGTCGCTCTCATTAAGGACAGAGGAAGGTCGTGGGTAATCTATCGCTTATCCGCATTACTTTTGTAGTGCCTAGGCAAGTGGTTTACTTAATTAGGCCCGCTATTTTCGGTATTCGTATAGCGGATATCTCCCACTTACCTGGCACTTACTTGGCCACAAGAGTAGTAAAGAGGTGGTAGAGGATTGATCCTACGGCTTGTCCTTTGGAAGTCTAGGAGCAGTCTAGAGACTAGACCTAGGTGACCTTAGTTCTAGGGTTGCTTGTGCATTTTAGAGTGATTTGTCTTGAGTCCCACTTTTTTCAGAACAAGCCAATTTTAAATCACACACACGCTTCCACTTGCACTAAACCCGCTTAGTGCATGCTCGGCTGGACACAGGATCCTAGTGCCCGTCTTGTCCACGTTCCTGCTATCGACGCCGAAGTCGATACTTCTTCATCTTCTTTTCCCCCACCACACACGACCGAGATGGACGACACTCCATCAGATTATACCACCATGCTGTCACCGCCCGTAGGTGTGCAGAATCCACCGCGCATCTCTCTCCAAGAGAGATGCTATCCTATCCGTGGTCCTCTTCCCACTTGTCTATCTCTTCCACCACCTAACGGGGATAATTTCGAAATTAAACCCCACTACATCAATCTGCTGCCCAAATTTCACGGGCTTGAGTCGGAAGACGCGTACGTTTTCATCACCAAATTCGAAAACGTATGCGCAATGATGGGTACTTCACAATTGACTTTAGATGCTATGCGCTTACGTCTTCTCCCATTCACACTGTGCAACTTGGCAGAAAAATGGCTTTATAATACTGCCACACACTCTATCACTAATTGGGATGAATTCGTCATAGCATTTCTTAAGAAGTTTTACCCAAACCAAAAGACCGCCCGTGTTAGGAGCGAGTTCAACCAGTTTACCCAGCTTCCCAATGAACCATTTTGGAAGTGCTTTGAACGTTTCAAAGATCTGCTTGTCCAATGTCCTCATCATGGAATCAATAGATGGGATTTATGCCGAATTATTTATGAGGGCATTAATCCAGCGACAAAGCAGATGCTTGAAACAAATTGTCAATACAATTTCATGTCTAAAGACGACGGTGAAGCTTGGAAATATCTGGAAGACCTTGCTGAACACACTTTGCAGCGGGAAAGCGTAAGACCACCTTCTTCTAAGGGAAGTATTCATCAGCTCGATGTTTCCATCGCAGTAAAAGCCGAAATGGCAGCGATACAGAAGAAACTCGACGCTATTGAGAACAAATTCTCATCATTCTCCCTAAATCAGGTCACGCTTCCTAAGACCGTCTGTGGTTGCTGTTCGAATCCTTTACACTTAACGAAAGAATGTCCTATGAATGCATCGTTTCAAGCTAATGTTGCTTTTCAGCAGCGACCTAGAAACGACCCTTATTCTTCCACGTACAATCAAGGATGGAGGAATCATCCTAACTTTGCTTGGAGTCAAAACCAACAAAGCAATTATCAAAGACCTCCTCCACAGCAACCACAACCACAGAATCAGCCCCCCTTTCAGTCACAGAATTTCCAAAATCCGGCCAACACTTCTACACCACAAGTGGCCGGTACTGACAACTCATCACTTGCACAAACTTTGGATATGTTCATGAAACATTCCATGCAATTTTCGGCTGAGATGAAGTCTTCTATTGATACCATAACGAAAAACTCCGCCTCCCATGGTGAGAGTATTAAATCAATAGAAAACCAAATCGCACAGTTAAACGCCGCAATGAGTGCGAGAGAAAAAGGGAAACTCCCATCTCAACCCCTACCGAATCCTGGCCATTCACAAAATCATAATGTGAATGCCATTACTACGTTGAGATCAGGGAGAGTGCTGAATAACCGAGTGGGTGAGCAATTTGATGTTAGTGACACATTTGATACCCCAGCTTCTTCTTCTTCTTCCCCTAATTCGTCTAGTCTCCCAACTTCATCCAAGCCTATTCTCCGTTTTCCCTAAGGCTCGAACATTTCGCCAAATCTATCTAAGTCGAATCCCACTCCAATTTTGGGATCGAATCCGTCCCCACAATCCTCTCCAATGTTGGACCAAACCCTTATTGATAAAGCACCTTATCCAAACAGGTTAAGGGGCAACAGACCAAGTCCACAAATGGAGAAGATCGTGGAAATTTTTAAGCAAGTTAACATAAACATTCCTCTCCTATATGCTATTCAACAAGTTCCGTCATATGCAAAAATCTTAAAGGACTTGTGCACTAGGAAGAGAAAAGTTCAAGTACCTAAAAAAGTTTTCCTTGCGAGTAATGTGAGCACTGCTTTTACACAACAACTACCCAAGAAGCGAAAGGACCCCGGAGTCCTACAATTTCTATTTCCATTGGGGGTAAAAATATCAATCGTGCTCTACTCGATCTAGGTGCTAGTGTTAACTTGCTTCCGTATTCTGATTATGAGCAATTAGGGATCGGAGAGTTAAAACCTGCGCATTGCACTCTTCAGATGGCCGATCGATCTATCACCCAACCAAGGGGTGAGCTAGAGGATGTGTTAATCAAAGTCGGGGAATTCATATTCCCTGTGAATTTTATCATTATAGATACACAACCTGTAGCAAACCCACGCAATCAAATCCCGGTGATACTCGGTCGACCCTTTTTGGCCACTTCCAACGCAGTAATCAATTGTAGAAACGGCTCTATGACCCTATCCTTTGGAAAGAAGTCAATTGAGCTTAACATTTACAAGTTGGGAAGTGAACCCTCCGATCCATATGCTCATGTGTGTTCTGTCGAATTAATGGATGTCGACAGCAGCGAATTTGATCAACTTCATAATTCTGACTCTTTTCTTATGTTGTTGCTTGACACGGACTCTTCCACTGAGTTATCCGGGTCAACATCTAACGCTGATGAGGAACTTTTTATAGAGTCTGACGATCACCCCATTTTTTCTGATGACATTATTCTTCGGGGTATCGACGAAAGCTTTGAGGAAATTTTCGCTGATGAACTCGCATTTTTACAAGACACGGGTGTTGAGATGAATCAACTCCAAGACAAAGAAATTAAACCTCCACCCCTTCTTCTGGACAATCATGATAATGCGAGTAATTCATCATCACTATCACTGTTTCGTCTCTCCAAATTGAGACGCAATCCTTTTCCATTACACCTCTTATCACCTCCCCGCTTCTTCACGTCGAAAGGTGACATATTCTTCCACCAACCTTGGTGCTTCATCGATAAAATTTTTGAATGGTTGGTGTTGACCTTCGGTCTTTGCAAAGCTTGGCATTGACCAATAACCTTGACCCCCTCGTGTGATTTTAAAAGATTAAAATTGTTTAACTCAAGTTTGGGGGGTGGTATATTTTTGGCTCTTGAAAGAAAATGATTTTTACAAAATTGTGAGCCATAAATAAGTTTGGGGGAGGATTTTCACTTTCATATGTTCTTGCCCCCATTAATAATTTCCTCCCAAGTCTACAGGTTTTTGAGCTTAACGGATGACATCAGTGAGGACACTGCTGTAAACAGGTTTGGGGGAGGTTTGTGCTTATTTACATATTAATTTGCATCATATTTGGCATAAGCACAACTTTAAAAAAAAATATTTTATAACAAAAGAGTAGAAAGTGAAAAATTACATCCAAAAGATAGGAATAGTTTAAGAAAACCAAGAAAATTAGAAGTTTTCTTAAACGAACTGGTAATAAGTAGTTATGAGCTGTTGTCCCAAGGGTTAGTAAGATGAAAGAATTCACTAATCTGAGGATAAAAATAAGTCTGAAAAATAGTTTCTATTCTGGAAGCCAAACATTGGAATGTTGATACCCTACTATTTGCACTTACACACGTCTTGAAACTAGGGATAGTAGAGAATACCTTGAAATGCTCTTGTCTAAAAGCCAAAGTATGAAGGAAATAATAAATGAAGAAAATATAAAAATGGTGAAAAGAAAATTGAACACTGGTTTTTTTATCGCCAAGGCAGCAATAAAAAAATATAGCAAGGGTGCTTCATCACCTAGTGCCTTAGACCAACTGGTTTGGGAGTCACTGCTAAGCCTTAGGTGGTGTAAGATGAGGAAAATACTATCACCTAATCAGCAAGCACATAAGTAATCGGTCGGTTAGTACCTAAAGAAGTATTAACGGTCGCATGTAAATGTGTGAGCAAATCAAAATATTCATCAAATTAAAAAAGTACTGAGGCAGATGGACAAGAGTATGTTAGCTTGAATTGAACTCTCCGGGTGTAGAGATGTTAACACACACGTAGGGTTATATGATCGATGTTTGGATGAAAGGTAGGAATGAAGAATAAAGACGATGTTTTATGGAGGGATGATGTGATTTCTAACATCTTTTCATGACTATTAAGATAGGGCTCATGACAACTGAAAAACTAGTGTAGTTGGAAACTCTTTTTCAAAGTCTTTGTTTTATGGTTCTTATCTTTATATGTAAATTTTACCATCTCTCTTTTATTATAGGATTTTGTGGGTGTAATCCGCTGAAAACCCTCAGGAGACAACACTCCTCCTACTAGGGACACCAAAAGGTTTAACGGCTTGTTGCACGTGCTCAGTGCAATCGTGTTTGCCTACGAAAGTGTGCTTAGTTTTCTCCTTTCTTTTTCTCCTTCTCTTGAATAAACTAGTTTGCTCGGGACGATCAAAGATAAGTTTGGGGGTATTTGTTCAGTTGATAAAACAGCACATTTGTTATTACATTTTTCCTACCATTTCCATATTAAAAAAAGTCTTTATTATAATATATCATACATATGAGGGTTAATGTGTAAAAATAATATTTTCCATGTGTTGATATATTATAATTAGCATTTGGTAGGAAAATGTATGCAAATAATATCATTGACCTAATCCTAGTAGAACTAAGTCTACTAAATATTATTTAAGTTGTTGTGCAGAATTTTCAGGTCTTAAATTAAGGAAATCAAGTTGGTAAAGCTAACCTGCCTAATTAAGAAATCAAAATTAAGAAATCAATTCTGGCAGAAGAAAAGAAAAGATTTCCAAATTCTGAAGGTTCCAGAGATTCACACGTGTCATGATATGAAATCCCACAAAAAGAAAACCAACGGCTGAGATCTTCTGGCCGCGGATCCGCGGCCAGAATCCCTTGATGCCGCGGATCCGCCGCATTGGTAAGGAGTTAGGAAGAGGGATTTCTCTGGTGGAATCCTAACTAAAGGTCCCCAATTTAGGCATCTAAAGTTCTGGCTTTTGAGGTATAAATAAGGACCGAGACCCTCTTGGAAAATTCATCAAGTCGACGAGATCACGAAGTCCAAGACGGCTCACACATCCAGACTGATCATCAACTGTTCGTCTACCTCCTTAGAAGAGATCGAGAAGAAAACTAGTCTTTGTAATCATTTTCTATGGAATCAAAGTGTAATGAATATTGTTAATTAATAAAGGTAGCTTTCTTTTTCTTATTCTATTTCTTCGTAGTTTAATTATGTAATTTCTCTCCATCTCTTTTTCTCCCAACATGCATGAGTAATTCTCCGCTTGTTAGGGTTCGTAGGATTAGGGTAGGCTAATGGATAATGAACATCCCTAAACCCTTTTTAAGTCCTATAAAGTTTATGAACTTTATCAAAAGAATCATTAACATCCCAATCGGGCGTGCTAACAATTCTTTGTTAGTTCCGACCGCGATTAGAGATTAGATTAATGATTGTTTTGGTAAAGGCTAGATATGAACGGAGTTCCGTGTCGAGATAAGGGTTAAGAGTGGGATTCCTTTTCCCTCCAGAAACCCTAATCTACATGCATCACCGTCGTTCTAGTTTTAAATCTATTGAAGGATAGAAAGAGTAATTTTTAATTAATCATCCATAACTACTAAATCCTAATGAACCCTACAGGCCCTCTTCTTATATTAACTACATCCATAAAATCTAGATCTATATTTTGCATTAGTGCTTAACGTAGATCTAGAAACCATTCCTCAACATCCTTATCCCTCCTCTCTCTCTCTCAACACATCTAAAGTAAGAGTAAAAGGTTCAACATTTCCCAGAGGACGACCCGTACTCATCTCTGTCTAGCTACACGCGACACCGTTCTGATTGGGGTTACTCTACAAACAATATTTCGTAACAATCAATTCCTTAGTCGTGAACCATAGAATAGGTTTGCACACACACGCACACACACACCCTTGCATGCATTATTATTATTACTTGTGCGTATATGGGGATACGTATATATATACACACACACACACACATAGGTATGGGACTATATATACGTATACATATACATGGATAATGAGGATAGTGGATGATATTTAGAGATGAGTCGATGAGATTGGGTATGATGCCACGAGATCGGTGATGTGATTCGGGTCGTATTATGAGATACGACATGTGATGATAGCGAATCTATAGGCGATGTGTTTTCATACACATGCATTTATATATACGTAGATGGTATCAGATTGTACTAGACTGTAGATCAGTACCCCTTATTCATGATGTGATGATAAGGATACCATAGAAATGATGAGATAGATGTGAAAGTTGACCCGTACCCAGATTTGGGAGGTCGTACGATGGATTTACCGTACGAGATATTTATGAAGATTGATCCGCACTCTTGACTCGAGGATGCCATATTATATATTGTATCGTATGTGATGCTATTGAGGCGGGATCACCGACTATTTTATGTATATATATATCGACTCAGATTTAGATGGCTTCCTTAACCTTTCGATTGGTTTGTTAGTTAGACCTGTAGTTTACATAGCAGATGTTAGACTGGACCCGAGTCATACCTATTTCCAAAACTAATGAATCGTGAGAATTTTTAAAGACATACCAAGGGATACTACGGATATTTCAAAGGACGTACCTTTTCTGAAAAACACCGTAGCCCCTATTTTTTTCTAAACGCCACGATTCGTGTTATTTCAAACGCCAAACTATATGACTCATATACTTAATGCATATTTCTTATTGCTGTGTTTACTATTCATTTTTCCGCATATTCTTACTATTCGCATCGCATTGCATGTTATTTGTGTTCTCTACAGTTATTATGAAACCCATGCTATCAGGACACTAGAACCATTATCGATGATGCGTATGCTTCACGTACACATACTTGCCTGCTCACACACATCATCATCGATAATTGCTATGTCACTACACAGTAGGATTGCTGCATCATGATATGACTCCTTGCACAATATACTTGCAATAGTTACAAACGCACCTTTATACGATACTGCATTTGACTTTGGAGAAATTGGGAACCGCAAGATATATTTTAAAACTGGATTCATTTGAAAGAGCGGTTTTCCCTTGATATGTGCATTTTACTGTTCCATGTTGCACGATATACTGATATGCTTACAGTTCTGTTATATGTCGCATACATCATGCTTTATGATTATACGCATTGAGATATGTTGTTTTCATGGGATTTCCGAATTTGAGAACCGTGGTTATTTCAAAGAAAGTATGTATTGTTTTAAAAACCCGGTTTCTCTTGATATGATATTTCAGTGCATCCACCATACGCTTTCTCGGTTCTGAGACGTATGACATGTGAAACCCGATTCGAGGAGCTGGATGAGGCCGATTGCGGGTACATGGTTGACCCGGTATGGTACCCCGGGGTGAGAACGGATTTGTTGTGCAGTAGACGGTGAGCCTGGCAGAGGGACCACTACCTACCGGTGATAGTATTTGGACCTGGCGGCTATCCTGAGGATTCTGACCGGAGTCGAGAGATGTTATGGGATGATCCGGACTGACGGAGCCCGAGAGATATGAGGATTTACGTGCCGATGCTGGGCACGGGTTTCATGATGTTTCGAGTGTCGATGCTGGACACTCTGGTTCCATGATTTTGATGTGTCACGAGGGACACGTTAATTTACATCCTCATATTTGCATATATTTTTATGATATTTACATGCATGATATTGTTGTTGTGTCTTGGGTTGACACGTGGACGAGATCCACATGCATACAGGCATTGATTACATGGTTGGATGATATCCACATACTTGTAGACTTGAGCATATAGTTGGCACATATACTGATATGGTCACCCTAGATATCATAGTATTACCTTCATGATATAGTTGACACTGATTTCATGTTGATTGCATTGACCATACCTCATATTTATGATATGTTGTTACCTGAGGAACTAACACGAGCACTAGGTATTATACTTATGTATAGATGTTTACCCTTGCCACCTGATTATACTTCAGACTTTATCATAGTGAGAATTTTATTACTGATCGTATTGACCTAGGATTGAGTCTTACAAACGATTTCTGCTCTGTGGTGTTTTCTACTCACGAGTTGGCAACTCACCCCCGTTGTGCCACAGTTTCTTGCAGGTTTTGCCGTACAGGTTCATTGCGGTTTTGCTGGCACACTGTCCCTTTTCGGGTGATTGTTTTGGTAGGTGGGTTCACTCACATCATGACCACCCTTGTATTTATTTTTATTCAGTTATATCTAGTAAACTCCATCAACCGGACTTGTATTTTTATTTGACTTAGAGACTAGTTGTATATTTTTTTCGATCTTAGAGTCGCGCGTTGTATTAATATGGTTTTCATGATGATTTGAGTTTCCTTTTTGAGTTTTGATCCTTGCGCTTTGGGGTTGTATATTATATTGCTTGCGTGGTTGTGACCGTCGATTGACGAAGAGCTAGCTCCCGCTTGGGATGCCTTTTATCATTTTGTATACTATTCATGTTGTACCCTTTTTGGGGCCAGTATTTACGAAGGAAACTCTGCCGAAATTTTCAGAAAAGACTTGATGTTTTAAAAACGCATAATTCGGCTGATTTTAATAAAACACTTCCTTAAAACGGTTTAGATTTCTGGAATTTTTTTGGCTTACTTGAATTAGATGGGGTCCTATAAACTTCATATGATTCAAGTGCCAGTCATATGCCATTTCGGGTCGTGACAAAGTTGGTATCAGAGTGCTAGGTTAACCTTGGTTCGAGTCTATGTTTGACTATGCGGAGCCTAGGGTGTTTGTATATATACAGAATCTAGGCTTGACCTTACGGAACTTAGACTTAGTCGAGGGGGTATTAGACCCGAACTTTCGTCACATGGGTTGACCTTGGTTGATGGAGTAGGTTACTTAAGGAGAGTGAAGTACCGTGTGTATGTTCCGCGCCATACTTACGATACGCTACTCCGCTTAAGAAGCCTTAGGATGTACATTTTCTTGCACAACATTATATCCATTCATGATCTTTCCTCATCGATATTGGTTTATGATTTTGCTGCCACGATTACATGGGCAGAGGGAGAGCTATGGCTAGAGTTGCATCAGCACGAGCTCGTCACGAACGAGGACTGACCAGGGCATGATTCCAGGGACATACGATTTACATAGATGCGTCGCTATTGTGTTTTCACGCCATGAGCGTTTGATGTATCTCTTTTACAAGATTTCTCGGACGTGCAGATCAGCACCAGAGGATTGGGCCACTGCTAGAGGCCAGCCAGAATGTGATGACCGTTAATGCACCGATTATTTGATGATTGAGGCACTGTTCAGCGTGCGGACGAATGAGCCAGTTGTTACTGCGAATGACGAGATATCGCCCCAGATGTTTGGAGCTAATGCAGTACGAGCATATACTTAGAGATATGATAGAAGATCACTAGTCACCGAGGATGGATGACTAGGACATATGGTTCGTTCGCTTACCCCGATACAAGGTCATCAGATTGATTGATTCCAGCTTGAGAAGACATCACACAGATACGTTGGGAGTCGATAGAGACGATCGAATGTCAGAAACCCAATTTTCCAAGTTTAAAGTATTCGGAGAAACATGCAAGTAATTCTACGGACCCTCTAGAAGAATGAAACCCTAACTCAACATAATGACCATGTGAAAGCCTTTGAACCTTAGGGTTTGCGGCAGTTCCGCGGTGCCATTAATGAGGCTTGGGTTTGCCCTTCTATGGTTGGTCCATAGGTGTTGTGGTATGTACTCGATATTATTAAACTGTATTCAAGATGTTGAGCTCTTGGGGTATTATGAGGTTTTGACGAATCGATCGAAAGGTTCGACTTCATTCGGATATCATGTGATGGGATGCATTGCTTGGGAGACTCCAGATACGAGTATAGCCGTTGGAGCACAGTCCATGCAGCCACGAAGAGACGAGTTCGAAGCAGTCGACAGTAGAGAAAAGTGGAGTAAGAGGTTCGTACAAGATCTTGATAAGATGATGTTCCACTCCGCCGACATCAGAGATGTGACACGCATACAGAGCCGTTATATATGGATATATCTTCCAGAAGGAGTCGTGATGAGTATGCAGCCGTTCCGGAATAAGAAATAGATTTAGTAAGGGATGATGACTTCCGGGCAGTTCGGCAGAAATGAGATTTGGGAGAGATTTTGACAAGACCTTTCTGGAATACTATACGAGAAGACTTAGACTCAGGAGCGGTGATATTGTGCACACCCAGCAGGCCAGATTTGGCATCATCGACGAGACATGTTATGAGTGACCATGAACAGGAGGCAAGTAGATATCTTGCTCTTCTAGCTTTGGATGCACCGACTCCTTCTCGACTGCGAGGGAAGGACATATCGACGACAGTGTTTACGATCTAGGATTTGGTGATTCGAATATCACGCATCTGTCATTTTTGGATTTCGGTATTTTGGACGATTTGTTTGCATGATTGAGATTTTGTACACTACGGTTGTAGTTGACTTCGATTTGATGTCATTCGAGAGATTGATTTTGATTTCATGCCTATGATATGCATATGATTTGACTTGTGCTTTCGGCATAGTTTTCATGCACTTTTAGTGTTTTGATTTGATTTGTGCACGCTGATGCACATAGTTGTGAGATTATATACCGCGGTATACCTGATTTGGATTAAGGTTTATTGTATATCGTCGATTTCGATTATGATATTGATGTTGATTTCATGCACTCTGTGCATTTGATTTGGATTCTTGCGCATACTTGACGCGCTTAATGCGATTTTGGTGCACGCCAGATGCACTAAAACGGGATTCTTTGTGCATATCAGATCCCCCTGATATTGCTGTCAGGCACGCCCGTTGCCCTTGACAGGTGTTTCGTACACACCCGTTGCACTTAGATTTATTTTCTGTGCACATGTATGGCACATTTATTGATTTCGGTTTCCGTGTGCACCAGACGCACGCGGCATTCTTATGCACATTTCGGGATTGATTTTCCCTTAAGATGATGTTTTTATGATTTTTACCATTTGGTATAGTAGCTGAGCAGGACTAGTCCGAGGACAGTACCTGATTATGTTTTTGCATACATCGATAGTCATTGAAGGGATTTCCAAAAAGGAGCTATAGTCTCAGTATTTACCTACGTGTCCGAGATAGCACGTAAAATGTTACAAGGAAACCCTTCTAGATTATTTTTTTCAAAATGGCGGAACGTATCCTAAACAATGGATATTTATATGTATATATATAGTTATTTTCTTATAATAAACGTCCGCTACTGTGCCGTGATACACGCATTGCATAGTGAATTGAAAAGGTTTGGCATGCATTTTCTTCAGAAGTTTACATGTATAGTTTTGATGTTTACATGTATAGTTTTGATGTATATCATGTTAATTTTCGTATTGGATTTGACATTTGTGTCTTCACCATAACTCCGAAGATTGCGAGATGCTTGACGGAGTTTTGATTTGTCTTATACACTCGTTTTTATGCGCATGCATTGCGCTACGATGTGTTTACGTATTTATGATTTCGGGACCCCGATGACATGATCTTTTTACTGAAATGTTTTAGTATTTGAGGGGTTTAATTTAAATTTGGGGACCGAATTTCTTTAAGGGGGGAAGACTGTAACATTTCAGAAAAATAAAATAATATTTTTGGAAATTTTTATAATTAAATAATAACTATTATGAATATTTTAATAGTGCGGTATAATTAAATACCGATAAATTGGAAAAAATTTGGAAAATTATAGAAATTACTGAAATGAGTGTGCTTTTATGTGATTTAGGCAAATTATAGATTTTTATAATTTATTATACACTATTTTAATACTAATCGCGATTAAATATTGCTAATCGTGCATTAAGCCGGATTTGTGCACATGACATGCTCCAAGTCATTTTTCACACTTGTTACATTTTCCTTCATAGCTTCTTTATTGTTATCATGCATGGTTTAAAATTTAAGTGAGAAGAAAAGAAAATATAACAAGAAAAGAAAAGAAAAATGAATAAAGAATTGAGGGATGGGCATGAGAGAGAGGGCGAGGGGTCAAAACTTGACCATGGTTCTTGCTCCCCCTTCACTTTACTTCATCATTTCCTCTCCCATTTCAGCCATGGCTGCCTCGTCACTCCCCCCTCCTCATCATCCCCAAAACAACATCAAATAAAACTCAAAATATCATCTCCATTTCACAAAAAACATGCACAAGCTCCCTATATGCACTTTGGACAAAGAAAAATTGGATTTTGAGCTCTAAGGGATTCTAGGGTGTTCCTAATGAGGTAACTCCTTCACACTTTGTGTAGTTTTTCTTTCACTTTAACACATATATATGTTTAGAAGTGATTTTGTGTGGTTTTATGAGTTTTGATATTTCCTAGAAGAGCTTATGTGGATTTTGAGTTGTGTTAGTGCTAATAAGCCTTAGTGGTGACCTTAACCACCCCATGGTGTTTTAAACCCAGAACATACACAAAATATAACCTTAAACCCAAAATAGAAACTGTTCATGTCGGTTTGGTGTGTAATGTGAGGGTGCAGGGAAATCTGGAGAGATCTGGAGCATTTTTGAGTTAAGCAAACAATACCAAAGACTTATTTGGACCAATATGAGACCACCCTGACCAGACGAGACCCCAACTCCACACAAAAATCGAGGAGGCCGGATTTCATAGGGTTCTGGCCGACCACTTTGGGGAGTTAGGTGCCCAGGTTGCCTCCATAGCTCATATACACCTTATATAGCGCCCCAGTATTGTTTATGCTCCTAGTTTTCACCTAAACAAAAATCTGGAACTTGTTTTGTAAGTTGCTGTTTAGAAATCCTCGATGTTTATGGATTTAAGTTTTGGTATTTGTGTTTTACCTTGATCACTTGACGTTTGTACGACGATATCGAGAGTTGTTTGGTGGTTTTGAAGGCGTAGTCCGTAGGTTCTAACCTATAGGCTTTTAGCGTGTCGTTTTGGTTTTGATTTGGATTTTAATGCGATACGATACGTTGTGACATCTAGGTACCCCCACGAGGACTTCGAGATGACAAGCAAGCGAGTGGCGACGTCGGAATTGGCAAACGAAAATCAAAGTGAGTAGATTTATATCTACGGTGGATGTCGGGTGGATGGCGGGTAGCTCCCCCGCAGTTCGTAGCGTAGCTTATGATATGTTATACATTTACATATGTGTTGTGAATTTGGATGATTAACAAGTAGGATCTTAGAAGATCATGGGAGAAATGTTGGTGTATTTGGATGATAGTGTCGTGGTTGATTCCTTAGTCGCGAACCATAGAATAGGTTTGCACACACACGTACGTACACACCCTTGCATGCATTATTATTATTACTTGTGTGTATATGGGGATACGTATACACACACACACATATAGGTATGGGACTATGTATATATAAATATATATATATATATACGTATACCTATACATGGATAATAAAGATAGTGGATGATATTTGGAGATGAGTCGATGAGATTGGGCGTGATGCCATGAGATCGGTGATGTGATTCGGGTCGTATTATGAGATACGACATGTGATAATAGCGGATCTGTAGGCGATGTGTTTTCATACACACGCATTTATATATACGTAGATGGTATCAGATTGTACTAGACTGTAGATCAGTACCCCTAATTCATGATGTTATGATAAGGATACCAGAGAAATGATGAGATAGATGTGATAGTTGACCCGTACCCAGATTTAGGAGGCCGTACAATGGATTTACCGTACGAGATATTTATGAAGATTGATCTGCACTCTTGACTCGAGGATGTCATATTATAAATTGTATCGTATGTGATGCCATTATGGCGGGATCACCGACTATTTTATGTATATATATATCGACTCAGATTTAGGTGGTTTCCTTACCCTTTTGATTAGTTTGTTAGTTAGACCTGTAGTTTACATAGCAGATGTTAGACTGGACCCGAGTCATACCTATTTCTAAAACTAACGAATTGTGTGAATTTTTAAAGACATACCAAGGGATATTACGGATATTTCAAAGGACGTACCTTTTCTTAAAAATACTGTAGCCCCTATTTTTTTCTAAATGCCACGATTCGTGTTATTTTAAACGCCAAACTGTATGACTTATATACTTAATGCATATTTCTTATTGCTGCGTTTACTATTCATTTTTCCTCATATTCTTACTATTCGCATCGCACTGCATGCTATTTGTGTTCTCTGCAGTTATTATGAAACCCATGCTATCAGGACACTAGCACCATTATCGATAATGCGTATGCTTCACGTACACATACATGCCGGCTCACATACATCATCATCGATAATTGCCATGTCACTACACAGTAGGATTGCTGTATCATGATATGACTCCTTGCACAATATACTTGCTATAGTTACATACGCACCTTTATACGATGTTGCATTTGACTTTGGAGAAATTGGGAATCGCAAGATATATTTTAAAACTGGATTCATTTGAAAGAGCGATTTTTCCTTGATATATGCATATTACTGTTCCATGTTGCACGATATACTGATATGCTTACAGTTCTGTTATATGTCGCATACATCATGCTTTATGATTATACGCATTGAGATATGTTATTTTCATGAGATTTCTGGATTTGAGAACCGTGGGTATTTCAAAGAAATTATGTATTGTTTTAAAAACCCGGTTTCTCTTGATATGATATTTCAGTGCATCCACCATGAGTTTTCTCGGTTCTGAGACGTGTGACATGTGAAACCCGATTCGAGGAGCTGGATGAGGCCGATTGCGGGTATATGGTAGACCCGGTATGGTACCCCGGGCTAGAATGGATTTGTTGTGCAATAGACGGTGAGCCTGGCAGAGGGACCACTACCTACCGGTGATAGTATTTGGACGTGGAGGCTATCCGGAGGAAACCGACTGGAGTCGAGAGATGTTATGGGCTGATCCGGACAGACGGAGCCCGAGAGATATGAGGATTTATGTGCCGATGCTGGGCACGGGTTTCATGATGTTTCGAGTGTCGATGTTGGACACTCAGGTTCCATGATTTTGATGTGTCGCGAGACACACGTTGATTTACATCCTCATACTTGCATATGTTTTTATGATATTTACATGCATGATGTTGTTGTTGTGTCATGGGTTGACACGTGGACGAGATCCACATGCATACAGGCATTGATTACATAGTTGGATGATATCCACATACTTGTAGACTTGAGCATATAGTTGGCACCTATACTGATATGGTCACCCTAGATATCATAGTATTACTTTCATGATATAGTTGACACTAATTTCATGTTGATTACATTGACCATACCTCATATTTATGATATGTTGTTACTTGAGGCACTGACAAGAGCACTTGGTATTATACTTATGTATAGATGTTTACCTTTGCCACCTGATCATGCTTCAGACTTTATCATATTGAGGATTTTTTTACTGATCGTATTGACCTAGGATTGAGTCATACATACGATTTCTGCTTTGTGATGTTTTCGACTAACGAGTTGGCAACTCACCCCCGTTGTGCCACGGTTTCTTGCAGGTTTTGCCGTACAGGTTCGTTGCGGCTTTGCTGGCACACTGTCCCTTTTCGGGTGATTGCTTTGGTAGGTGGGTTCACTCGCATCGTGACCGCCCTTTTTATATTTTTATTCAGTTGTATCTAGTAAACTCCATCAACCAGACTTGTATTTTTATTTGACTTAGAGACCAGTTGTATATTTTTTTCGACCTTAGAGTCGCGCGTTGTATTATTATGGTTTTCATGAAGATTTGAGTTTTCTTTTTGAGTTTTGATTCTCGCCCTTTGGCATTGTATTTTATATTGCTTGCGTGGTTGTGACCGTCGATTGACGAAGAGTTAGCTCCCGCTTGGGGATGCCTTTTATCATTTTGTATACTATTTATGTTGTACCCTTTTTGGGGCCAGTATTTACGAAGGAAACTCTGCCGAAATTTTGAGAAAAGACTTGATTTTTTAAAAACGCATAATTCAGCTGATTTTAATAAAACACTTCCTTAAAATAGTTTAGATTTCTGGGATTTCTTTTGGCTTACTTGAATTAGATGGGGTCCTATAAACTTCATATGATTCAAGTGCCAGTCACGTGCCATTTTGGGTCGTGACAAAGTTGGTATCAGAGCGCTAGGTTAACCTTGGTTCGAGTCTATGTTTGACTATGCGTTGCCTAGGGCGTTTGTATATATACGGAATCTAGGCTTGACCTTACGGAACTTAGACTTAGTCTAGGGGGTATTAGACCAGAACTTTCATCGCATAGGTTGACCTTGGTTGATGGTGTATATGAGTTTAGGAGAGTGACGTACCATGTGTATGTTCCGCGGCATACTTATGATACATTACTCCGCTTAAGAAACCTTAGGATGTACATTTCCTTGCACAACATTATATTCATTCATGATCTATCCTCATCGATATTGGTTTATGATTTTGCTGCCACGATTACACAGGCAGAGGGAGAGCTACGGCTAGAGTTTCGTCAGCACGAGCTTGTCACGGATGAGGACTGATCAGGGCATGATTCCACGGACATACGATTTGCATAGATGCGTCGTTATTGTGTTTTCGCGCTATGAGCGTTTGATGTATCTCTTTTACAAGATTTCTCGGACGTGCAGATCAGAACCAGAGGATTGGGCTACTGCTAGAGGCCAGCCAGAATGTGACGACTGTCAATGCACCGATTATTTGATGATTGAGGCACTGTTCAGCGTGCAGACGAATGAGCCAGTTGCTGCTGCGAATGATGAGATATCACCCCAGATGTTTGGAGCTAATACAGTACGAGCATATACTTAGAGATATGATAGAAGATAACTAGTCACCGAGGATGGATGACTAGGATATATGGTTCGGTCGCTTACCCCGATGCGAGGTCATCAGATTGATTGATTCCAGCTTGAGAAGACTTCACACAGATACGTTGGGAGTCGATAGAGACTTTCGAATGTCAGAAACCCATTTTTCCAAGTTTAAAGTATTCGGAGAAACATGTAAGTAATTCTACGGACCCTCTAGAAGAATGAAACCCTAACTCGACATAATGACTATATGAAAGCCTTTGAACT
Source organism: Agapanthus africanus (assembly GCA_030015575.1). Taxonomy (NCBI): domain Eukaryota; kingdom Viridiplantae; phylum Streptophyta; class Magnoliopsida; order Asparagales; family Amaryllidaceae; genus Agapanthus; species Agapanthus africanus. Next base: position 598,382,452 of record CM057341.1, read on the forward strand.
TTAGGGTTTGCGGCGGTTCCGCGGTGCCATTAATGAGGCTTGGGTTTGCCCTTCTACGGTTGGTCCATAGGTGCTGTGGCATGTACTCGATATTATTAAACTGTATTCAAGATGTTGAGCTCTTGGGGTATTATGAGGTTTTGACGAATCGATCGAAAGGTTCGACTTCATTCGGATATCATGTGATGGGATGTATTGCTTGGGAGACTCCAGATACGAGTATAGTCGTTAGAGCACAGTCCATGCAGCCACGAAGAGACTAGTCCGAAGCAGTCGACAGTAGAGAAAAGTGGAGTAAGAGGTTCGTACGAGATCTTGATTAGATAACGTTCCACTCCGCCGACATCAGAGATGTGACACACATACAGAGGCGTTATATATGGATATATTTTCCAGAAGGAGTCGTGATGAGTATGCAGCCGTTCCGGAACAAGAAATAGATTTAGTAAGGGATGATGACTTCCGGACAGTTCGGCAGAAACGAGATTTGGGAGAGATTTCGACAGGGCCTTTCTGGAATACTATACGAAAAGACTTGGACTCAGGAGCGGTCATATTGTGCACACCCAGCAGGCTAGAGTTCAGCATCGTCGATGAGACATGTTATCAGTGACCATGAACAGGAGGCAAGTAGATATCTTGCTCTGCTAGCTCTGGATGCACCGACTCCTTCTCGACTGCGAGGGAAGGACATATCGATGACAGTGGTTACGATCTGGGATTTGGTGATTCGAATATCACACATCCGTCATTTTTGGATTTCGGTATTTTGGACGATTTGTTTGCATGATTGAGATTTTGTACACTACGGTTGCACTTGACTTCGATTTGATGTCATTCAAAAGGTTGATTTTGATTTCATGCTTATGATATGCATATGATTTGACTTGTGCTTTCGGCATAGTTTTCATGCACTTTTAGTGTTTTGATTTGATTTGTGCACGCTGATGCACATGGTTGTGAGATTATATACCGCGGTATACCTGATTTGGATTGAGGTTTATTGTATACCGTCGATTTCAATTATGATATTGATGTTTATTTCGTGGACTCTATGCATTTGATTTGGATTCTTGCACATACTTGACGCGCATGATGCGATTTTGGTGCACGCCAGATGCACTAAATCGGGATTCTTCGTGCATATCAGATGCACCTGATATTGCTGTCAGGCACGCCCGTTGCCCTTGACAGGTGTTTCGTGCACACCCGTTGCACTTAGATTTATTTTCTATGCACATGTATGGAACATTTATTGATTTCGGTTTCCGTGCGCACCAGACGCACACGGCATTCTTATGCACATTTCGGGATTGATTTTCCCTTGAGCTGATGTTTTTATGATTTTTACCATTTGGTATAGTAGCTGAGCAGGACTAGTCCGAGGACAGTACCTGATTATGTTTTTGCATGCATCGATAGTTATTGAAGGAATTTCCAAAAAGGAGCTATAGTCTCAGTATTTACCTATGTGTCCGAGATGGCACGAAAAATGTTACAAGGAAACCCTTCTAGATTATTTATTTCAAAATGGCGAAACGTATATTAAACAATGGATATATATATGTATATATATAGTTATTTTCTTACAATAAACGTCTGCTACTGTGCCGTGATACGCGCATTGCACAGTGAATTGAAAAGGTTTGTCATGCATTTCCATCAGATGTTTACATGTATAGTTTTGATATATATCATGTTGATTTTCGTATTGGATTTGACATTTGTGTCATCACCCTAACTCCGATGATTGCGAGATACTTGACGGAGTTTTGATTTGGCTTATACACTCATTTTCATGCGTATGCATTGCGTTACGATGTGTTTATGTATTTATGATTTCGGGACCCCGACGACATGATCTTTTTACTGAAATGTTTTAGTATTTGAGGGGTTTAAATTTAAATTTGGAGACCGAATTTCTTTAAGGAGGGAAGACTGTAACATTTCAGAAAAAATGAAATAATATTTTTGGAAATTTTTATAATTAAATAATAAATATTATGAATATTTTAATAGTCCGGTATAATTAAATACCGATAAATTGGGAAAAATTTGGAAAATTATAGAAATTTCTGAAATGAGGGTGCTTTTATGTGATTTAGGCAAATTATAGATTTTTATAATTTATTATACACAATTTTAGTGCTAATCGCGATTAAATATCGCTAATCGTGCATTAAGCCGGATTTGTGCATATGACATGCACCAAGTGATTTTTCACACTTGTTACATTTTCTTTCAAGGATTCTTTATTGTTATCATGCATGGTTTTAAAATTTAAGTGAGAAGAAAAGAAAAGATAACAAGAAAAGAAAAGGAAAATAAATAAAGAATTGAGGGATGGGCATGAGAGAGAGAGGGTGAGGGGTCAAAACTTGACCATGGTTCTTGCTCCCCCTTCACTTTACTTCATCATTTCCTCTCCCATTTCAGCCATGGCTGCCTCCTCACTCCCCCCTCCTCTTCATCCCCAAAACAACATCAAATACAACTCAAAATATCATCTCCATTTCACAAAAAAACATGCACAAGCTCCCCATATGCACTTTGGACAAAGAAAAATTGGATTTTGAGCTCTTGGGGATTCTAGGGTGTTCCTAATGAGGTAACTCCTTCACACTTAGTGTAGTTTTTCTTTCACTTTAACACATATATATGTTTAGAAGTGATTTTGTGTGGTTTTATGAGTTTTGATATTTCCTAGAAGAGGTTATGTGGAATTTTGAGTTGTTTTAGTGCTAATTAGCCTTAGTAGTGACCTTAACCCCCCCCAATGGTGTTTTAAACCCAGAACAAACACAAAAAATAACCTGAAACCCAAAATAGAAACTGTTCATGTCGGTTTGATGTGTAATGTGAGGGTGCAGGGAAATCTGGAGTGATCTGGAGCATTTTTGAGTTAAGCAAACAATACCAGAGACTTATTTGGACCAATATGAGACCACCCTGAACAGACGAGACCCCAACTCCACACCAAAACCGAGGAGGCCAGATTTCATAGGGTTCTGGCCGGCCACTTTGGGGAGTTAGGTGCCCAGGTTGCCTCTATAGCTCATATACACCCTATATAGCACCCCAGTATTGTTTGTGTTCCTAGTTTTCACCATAACTAAAATCTGGAACTTGTTTTGTAAGTTGCTATTTAGAAATCCTCGATGTTTATGGATTTAAGTTTTGGTATTTGTGTTTTACCTCGATCACTTTACGTTTGTACGACGATATCGAGAGTTGTTTGGTGGTTTTGAAGGCGTAGTCCGTAGTTTCTAACCTATTGGCTTTTAGCGTGTCGTTTTGGTTTTGATTTGGATTTTAATGCGATACGATACGTTGTGACATATCGGTACCCCCACGAGGACTTTGAGATGACAAGCAAGCGATTGGCGACGTCGGCATCGGCAAACGAAAATCAAAGTGAGTAGATTTATATCAATGGGGGAAGTCGGGTGGATGGCGTATAGCACACCTGTAGTTCGTAGTGTAGCTTATGATATGTTATACATTTACATATGTGTTGTGAATTTGGATGATTAACAAGTAGGATCTTAGAAGATCATGGGAGAAATGTTGGTGTATTTGGATGATAGTGTCGTGGTTGATTCCTTAGTCGCGAACCATAGAATAGGTTTGCACACACACGCACGCACACACCCTTGCATGCATTATTATTATTACTTGTGCATATATGGGGATACGTATATATATATACACACACACATAGGAATAGGACTATGTATATATATATATATAGATAGATAGATATATACATGGATAATGAGGATAGTGGATGATATTTGGAGATGAGTCGATGAGATTGGGCATGATGCCACGAGATCGGTGATGTGATTCGGGTCGTATTATGAGATACGACATGTGATGATAGCGGATCTGTAGGCAATGTGTTTTCATACACACGCATTTATATATACGTAGATGGTATCAGATTGTACTAGACCGTAGATCAGTATCCCTAATTCATGATGTGATGATAAGGATACCAGAGAAAATGATGAGATAGATGTGATAGTTGACCCGTACCCAGATTTGGGAGGCCGTACGATGGATTTACTATACGAGATATTTATGAAGATTGATCTGCACTCTTGACTCGATGATGTCATATTATAAGTATGTGATGCAATTGAGGCGGGATCACCGACTATTTTATGTTTATATATATCAACTCAGATTTAGGTGGTTTCCTTACCCTTTCGATTGGTTTGTTAGTTAGACCCGTAGTTTACTTAGCAGATGTTAGACTGGACCCGAGTCATACCTATTTCCAAAACTAACGAATCGTGAGAATTTTTAAATAAATACCAAGGGATACTACAGTTATTTCAAAGGACGTACATTTTCTTAAAAACACCGTAGCCTCTATTTTTTTCTAAACGCCACGATTCGTGTTATTTTAAACGCCAAACTGTATGACTCATATAATTAATGCATATTTCTTATTGCTGCGTTTACTATTCATTTTTCCGCATATTCTTACTATTCGCATCACATTGCATGCTATTTGTGTTCTCTGCAGTTATTATGAAACCCATGCTATCAGGACACTAGCACCATTATCAATGATGCATATGCTTCACGTACACATACTTGTCGGCTCACACACATCATCATCAATAATTTCCATGTCACTACACAGTAGGATTGATGTATCATGATATGACTCCTTGCACAATATACTTTCTATAGTTACATACGCACCTTTATACGATGCTGCATTTGACTTTGGAGAAATCGGGAACCACAAGATATATTTTAAAACTGGATTCATTTGAAAGAGCGGTTTTCCCTTGATATGTGCATATTACTGTTCCATGTTGCACGATATACTGATATGCTTACAGTTCTGTTATATGTCGCATACATCATGCTTTATGATTATACGCATTGAGATATGCTGTTTTCATGAGATTTCTGGATTTGAGAGCCGTGGGTATTTCCAAGAAAGTATGTATTATTTTAAAAACCCGGTTTATCTTGATATGATATTTCAGTGCGTCCACCATGCGTTTTCTCGGTTCTGAGACGTGTGACATGTGAAACCCGATTCGAGGAGCTGGACGAGGCCGATTGTGGGTACATGGTGGACCCGGTATGGTACCCCGGGGCGAGAACGGATTTGCTGTGCAGTAGACGGTGAGCCTGGCAGAGGGACCAACTACCTACCGGTGATAGTATTTGGACGTGGCGGCTATCCGGAGGATACCGACCGGAGTCGAGAGATGTTATGGGCTGATTCGGACTGACGGAGCCCGAGAGATATGAGGATTTACGTGCCGATGCTGGGCATGGGTTTCATAATGTTTCGAGTGTCGATGCTCGACATTTAGGTTCCATGATTTTGATGTGTCGCGAGGGACACACGTTGATATACATCCTCATACTTTCATGCATATTTTTTAATGATATTTACATGCATGATGTTGTTGTTGTGTCATGGGTTGACACGTGGACGAGATCCACATGCATACAGACATTGATTACATAGTTGGATGATATCCACATACTTATAGACTTGAGCATATAGTTGGCACCTATACTGATATGGTCACCATAGATATCATAGTATTACCTTCATGATATAGTTGACACTGATTTCATGTTGATTACATTGACCATACCTCATATTTATGATATGTTATTACCTGAGGCACAGACACGAGCACTTGGTATTATACTTATATATAGATGTTTACCCTTGCCACCTGATCATGCTTCAGACTTTATCATATTGAGGATTTTATTACTGATCGTATTGATCTAGGATTGAGTCATACATACGATTTCTGCTCTGTGATGTTTTCTACTCACGAGTTGGCAACTCACCCCCGTTGTGCCACAGTTTCTTGCAGGTTTTGTTGTACAGATTCGTTGCGGCTCTGCTGGCACACTGTCCCTTTTCGGGTGATTGCTTTGGTAGGTGGGTTCACTCGCATCGTGATCACCCTTGTATTTATTTTTATTCAGTTGTATCTAGTAAACTCCATCATCCAGACTTGTATTTTTATTTGACTTAAAGACCAGTTGTATATTTTTTTCGACCTTAGAGTCGCGCGTTGTATTATTATGGTTTTCATAATGATTTGAATTTCCTTTATGAGTTTTGATCCTCACCCTTTGGCGTTCTATATTATATTGCTTGCGTGGTTGTGACCGTCGATTGACGAAGTGCTAACTCCCGCTTGGGGATGCCTTTTATCATTTTGTATACTATTCATGTTGTACCCTTTTTGGAGCCAGGATTTACGAAGGAAACTCTGCCGAAATTTCAGAAAAGACTTGATGTTTTAAAAACGCATAATTCGGCTGATTTTAATAAAACACTTCCTTAAAATGGTTAGATTTATGGGATTTTTTTGGCTTACTTGAATTAGATGGGGTCCTATAGACTTCATATGATTCAAGTGCCAGTCACGTGCCATTTCGGGTCGTGACAACTGGACAGCAGTAAAGAACATTCTCAAATACCTGAGAAGGACTAAGGAGATGTTCTTGGTTTACGGTAATGGTGACCTAAAGGTCGAGTCCTTTACTGATTCAAGCTTCCAGAGTGACAAGGATGACAGCAAGTCTATCTCGGGTTTTGTGTTTACCCTCAACGGAGCTGCGGTGTGTTGGAAGAGCTCCAAATAGAATACCGTTGAAGACTCGACGATGGAGGCTGAATACATTGCTGCGAGCGATGCCGCAAAAGAGGCGTTCTGGATGAAGAAGTTCATTAGTGAACTTCAGGTAGTTCCGTCCATTGTTGACCCAATACCTTTGTATTGAGATAACAATGGGGATATAGCTTTAGCGAAGGAACCATGGTCACATCAGAAATCCAGGCATATCTTAAGGCGGTATCACCTGATCAGGGAGATCGTAGATCGCCAGGAGATCGAGGTCCGGAGAATGGATACAAAAGAAAACACTGCGGATCCATTCACCAAGGCCCTTCCTCAAGCACCGTTCGAGAGACTTTTTGAGATGTTACGTATGCGGTATGCCAACAGCTGGCCCTAGAGCAGACGTTGGATACTCGGTACGCCAATATATGGCCTTAGTGCAAGTGGGAGATTGTTGGATATGTATGCCCTAGAGGCCATTACTGTATATGTATACATATGGATGCTTGGACATATATATATATATATATATATATAGGACAGTCTTGCTCGATATGATAGTATGCTATATGGTTTGTCTTTATCTTAACATGTGAATGTTTTATTTGCTATTACATATCTTTTATACATGTTAATAAAGCCCGTAGGATCATTGCTAGACTACCTGTGTTGTGATGGCGATCATACTTGTACGAGCTGGGTAGTCGGTACACACATCCTTAAATGGTCCCTAGTCATGGGAGTATCGAGACTGGGCATCGATATTCCGAAGTAGACTAGTGTATACGTTTCTAGACCCCGACGAGGGGCGATGGTTTGGTCCCTCAACCATTGGTCTTTAGACCTAAGATCGTATACAGGTGTTCACTGGGGGTAAGTACACCGGACGGACTCACCGAGGACTTCCAGATGGTACTATACTTATCGTCAGATGGAAGTTCTGAGGTGATATGAGTACATGTTAGTATTTAGACCTGTGATCGTTATTTGTCTTGTGTGAGTTCCCACTGTGCTTTGATCACTACCCTACCACGGCTCTACTGAGTCGTGCAAATAGGTTTTGATTGGGTACAGTCCTGAGCCACATGGAGGCAGTGAGCGATTGTCGGGGATTCGTCTCTCCCGGTATTGGGAGTCGATATCGCACTGTGTTTGATTGGTCAGGACCATAAGACCTTGGCCAAGGCAGCTGGGATTTACTGATAGGCTGATCAGTAGTTTCCCGGATTAGTCCTGAGCCGCATCAGCACGAATTACCAGGTTATTAGGGTCTGACGTTTACCACCCCCTAGACTCGGTATGAGATACTCTCAGATGAAGAGACCGGACTGTACGGAGATTGTCACAGATAGGCTCAGTAGGGATCCGGATGAGTTTGCTCGTCGGCCTTCCTTTTCGATAGGTATACGGGTAGCCGTTACGTACAGCTAGTGCCGCTGACGTGCTTGTGGTTATGAATTTATCCAGTAACTCACTGCCAGCGTACTGTCGAGTCTTTAGATTCCCACACAGAGGGTTTCCCTGGTTCAGGCAAAATGATGTAGTAGTCGTATTGGATACGTGCAGGGTCTCGATCGATTGATATACTTTGTACTCGGACTTTCGATCGGACAGTTGGTAATACTAGCCGGCTTGGGTTTGAGCCGGATTATTAAATCAGGTATTGATTTAATAGTTTACATATATGTATTTCGATATGTATATTTTAGTATTACTTTCTTCGTGTTATTCTATCTCTTTGGGCATTCGTGTTTTTATCCGAATGCAGGAATGTATATACAACAGACTATAATCCGTATTTTATTACAGATTACCTTCTATAAGGTGGACACCTCATCATGGACTTTTCCATTTATTAATAAATGGAAATGAGGTGGAAATTAAGGAGAGGGAGGCATGGTGAGTGGCATGGCTTCAATAGTTCACAAATGAATTCTTTATTCATTTGTGGTTACTATTGAAGCATGGCTACACTTGTTTATTGAAAGAAATTGATACACAAAACCTTGGTGTTGATTTTTCTCTCACTTGCATGCTTCATTATTTTTGAGCTCCCATTTTTGCTTCCTCCTCTTCCCTTCTCTTGAGTTTCCTCCACATCCATCATCTTCCTCTTCACTACCCTCTCATGAGTTGAGAAACAAGTGAAGAGGTGAGAAAGAGATAGCAAAACACTTAGATCATCACACTACATCCTAGACTACTTGGTTTAGCAACCCAAGCTCTCTAGTTGCTCCACTTGACATATAGTGTGGAGCTAAAGTCATGGATCATATCCCTCGGGTGGATCATCTACGACAAAGGAGGACCGGAGAGCAAAATCGATCGCGGAGAACCAAAGGAGCCGACAAAGAAGATCAAGCATGTTCAAGGTGGCCACTTGGAGCTAACGAAGAGGAAAGAAGACCGAAAGACTTGGATCGTTTGGTGAGACTTCTTTCATAGAAGTTAGTTCATCTCTTTTAGTTTTGCTAGATAGGTTTATGGAAAGATCCGAGTTAAAGGTTATTCTAGCGCCATGTTCTAATCGTTAGAAAAAAAATTGTTCCGCATTTGGCCACGGTAGTTGGCCGGGGCACTAGCGTAACCTTTCAACTCTAATCCCTTTATATGTCTTTACTTATTATCTTCTGTACACCACCTTTAGGCTAAATGGTTTTCTTCCTTCACTATCTTTCGGCACCAGCCTATGGTTTGGAAGAAGACTATCCAATAAGCGTAATAGGTGTACTCTTCTAATACCAGGAGCCCTCGCAACCTGAGAGAAGGTAAAGAGAAAAGACAACTGAATAATGCTTATTCTATTCCTCCAGAACCAGAATCCATCCTCTAACTGGAACAAATTCCTTCGAGTTCGTATGTAACTATACGATGGAATATCCAATAAATGTGAATTTTCGTAGTGATACAGAATGTTCCGGAGAAAATAAAAGGTGAACTAGGAGTGGCAGGAGTATACGCGGTTTCATCGTGAATGATAGTAGTCGCAATGTCCTTTGCCCTCAATCTAATCCCTTTATATGTCTTTACTTATTACCTTCTGTACACCACACTTAAGCTCAATTGGTTTTATTCCTTCCCTGCCTTTCGGCACCTACCTATGGTTTGGAAGAAGACTATACAATAAGCGCAATAGGTGTACTCTCCTAATACCGGGAGCTCTCTCAATCTGAGAGAAGCTAAAGGGAAAAGACAATAGAATAATCCTATTCAATTTCTCCTGAATCAGAAACCATCCTCGAACTGGAATAAGTTCCTTCGAGTTCGTATGTAACCATACGATGGAATATCCAAGAAATGTGGATCTTCGTAGTGATACGGGGTGTTCTAGAGAAATGCAAAGGGAAAGAAGGAGCGGCAATGATTTATGCGACTAATTGACAATCTAAAAGCCAAAGTATTTTAAGAAAGTTTGGTTAACTTGGTTCATGAGTTTTAGTTTAGGGTCGGGCCATGGTCGCTTCCAACGAGAGAGAGAAAGAAAAGAAACACTCAGTGTGCACTCTAACCTAGATCAGAATGGTTAATCTCTTTATCTAATCAGGATGTCTCCCACTGTTTCCTCGAATTCTCCTCCAAACCCAAAAGGAGAATTAGTCGGGATCATCTAAAATCACCCGAGGAGTAAACCTACTCATCAGTGGGAATCGGGATCCAACTATCATCGCATGATAACTTGATGGAAATCACTCAAATCACCACACTCTAGAAAGTATGCACATGCCTGGCAAGTTTCCTGTATGTTTGAAACTCTCGATGTGATTTTTATCCCAAGTGGTTCATGACCTTGACAAAAGCCAAAAAATCATAAAACATAAGTTAAGTTCAACCCATCATTATCCAAGATTAATCTAGACCCACCCGTACTAACCCTTGGCAAAGGCCAACAAGGTTATACGACTGTCCTAGATAATCGCAACACTATGCAATAGACAAGCAATATCCAGCTACCGTACACTACGCCTTGACAAAGGCCAACAAAAGCAGCACGAATACTAGGTACTACTCGAACGAAATGACGAAGGGTTACGACTGGTTTTTGGCGAAAAACCTTTAACGTAATGAACTTGATATCGTTGAAGGAATCCAAGTGGTTTTTCAAATATACAGTGGCGAAAAATTTTGTTAAAGAGGTCACTCCCGGTGAAGGGATCTCGGATCTTTCCTCGTCGAATGAGGTGTAGGATATTCCAAACTAAATACCACGATGCAAAGTAATCGACTATAGTAAAGTTATTACGTTGACGCAAACTTCTGCCCAAGGGGTCACTCTCGATGAAGGGATCTCGGCCCTTGCCTCGTCGAATGAGGTGCAGGATATTTCCAATCGAATACCACTGTGCAAAGCAAAAGAAAACGTCTTTAATGTCTGTTTTTTAAAAACTTGGTTCCAACAACATCATATATAGGTTTGTTTTCCTTGCATTGATCAGAATCAACGCAGTCTCATCAATTAATCACACCAGAAAAGAATGAAAATATGATGTACGTATATGCCATCCGTATTCGCCACTGGGCCCCATCATCACCCGTTAGGTTACTCAACTAACGATAGAGCGGGGCTGGACTAGTGCGGGTGCAAAACATATACAACATCTACTAGTATATATATAAATATATATAACAATCGTCCCAGGCATGATATAAAGCAACATCTCATAATCACAGCCAATAACACAGAATGGGGGATAATCCTGGAGCCTCGGGTTTCACTTGAGCCGCAAATGAGACCCAACGTTCCCTGTCGTATGGATAGCCTGTGCAATGAAAACCTAGACCCCTACGAGTGCAGCAAGTTACCTGCCAATCCCAGAAGCGAGTCAACCCTAATCAACAACGTGAATGGTGTAGGGTTACCTAGCATGACAACAAGGTTTCGGGAGGTATCGTCCATGCCATTTTCAAAAATTTGCCATGCTACATAACCCTACCCTAGAATCTTAACTTGAGAATTAGACAATACAATATGTAAACAACTTTACATCTAAGTGAATATGGAATACAACCTTTGTAGACCGGTCGTTCACTTCAAATGCTCCGTGTAGAACTCCCTTCGCTCCTAGTAGTGGTGATCCGGACTCTCCGTAGGCTCCACTAGTCTAAATGAACGAGCTTGCACAAAGTCTTCAAGGCCGAACATGATCTACGTCGAGGAGACACCAACCCAAGCTACCTCTTCACTAATTAGGTATTAGTGAAGCTAACACCCTAAACTAAATGGCTAATCTAGTAGAGAATGATGAAGTATGATTTTTGCTCACTTTAGAATTCTTTTTCTAACTATTTTTCTTCACTTCCTCAAAAGCTAGAGAACTTTCTCTTGTTGAAGATGAAGATGAAGAAGATAGAATGAATAATGTTGTGTGTATGAGAATAGCAACCATGGGTGAGATAATATCTCATATTAACCCTTGTAGAGACATAACCATGGTTAATTAGAATGGTTGGGTTAATAAATATTTTAATTAAAACAAAATTAATGGACAAAGTCAATGGTTCCACAAGCTTCTACAAGCTTCAACCAGGAACAATTTTCCATCTAATTTTAGATTTACTTTAAATAAATAAACCCTACATTATAATGAGTATGGTGTAAGTCTCATACACCCATGTTGCATGTATAATCAAGCATGACAAAAAAAGAAAAACACAATAAATATTTATCACATATATATTAAGTGTGCACATGTGAGAAAAGAAATGTATAAGTGAGCAAATATTAGTTAATGTAAATTAGCATATCAAATATACAATTATGCATTAAATTATTAAATCAACACTTGATTTAATAATCCGGCTATATCACATATAACCGACTAATATTATATGTATCAACTTATCAAATCAACACTTGATTCGATAACCCGGCTATATCACATATAACCGACCGATATCACATATCGCGAGAATAGAATACGGTATCACATACTCGTATCAATCTCGGTCCTGCACATATCACATATGTGCTCCTACTTCGTTTTGCCTGAGCCAGGAAACCTCTGTGTAGGATTCTAAAGACTCGTTAATACGCCGGCAGTAGGTGATGATCATATCAAGCACCCACAAGCCGTCAGCGGTACTAGCTGGACGTAACGGCTACCCGGTGTTAGTTATATGTATGCCCTAGAGGCCATTACTATACATGGGATGTATATTGTAGTGGATGCTGGGACATATATAGGGAGGACTTTCTTGCTCGACATAATAGTATGCTAGCTGGTTGAACTTTACCTTAACGTGTATACTGTTTGTCTCTCTGTTACATGTTGGTAAAGCCCTTAGGATCTGTACTTGACTACCTGGACTATGATACGGATCATACTAGTGGGGACATGGTAGTCCATAAGTACATCCTTCAAAGTCCCTAGTCGTGGGTGTATCGAGACGGGGCATCGATATACCAGAGTAGACTAGCGTATACCTTCTCGACCCATGTAGATGGGCGATGGATGATCCCATATCCATCGGTGTTTGACATCAGAGATGATATACGGGTGCTCAGTAGAGACTGGGTACACTGGACGGACTCGCCGAGAACTCCCAGATGGTATTATACCTCACGTCAGATGGCAGTTCTATGGTGACACTGGTACAGAGTAGTCTGTTGACCCGAGATCGTCATAGAGTCTTGTGTGGTTCCCACTGTGCTTTGATTTCCATCTTACCACGTCCAAGAGGGCGTGCAAAACGGTGGTTTTTGGGTACAGTCCCGAGTCACATGGAGGCAATGAGCGATAGGAGGGGATTCGTCTCTCCCGGTATAGGGAGTTGATGTTGCGCTGTGTTCGATTGGCTATAACAGGAAATCCCTGGCCAGGGTTGCTGAGATTTACTGGTAAGTGTTACCAGTAGTTTCTCGAACAGTTATAGACCTCATATCGACACGACTTATCGAGCTATTGGGGTCTGACGTATACCACCCCTAGGCGAGATATGCGACAGATCAGACGATCAGACCGGACTGTACGGTAGTGTTACTGGTCGGATTCACTGGAGTGTGAGCGGGCGTGCTCGTCGATCTTCAGATCGCTCAATACCCGGGTGGCCGTTATGTTTAGCAGACCGCTTGCGGCTTGTGGGTGTTTGATATGATCATCACCTGCTGCCGGCGTATTGACGAGTCTTTAGAGTCCTACACAGAGGTTTCCTGGCTCAAGCGAAACGAAATAGGAGCGCATATGAGATATGTGCGGGACCGAGAATAATGCGTGTATGTGATACCGTATTCTATTCTCGCGATAAATATATCGAATGGTTGTATGCGATATAACCTAGTTATCGATTCAAGCGTTGATTCGATAAGCCGATATATTAGATACCAGTCGGTTATGTGCGCATGACCGGATCATTGAATCAAGTGTTGATTTAATGATTTAATGCATATTTATATATTTGATATATTGCTTTGCATCAACTAGTATCGGTTTACTTAAGATGGATTTTCTCGCTCGGGTGTGCACATTACATATGCGATATGATTTTGTGCACTTGATTGTATCATGTTTGATGATACAAGTTTACTTGGTTAAGTGCAAAGAATAAACCATGGTTAAAAGAATGGTTAGGGTTTTATTTTCCATTACTTATTTATTCATTTATTTATTTGTTTATTCACTTTGGAAAATAAAAAGAAAAGAGAAAAGAATGGTTGCTAGATTTGGACTTTAGTTGAAGCTTCATGAAGCTTTGTTCAAGTCAACCATCCTTATCTCATCCTTAACCCTAACCATTCCCACTAACCATGATTCATTCTCTACACTTAACTCTAGTTAGAATTATGATAAGAATTCATTTTCTTTTCTTTTTCTATTAACTTATCATAATATCTTTCTTCTTCTTCTTCATTCTTCAAGTGAAGAAAAGCAAGGTCCATCAATGGTGATTGTTGGAAATGAGTGAGAAATCCAATTCTAAAGTCTACCCACTTCCTATTTCTTCATCCTCTACCTCTTGCCAAGTAGTAGTGTGTGTTTCCTTCATAACTTTTCACGGTTTAGTGAAGGTGGAGCTTGATTCATCGATGCCTCGACGTAGATCATCTTCGGCATGGACATCGACGACCTAGCTTGCCCAATCTCCGACGAAGCCGATCCTAGAGCCCGGATTTGATTTGGACAGCGGAGAGGACCTCGTTGCGGAGCCGTGGAGGTGGAGCACCGGATCTACAAAGGTTGTATTTCCGTATTCTCATTAGCTAAGTTGTTAGCTAGCTTTCTTTTCGCCTAGACATCTAGTTATCGATCCGTACACTAGGGTTTGTAGGCACCATATTTTTGAAATTGCCATGGTTGATGGCTTGGGAGACCTCACTAGTGTGCCTAGGAACCCTGCAGTGGTATCAGAGACTAGCTAGAGCCTTAAGCGAAGTCCAGACGGAAATTGAAGTCCGAACGAACCCGAAACCCCGCATCGATATTGCTCTCTGTACAATTTTTAAAAACAGGGATTTTTCAGCATTAAAAATATTCAGAAAAACATGCAGGAATATCTAAGAGTTATTGTGAAGACGTAAGCCCTAATTCCATTAAAGCGCCGCGCTTGCGCGGCACGAGCATGTCTCGTGCGGCGGAAGCGCGGCCGTTTTGTCGTGTAGTGAGGTCTTGACAGCACAGTAACTCCTATTTAACATTTCTGGTATTCCTGGATATTTTTAATATATTTTCAAGAGTTGATTTTTCTGAGTTGATTTGGGGATTCGGTATTTCGATCGGGATATCAAATTTTGTCTGTGTGGCTTTCCGGATAAATTTTAGGATATGTTAAAAAGTTCGACCGGATATAAATACCCAACTTTTCCCCTGTCGGGAAATTTCCAAGTGTTGGATTTTTCCGCAGTTTGACGACGTTCTAAGTAGTGCAAGTAATGCGATGGTCCCTCTAGAAGACACAAACCTTAACTCGATTATGTGACCGTCTTGAACTGCCCTTTGAACCTTCGGGTTTGGGGCAGTACGGCGTGCCACATGTGAGGCGTTGGCTTGACCCTTCTACGGCTGGATCGTTGGTACTGAGGCACGAACGGAATGTTGTTAGACTTGTTTCATGTGTTGATCTATTTCGGGAAAACTTGGGTGTTCGATTGTTCGATCGAAAAGTTTAACATTTTCTGTTTATCTGGAATGGGATACAATAATTGGAATTCACAAAAGTTATGAGATAACTAAATGAATGTTATAAACATAGCACTTTAGTCTCACTTGATCGGTTGCCACGGAATTTTGATGTGATCAAAAGTCCGTCGCAATCACGTAGCGTACGCGGATACTCGCCGGGTAAACTTAATAGACAGCCTCACTCCATAGCCCCGACCAAGTGACTGTAGGAGAACCCCGTCGCCGAAAGCATCCGTTCGGGTGCTCCCGGTAACGGTGTTCCGCCTTGGTGCACTTCGTCGACGGTATCGGGGGTGCGGCCGCCTACTGAAGTTTGCGACGAGCATTCGATCAGGATGTCGGGAATCTTGTTGAATTGCCCGACTTGATATTGAAAAGAGTTTTCGATTTTGAGACTAAAATGCGGGGTTTATAATTGTTAGGCATGTGATGTCTAAGGTATTCATTTGATTAGGCATGCGATGTCTATGCAGATTGCGGATTCCAACTGTTGTAGTTTTACACTTTCTTTTCTGTGACCGTAAGTGTAATATGTGATATCGCCGGTTTCGTTGCTATATGTCAACGACAATTGGGATGCGCATATTTACTTACGTTGATGACATGTGATGTTATGTGTTGCTGGATATGTTATATTGGATCGTCGTGATTGAATAGCCGGGGGTTTTTATGTGAGATGAGTGTTTTTCATTTTCATTCATGTAAAAACTTGTATGTAATATTCTTTTATTGGGGCGCTTCCAGGTTGCGGGAGTTGTCACCGGTTGTATATTATTTACTTTTCCGCACTAGGATAGACCCAAGGAGGAGGGCACAAGTAACCGGGTTCTGGAGTCCAGTGGGAGACCAACTCGAGGAGTCGGGTCCGGGTCTCCTAACTCTAGAATGGGTAGGGTTGCTTGCCGCTCTCGTAGGGGTCTAGGGGTGTGGGTTTGGCTATTCATCACGACCGTGGAATCCGTGTTTTATACTGGCTCGTATTGAAAACACGGACGTCCTAGTATATCCAATATTTCATATGATTCTTCTGCTGCGATATCTGTGATGAGATCATGTGATGTTTCTGTGATGGATATAGTATATAGTATATATGATATATTATATAGACGTTACTTATGTTTTACACCCGCGCTAGCCCTGCCCTGCCCTGCCGTTAGTTACCTAACCTAACGGTGCACGAGGGGACATCGAGGCGAATGTGGATGGCATAAGTGTACGTCATATCTATCTGTGATGTTTAGGTACTTAAATGATGGGACTTCATTAATGTGATTAATGAAATAAATGAAACCTAAGATGTTGTAGAATCGAATTTCAAAATAAAATAGGTAGCTACAGTTCTTGCTTTGCACAGCGGTATATGTGATATATCCTGCACCTTATTCGATGAGGAAAGGACCGAGATCCTTTCACCGGGAGTGACTCCTTTAGCAATAACTGGCAGATGCTACACACTCGGTTTGTCTTTTGATTGCTTTTAAGAGTTTTTGCTTTGCACAGTGATATATATGATATATCCCGCACCTCATTCGACGAGGAAAGGACCGACGATCCCTTCACCGGGAGTGACTCCTTTAGCAAAACTAGAAAAGCCTCAAAAACACTCCATTTCAAAACATTCGATTCTACAACGATATCAAGTTCATTACGCAATAGGTTTTCAAAAAAACCTGTCGTAGCCCTCCGTCATTTCAGATAAGTACTAGTTAGTATTCGTGCTACGTTTGTTGACCTCTGTCAAGGCGTAGTGTGCGGTAGCTGATTAGTGCTTATCTGCATAAGCATATGATGTGATTGATTTAGGGTAGTCGTGCGACCTTGTTGACCTCTGTCAAGGGTCGTGCGGGTGGGTTTACTTCAATCAGGAAATGACGGGTTGAACTTGACTAGCAGCCTATGGTTTG
Source organism: Agapanthus africanus (assembly GCA_030015575.1). Lineage (NCBI taxonomy): Eukaryota > Viridiplantae > Streptophyta > Magnoliopsida > Asparagales > Amaryllidaceae > Agapanthus > Agapanthus africanus. Next base: position 598,400,092 of record CM057341.1, read on the forward strand.
TTGACCTCTGTCAAGGTCATAGGACGCTAGGGGCAAAATATTATCGGGAATTTCAAGTGTTGAAATTTGCAATGAGATTGCATACCTTCTATGAGATAGTTGGATCCCGATACCCGCTGCGAGTAAGAGTTACTCCTGGGAGAGTTTTATACATTACAATTAGCCGATCAAGTAGGTGTCTAGAAAGGTGTCAACGGGGTTACGCCTCTGGGAAAACGAGGTTTACAGTAATTAGGTTCGTGCGAAAGCACGGGGGACCTCCCTCAAAGTACCGACACTGGCCTGGCTGAAAGATTGGCGAACTTGTAGTGTGTAATTAATCCCGGCTAGTCTTTCCTTTTAGGGTTTGAAGGAAGATTTGATAAAAAGCAGTGGGAGCCATCCTGATTAGATAAAATAATAACCAATCTATTCTTGCAAGAGCGCACGCTGAGTGTTTTCTTCTCTCTCTCTCCAGGTAGCGACCATATCACGCCTTAATCAAGATAATAATACGGAATATTGACCGAACCCGCTTGTTATACTGAGCTGGGGAACGTTGGTCCCGCTCCAACTTATAATTGTTATAAGACAGAGCAGGAAATTGGGGATTACCAGAATTCCCGTGCCGCCCAAACGAAGAGAGTGCACGCTGATGCATCATCTTCGGGTGTGTTCGTTACAAAGAACTGTTTCTCTGTATCCTCTACGTCCTGGGTATGTGATACCAGATCAGGATCCCAGATATGTAATCTGTTACACAGGGCTACAGAAAGGTAGAGAACTGAGAACGGGTGATAAGTCTCATGAGGCAGAAAACGGGGCAAGAGTTGCAGCCAAGTCTGTCGGTCACTGTCACCCTGTATTATCGATACATTGATTCTGAACGAATGTTATTAGATACCGAACCTGATATACAAAATCATATCAGTCTCTTTATTAGTAAAGAAAGGATATAATTTTGTATTGTTGGATAATGTTTTGAACATTTCCTATATCAAAAGTTGATCGGATCAGGCACGTTATCTAAAAGCATTGATGTTCTAAATCAAACTACAGTTCTAAGTATATGGAACACACACAAGAGGAAGAGTTCAGAAATGAACGAATCCTTCTTGAGGTATTGTAGACTAGGTCATATCAATGCGACCCGACTAGCTGAGTTACATTTAGATGCATATTTAAATCAGTTTGAATTTACATCTTGTGAAACTCGCCAGTCATGTCACAAAGATAAGATGACCATAGCTCCGTTTATTGGAAACAGAGAAAGAGTTAATGAACTCTTGGGATGATACATGTTGATGTATGTTAGGTCCCCTGTCTACACATGCCAGGACTGGTTCTTTATACTTCATTACGTTCTCTGATAATCTCTCAAGATTCAGTCATATGTTCCTGATGAAACACAAGTCCGAACCTTTTGAGATATTCACAGAATATAATTTAGAAGTAGAGAACCAAAATACGGGTATAAGTATTATGTCCTATGATGAGATCAAGGAGGAGAATACTTGAGCACGGAATTCCTGGATTATTCTAAAGGAGAATGAGATTCTCTCTCAGCATTACTCCTCTGTATACACCATAGCACGATGGTATATTGGGGCGGAGCAGATACACCCTATTTGATAAGGTGTGCTCTATGATGAGTACTACTGAGTTACCTGTTTCCTTTTGGGTGTTATGCACTTGAGAAGCTGCATACCTATTGAATAGGGTTCGAATCAAATCAATGCCTACCACTTCATATATGATATGGAAAGAGAAGAGCCCATGTCTTAAGCTAGTTAAGATTTGGGGTTGTCTGGCCTATGTCTAAAAGCAAAATCCGGACAAGCTCGAGGCAAGGACTGTAATGTAGAACTGGAAAGGTTCCAGCTATACAAATTACAGCAGATGATTTGATAGAACCAAAGTATTCAGTAGATACCAACGAACCTCAGCCTCTCCGCCGATCTAGTAGGGTTCCTCACCCACCTGAGAGATACTTCAGTTTCTCTATGATAGTGGGAGCGAGGATTGCATCATGAGATGATGACCCAACTAGCTTCGAGCTGGCCATCAGGAGTGAGACTCTGTAAGAATGGCTGGATGTTTATCGATCTGAGATGGAATCCTTATACACCAACAAAGTATGGACTTTGGTTGCTATATCTGAAGGGTTAAATCCCCATCAGGAGCAAGTATATCTTGAGAAGATTACTTGGTGTAGATGGAAAAGTTGAGACTTTCAAAGCTAGACTTGTTAAAGCTTTTCGTCATTGACCAGGCGTGGATCATGATGAAACCTTTTCAAGTGACTATGCTTAAGTCCATCCAGATCCTACTTACCACGGCTACATACCATGACTACGATATCTGGTGGTTGGGTGTCTTGACTGCTTTTCTAAATGATGATTTAGAAGAGTGCGTCTGTAAGTACACAGCCAGAGGGCTTCGTAGACAGTGGGAGCAGCGGAAACGTGTGCAAGATGCTTTATAGGATTAAAGCAGGCATCGCGGAGTTGGAACATCTGTTTTGATGAATAAGTCAAAGAAGTTGACATCATCAAAATGGTAGATGAACCTTGTATATACAAAAAGGTAGTAGGGAGTATGGTGACGATCCTCGTAGAGTACGTGGATGACATACTCTTGATAAGAAAAGAGTTTCCTATGCTACGCTCGATCAATCTCCGCTTATCATTATGATTCTCCATATAGGATCATATTGATACCTACTAACTCCTGGATTTTGGATCTATGAGATAGATCTAAATGGAGGTTAGGATTCTCACTAGTTGTAGTGAGATGGTATCAATCGATCCTGGGGAGAATCACTGGAAGGGTTCCAGGGTGATAATGACGACTGAATGTCAGTCACAGGCATTGTCTTTACCCTCAGTAAAGGGACGGTATGTTGGAAGAGTTCCAAGCTAGATACCGTGACATACTAGACGATAAAGGCACGATACATCGCTACTTAAGATGCTACCAAAGAGGCTGTTTGGGTGTATATTGGTTCATGAGATGAACTATGTTCCTACCATTGTGAGACAATGGAGTTGTGGCTTATGCCAAGGAACGTCCGTCCCATCAGTGATCCAGACATATTCTAAGGCAGCATCGCCTGATCATGGAGATGATTGATCTCCAGGGTGATCGAGGTTTGGAGAGTAGACTCAGAGGACAACACAGCGGATCCACTCACAAAGGCCTGTTCCCAGAGAGAGACACTTTTATGGGATGGTTGAGTATGTGATACTTCAAACCACTGCTACAGATGGCCCTAGTGCAAGTGGGAGATTGTTAGTTATATGTATGCCCTAGAGGCCATTACTATACATGGGATGTATATTGTAGTGGATGCTGGGACATATATAGGGAGGACTTTCTTGCTCGACATGATAGTATGCTATCTGGTTGAACTTTACCTTAACGTGTATACTGTTTGTCTCTCTGTTACATGTTGGTAAAGCCCTTAGGATCTGTACTTGACTACCTGGACTATGATACGGATCATACTAGTGGGGACATGGTAGTCCATAAGTACATCCTTCAAAGTCCCTAGTCGTGGGTGTATCGAGACGGGGCATCGATATACCAGAGTAGACTAGCGTATACCTTCTCGACCCATGTAGATGGGCGATGGATGATCCCATATCCATCGGTGTTTGACATCAGAGATGATATACGGGTGCTCAGTAGAGACTGGGTACACTGGACGGACTCGCCGAGAACTCCCAGATGGTATTATACCTCACGTCAGATGGCAGTTCTATGGTGACACTGGTACAGAGTAGTCTGTTGACCCGAGATCGTCATAGAGTCTTGTGTGGTTCCCACTGTGCTTTGATTTCCATCTTACCACGTCCAAGAGGGCGTGCAAAACGGTGGTTTTTGGGTACAGTCCCGAGTCACATGGAGGCAATGAGCGATAGGAGGGGATTCGTCTCTCCCGGTATAGGGAGTTGATGTTGCGCTGTGTTCGATTGGCTATAACAGGAAATCCCTGGCCAGGGTTGCTGAGATTTACTGGTAAGTGTTACCAGTAGTTTCTCGAACAGTTATAGACCTCATATCGACACGACTTATCGAGCTATTGGGGTCTGACGTATACCACCCCTAGGCGAGATATGCGACAGATCAGACGATCAGACCGGACTGTACGGTAGTGTTACTGGTCGGATTCACTGGAGTGTGAGCGGGCTTGCTCGTCGATCTTCAGATCGCTCAATACCCGGGTGGCCGTTACGTTTAGCAGACCGCTTGCGGCTTGTGGGTGTTTGATATGATCATCACCTGCTGCCGGCGTATTGACGAGTCTTTAGAGTCCTACACAGAGGTTTCCTGGCTCAAGCGAAACGAAATAGGAGCGCATATGAGATATGTGCGGGACCGAGAATAATGCGTGTATGTGATACCGTATTCTATTCTCGCGATAAATATATCGAATGGTTGTATGCGATATAACCTAGTTATCGATTCAAGCGTTGATTCGATAAGCCGATATATTAGATACCAGTCGGTTATGTGCGCATGACCGGATCATTGAATCAAGTGTTGATTTAATGATTTAATGCATATTTATATATTTGATATATTGCTTTGCATCAACTAGTATCGGTTTACTTAAGATGGATTTTCTCGCTCGGGTGTGCACATTACATATGCGATATGATTTTGTGCACTTGATTGTATCATGTTTGATGATACAAGTTTACTTGGTTAAGTGCAAAGAATAAACCATGGTTAAAAGAATGGTTAGGGTTTTATTTTTCATTACTTATTTATTCATTTATTTATTTGTTTATTCACTTTGGAAAATAAAAAGAAAAGAGAAAAGAATGGTTGCTAGATTTGGACTTTAGTTGAAGCTTCATGAAGCTTTGTTCAAGTCAACCATCCTTATCTCATCCTTAACCCTAACCATTCCCACTAACCATGATTCATTCTCTACACTTAACTCTAGTTAGAATTATGATAAGAATTCATTTTCTTTTCTTTTTCTATTAACTTATCATAATATCTTTCTTCTTCTTCTTCATTCTTCAAGTGAAGAAAAGCAAGGTCCATCAATGGTGATTGTTGGAAATGAGTGAGAAATCCAATTCTAAAGTCTACCCACTTCCTATTTCTTCATCCTCTACCTCTTGCCAAGTAGTAGTGTGTGTTTCCTTCACAACTTTTCACGGTTTAGTGAAGGTGGAGCTTGATTCATCGATGCCTCGACGTAGATCATCTTCGGCATGGACATCGACGACCTAGCTTGCCCAATCTCCGACGAAGCCGATCCTAGAGCCCGGATTTGATTTGGACAGCGGAGAGGACCTCGTTGCGGAGCCGTGGAGGTGGAGCACCGGATCTACAAAGGTTGTATTTCTGTATTCTCATTAGCTAAGTTGTTAGCTAGCTTTCTTTTCGCCTAGACATCTAGTTATCGATCCGTACACTAGGGTTTGTAGGCACCATATTTTTGAAATTGCCATGGTTGATGGCTTGGGAGACCTCACTAGTGTGCCTAGGAACCCTGCACCCGGGTATTGAGCGATCAGAAGATCAACAAGCAAGCCTACTCATACTCCTGTAAAGCCTGTCAGTAACACTACCATACAGTCTGGTCTCTTCGTCTGATATGTCGCATATCCAGTCTAGGGGTGGTAAAAGTCAGACCCCAGTAACTGATAAGTCGTGTCGATGTGAGGCTCATAACGGGTCGAGAAACTACTGATAACACTTACCAGTAGATCTCCGTATCAGCCCTGGCCAGGGACTTCCTGTTATAGCCAATCGAGCACAGCACAACATCAACCCCCAATACCGGGAGAGACGAAACCCCTCCTATCGCTCATTTCCTCCATGTGATTCGGGACTGTACCCAAAAGCCACCGTTTTGCACGTTATCTTGAACGTGGTAAGGTGGAAATCAAAGCCCAGTGGGAATCACACAAGACTCTATGACGATCTCGGGTCTACAGACTAACCTGTACCAGTGTCACCAGAGAATTGCTATCTAACGATAGGTATAATACTAACTAGGAGTTCTCGTTGAGTCCGTTCAATGTACCCAGTCTCCACTGAGCACCCGTATACCATCTTTGATGTCAAACACCAATGGATGTGGGATCATCCATCGCCCATCATATGGGTCAAGAAGTGTATACGCTAATCTACTCTTGAATATCGATGTCATGTCTCGATACACCCTCGACTAGGAACAATTAAAGGATGTACTTGTGGACTACCCTGGCCCCACTATTATGATCTCTATCATAGTCCTGATAGTCAAGTACATATCCTAAGGGCTTTATCAACATGTGAGAGCAAGACAGTATCAAAATAGAAGTCAACACGTTAAGACAAAGAGCAACAAGATAGCATACTATCATGTCGAGCAAGAAAGTCCTCTCTATATATGTCCAAGCATCCACTATAATATACAATCATGTACAATAATGGCCTCTTAGGGATACACATAACTAACAAATGGGTCACCCATGTCACGACCCGAAATAGCCCGTGACTGGCACTTGAATCATAGGAAGTGTACAGCATCGACACTCGAAAACATCATGAAAGCTGTGCCCGGCATCGGCACGTAAATCCTCATTTATAGGGCTCCGTCAGTACGGCTCAGCCCATGGGCTCCGTCTACGGAATCGGCCCTCGGCCCCGGCAGTACGGATCTTCCCATATCCATCTATCGACTCTGGTCAGTATCCTCCGGATAACCGCCAGGTCCCACCAATCACCGGTAGGTAGTAGTCCCTCTTCCAGGCTCACCGTCTAGCTGCACAGCAGATCCGTTCTCGCCCCGGGGTACCATACCGGGTCCACCATGTACCCGCAATCGGCATCCTCGAATCGGGTTCCACATGTTGCTCTCAGCACCGAGAAAACACATGGTGGACGTACTGAAATATCATATCAAGGGTAACCAGGTTTTTAAAACAATTACATATTCTCTTTTGAAATACCCACGGTTCCCAAATCCAAAAATATCATGGAAACAACATATCTCAATGCGTATAATCAGAAAGCATGATGTATGCGACATGTAAAAGAAATGTAAGCATATCAGTATGACATGCAACACGGAATAGTAATATGCACATATTTAGGGAAGACCGCTTCTTTAAAATGAATCAGCTTTAAAAGGTATCTTGCGGTTCCCAAATCTCTAATCAATGCCAGCATCACTTATGTATGAGAGAATACGTATGAATATACAGTATATCGGTACACAAGTATGCCATGCAAGGGTCATATCCTGAATGCAACCGTACTACAGTGTTGTGACATGGCAATTATCGATGATGAAGTGTGTGAGCCGGCGAGCAGTGTAAGTGGAACATATGCATCATCGATAATGGTGCTGGTGTCCTAACAGCATGATTGTAATATAGCAACAAACACAAGCAATGCAATGCAAATAGCATGAAAATGCGGAATCGAAAAATCAACGCACAGTGAAGAATCTACCTCAATAAATATATCATGCAGCTCTGCCATTTGAAATAAGAAGAATCGGGTTTTTTGGTAAAATAAGGGCTACGGTGTTTTAAGAAAAGATGCGTCGTTTGAAAATATCCGTAGAATCACTTTTGCCTATCTTTAAAATATCCCCGATTCGTTAGTTTTGAAATAGGCATGTCTCGGGTCTGGTCTAATGTCTACTAAGTAATCTACAGACCTAACTAACAAGCTAAACAGGAGGGGTATGGAAACCACCTACATCTGAGTCGATATATATATATATATATATATATATATATATATATATATAAATATAATAGTCGGTGATCCCACCTCAATAGTATCCCATACGACACAATATACATCATATAATATCCTCGAGTCATGAGTGCGGATCTATTATCAATATAAAGCTCGCACGGTAAATCGTCGTACGGCATCCCAATAGCTGGATACGGGTCAATATCACATTCATCTCATCAATTATCTGGTATCCTTATCATCATCTCTCATGATCTGGGGTACTGATCTAAATCTAGTACAATAATGATATCATCTATGTATGCATGCGTGTGTATGAAACGCTATGACAAAGGACCCGCTAAAACATCGTGTCGTATCTCAAATACGAACCCTGTCATATCACCGATCTCACGGCCTCAAATCCAATCTCATCGACTCATCTCAAATCCCAAGTACTATCCTCATAATCCGTGTATATATATACGTATATATATATACATAGTCCCATACCCATGTGTGTGTGTGTATACATATCCCCATATACGCACAGGTAAAAGAATGAATGTATGCAAGTATGTGGGTGCGTGTGTGGGTGCAACCACTACTCTAGGGTTTCGCAACTAGCACTAAACCAATCCAAGAACACCTAGAATCCATCTTTATCATCAATAAAACTCAAATCAACATATAATATATATACATGTGTGTGTGTATACGTATTCGCATACATCACTACGAACTGCGGTGGTGCTATACGCCATCCACCCGACTTCCCCCGTAGATATAATCTACTCACCTTGCTTCTTGTGTGCCGACGCCGATGTCGCCATCTTCATCTTCAACGTCTCGACATCACATGGGGTACCTACACATATAACGTATCGTATCGCGTTAAAATCAAATTCAAAGCCAAAACGACACACGAAAACCAAAACGATACGCTTAAAAGCCTAGGTTAGAACCTATGGACTACTCTTTCAAAACCACCAAATAACACTTGATATAGACGTACAAACGTCAAGAGATCAAGTACAATACCAAATATCAAAACTTGAATTCATAAACAACACTAAATAAAAGGCAGAAACTAAGAAAACATGCCCCAGATTTTTGTTCAGGTCCAAACTAGGTGCACAAACAATACTGGGATGAAGTATAGGGTACATATGAGCTATGGAAACAACCTGGACACCCTCACCCACTAAGGGGCCGGCCACATGCCTATCAAAACCGGCCTCCTCAGTTTTGGGGAAGAATTGGGGCCTTGAACTTGCAGGGGGTCTCCTATGGTCTCAAATTGGTCCCTGGAATTGTTTGTTTATCTCGTTTTGGTCCCGGTTCACTCCAGATTTCCCTGCACCCTCAAAGTCATCACAAACCGACATGAAAGTTCCGTAATTCCGTATTTTTGGTTTTCAGGTTATGTTAGGTCAGGGTTTTAGGCAATAGGGGGTCTAAGGTCATCATTAAAGTCCAATTGCACAGCCACAACTCAATTTAACCCTAAACCTCACTAGGGTTTTCCAAAGTTCGCCAAACTTTGCCAAATCGATACTAAACTTTAAAAGAGGCTTAAACACAAGAAATACTACACTAATTGTGAAGGAAATACCTCAATAGACACTCATGAATCCTCCTACAACACTAAAACACAAACTTTCTTGGTCCATAGGGTTGCTTGTGAGCTTGTGCATCTTTTTAGTGAAATGGGAGTGGGGTTTTGAGATGATATTCATGGTGATTTGAGGGTTTGAAGAGAGGAGGAAGTGAGGAGCAGGAGCAGGAGCAGCAGCAGCAGCAACATGTGGGAGAGGGAGAGAAATGAGTGAAGGAATGAGAAGAAATGGCTAAGTCAAACACCCTCACCTACTCTTTCTCTCTCTCACCATACATATATATTATATTCCAATTTCAAATCCCCTTTTATTTTCTCAAAATCCTTCTCACTCAAATAGTAAACCCAAAGTGATATGGTAGAAATGCACAAGTGTAAAGCAATCAAAAATGATATGTGCATGTTTTGCACAAAAATGCCAAAAATTCGATTAGCGATTTTTAATCGCGATTAGCACTAAATTAGCATATAATTAATCCTAAAAACTTTAAAATGGCATAATTCCATAAAATACCTTATTTTAGAATTTTCCATAATTTTTCCAAAAATTTCTCATTTATCTGTATTTAATTATACCGAAATATTAAAATATTCAATAAAATAATATTAAATTATAAAAATTCCCCAAAATAATATTTTATTTTTTTGAAATGTTACAATCTTCCCCCTTTAAAGAAATTCGGTCCCCGAATTTAAATTTAAACCCCTCAAATACTAAAACATTTCAGTAAAAAGTCCAAGTAGTCGGGGCTCCGAAATCATCAATACATAAAACGCATCATAGCGCAATGCGTGCGCAGGAACAATGAGTAGATAACTCAAAATCAAAACTCCGTTAAGCATTCTGCAATCATCGAATTCATGGTAAAGACACAAATGTCAAATCCAAAATAAAACCAATATGATATAAATCAGAACTATACATGTAGACATCAAATCTATACATGTAAATAGCTGAAGTAAATGCATAATAAATCTTTTTAAGTCGATGTGCGATGCGCATAACACTGCATAGTGGCGGACGTCTATCATAAGAAAATAACCATATACGTATATACCTTTTGTTTAATGTGTACGTTCCGCCGTTTTGAAAACACTATAGAAGGGTTTCCTTGTTTTAAACGTTTCGTGTCATATCAGACACATAGGTAAATACTGAGACTATAGCTCTCTTTTTGGAAATCCCTTGGATAACTAACAATGCATGCAAAAGTATATCCAGGCACTGTCCTCTGACTAGTCCTTCTTAGTACGAAAACACATAGCAAATATCATAAAAACGTACTGGTCGATAAAGAATAAATCCCAAAAATATACATAAGAATACCATGTGTGTCTGGTGCGCACGGAAATCAAAATCCATATATGTGCCATACATGTGCACAGAAACAACATCTAGGTGCAACGGTGTGCACACAACATCTATCATAGGCAACGCGTGTGCCTAACAGCAAAAACAGGTGCATCTGACATGCACAAAGAATCCCGATTTAGTGCATCTAATGTGCACCAAAACCGTATCTCAAAACATGCGCCCCTCACGCGCGAAAATCCAAATCAAATGCACGGAGTGCAAGAAATCAACATCAATATCAGAATCAAAGTCGACGGTATCCAATATGGCTCAATCCAAATCAGGTATACCGCGGTATATAATCTCACAACCATGTGCATCAGCGTGCACGAATCAAATCAAAACACTAAAAGTGCAAGAAAACGATGCTGGAAGCATAAATCAAATCACCGGCATAAAATAGGCATGAAGTCACAATCAATACCTCAAGCATAATACTATGCGCAAAACACAAATACCCAGTAAGTGCAACCATTGTGTATGAAAACAAATATCATAAAACTCAGTCATCAAGACTAAATCATGCGAATAAATCGTCCAAAATACCGAAATCCATAGTGACGGATACGTGATAATCGAATCACAAAATCACAAATCATAAATGTCGTCGTCGATATATCCTCCTTCAAAGTCGACAAGGTGTCGGTGCATCCAATGCTAGCAGCGCAAGATATCTACTTGCCTCCTGCTCACGGTCTGGCGTCTTCTGTTTCCGGGTCCTTATCTCCTCTGCGGATTAACAATCTCGCAATCAATCGGCTCATCGGCCCTGTCAGGTGTGCTAACAGGGACGATTCCGTTCTGGTACTTCTCTGGTCAATCTGCGTCCTCAGCACAGCATTCCCTCGGGAACTGGTCGCATCCCAACGCCTCTATAGATATATCCGACCTTTAACCTTAACGAGAAGTAACAACATCTCGTCAGCATCTCGCCTCAACCTCTTGTCCCACTTGTCTACATCATCATATATTCTGACGTCACATCTCTATCTATGCACTGCAATTGTTCTCGGCTACATCCATCCGAAGTCTCTCACACGGACTCGAAATCATGAACTCGGTATCTTCATCACTCTGTAGAAGATATCTGGCCGAACACATCCTCGGGAACTCGTCCCAACCTGCAGAGGTATATTCCATATACAATGCCTCTGCATGTGTATCGCATCCGTGATGTCAGCGGAGTGGAACATCATCTCATCGAAATCTCGTGCGAACTCTTTACTCCACTTCGTTCCAATGTCGACTGATTTGAACTCATCGTCTCATGGCTGAATGGACTGTGCTCCAACGGCTATACTCGTGTCTGGAGTCGCCCAAGCAGTGTATCCCATCACATGATATCCGAAAGATGTCGAACCATCCGATCGATTTGTCAAAACATCATAATCCCCCAAGAGATCAACATCTTGGGTATAGTTTAATAGTATCGAGTACATACCACAGCCTCAGTGGTCCAGCCGTAGAAGGGCAAACCCAAGCCTCACTAATGGCGCCGCGGAACTGCCGCAAATCCTAATGTTCAAAGGATTTCACACGGTCATTATGTCAAGTTAGGTTTTCATTCTTCTAGAGGGTCCATAGAATCGCTTGCACGTTCTTCCGAATACTTTAAACTTGGAATATGGGTTTCTGACATTCGATAGTCTCTATCGACTCTCAACGAATCTGCGTGAAGTCGCCTCTAGCCGGAATCAATCTATCTGATGACCTCGCACCGGGTAAGCGAACGAACCACATGTCCTAGTCATTCATCCTCGAGTGACTAGCGGCCTTCCATCATATCTCTGAGTATATACTCATGTTGCAGTAGCTCCAATCATCTGGGCGATATCTCGTCATTTGCAGCAGCAACTGGCTCCTTCGTCTGTACGCTGAACAGCGCCTCAATTATCAAGAATAAGCGATATATCAATGGTCATCACATCTGGCTGACCTCTAGCAGTAGCCTGATCCTCTGGTACTGATCAACACATCCGGGAAAACTCGTAAAAGCGATTTGTCAAATGCTCATGGCGCGAAAACATAATAAGATGATGCCTCTATATGCAATAGTATGTCTCTAGAATCACGCCCTGGTCAGTCCTCGTCCGTGACGAGCTCAAGCTGACGCAACGCTAGCCGTAGCTCTCTCTGCCCGTGTAATCGTGGCAGCAAAATCATAACCAGTATCGATGAGGATAGATCATAGGAATGAATATAATACTGTGCAAGGAAATGTACATCCTAAGGCTCCTTAAGCGGAGTGGCGTGTCGTAAGTATGCCGCGGAACATACACACGGTACGTCACTCTACTGAAGTCACCTACTCCATCAACCAAGGGTCATCCTACGCGATGAAAGTTCGGGTATAATACCCCCTCGACTAAGTCTAAGTTCCGTAAGGTCAAGCCTAAGTTCCGTATATATATAAACGCTCTAGGCTCCACATAGTCAAACTTAGACTCGAACCAAGGTTAACCTAGTTCTTTGATACCAACTTTGTCACGACCCGAAATAGCCCATGACTGGCACTTGAATCATATGAAGCCTATAGGACCCCATCTAATTCAAGTAAGCCAAAAGCCCAGAAATCTAAAACCATTTTTAAGTAATAAATAAAGGAAATAGTTTTAGGAAGTGAAGAAAACAAGTTTTAAAACAAGGGTTTTGAAATAAGTAAGCCGAATATGCATTTTTAAAATCTATAGTCTTTTCTGAAAATTTCGGCAGAGTTTCCTTTGTAAATACTGGCCCCGAACGGGGTACAACAAGAATAACATGTATACAATGATAAAAGGCATCCCCAAGCGGGAGCTAGCTCTTCGTCATTCGACGGTCACAACCATGCAAGCAGTATAATATACAACGCCGAAGGGCGAGGATCAAAACAAAAAAAGAAACTCAAAATCAGCATGAAATCCATAATACTACAACGCGCGACTCTAAGGTCGAAATAATACATAACTGGTTTTCTAAGTTTGAAATAATATACAAGTTTTGGTTGATGGAATTTCTAGATACAATGAATAATACATGTACAATGGTGGTTCTGAAGCAAAAGAACCCACCTACCAAAGCAAGTCACCCGTAATGGAAGCAATGTGCCAGAAAAGCCGCAATGAAACCTGTACGGCAAAACCTGCAATAAACTGTGGCATAACGGGGTGAGTTGCCAACTCGTGAATAGAAAAACATCACAGAGCAGAAATCGTATGTATGACTCATCCTAGGTCAATACGATCAGATATATATATCCTCAATATGAATAAGTCTGAAGCATGCTAAAGTGGCAATATAACCTCTATACATGAGTGTAGTGCCAAGTGCTCGTGCCAGTGCCTCAGGTAATAACATATCATAAATATGAGGTATAATCAATGAAATCAAATCTGTATGTATGTGGATCCCGTCCACGCGTCACCCAATGACAATAACCATCATGCATGTAAATATCATAAAGCATATGCATGGAAGTATGAGAATATAAACCATCTGTGTCCCTCGCGACACGTCAAAATCATGGAACCGGAGTGTTCAGCATCGACACTCGAAAACATCATGAAAGCCGTGCCCGGCATCGGCACGTAAATCCTCATATATCGGGCTCCGTCAGTACGGCTCAGCCCACGGGCTCCGTCTGCGGAATCGGCCCTCGGCCCCGGCAGTACGGATCGTCCCATATCCATCTATCGACTCTGGTCAGTATCCTCCGGATAACCGCCAGGTCCCACCAATCACCGATAGGTAGTAGTCCCTCTGCCAGGCTCACCGTCTAGCTATACAGCAGATCCGTTCTCGCCCCGGGGTACCATACCGGGTCCACCATGTACCCGCAATCGGCCTCATCCACCTCCTCGAATCGGGTTCCACATGTCGCTCTCAGCACCGAGAAAACACATGGTGGACACACTGAAATATCATATCAAGGGTAACCGGGTTTTTAAAACAATTACATATTCTCTTTTGAAATACCCACGATTCCCAAATCCAGAAATATCATGGAAACAACATATCTCAATGCGTATAATCAGAAAGCATGATGTATGCGACATGTAAAAGAAATGTAAGCATATCAGTATGACATGCAACACGGAATAGTAATATGCACATATTTAGGGAAGACCGCTTCTTTAAAATGAATCAGCTTTAAAAGGTATCTTGCGGTTCCCAAATCTCTAATCAATGCCAGAATCACTTATGTATGAGAGAATACGTATGAATATACAGTATATCGGTACACAAGTATGCCATGCAAGGGTCATATCCTGAATGCAACCGTACTACAGTGTTGTGACATGGCAATTATCGATGATGAACTGTGTGAGCCGGTGAGCAGTGTAAGAGGAACATATGCATCATCGATAATGGTGATGGTGTCCTAACAGCATGATTGTAATATAGCAATAAACACAAGCAATGCAATGCAAATAGCATGAAAATGCGGAATCGAAAAATCAACGCACAGTGAAGAATCTACCTCAATAAATATATCATGTAGCTCTACCATTTGAAATAAGACGAATCGGGGGTTTTGGTAAAATAAGGGCCACGGTGTTTTAAGAAAAGATGCGTCGTTTGAAAATATCCGTAGAATCCCTTTTGCCTATCTTTAAAATATCCCCGATTCGTTAGTTTTGAAATAGGTATGTCTCGGGTCTGGTCTAATGTCTACTAAGTAATCTACATACCTAACTAACAAGCCAAACAGGAGGGGTATGGAAACCACCTACATCTGAGTCGATATATATATATATATAAATATAATAGTCGGTGATCCCGCCTCAATAGTATCCCATACGACACAATATACATCATATAATATCCTCGAGTCATGAGTGCGGATCTATTATCAATATAAAGCTCGCACGGTAAATCGTCGTACGGCATCCCAATAGTTGGATATGGGTCAATATCACATTCATCTCATCAATTATCTGGTATCCTTATCATCATCTCTCATGATCTGGGGTACTGATCTAAGTCTAGTACAATAATGATACCATCTATGTATGCATGCGTGTGTATGAAACGCTACGTCAAAGGACCCGCTAAAACATCGTGTCGTATCTCAAATACTAACCCTGTCATATCACCGATCTCACGGCCTCAAATCCAATCTCATCGACTCATCTCAAATCCCAAGTACTATCCTCATAATTCGTGTATATGTATACGTATATATATATACAAAGTCCCATACCCATGTGTGTATATATATATACATACATATCCCCATATACGCACAGGTAAAAGAATGAATGTATGCAAGTATGTGTGTGCGTGTGTGGGTGCAACCACTACTTTAGGGTTTCGCAACTAGCACTAAACCAATCCAAGAACACCTAGAATCCATATTTATCATCAATAAAACTCAAATCAACATATAATATATATATATATGTGTGTGTGTGTGTGTGTGTGTACATATTCGCATACATCACTACGAACTACGGGGGTGCTATACGCCATCCACCCGACTTCCCCCGTAGATATAATCTACTCACCTTGCTTCTTGTGTGCCGACGCCGATGTCGCCATCTTCATCTTCAACGTCTCGACATCACGTGGGGTACTTACACATATAACGTATCGTATCGCGTTAAAATCAAATTCAAAGACGAAACAACACACGAAAACAAAAACGATACGCTTAAAAGCCTATAGGTTAGAACCTATGGACTACTCTTTCAAAACCACCAAATAACACTTGATATAGACGTTCAAACGTCAAGCGATCAAGTACAATACCAAATATCAAAACTTGAATTCATAAACAACACTAAATACAAGGCAGAAACCAAGAAAACATGCCCCAGATTTTTGTTCAGGTCCAAACTAGGTGCACAAACAATACTGGGATGAAGTATAGGGTACATATGAGCTATGGAAACAACCTGGACACCCTCACCCACCAAGGGGCCGGCCACATGCCTATCAAAACCGGCCTCCTTGGTTTTGGGGAAGAATTGGGGCCTCGAACTTGCAGGGGGTCTCCTATGGTCTCAAATTGGTCCCTGGAGTTGTTTGTTTATCTCTTTTTGGTCCCGGTTCACTCCAGATTTCCCTGCACCCTTAAAGTCATCACAAACCGACATGAAAGTTCCGTAATTCCGTATTTTTGGTTTTCAGGTTATGTTAAGTCAGGGTTTTAGGCAATAGGGGGTCTAAGGTCATCATTAAAGTCCAATTGCACAGCCACAACTCAATTTAACCCTAATCCTCACTAGGGTTTTCCAAAGTTCGCCAAACTTCGCCAAATCGATACTAAACTTTAAAAGAGGCTTAAACACAAGAAATACTACACTAATTGTGAAGGAAATACCTTAATAGACACTCATGAATCCTCCTACAGCACCAAAACACAAACTTTCTTGGTCCATAGGGTTGCTTGTGAGCTTGTGCACCTTTTTAGTGAAATGGGAGTGGGGTTTTGAGATGATATTCATGGTGATTTGAGGGTTTGAAGAAAGGAGGAAGTGAGGAGCAGGAGCAGCAGCAGCAGCAACATGAGGGAGAGGGAGAGAAATGAGTGAAGAAATGAGAAGAAATGGCTAAGTCAAACACCCTCACCTACTCTTTCTCTCTCTCACCATACATATATATTATATTCCAATTTCAAATCCCCTTTTCTTTTCTCAACATCCTTCTCACTCAAATAGTAAACCCAAAGTGATATAGTAGAAATGCACAAGTGTAAAGCAATCAAAAATGATATGTGCATGTTTTGCACAAAAATGCCAAAAATTCGATTAGCGATTTTTAATCGCGATTAGCACTAAATTAGCATATAATTAATCCTAAAAACTTAAAATGGCATAATTCCATAAAATACCTTATTTTAGAATTTTCCATAATTTTTCAAAAAAAATTCCCATTTATCTGTATTTAATTATACCGAAATATTAAAATATTCAATAAAATAATATTAAATTATAAAAATTCCCAAAAATAATATTTTATTTTTTTTAAATGTTACAACCCAGCATTTCACGGAATCCGGTAACTTGAGCACCCCTCCGTGGGTCAACCTATACCCCCTACGAGTGCGGCGAATAGCTCGCCAATTCTAGAGTAAGGTCCCCTCCATCTTAACGCCATGAGATACGGACCCGTTGCCTCTAGAACCCGGCTATTCGTGCACTCCACCATAGGGTAATCCTAGTACAGAAAAGAAAATAACTTGTACAAGGGTGACATCGACCTCAACCCGGTCGTGCCCCAAACAAATAATATACAAACTGGCAGTGACGACAATCCACATGTAAGATGCTCGCCCCGTAATATCAAATGTACAAATGAATCTAAACTGTACTAACATTGCAACCAAGCTATCCACCACGATGATCCAGCCACAACACAGAACATCAACGTGAATGCCACGTTCGCAAACTCGTCAAAAAGAACATATAGCAGTTAGACGGGTTATACCGCTCTAATGACATTCACGGTCGCAGATAATAATGTATGTACTGTATACATTTAAATAGTGTTAAATTATCGATTTCGAAGCACCCAGAATTACCCCTTAATAAAAGATAATATAATTTCTAAACTGGGCAAAACTAACAATACCACTAAACCAACATTCCAGAGACCAATACACACCAAAAATACGAAGTCCAAACTCACTTAAAAAACTGGCGACACCCGTTTTTTAAGCAATCTCACCGGGTCAAATCCGACGGTTTGGGCTCATCTTTGTGGTGTGTTCTAGTGGTCACTCAAGTAATCTTCTTCAATTGCTTAAAATTTTTTTTGAAGACTCTGAAAAATTGACAGCAACTGGAATATTCGAGGTATTGATTCGGAGTTGTTTCGGTTTCGACACTTTAACATTGTCTAAACTAACTAGATAAGGGTTTAAGGGTTAGCTCTGATACCATGTTGGGTTACGGCAGCGCGCCGGCCATCAAACCGTGGCCAAATGCGGAATAAAAATTTACAAAACTGGCGCTACCACAACCCGATACCCGGATCTTCCCTAAACCCTAAACTAGCAAGCATATAAAGAGGAGTTAGATGGTTATACCGAATGAACCAAGTCCTTCGGGTCTTCAACCATCATCCCAAGCTCCTAGTGGTCGCGGATCGAATTTGGTTGTCGGTCTTCCTCCATCTACGATGATCCACCCGAGGGAAATGACGCAAGCATCAACCTTGCCTAGCAAGGCAAACGACGCTCCAAGGTTGCTAGCAATGGAGAGTGGAGGTGTAGGATTATCTCACTATATTTTTTCTCTCATCAAAATGCTCCAAAGAGAAACTCAAGAAGATGAAGAGGAGGTGAGAAAACATATGGCATGAGCAACTAAAGAAAAATGGCTAAGTGTTTTCTCCAAGTGAGAATAAGAATGAAAGTGAGCAATGAAGCAAGTGATCAAAACAAAGTGAAGAAAAGAAATGAGCAAGGCAACTAAAGAATGTGGCTGCCCCTCTCTCTCTCTCTCAATCATGCACACACAAAATATCTCTTTTCATTTTTCTAAATAAACAAATGCAAACCATACATCTCTATATGTCATGACCCATGTTCATGCCACCTCACCCCTTCCATCTCATTTCCCAAAATGATTTTCTAAAATGAAAATCAAATAATGAGGTGTCAAATCTTCTAGAAACTATTCCGTATAAATACGGAATACAACCTGGTATACGTATCGAAATACATATACGCGTATTCATACAAAAATACGAATAGCCAAGAGAGAAAATGAATAGTGAACAATAATACTAGAATACATATATATATACATATATAAATTATTAAATCAAAACCTGATTTAATAATCTGGCTTAACCCTAAGCTGCTAGTATTATCAACCGTCCGATTAATGTCTGTGCAGCCTGTACACATATTTAATCAGACACCTGTATGTACCAACATACGTCATCTATACCATATCGCCTGAACCGTGAAAACCTTCTATGTGGGACTCTAAAAACTCATCAATACGCTGGCAGTGGGTTTAACCATAAGCACGTCAGCGGCACTAGCTGTACGTAACGGCTACCCAGGTATTGAGCGAAAGGAAGGCCGGCGAGCAAACTCATCCGTACCCCTACTGAGCCTTACGGTGACAATCTCCGTATAGTCCGATCTGTTCGTTTAAGAGTATCGCATATCGAGTCTAGGGGGTGGATAAAGTCAGACCCCTAATAACGCGATAATTCGTGTCGGTATGAAACCCATCACCACCTGAGAAACTACTGATCCTAGATCAGTAATTCTCGACTATCTTGGCCAAGGATTTCTGGTGATGGTCACCCGTGCACTGCGCAGCATCAACCCCTAAGGGAGAGACGAATCCCCGACGATCAACTCACGGCCTCCATGTGGCTCGGGACTATACCCAACTAAAACCTGTTTGCACGGCTCCTTTGAGCCATGGTAGGGTAGTAATCAAAGCACAGTATGAACTCACATGAGACAAATGACGATCTCAGGTTGACAGACTAACCTGTACAAATGTCACCAGGGAACCGCCATCTGACAATATGTATAATACCAACTAGCATGTTCCCGACAAGTCCGTCCAGAGTACTCATAACCCAATGAGCACCTATATACTATCTTAGGTGACTAACTGACACTAATGGCTTGTGAGACCGGCCACCGCCCCTCATCGGCTTCTCGATAAGCATACACTAGTCTACTCTAGAGTACTGATGCCCAGTCTCGATACTCCCACGACTAGGGACATTAAAGGATGTGCTTATAGACCACCAACTCCCACGTATATGATCACCATCATAATGCTGGTAGTCAAGCAAGAATCCTATGGGCTCTATCAATATGTAATAGTGATCTGTAATGCCACCTAATGCTGTACATGATGATAAAGACAAACCAGATAACATACTATCATCTCGAGTAAGACTGTTCTACTGGTATAGGTACTCCCTCAATCATCACAATCGCGTGCCTGCGATTCAATAATTGACTTGAGGGCACTATAGCCAACAGTTTGGTTGATATTTTGTGAGATTTATCTCATAAAATATCTTACATGCTTCATAGAACCAAGAGAGGGCATCCAAGGATGTTTTAATGTTCACTCTCCTCTCATTTCCTCAAGTGCTCCTTCTTCTTCCTCAAAACCATAGACCTCTCATGAGTTGAGAAACTTAGGGTTATAAGTGACAATACACTCCATCTTCTCACTCTACACAGCCTAGGACATCTAGTTTAGCGAGTTAGATGCCGTAGTTATCTCGGATTTGAGGTAGGAGCTCGGACTATAGAATCTCGGGTATATCGTTTTTGACTCGAGGAGGCCATCGAGGTTGCTTCGATCCATTCCGATCCTTGGAGCTGATGACGAGGTAGAGGACAGTGAAGAAGACCTGAAGGACTTGGTATCGTGAGGTATAACTTTCATCCGAGTAGTTAAACCTCATTGCTTGTTAGCTAGTTAGTATTTAGCAACGATCCTGGAGTTCAAGTCGGTGTTGCGAGCTTTGAAAAAACGTTTTTTGCATATTCCGCCTCTCCGCGGACACACGGGGTGCACGACATCGACTTACAGTGGTATCAGAGCCTACTAAACCATAGCTAACAGTTTAGACGAAGTGTAAAACTATGAAACCGAAATAACTCCGAAACATCAAAATCTAAATCCAAGTTTCTGTCAAGTTTTACCGAGCCTCTAAATTTTTTTTAAACAATTGCAGAGTGCTCTACTTCTTGTGAGATGAACATACACCAAAAACGAGGCATTTTCACCTATTTTGGACCGGCCACATTAGCAAAACAACCGGTGTCACCTTTTTTGTTGTGGTGAAATGCTTTGAATTTTGGTCTGTGTTCTAGTTGCTTGGATTTAAGGTCTCAGGTGTTGTTTGTTTTTGCCAATTTTGGATATACCGTTATCTTTCTGTGATTGCAATACGGAGTGTTTCTAAGTCATAGTTTTAACGTCGTTTAAAGTTTTAAGTTGTGATATATGTGTTTGGAAACGTCGACTAATTGCTATATGTCGATTAGTCGGGGTTGCACATATCTGTGTTGTTGTTCTTGTTGGTTTATGTATATGAACTTTATTGGATCGTCGTGGATAAATAGCCGGGGATGTGAGATGAGGGTTTTTCATTCTTTCATTTGATGTAAAAAAATTATAAAGTGATGTAATATTCTTTTGCAGGGCACATCCGAGTTTAGGTTGTAGCCATCGTTGTATTATTTTATTTTACTGTTTTCTGCTCCTAGGATAGACCTAAGGTGGGGTGCACAAACTACCGGATACTTTGAAGTGCCGAGTGGCTTACCCACTTTGATGAGGGAGGTTGCTTCACTTCGGGTATTTGGCGGGTGGTTTTCCTCACCCGTAGGGGTCTGGGGTGGGGTTTGGCTATTCATCACGACCGTGGAATCCGTATTTCGTTACAGGCTTAAACGAAACGCAGAATTCCTAGTATATCCAATATGTTCATCTGTGATCTGGAATGCCTATTATTGCTTCAAACGAATTTTTATTATATATATGCTATATATTAGATGTTGCTTATGTTTTCACTCGCGCTAATCCAGCCTCCGCTCTGGCGTTAGTTAAGTAACCTAACGGTGTTAGACGGGGCCCAGTGGCGAATGCGGATGGCATAAGTAGACGTGGTATTTTCGACTTTTTCTGTGATGATAGGTGTAAATGATCGGACTGCATTATTAATGCAAAACAAACAAACCAAAGCTGAATCGTTGGAACAAATTTTAAAACCACTCGGTTATTTTAAAACAGGAGAATTTTAAATGCAGAGCTTAAACCACTCCTTTTAAAAGCTATCAGGTTCCTTCGATTATATCAAGTTCACTATGTTCACGGTTTCGCCAAAACCATTCGTAGCACTCCGTCATTTTAGTTGAATATTCAGTAGTATTCAAGCTATGTATTTTTACCTTCGCCAAGGCATAGTGTTTGGTAGCTGCTGGATATTCATCTGTAGCATAGATAGATGCGTTGGTTTGGGACAGTCGTACTACTATTTTGGCCTTCGTCAAGGGTATGTACGGGTGGGTTCAAATTAACCTGGACAATGACGGATAGAACTTGATATGTGACTTATGATATGTTGGCCTTCGTCAAGGTTATAAGAGCATGTGGCAAAAATCCACATCGGGAGTTTCTAAAGAAACTGAAACTTGTTAGTGCTGTATACCATTTGGAGTGTGATAATGTTGGTAGGATTCCTTCAGGATTATCACACAATGATATTTGGATCCCGATCCTACTGCGAGTATCCACTACTCCTCGGGAGATTTTTCACTTAACGATCAATGTTATAAACCAAGTAGGTGTCTAGAACAGTGTTAGCGGGGCTACGCCTCCAGGGAAAAGAGGTTATTTAATTAAGAAACTTCGCGAAAGCGTCGTAAAACCTCCCTCGAAGTACTAAAACTAGCCTGGCTGAAAGGTTAAGCAAGTATTGTACGGTGAGATTAATCCTGACTAATTCTTTTTTTATGGTTTGAGGAAGGATTCGAGAAACAGTGGAAGCCATCCTGTTTAGATAAAATAAAAACCAATCTAAACTTTCAAGAGCATCATGCTGAGTGTTTTCTTCTCTCTCTCCTAATTGCAGCGACCAGGTGACCAGGTTAGGTTACAGTTATATAATAAAATGACTGAGTTATACTATTGTAACATTTCAGAAAATATAAAATATTATTTTCGGAATTTAATAATAAAATAATATATTTCCTGAAAACTGCCCGATTTGCGAAATTGGGGTTTTCGAAAAAGGGTATAAATATATACCAATAATTGGAAATTAAAATGATTTATTCATTTAAAAATATATTTAAAAGATTTGGCATTTTTAAAATTTATTATATGTAATTTGGATAAAAACCCGATTAGTGCACTGCTAATCGCGATTAAGCCAAATCCGTGTTTCTACAGTTTTTCATGGCTAGTGCACCATGACATATTATATGTTATTTCATTTGTGTTGTTTCATTTGGGTGTATGTGTTTTTGGTGAGAAAAAAAGGGAAAAAGGTGTAATGATGAGTTGGAGAGAGAGAGGGGACCTAATGATGACTTGGAAAGTGAGGGGGTGAGAATAAAGGAGAGAGAGAGAGGGCAGCCACATATTCCCTCCACCATTATTCAATTTCTTCTCCTTCTTCATCTTCCTCCAACCGCATATCCCTCCACTTCTAACCCTAGATCCATCTCCAAATAATCCCCAAAACCTTATACCCCCTTCACAAAAATTAATCCCCGTCTCTTCCTCTATACATTGAACCAAGCAAAATGGGATTTTGACAACTTTGGGATTTCTAGGGTTTGCTTAAGTGACATCCATGAGGTATAATTTCTTCCATTAGTTTAGTTTCAAGTTTTCCTAGCTTTTTTTTGTTTAAGTTAGAGTTGGTTTAGTGATAGATTGGTGATACATAGAAATCCTAGTGAGGGTTTGAGTGAAATTGTGGATTGGTGATGCTTGAGTGGCTGTTGAGTGGCTGTTTAAGACTTGGGAATGAGTATGGGAAACCAAAATGCGGATTTAGTATTTAGTTCATGTCGGTTTTGTGAGGATATAGGGTGTGCAGGGAAATCTGGAGCAACCCGGGGGATTTTTGAGAGTAGCAAACAATACCAGGGACCAAATTTGACCAATAGGAGACCACCTTGACGAGACAAACCCAATCTGAGCAGGGGGACCCGAGGAGGCCGGATTTTTTTAGGAAGTGGCCGGCCACTTGGTGGGTAGGGGTGTCCAGGTTGTTTACATAACTCATATGCACCCTATATAGCACCCCAGTATTGTTTGTGCACCTTGTTTTGGCCTGAGTCAAAATCTGGGAGCACTTTAGTGTGGTTTTAGGCTATGTTTCCGTATTTTGAAATGTTTAGTTTTGATATTTGGATTTTTATTTGATTGTTGGATGTTTGTACATCAACGACTAGGGGTAATTTGTTGGTTTTGCATATGTGGCTATAAGTTCTAACCGATAGGCGATCCGTGTGCCGTTTTGGATTTCAGAACATGATTTTTATAGCGTTGCGATATGAGTTGTTATTGTAGGTACCTTCGCGTGGATTCCGAGGCGACGGAGCATGGCGTCATCGACTTCGGCAAGCGAAGACCAAGGTGAGTAGATCTATATCTACGGGGGAAATCGGGTGGATGGCGTATAGCACCCCCGCAAACTTGATGGAAACCGATCTTTATATGTAGTTTAGGGTTAAGGAAACCTTTAATAGAAGACTATAGATAGAGTTAAAAGATAGTTAGAGAAACTATATTAGAAACTAAAGGATGGTTAGAAGTGATATGATACGGCTATTATGTGATGACGAAATTTGAGGATGATGTTTGACGATATTGCCGTTTAGGGTACTATAGGACTAGATACCCGACGTAAATGTGTCATCCGAACCATACCTATTTCCAAATTGAAGAATCGTATGCATCTTTTAAACAGATACCTTGAGGGACGTTACGGATTTTCAAATGATATCTTTCCATCAAAACACCGTAACCCCGACTTTCAAAACTACGATTCGCATCTTTTAAAAACTAATTGTATGGTTCGGGTGTGTATGTTAGATTAGATACGTATTCTTATAGTAAAGGTAGAATGTATTTGTAAAATTGACTTGATGAGGGATATAAATGCGATGAAAAGGATATATGACGCGATATGATGATTTAGTGATATGTTGGTATACGGATGCGAGTCGATTGAGATGATTTATACCCTGCTGGTCCCCTGATATGAGATTATTGCGGATGTGACCGGGGACATAGGTATATAGAGATATTTATATATGTTGTGAATCGTGAGTGATAGTCGCACGAGAAGTTAGGTCTGTACCCTCCTCGACTTATAGGATGATAGGATCCCTGATAGCTTAATGCCGTCGTACGATGATTTTCCATACGTGATGAGTTTGACTTGAGGTTTGATCCATACTCTTTACTAGAAGATGTCGTACGATAGAGTATATCGTACGGGATGTTGTGAGGCTGGATGCCGATTGATAGATTCACCGACTCGATCATGTTAGATATGTACACCTTATAGCTTTTAGCTGACGATTTACCTTATGATGCATTCATGTTATTCGCATTGCATTACTTATACATGTGCTAGTACACTTACACCATTATCGATGATGCGTATGTTACACGTACACAAATTTGCCGGCTCACACACTTCATCATCGATAATTGCCATGTCACTAAACAGTAGGGTTACTGCATCATGATATGCATATTTTACATCCATATTGGCGCACATACATATTGTTCAATCATGCTTACGTATATACCACTTGTACATCCATATTGGTGCACATATACATTGATACATCCATACTTGCACATATATACATTTGTATATCCATATTGGTGCACACATACATTGGTACATCCATACTTGCGCATATACACAATTCATACCCATATTGGCGCATATACATATTGTACCTACATAGATAACTGGTTTATTTGGGAAATTGGGAACCGCATGTTATATTTTAAAAACTGGAATCATTTAAAAGAGCGGTTTTCCCTTAATATGTCATATCTCTGTTCCATGTTGCATTATATACGGATATGCTTACATTTCTATTATATGTCGCATACATCATGCTCTATGATTTTACGCATTGAGATATGCTATTTTCATGAGATTTCTGGATTTGAGGACCGTGGACATTTTAAAAGAGAGTATGTGTTGTTTTAAAAACCCGGTTTCTCTTGATATGATATTTCAGTGCGTCCACCATGCGTTTTCTCGGTTCTGAGACGTGTGACATGTGAAACCCGATTCGAGGAGCTGGATGAGGCCGATTGCGGGTACATGGTAGACCCGGTATAGTACCCCGGGGCGAGAACGGATTGCTATGCTGCAGACGGTGAGCCTGGCAGTGGGACTACTACCTACCGGTGATAGTATTTGGGCTCGGCAGATTTCCGGAGAATACCGACCGGAGTCGAGAGATGATATGGGCCGATCCGGACTGACGGAGCCCGAGGGCCGATCCGGACTGACGAAGCCCGAGATATGAGGATTTACGTGTCGATGTTGGACACGGATTTCAAGATGTTTTCGGGTGTCGATGTTGGACACCCAAGTTCCATAATTTTGATGTGTCGCGAGGGACACCATTGATTTATATCCTCATGCTTTCATGCACACTCTTTTATGATACTTACGTGCATACATACATTGATTATATGGTTGGACGAGATACACATGCATACATACATTGATCATATGATTGGATGATATCCGTATACATATAGGTGTTGATTTTATTGTTGGCACATATGATGACCCGGTCACCCTAGATATCATAGTATTACCTTTATGATATAGTTGACCTAGGAGTCGTCGTTTATTCGATTTCTACTTGTCGATGTTTTTCTACTCACGAGTTGGCAACTCACCCCCGTTGTGCCACAGTTCTTGCAGGTTGACCGCATGGATCCGTAGCGGCATCGCTGGCACATAGCTTCATTTGGGTGTTTTGCATTGGTAGGTAGGGCATTTGTATCGTACCCACTCTTGTATTTATATTTCATATTGTATCTAGTCAACTCCATCAATCAAATTTAGTAATTGTATAAGTAATGAGACTTAGTGAGACTTGTGGTTGCGAGACTTAGAGCGGGGGGGGGTCCGCTACTTGTGGTTTTGATTGCTTATTTCTTTATCTTTTGTGGTGAACTTCACCGTCGAGCATCGTATACTTATATATACTGTCTTGCGTGGTTGTGATCCGCCGTTTGGCGAAGAGCTAGCTCCCGTTTGGGGATGCCATTATTCTTGTTATGTATTTGTGGTTTTGGATCAAAATATACAAAGGAGGTGCTGCCCAAATTTTTAAAAGACGAAACACGTTTTCAAACTAGCAAATTTCACTTGCATTTTCATATTCCTTTTCTATGCATTAAGAAACTTGATTTCATTATACCTTTATTTCAAAACTTCACCTCCTTTATTTTCTTAAAAAGGTTTAGATTTCTGGGCTTCAGCTTACTTGAATTACGTTACGCCTTTAGACGTTGCGTGATTTAAGTGCTGGTCACGAGCTAATATTCGGGTCGTGACAAAGTTGGTATCAGAGCGCTAGGTTTAACCTTGGTTCGAGTCTATGTTTGACTATGCGGATCTAAGGCGGGTATGTATTTCGGAACCTAGGCTTGACCTTACGGAACTTAGACTTGAACGGGGGGGGTATTAGACCCGAACTTTCGTTTCATAGGTTGACCCTGATTGATGGAGTAGGTAGTTTGAGTAGAGTGACATACCGTACGTACGTTCCGCGGCATATTTACGATACGATACTCCACTTAAGAAACCTTAGGATGCACATATTTTGAGATCTGTGATTCTCCTTATTCTCTTGATTATACGTCAATTTGAGATCATTGATTATATTTGTTTCCATAATCATACTCTCATTGATGTTGTTCCTTCTTATGATCATGTATCCATTCTGGATCTGTCGTTTCCTTTCATGCCATTGATCTGCTTTCTTCGATACTCGATTGAGGTTCCTGTCACCATGGTTTGAGCGTAGATTGAGCTGCTGGTAGTGTTGCGGTCAGGACGAGCTCGTCTTAGACGAGGGATGACCATTGTGTTTTCTGGTGACATAGGAACGTCTCGAGTTAGCGTTTGTGTTGTGACCTCTCATTGGAAGCGAGTGTTTAGTTTTACACCGGATGATCGGACCATCGATAGAGGCTGCCAGTTGTGAGAGGACTGTTGATGTACAGCCTACCTCAGAGATTCTGATGTCGCCTACCGTGCAGACAGATGACCTAGCTGTTGCTGAGATTGATAGGATGTCGCTTCCAGAGCTTACGAGCTGAGATCGCCGGAGCTTCCAGGCAGAAATGCGACAGATGATAGCTAGTCTACCCCGAGTTGAGAAACGAAGGTGATTCATCAGATTGATGCACCGACGTAAGCCCAGTTGAGTTGAAGATTTCCAGTGTGGAGTGTCTTACTCAGATATAGAGCAGACCGATCCAGAGATGGCCGTTGATGCATCGCCTTTCCTCGAAGATTGAGGCATTGTTTAGAATGCGGACGAGGGGTATTCACGTGTCGTCTAGGCGAAGTTAAAAAGTTTGAAAGAGTGTCAGAAACCCATTTTTCCAAGTTTAAAGTGTTCAGAGGAACATGCGAGTAATTCTGTGGACCCTCTAGAAGAATGAAACCCTAACTCGACATGATGACTATGGAACCGCTTTTGAACCTTAGGGTTTGCGGAAGTTTAGCGGTGCCATCAGTGAGGCTTGGGTTTGCCCTTCTACGGCTGGTCCAGAGGTACTATGGTATGTACCAGATATTTTTAGACTGTGCTCAGGTGTTGAGCTTTCGGGAAATTTTGGTTCCTCGATGACTCGATCGAAAAATTTGACGTCGTCCAGATATCATGTGATAAGAGACCAGTAAGCCGACCAGCTTCGGATAGAGGACCTCACCCAGATGCATTGTGAGTTGATAGAGAACGGATGAGTATTGGGTATTCCTCCGATGGTTGGGACGAGTTCCCGAGGACGTGTTCGGCCAGATATCTTCTACAGAGTGATGAAGATACCGATTTCGTAACTTCAAGTCCGTGTGAGAGACTTCGGATTGACCGTGGCCGAGAATAGTTGTAGTGCGCAGATAGCATGGCACGACGTCATAGTGGACGATGATAAAGACGAGTGGAACCATAGGTTCGTGCGAGACGCTGACGAGCTGTTGTTACTCCCCGTCGAGATTAGAGATCTGATATGCATACAGAAGCGTTGGGATACGGCCAGTTCCCGAGGAAATGTTGTGCTGAGAACGCAGATGTCCAGAAAGTGAGAAAAGATTATATGAGAGTACCAGCCTCCGTACAGTTCGGCATAGGCGAGATTAGAAGAGACCCTGAGCAAGTTCCTTCCACGACACTGCTGCAATAAGATTTGCACTGAGGATCAGTTGTGTCACGAGTATTCAGAGGACCAGAGGCCGACACCAGTAACGTGCTGCTTTACGAGTGGTCTTGATGATTAGCCGAAAGATGACCAGAGAAGTGCTAGAGCGGAATCGTTCCCGTTAGCATACCTGACCGGGACGATGAGCCGATGGATTGCGAGATTGGTAAATCCACAGAGAAGGTAAGGACCCAGAGACCGAGGAGGCCAGACCGTGAGCAGAAGGCAAGCGGATGTTCTTGTTCTGCCAGTTTTAGGCACACTGATTTATTCTTCGACATTGTAGGAGGTGTACCTCAATTTCCTTTGTTGCGATTTGCATTTGTGATCTGAGTATCACGCTTATATCGCTTGGAATTGAGTTTTGATGATGAGTTTCCTGATATTGATTTCGTGCACCATGGCTGCACCTACTGGGTATTTACATTTTGTGCATAGTTATTGCACTTGAGATATGTTTTTATACACCGTTGTGTTGGTTTTTGATTTGTGCATATTTATTGCACTTGATATCGGTTTTGTTCCTTGGCTGCACATGTTTATGATTTTGTGGATTTCATACAGTCGATTTGATTTTTGCACTCGGTATAGCTTATATGTGCTTGTAGTGTACTGATATGTGTTTTGTGCACGTAGTTGCACACGTTTATGATTTTATACACCTTGGTACACTCGGTGTTGTTGTTTACGCATTTGAGTTATTGATCGGTATTGTGTGCACAGGATGTACTGTATTAGTATTTCGTGTACTGGATGCACTGGATTTGTATTTCGTGCACTGGATGCATCGTATTTGTATTTCGTGCACTTGATGCACCAGATTTGTATTTATGCATTTATGCACTGTATTTCGTACCCTGGATGCACCGGATTTGTGTTTCGTGCATTTTTTGCACTAAATTTTCTTTTCGTGCATTTGTTGCACTGGATTTATGTTTTGTGCATTAATTGCGCTAGATTTTTACTTCGTATATTGCTGCACCGATTTATGTCTTTGAGCATTTGTGTTATCCGATTTGTGTTTTCGTGCGCGTTGGCACTTGCCGTTCGTTTTCGTGTATGCTACTGCACTATATGCTTTTACGGACCCGACGCGCTTGGGTTGGATTTTTGCGCATATTAGGGGCTTGATTTTGGATTTTTGCGCATCGGATGCACTTGAGTGAGATTTTTACTCGTGCATGTCGGATTCCCTTGATTTAGATTTCTTTCGTGCATGATGGATGCACTTGATTTATCTTTTATTCGTGCATGATGGATGCACTTGATTTATCTTTTATTCGTGCATGTTTGATGCACTTGAGTTATATTTCATTCGTGGATAATGGATGCACTTGATTTGGATTTTCGCGCATGTTGGGCGCATGATATGAGACGAGATTCTGTGCACACCGGATGCACTCGATTTGGGATTTTTATTCGTGCACGTTAGTTGCACTGGATTGAGATTTTCGTGCACTCTAGGTGCACTTGATATTATTGTCGCGCACACCCGTTGCACTGGACAGATGTTTTCGTGCACACCCGTGGCACTTGGTTTTGCTTTTGTGCATGCTGTGGCACGTGTATTTGGATTTGATTTCCGTGCGCACCAGACGCACGTGATGGTTAGATATGCCTTTTGAGGTTGATTTTGCTTTTGAGCACTTTGTTTTCATGATGGGCACTATGTTATATAGTTGCCGAACATGACTGATCTGAGGACAGTACCTGAGTACTTTACATGCATTAAAAGTTTACCAAGAGGTTTTTGAAAAAGAGCTATAGTCTCGCTATTTCCTACGTGTCTGTGAGCGACATTAACGTTTATAAAGGAAAACCTTTTTAGGATATTTTGAAAACGACGGAACGTGTATTTAGGAAAACATATATGGACATATATTATTATTTTAAAACGAGCGTCCGTTACTTATGTCGTGAGTTACGCATTCACGCGGCGATTTATAAAAGATTTTTGCATGAGTTTTATTTAGTTCTTGAAAGTTTTCCAAAGATGCGTATTATACACGTATTATAGTATTTGACTAGTGTATATTCGATTTCAGTAGTGGATTTCGAGATATGTATCTCCATTGTAACTCCAAGGATATGCGTGCAATCCGATGATTTGCGTAACGCTTGACGGAGTTCAATTTTGAGTTTTGTACTCGTTTTCATGCGCACTTGACGCGCTGTGTTGTTTCTGCATCTTCCGTGATTTCGAAGCCCCGTTGATTTGAGCTGATTATTAAAATGTTTTAGATTTTGGGGGTTTAAATTTAATTCGGGGACCGAATTTATTTAAGGGGGTAAGATTGTAATATTTCAGAAAATATAAAATATTATTTTTGGAATTTAATAATAAAATAATATATTTCTCGAAAACTGCCCAATTTGCGAAATTGGGGTTTTCGAAAAAGGGTATAAATATATACCAATAATTGGAAATTAAAATGATATATTCATTTAAAAATATATTTAAAGGATTTGGTATTTTTAAAATTTATTATATGTAATTTGGATAAAAACCCGATTAGTGCACTGCTAATCGCGATTAAGCCAAATCCGTGTTTCTATAGTTTTTCATGGCTAGTGCACCATGACATGTTACATGTTATTTCATTTGTGTTGTTTCATTTGGGTGTATGCGTTTTTGGTGAGAAAAGAAGGGAAAAAAGTGAATGATGAGTTGGAGAGAAAGAGGGGACCTAATGATGAGTTGGAGAGAAAGAGGGTGAGAATAAAAGAGAGAGGGGGGCAGCCACATATTCCCTCCACCATTATTCATTTTCTTCTCCTTCTTCATCTTCCTCCAACCTCACATCCCTCCACTTCTAACCCTAGATCCATCTCCAAATAATCCCCAAAACCTTATACTCCCTTCACAAAAATTAATCCCCATCTCTTCCTCTACACATTGAACCAAGAAAAATGAGATTTTGACAACTTTGGGACTTCTAGGGTTTTCCTAAGTGACATCCATGAGGTATAATATCTTCCATTAGTTTAGTTTCAAGTTTTCCTAGCTTTTTTTGTTTAAGTTAGAGTTGGTTTAGTGATGGATTGGTGATACATAGAAATCCTAGTGAGGGTTTGAGTGAAATTGTGGATTGGTGATGCTTGAGTGGCTGTTTAAGACTTGGGAATGAGTATGGGAAACCAAAATGCAGATTTAGGATTTAGTTCATGTCGGTTTTGTGAGGATATAGGGTGTGCAGGGAAATCTGGAGCAACCCGGGGGATTTTTGAGAGTAGCAAACAATACCAGGGACCAAATTTGACCAATAGGAGACCACCTTGACGAGACAGACCCAATCTGAACAGGGGGACCCGAGGAGGCCGGATTTTTTGAGGAAGTGGCCGGCCACTTGGTGGGTAAGGATGTCCAGGTTGTTTCCATAGCTCATATGCACCCTATATAGCACCCAGTATTGTTTGTGCACCTTGTTTTGGCCTGAGTCAAAATCTGGGTGCACTTTAGTGTGCTTTTTGGATATGTTTCCGTATTTTGAAATGTTTAGTTTTGATATTTGGATTTGTATTTGATTTTTGGATGTTTGTACATCAACGACTAAGGGTAATTTATTGGTTTTGCATACGTGGGCTAAAGGTTCTAACCTATAGGCGATCCGTGTGCCGTTTTGGATTTCAGAACATGTTTTTTATAGCGTTGCGATATGTGTTTTTATTGTAGATACCTTCGCGTGTATTCCGAGGCGACGGAGCGTGGCGTCATCGACTTCGGCAAGCGAAGACCAAGGTGATTAGATCTATATCTACGGGGGAAGTCGGGTGGATGGCGTATAGCACCCCCGCAAACTTGATGGAAACCGATGTTTATAAGTAGTTTAGGGTTAAAGAAACCTTTAATAGAAGAATATAGATAGAGTTAAAAGATAGTTAGAGAAACAATATTTGAAACTAAAGGATATTTAGAAGTGATATGATACGGCTATTATGTGATGACGGAATTTGAGAATGATGTTTGACGATATTGTCATTTAGGGTACTATAGGACTAGATACCCGACGTAAATGTGTCATCCGAACCATACCTATTTCCAAATTGAAGAATCGTATGCATCTTTTAAACAGATACCTTGAGGGACGTTACGGATTTTCAAATGATATCTTTCCATCAAAACACCGTAACCCCGACTTTCAAAACTACGATTCCCATCTTTTAAAAACTGATTGTATGGTTCAACTGTGTATGTTAGATTAGATACGTATGCTTATAGTAAAGGTAGAATGTATTTGTAAAATTGACTTGATGAGGGATATAAATGCGATGAAAAGGATATATGACGCGATATAATGATTTGGTGAAATGTTGGTATACGGATGCGAGTCGATTGAGATGATGTATACCCTGCCGGTCCCTGATATGAGATTATTGCGGATGTGACCTGGGTCATAGGTATATAGAGATATTTATATATGTTGTGAATCGTGAGTGATAGCCGTACGAGACGTTTGGTCCGTACCCTCCTCGACTTATAGGATGATAGGATCCCTGATAGCTTAATGCCGCCGTACGATGATTTTCCGTACACGATGAGTTTGACTTGAGGTTTGATCCATACCCTTGACTAGAGGATGTCGTACGATGGAGTATACCGTACGTGATGTTGTGTGGCTGGATGCCGATTGATAGATTCACCGACTCGATCATGTTAGATATGTACACCTTATAGCTTTTAGCTGACGATTTACCTTATGATGCATTCATGTTATTCGCATTGCATTACTTATACATGTGCTAGTACACTTACACCATTATCGATGATGCGTATGCTACACGTACACAAATTTGCTGGCTCACACACTTCATCATCGATAATTGCCATGTCACTACACAGTAGGGTTGCTGCATCATGATATGCATATTGTACATCCATATTGGCGCACATACATATTGTACAATCATGCTTACGTATATACCACTTGTACATCCATATTGGTGCACATATACATTGATACATCCATACTTGCGCATATACACATTTGTATATCCATATTGGTGCACACATACATTGGTACATCTATACTTGCGCATATACACATTTCATACCCATATTGGCGCATATACATATTGTACCTACATAGATAACTGGTTTATTTGGGAAATTGGGAACCACATGTTATATTTTAAAAACTGGAATCATTTAAAGAGTGGTTTTCCCTTAATATGTCATATCACTGTTCCATGTTGCATGATATACGGATATGCTTACATTTCTATTATATGTCGCATACATCATGCTCTATGATTTTACGCATTGAGATATGCTATTTTCATGAGATTTCTGGATTTGAGAACCGTGGACATTTTAAAAGAGATTATGTGTTGTTTTATAAACCCGGTTTCTCTTGATATGATATTTCAGTGCGTCCACCATGTGTTTTCTCGGTTCTGAGACGTGTGACATGTGAAACATGATTCGAGGAGCTAAATAAGGTCGATTGCGGGTACATGGTGGACCCGATATGGTACCCCGGGGCAAAAACGGATTGCTGTGCTGCAGACGGTGAGCCTGGCAGTGGGACTACTACCTACTGGTGATAGTATTTGGGCTCAGCGGATATCCGGAGGATACCGACCGGAGTCGAGAGATGATATGGGACGATCCGGACTGACGGAGCCTGAGATATGAAGATTTATGTGTCGATGTTGGACACGGGTTTCATGATGTTTTCGGGTACCGATGTTGGACACCCAGATTCCATGATTTTGATGTGTCGCGAGGGACGCCGTTGATTTATATCCACATACTTTCATGCACTCTTTTATGATATTTACGTGCATACATACATTGATTATATGGTTGGACGAGATCCACATGCATACATACATTGATCATATGATTGTATGATATCCGTATACATATAGGTGTTGATTTTATTGTTGGCACATATGATGACCCGGTCACCCTAGATATCATAGTATTACCTTTATGATATAGTTGACCTAGGAGTCGTTGTTTATTCGATTTCTACTTGTCGATGTTTTTCTACTCACGAGTTGGCAACTCACCCCCGTTGTGCCACAGTTCTTGGAGATTGACCGCATGGATCCGTAGCGGCATCGCTGGCACATAGCTTCATTTGAGTATTTTGCATTGGTAGGTGGGGCATTTGTATCGTACCCACTCTTGTATTTATATTTCATTTTGTATCTAGTCAACTCCATCAATCAAATTTAGTAATTTATAAGTAATGAGATTTAGTGAGACTTGTGGTTGCGAGACTTAAAGCGGAGGGTTTTCCGCTACTTGTAGTTTTGATGTCTTGCTTATTTCTTTATCTTTTGTGGTGAACTTCACCGTCGGGTGTCGTATACTTATATATACTGTCTTGCGTGGTTGTGATCCACCGTTTGGCAAAGAGCTAGCTCCCGCTTGGGGATGCCATTATTCTTGTTATGTATTTGTGGTTTTGGATCAAAATATACAAAGGAGGTGCTGCCCAAGTTTTTAAAAGACGAAACACATTTTCAAACTAGCAAATTTCACTTGCATTTTCATGTTCCTTTTCTATGCATTAAGAAACTTGATTTCATTATACCTTTATTTCAAAACTTCACCTCCTTTATTTTCTTAAAAAGGTTTAGATTTCTGGGCTTCAGCTTGCTTGAATTACGTTACGCCTTTAGACGTTGCATGATTTAAGTGCTGGTCACGAGCTAATATTCGGGTCGTAACAACTATATTGACTGGCAAAGGTTTGTCCAGATGTCCATTACCTATGACAAGCTAGACCACCTCATTACTACTCAAGCCCTCGCCGTCCCAGGTCTAGTTTCCACCGTCATGGATGTTGATATCCATAAGACAAGGGAAAAAGGAGTGCGAATGCCAAGTGCTTCGTGTTAGCCTTAGTTGATGGTATATACTAGAGGCAGCACGAGAAGATAGACTTAGTTTCCATCTTCCTCCTTAACAAAGTATTATATGGAGAGCAATCTCGTATCGTAAGATATGAGACCTCGAAGGAATTGCTTCAAGCGAAGTTGGCTGTCGGGTCATCTGTAGGGGACCACGTCCCTACAATGATCAGCTATATTAAACAGCTCACGGACCTGGAGACCACGTTAGAGAACGAGTCTTGTACTGACTTGATTCTACAGTCCCTACCTTCTACTTACGCATAGGGGAAGTAAGTTATACTTCCAGTTGAGGGCACCCTGAAGAAAACCAGGGAGACACCCGCTCTGCTTATTGGGGAATCTTCATCTTCTGGATCCAAGGCAAAAGACAAGGGTGAGAAGAAGAAGACCTCCACAAAGACGATAGGCGGTGTATGTAAGGTAGAAGGAAAGTGTAGGGCAAAATTTTCGGGGTTAACAGTAGGAAAGGAGGGATGTTCCTATTGTCACGGGAAAAGGGCATTGGCAGAAGGGATGCAGGGCTTGGAAAGCCATAATCCATGATCCGAAGCACGTTGTGGCTTCAACTTCGGGTGTGTTTGTATTGAAAACAGTCTGTCAATTAACTCTACTTCCTGGGTACTAGATACCGGATCAGGATCTCATATCTGTAATTTATTACAGGCTTTGAGAAACCGTAGAGTTATCAGGGCAGGTGATATGACTCTCAGGTTGCTAACGGAATGAACGTGGACGCTGTATCCATAGGGAATATCACCTAGGATTGACAAGTGGGCAGATATTGATTCTATGTAACTGTTTGTATGTACCTAGTCTAGTTTGTAAGCGATGTGGTCCACATCCACCTAAATCTAAGTTTGATTGGGTCAAGTACACCAGAGGACAGTATATACGTGCTAAATCAAGCTCAGCTTTTCAACGTCCAGAACACACTTAAAAGAAAGTCACCAGAATTAAATAAGGCTTTCTTATGGCATTGTAGACTGGGTCACATCAATGAAACACGGTTGTTGAAGTTACATAGGGAGGGATATTTGGATCCGTTCGAATATTAGTCTTATGCAACTTGTCAATCTTGTCTCATAGGAAAGATGACAAACACTCCGTTCACTGGACATAGAGCAAGAGTGAGCGAGCTCTTTGGACTCATACACAGCAACGTGTGTAGTCTAATATCTACAGATGCACGAAGTGGTTATTCCTATTTTATTACTTTTATGAATGATTTCTCTAGGTAAGGACATGTCTTCTTGATGAAGCATAAATCCGAGACCTTTGAGAAATTCCGGGAACATAAGAATGAAGTGGAAAAACAAACAGGCAAAAGTATCAAGACACTGAGATCTGATCGATGTGGTGAATACTTAACTGCCGAGTTCCTGGATTACTTAAAATAGAATGGAATTGTCTCTCAGCTTACTCCTCCATACACACCACACCACAATGGTGTATTGGGAAGGCGGAACCAAACCCTATTGGATATGGTTCGTTCCATGATGAGTAATGCTGAGTTATCGCGATCCTTCTGAAGTTATGCACTAGAATCAGTTTCATATCTTTTGAATAAGGTTCCTACCAAGACTGTGCCTACCACACCATATCAGATGTGGAGTGGGAAGAAACCCTATCTTTAATATCTGAAGATATAGGGATGTCCAGCTTTTGTCAAACAGCAGCATGCAGACAAGTTCGAGGCACGCTCAGTACTGTGTAGGTTTGTGGGATACCCAAAGAACTCTAGGGGGTATCTTTTCTATTACGCAGAGGAACAAATGGTTCTTTGTGCCTCGCCATGCCCATTTTTTAGAAAATTAATTTTTTAAAAAAGGACTAGTGGGAGCGCAATAGTGTAAGTCCACGGTAGCAACCCGGCCGTCTAACAGATGCCAAATACGGAACAAAAACTTTTACAACCGGCGCTATCGCGTACTATAACCCGGATCTGCCATTAAAGCTAAACTAACAAACTACAAAGTGGATAGAAGAGTTATACCGAACGATCCGAGTCCTTCGGTTTTCAACCATCATCCCACGCTTTGTTGCGGCTGCTCCGATCTCCTGAATCTCCAGTCTTCTCGTCCATGTGGCACCACGTCGACGGATCTTTAAACGGGCTCCCGCCTCTGAACCGAGGCAACTCGATCGTCAAGTTTGCTAGAAGAGACGACCAAGATGATGTAGAGAAAGAGTAGAACACTTTGTCTCGTTACGTCCAAAGCCATGGACGAACGGTTAATGAAGTTGCCTTTTGAATCGGGTGAAATGAGAATTGTAGCTATC
The DNA here is from genome assembly GCA_030015575.1 of Agapanthus africanus. Classification (NCBI taxonomy): domain Eukaryota; kingdom Viridiplantae; phylum Streptophyta; class Magnoliopsida; order Asparagales; family Amaryllidaceae; genus Agapanthus; species Agapanthus africanus. Next base: position 598,438,802 of record CM057341.1, read on the forward strand.
TAATTTCATGAATCCCAAACTATCATAATCTCTTTTATCAAGTGAAAGAGTGTGAATGAAGAGGAGGGGAGGGGCCAGCCATATATAGAGTGGGGGGAGGTGAGTGTAGGTGAAGGGGGGTGACCACAACAATTAATGAAGAGAATGAATCACCTAAACACCTAGTATGAACTCATTTAAAGAAACAATGATTCATAACACATAGTCATCAACTCATAAATGCTCCATTAATGCACTAAAGCACCTCACCATCCTAGTCACCATCCTATTCACCATCTAGAAGCTTCCACACTCATCTCAAGAAAAGATAAATCCGTATTTAACCGAATGTTAAATACGGCTGATAGAAAACTGGAAACTAGCAACTTCCAAAAGTAATCCCGAAACGAATTTCAGGATAACACCGTAACTGTATAAATATACCTGCATTTGTATTACGACCGAATACAAATGCAACTGAGACAAAGATATTATATCTACTAAGTATAATACATGGATCCGGCTTAAACCAAAGCCCACCAGTATTATCTGCCCGAAATATGACACGTGCGTAAACGCACGTGCATTTTCCAAACCTTGCCATAAAACTATACGGCCTATACAACGTTTCGCCCGAACTTGGGAAACTATCTGTGGGGGACTCTAATGACTCGTCAGTACGCTGGCAGTGGGTTTAACCACAAGCCGTCAGCGGCATTAGCTGTGCGTAACGGCTGCCCATGTACTGACCTCAAGGGAGGCCGATGAGAGAACTCATCCGGAAACCCTTCTGAGCCTAACAGTGACAATGTATATACAGTTCGGTCCATTCGACTATGAGTATCGCATATCCGGCCCAGGGGGCTAGTAACGTCAGACCCCCAATAGCGGTATAAGTCGTGTCGGAGACAAGCCCTGAACACCCGGAGAAACTACCGGGGTACCTACCAGTAATTCTCACCTGCCTTGGCCAAGGACTTAGTGTAATGGCTTTCCTAGACACAGCGCGATCTCTACCCCCAATACCGGGAGAGACGAATCCCCTGCCTATCCGCTTACGTACCTCCATGTGGCTCGGGACCGTACCCAAAAACTACCTGTTTGCACGACTCCTTTGAGCCGTGGTAGGGTAGAAATCAAAGCACAGTAGGAACTCACACGAGACAAATGACGACCTCAGGTCGATGAACTAACCTGTACACAAGTCACCAGGGAACTGCTATCTGACGATATGTATAATACCAACAAGCAGGTTCCCGGCGAGTCTTGTCCGGTGTACTCATAACCCAATGAGCACCTGTATACATCTTAGGTGATCCAACTGACACCAGTGGCTTGTGAGACCGGCCACCGCCCCTCGTCGGGGTCTCGACTGTATACACTAGTCTACTCTGGAGTATCGATGCCCTGTCTCGGTACTCCCACGACTAGGGACCACTATTAAGGATGTGCTTATGGACTACCCAACTCTCACGTATATGATCGCCCTCATACTGTTGGTAGTCAAGCAAGATCCTAAGGGCTCTATCAACGTGTAACATGTAATCAGTCACCTGAACATGTACACGACTGATAAAGGCAAACCAGATAGCATACTATCATCTCGAGTAAGACTGTTCTACCGGCATAGGTCCTCCTCAATCATTGCAATCACGTGCCTGCGATCCAATAATTGACTTTGAGGGCACTATATCCAACAATCTCCCACTTACACTTAAGGCTAATTATTACGATGTCGCATACTCACAGCTTGTGTGATACCGAACATCCAACTCCTCTACTAATTAGTTTCACAAAGCCCGTTTGTAAAACTCTTGTGTTCGAGAAATAGCCTCAGTGAGTGGATCCGCCCTGATGTTTCTTTCTATGTCTCTCTTAATTTCAAGTTCGCGGAGAAAGCCATCTCCCGAATCGAGTAATACCTGTCTTAGAATATGTCTGGATATCTGATGGGACCTAGTTCATAAATGAACTCCAAATCCAAACTTCTTAGACTGTATCGATAACTGAACCTAATCAGTATCCAGCACCATGCCTCCCACAGTATCCTCTTGGACTACCTGTCCATAATACTGCCCCCTTCGTCAGAGGGAAAACTATAACTCTGACAATCTCTCTGTCATCCATGTCACCTTTGAAGCCTGGAATGATAACCGTCTCTGAAGGAGGTTGCCGTCATCAAATCCGTAGAACATGCACTTATGTTCTAAAACTGCTTCCTTATGTTTCTCCAGGATTGGATTAATACAAACTTATCGCATCTCTTGCAAAAACAACATTTGGTGTGGTACTTGACATCTTATGATTGACTCAATTGCCTAAGCAAGTGATATGCCAATCATGCACATCCCTCTCCTCTTTAGTCTTTAAGACACCTTTAGAGAGGGTGACTCCATCACCTGCAGGTACACCACCATGCCAGGAGTCACCTATTCTAAAAACCATTAGAATACTGTCAAAGTACCCACATTGGGAAACTACCAAAATCCAGATCTAAAACCATAGATCTAGAAACCAAAATGTCTAATATTATATCCATATCCTGTCTGGAGAAACAACTGTGTGACGACCACAGTACAACCGATCGTAGTATAGGAATTTTACTTCCTACTCTGTGTATGATATCCAAATACCAGGATATCACACCCTACTACCTTCTTAACAGATCCATCCCTTATTCTGATGAAGTCAAACCCATGACCATCACATCAAAATTAGATGATCTATCTCCGCTATAACTGCTCAAGTCTATAAATAGACATAAGCAACTTGCCCACTATGCTTCCGCTGCTCCCACTGACCACAACAACCCTCTGGCAGAATAATATATACGTGCACTTCTAAAGCTAGTTTAGAACGAGACTATACTTAACCTCCTGCCGGGTCTCATAGCCTGAAACAACAGTAGTGTCAAGTCTGGGTAAGCAAGAACCTCCTTGTCACCGTCCTTGAGGCTACCGGAGTACCTCTCGGGTGTCTGAGGTTACCCACCATATCTGCGGAGTGGCTAATGGAATGTCAAACCTGATTGAATCTTTAGGTCCTATTAAATTTTCCGTAATCATTTGCGGTTCTGGAATCACTTCCAGTTCTACCATACTCCCACTACTGTTTTCTGAAAAAATCCATTTTACTAAAACTGTGGCGAGTCAAGAACAATATCACTATTGATCTTCCAGATGGTAGAAAGTCAACCCTCGTCATAGCCTGGGCCAACCCACAAACAGCCATTACAGAAACGTGCCCTGAGTTATCCAGAGTCTGGTTTTAAGCATAAGCCGGACAACTCCCTGTACCTTAACATCGTTAAGATATGAACCATTCTATATCCAATATAGAAACTTTGGCACTTATTTGGAACCAGATTCTAATCATGCAGCTGTCTCCAGTGCATATCAACTTTCAATAGAGAGAGGCTAATCAGCATTACTCAATTTAGGATTCCATCCAATTATGAGTAACCTGAAAGAGAAACAACTTTCTCAAAACTTTTACTATCATCTGAATACCAATCACAAGAATCTACATCTTCAATCTCTTTGAAGAATCCCGATACTTGCGACATCTGGTTCTCTACTTTATTCTTATACCCACAACTTCTCAAAACTTAGATCTTGTATTTCTACGAAACACTTGTCTAAAAATTAGAGAAGTCATAAGTAAACAGAACATAGTACGAGGACCTACCCCTTTGTCCTAATGGACACTGGACAACATACAATACTCTGTATAAGTCCGCTGAGTTGAATAACTCAAAACCTGTGCGTCGTAGGTTGAAAATTGTACCCAGGCGATTTCCTCAAATATCACCAATTACAACGAATTCCGATATAATGAGGATGATCACCTAATTCCCAATAACTTCCTCCCACTCATCATCTGTAAAACCATACAGATTTGAGAATGAAACCTGGTAAATACATACCCTGGAGTAAGTATCTAATCGGGAAAACAGTTTTCCATTAACAATGCACTGAAACATGAAAATGTTTCGTAGGAGTATCATGGTATTCATAGTAATGCCTCTTCCATAATCCAATTCATGACTTTAACCGTATATTTCTTTGCCATCTCACCAAATCCCTTTATTTGTCTTTAGTCGTTACCTTCTGTACACCATCGTTAGGCTAAATGGTTTTCTTCCTTCCCTACCGTTCGGCACCAGCCTATGGTTTGGAAGAAGACTATCCAGTAAGCATAATAGGTGTACCCTCCTCAACCTAGGAGTACTCACATCTTGAGAGAAGGTGATGATAAAAGACAACTGCATAATACCTTATTCTTTTAAAGATGAAATAGGAGTGGCGATGAAGTACACGGTTTGGTCGTGAATGATAACAGTCGCAATTTATTTTGCCCTCTTTCTAATCCCTTTATTTTGTATTTACATATTACCTTCTGTACACCCTACTTAGGCTAATTGGTTTTCTTCATTCCCTACCTTTCGGCACCTGCCTATGGTTTGGAAGAAGACTATCCAATAAGCGTAATAGGTGTACTCTCCTAAACCAAAGAGCCCTCGCAACCTGAGAGAAGGTGATAATAAAAGACAACTGAATAAACCAATTCTATTTCTCCTGAACCTGGATCCATCCTCGAAGAAGTCCCTTCGAGTTCGTATATAACCATACGATGGATCTATCCAATGGAAGTGGATACTCGTAGTGATACGAGGTGTTCTGAGAAATTCAAAGGGTAAAAGAAGGAGTGGCAATGACTTATGCAACTCAGACAATCCAAAAGCCAGTATTTTAAGAAGGTTCGGTCAACTTGGTCACTGAGTCATAGTCTAGGGTCGGTCAAAGGTCGCTGCCAAAGAGAGAGAGAAAAGAAACACTCTGCGTGCACTCTAACCTAGATCAGAATGGTTATCACTTTATCTAATCAGGAAACCTCCCACTGTACTGTCAAATTCTCCTCCAAACCTGAAAGAAGAATCAATCGGGATCATCCGAAGAGTAAACCAACTCATCAGTGGGAATCGGGATCCAACTCTCATCGCATGATAACGTGATGGTATCCACTCACGTTATCACACTCCAGAAGGTATGCGCATGCCTGGCAAGTTTCAGTTTCTTTAGAAACTCCCGATATGATTTTTGCCCCATGCTCTTATGACCTTGGCGTTGGTCAAAATGTCATAAGTCACATGCCAAGTTCTACCCGTCACTATCTTGTCAATTTGAACCCACCCGCGCATGCCCTTGACGTTGGCCAAAATGGCAGAACGATTGTCCCAAACCAACTCATCTATCTATGCAACAAATGAATACCCAGCACCTACCAAACACTATGCCTTGGCGTTGGTCAAAATACATAGCTTGAATACGACTGAATACCCAAAAGAAATGACGGAGGGCTACGGCTGGTTTTTGGCGAAAAACCTTTAACGTAATGAACTTTGATCTTTGAAGGAACCTGATAGCTTTTTATAAAAATATAGTGGCAAAAACCTTTTGCTAAAGAGGTCACTCCCGGTGAAGGGATCTCGGCTCTTTCCTCGTGGAATGAGGTGCAGGATATTCCAACTGAATACCGCGATGCAAAGCAACATGTAATCGACTATAGTGAAGTTATTACCCTGACGCAAACTTCTGCCCAATGGGTCACTCCCGGTGAAGGGATTTCGGCCCTTATCTCGTCGAATGAGGTGCAGGATATTCCAACTGAATATCACTGTGCAAAACAAAAGAAAACATCTTTGTAATAACACTTTTTAAAACTGTTCCAACAACATCCAAACAGGTTTGTTTTCCTTCGCATTGATCAGAATCAACGCAGTCCCATCAATTAATCACACCAGAAAAGAACGAAAAATAAAATGTACGTATATGCCATCCGCATTCACCACTGGGTCCCGTATAACCCATTAGGTTACTTAACTAACGACAGAGCGAGGACTGGACTAGCGCGGGTGCAAAACATATACAACATCTAATAGTATATATACCAATATACAATAATCGCTCCTGGCGTGATAATATGCAACATTATAGAAAAGTAATAAGCATCACAGAACAATACAGATAATCTGGGATCCCTGGGTTTCACAGAGCCGCTACTGAAACCCGACGTTCCCCTGGTCGTGTGGATAGCCTGTGCATTGAAACCTAGACCCCTACGGGTGCGGCAAGTTACCCGCCAAAACCTGAAGCGAGGCAGCCCCCTATAGCAAAGTGAATGGTCCACCCTGCACTTCACGGAATCCGGTAACTTGAGCACCCCTCCTTGGGTCAACCTGTACCCCCTACGAGTGCGGCGAATAGTCTGCCAATTCTAGAGTGAGTCCCCTCTGCCTCTCAAAGCCATGAGATGCGGACCCATTGCCCCCCAGAACCCGGCTATCCGTGCACTCCGTCATGGGGTAAAATCTAGTACATAAATGAAAAATATGTACAACGGGTACATCGACCTCAACCCGGTCGTGCCCCAAAAGAATATTATACAAACTGGCAGTGACGACAGTCCACATGTTGGACGCTCTCCCCGCAATATCAAATGTATAAATAAATCCAAACTGCACTACCACTGCATACTGCTATCCACCACGACAAATCCGCAACATCACAGCACAACACAGAACATCAACGCGAATGTCACGTTAGCAAACCCGTCTAAAAGGACTATAGCAATCAGACGTCGTTTACCGCTCGAATGACATTCACGGTCGGAGATATAATGTAAGTACTGTAAACTAACACGTTTAAATTTCGATCGACTAAATTTCCCGAAGTGGGCCCTACGTACATCTGCTGCACAGTAACAAAATCTGGGCCCAAATGAAATACACCAAAAACCACAATTTACCAAGTCAAGCACACTGAAGCAATTTGGACCACTATTCCTATATACTAGCCGCGGATGCGCGGTCAAACCCTAGTTTTGACCGCGGATCCGCGGTGGTATAGTAAGATCACGTGACCGGATTTTTACAGTGTGCTTAAAAAACCCTGCTCAATTTTCTGGGATCATCAAAATAATTTTTAAACCAGATTTAAAATCGACAAAATCATTGAACAGAAAAATTGTAGTTTTTGAAATTCGGTCCGATCGATGTTTTAAACGTGTTAGCACAAGTTAGTAAAGCTTAATGGCGAGCCTCTGATACCACTGTAAGTCTACGTAAGCGCCCCGACCGTCTAACAGACTCCAAATGCGGAACAAAAACTTTTACAACTGGCGCTATCGCGTACTATAACCCGGATCTGCCATTAAAGCTAAACCAACAAACTACAAAGTGGGTAGAAGAGTTATACCGAACGATCCGAGTCCTTCGGTCTTCAACCATCATCCCACGCTTTGTTGCGGCTGCTCCGATCTCCTGAATCTCCATTCTTCTCATCCAGGTGGCACCACGTCGACGGATCTTTAAATGGGCTCCCGCCTCTGAACCGAGGCAACTTGATCGTCAAGTTTGCTAGAAGAGATGACCAAGATGATGTAGAGAAAGAGTAGAACACTTTGTCTCGTTACGTCCAAAGCCATGGACGAACGGTTAATGAAGTTGCCTTTTGAATCGGGTGAAATGAGAATTGTAGCTATCTAATTTCATGAATCCCAAACTATCATAATCTCTTTTATCAAGTGAGAGAGTGTGAATAAAGAGGAGGGGAAGGGCCGGCCATATATAGAGTGGGGGGAGGTGAGTGTAGGAGAAGGGGGGTGACCACAACAATTAATGAAGAGAATGAATCGCCTAAACACCTAGTATAAACTCATTTAAAGAAACAATGATTCATAACACATAGTCATCAACTCATAAATGCTCCATTAATGCACTAAGCCACCTCACCATCCTAGTCACCATCCTAGTCACCATCTAGAAGCTTCCATACTCATCTGAAGAAAAGATAAATCCGCATTTAACCGAATGTTAAATACGGCTGATAGAAAACTGGAAACTGGCAACTTCCAAAAGTGATCCCGAAACGAATTTCAGGATAACCCCGTAACTGTATAAATATACCCGCATTTGTATTACGACTGAATACAAATGCAACTGAGATAAAGATATTATATCTACTAAGTATAATACATGGATCCGGCTTAAACCAAAGCCCACCAGTATTATCTGCCCGAAATATGACACGTGCGTAAACGCACGTGCATTTTCCGAACCCTGCCATAAAACCATACGGCCTCTACAACGTTTCGCCCGAACTTGGGAAACTATCTGTAGGGGACTCTAACGACTCATCAGTACGCTGGCAGTGGGTTTAACCACAAGCCGTCAGCGGCACTAGTTGTGCGTAACGGCTGCCCATGTACTGACCTCAAAGGAGGCCGATGAGAGAACTCATCCGGAAACCCAACTGAGCCAAACAGTGACAATGTATATACAGTCCGGTCCGTTCGTCTATGAGTATCGCATATCCGGCCCAGGGGGCTAGTAACGTCAGACCCCCAATAGCGGTATAAGTCGTGTCGGAGACAAGCCCTGAACACCCTGAGAAACTACCGGAGTACCTACCAGTAATTCTCACTTACCTTGGCCAAGGACTTGGTGTAATGGCTTTCCTAGACACAGCGCGATCTCCACCCCCAATACCGGGAGAGACGAATCCCCTGCCGATCCGCTCGCATGCCTCCATGTGGCTCGGGACTGTACCCAAAAACTACCTGTTTGCACGACTCCTTTGAGCCGTGGTAGGGTAGAAATCAAAGCACAGTGGGAACTCACACGAGACAAATGACGGCCTCAGGTCGATGAACTAACCTGTACACATGTCACCAGGGAACTGCTATCTGACGATATGTATAATACCAACTCGCAAGTTCCCGGCGAGTCCTGTCCGGTGTACTCATAACCCAATGAGCACCTATATACATCTTAGGTGATCCAACTGACACCAGTGGCTTGTGAGACCGGCCACCGCCTCTCGTCGGGGTCTCGACTGTATACACTAGTCTACTCCGGAGTATCGATGCCCTGTCTCGGTACTCCCACAACTAGGGACCACTATTAAGGATGTGCTTATGGACTACCCAACTCTCACGTATATGATCGCCCTCATACTGTTGGTAGTCAAGCAAGATCCTAAGGGCTCTATCAACGTGTAACATGTAATCAGTCACCTGAATATGTATACGACTGATAAAGGCAAACCAGATAGCATACTATCATCTCGAGTAAGACTGTCCTACCGGCATACGTCTTTCTCAATCATTGCAATCACGTGCCTGCGATCCAATAATTGACTTTGAGGGCACTATATCCAACAAATAGAACTAGAAGAAATTCCAGAACCATAAACTACTGAAAGTATGGTAGAACCAGAGGTTTCAAAAGAACCGGACATCCCTACGAAAATCCGCAGGGCTAGTAGGCTGTCTCATCCGCCCGAGAGATACTACGGTTTTCTCATAGACGGGGATAGAGAGGATTGCATCATTGACAATGATGAGCCAACTTGCTTCCAGAAGCCATTAGAGGGACGACTGAGGAAAATGGCTGGATACAATGCGGACCGAGATGGAGTCCATGTACACCAACAAAGTATGCACTTTGAACATTTCTCCAGAAAGGGTAAAACCCGTAGGCTGCAAATGGATCTTCAGAATGAAGATTGGTGTAGATGGCTATGTTGAAACCTATAAGGCTAGACTTGTTGCAAAAGGTTTTCGTCAAAGACCTAGTTTGGACTATGATGAAACCTTTTCTCCAGTGGCTATGCTCAAATCCATTCAGATCCCTCTTTCCATTGCTGCCTTCCAAGATTATGAGATCCGACAGATGGACGTAAAGAAGGCTTTTCTAAATGGACATTTGGAAGAGTGCATCTATATGGATCATCCAGAGGGTTTCAATCAGAGTGGGAGTAGCGAGAAAGTGTGCAAATTGCTTAAATCCATTTATGGACTAAAGCATGTATCGCGGAGTTGGAACATCTGATTTAATGAGACGGTCAAAGAATTCGACTTTTTCAGAAATCCAGATGAACCATGCATTTATAGTAAGATTGTAGCGAGAACTATGGGATTCCTCGTCTGCGTGGATAACATTATCTTGATAGGAAATGACATTCCTATACTACAATCAGTCAAAGGATTCTTATCACAGAGGTTCTCCATGATTGACCTGGGTGATGCCAACTACATTCTGGGGATCCAGATCTATCGTGATAGATCAAAAAGGATGGTGGTACTTTCACAGTCAAGGTACATCAACACCATACTAAAAATATTTAGTATGGACGATTCAAAGCTCGGTAGTCTACCGGCTTGTCACGGAATCACCTTCTCTAAAGATATGTCTCCAAAAGACTGATTTGGAAAGGGCTCGCATGTCGATTATACCCTACGCTTTTGCGGTAGGCTCTGTAATGTATGTGATGTTGTATACCAGACCAGATGTTGCTTACGCACTCAGTGTGGTAAGCCGGTATCAGTCAAATCCAGGGAAGAAGCACTAGGAAGCAGTAAATAACATTATCAAGTACCTGAGAAGGACTAAGGAGATGTTCTTGGTGATGGCGGAAAAGGTGTAGGGTTCCTAGGCACTCTCGAGAGGTCTCACAAGGCATCAACCATACCAATTTCAAAAAATACGGTGCCGAGAAACCCTAATACGGATCGTTGGCTAGATATCTAGGCGAAAAACAAACTAGTTAACAGCTTAACTAAAGTTTAAACGGAAATACAACCTTTGTAGATCCGGTGCTCCACCTCCATAGCTCCGCAACGAAGTCCCCTCGCTGTCCAAATGAATTCCCGGGCTCTAGCGTCGGCTTCGTCGGAGAAAAGACGAGCTAGGTCGTCGATGTCCATGCCGAAGATGATCTACGTCGAGGCATCGCTAGATCAAGCTCCAACTTCACCAAGTCAAGAAAACTTATGAAGGAAACACACTCTACTACTTGGCAAGAGGTAGAGGATGAAGAAATAGGAAGTGGGTAGACTTTAGAATTGGATTTCTCACTCTTTTTCATCACTTGCCATTGATGGAGGCAAGCTTTCTTCACTTGAAGAAATGAAGAAGAAGAAGAAGAATGTTATGATAAGAATAATAAAATGAAAAGTAAAAAGAATACTTATCATAATGTAACCATGGTATAGTGTAGAGAATTGATTAGGGTTAAGTGGAATGGTTAGGGTTAAGCATGAGACAAAATGGTTACAAAGTCAAAGTGTTCATGAAACTTCATGAATAAAACAAAACAAGCCACCATTTTCTCATTTGCTTTTCTTTTTCCCAAAGAATAAATAAATGAATAAGGAAATAGTAAACCCTAACCATTTCATTAACCAAGGTTTAATTCATTACACTTAACCAAAAGGCATGTATCATCAAACATGATACAAGCAAGTGCACAAAATCATATCGCATATGCAATGCGCACAACCGAGTGAGAAAATCCATCTTAAGTGAACCAATACTAGTTAATGCAAAGTAATATATCAAATATATAATTATGCATTAAATCATTAAATCAACACTTGATTTAACGATCCGGTCATATCGCATATAACCGGCTAGTATCCAATGTATCGGCTTATCGAATCAACCCTCGATTCGATAACTAGGTTATATCGCATATAACCATTCGATACATTCATCACGAGAATGGAATACGGTATCACATACACGCATTATTCTCGGTCCCGCACATATCTCATATGCGCTCCTATTTCGTTTCGCTTGAGCCAGGAAACCTCTGTGTAGGACTCTAAAGACTCGTCAATACGCCGGCAGCGGATGATGATCATATCAAACATCCACAAGCCGCAAGCGGTCTGCTAAACGTAACGGCCACCCGGGTATTGAGCGATCAGAAGATCGACGAGCAAGCCCGCTCACACTCCAGTGAATCCATCCAGTAACACTACCGTACAGTCCGGTCTGATCGTCTGATATGTCGCATATCTCGCCTAGGGGTGGTAAACGTCAGACCCCAATAGCTCGATAAGTCGTGTCGATATGAGGTCTATAACACTTCAAGAAACTACTGGTAACACTTACCAGTAAATCTCAGCAACCTTGGCCAGGGATTTCCTGTTATAGCCAATCGAACACAGCGCAACATCAACCCCCTATACCGGGAGAGACGAATCCCCTCCTATCGCTCATTGCCTCCATATGACTCGGGACTGTACCCAAAAACCACCGTTTTGCACGCCCTCTTGGACGTGGTAAGATGGAAATCAAAGCACAGTGGGAACCACACAAGACTCTATGACGATCTCGGGTCAACAGACTACTCTGTACCAGTGTCACCAGAGAACTGCCATCTGACGTGAGGTATAATACCATCTGGGAGTTCTCAGCGAGTCCGTCCAGTGTACCCAGTCTCCACTGAGCACTCGTATATCATCTCTGATGTCAAACACCAATGGATATGGGATCATCCATCGCCCATCTGTATGGGTCGAGAGGGTATACGCTAGTCTACTCTGGATATCGATGCCCCGTCTCGATACACCCACGACTAGGGACTTTGAAGGATGTACTTATAGACTATCTGTTCCCACTAGTATGATCTTCATTATAGTCCAGATAGTCAAGTACACATCCTAGGGGCATTACCAACATGTAACAGAGAGACAATCAGTATACACGTTAAGGTAAAGGGTAACCAGATAGCATACTATCATGTCGAGCAAGAAAGTCCTCCCTATATATGTCCCAGCATCCACTACAATATACATCCTATGTACAGTAATGGCCTCTAGGGCATACATATAACTAACAATCTCCCACTTGCACTAGGGCCATCTGTAGCAGTGGTTGTAGTATCTCATACTCAACTATCCCATAAAAGTCTCTCTCTGGGAACAGGCCTTTGTGAGTGGATCCGCTGTGTTGTCCTCTGAGTCTACTCTCCTTGCCTCGATCTCCCTGGAGATCAACCATCTCCATGATCAAGTGATACTGCCTTAGAATATGTCTGGATCACTGATGGGACGGGTGTTCCTCAGCATAAGCCACAACTCCATTGTCACACAATGGGAGGAACTAAGTTCATCTCATGAACAAATGTACATCCAGACTGCCTCTTTGGTAGCATCTTAAGTAGCGATGTATCCAGCCTTTATCGTCTAGTATGCCACGGTATCTAGCTTGGAACTTTTCCAACATACCGTCCCTTTACTGAGGGTATAGATAATGCCTGTGACTGACATTCAGTCGTCTTTATCACCCTGGAACACTTCCAGTGATTTTCCCCAGGATCAACTGATACCATCTCACTACAACTAGTGAGTATCCTAACATCTATTTAGATCTATCTCATAGATCCAAAACCCAGGATTTAGGAGGTATCACTTTGATCCTATAGAGAATCATTGTGATAAACGGAGATTGGCCGAGCGGAGCATAGGAAACTCCTTCCCTATCAAGAGTATGTCATCCACGTACTCTACGAGGATCATCACCATACTCCCTACTACCTTTTTGTATATACAAGGTTCATCTACCATTTTGATGATGTCAAACTGTTTGACTAATTTATCAAAACAGATGTTCCAACTCCGCGATGCCTGCTTTATCTTATAAAGCATCTTGTATACGTTTCCGCTGCTCCCACTGTTTACGAAGCCCTCTGGCTGTGTACTTATAGACGTTTTCTTCTAAAACAACATTTAGAAAAGCTGTCATGACACCCAACCACCAGATATCGTAGTCATGGTCTGTAGCCGTGGCAAGTAGGATCTGGATGGACTTAATCATAGATACTTGAAAAGGTTTCATCATTATCCACAGCTGGTCAATGATGCAAACTTTTAACAAGTCTAGCTTTGAAAGTCTCAACTTTTCGATGTACACCAAGTAATCTTCTCAAGATATACTTGCTCCTGATGGGGATTTAACCCTTCAGATATAGCAACCAAAGTCCATACTTTGTTGGTGTATAAGGATTCCATCTCAGTTCACTAAGCATCCAGCCATTCTTACAGAGTCCCACTCCTGATGGCCAGCTCGAAACTAGTTGGGTCATCATCTCATGATGCAATCCTCGCTCCCACTGTCATAGAGAAACCAAAGTATCTCTTAGGTGGGTGAGGAACCCTACTAGATCGGCGGAGAGGCTGAGATTCGTTGGTAACTATTGAATCCTTCAGTTCTACCAAATCATCAGCTGCAGTTTGTATAGTTGGAACCTTTCCAGTTCTACATAACTTACATTGCCTCGAGCTTGTCCGGATTTTGCTTTCAGACATAGGCCGGACAACCCCAAATCTTAACAAACTTAAGAGATGGGCTCTTCCCTTATCATATCAAATATGAAGTGGTAGGCAACTGATTTGATTTTAACCCTATTCAATAGGTATGCAGCTTCTCAAGTTCATAGCTCCCAAAAGAAAATAGGTAACTCAGTAGTACTCATCATAGAGCACACCTTATCATATAGGGTGTGATTGCTCCGCCCCGATATACCATCGTGCTATGGTGTATTCGGAGGAGTAATGCTGAGAGAGAATCTCATTCTCGTTTAGAAAATTCCAGAAATTTCGTGCTCAAGTATTCTCCTCCTTGATCACATCAAAGGACATAATACTTATACCCGTATTTTGGTTCTCTACTTCTAACTTATATTCTGTGAATATCTCATAAGGTTCGGACTTGTGTTTCAACAGGAACATAGGTCTGAAACTCGAAAGAGATCATCAGAGAATGTAATGAAGTACAAAGAACTGATCTTGGCATGTGAAGACAGGGGAGCTTACATACATCAACATGTATCATATCCCAAGAGTTCCCTAACTCTTTCTCTGTTTCCAATAAACAGGGCTATGGTCATTTTATCTTTGTGACATGACTGGCAAGTTTCATAAGATGTAAATTCAAACTGATTTAAATATGCATCTATATGTAACTTCAGCTAGTCGGGTCGCATTGATATGACCTAGTCTACAATACCTCAAGAAGGAATCGTTCAATTCTGAACTCTTCCTCTTGTGTGTGTTTTGTATACTAAGAACTGTAGTTTGATTTAGAACATTAACGCTTTTAGATAACGTGCCTGAACCGATCAACTTTTGATATAGGAAATGTTCAAAACATTATCCAACAATACAAAATTATATCATTTCTTTACTAATAAAGAGAGTGATATGATTTTATATATCAGGTTCAGTATCTAACAACATTCGTTCAGAATCAATGTATTGGTAATACAGGGTGACAGTGACCAACAGACTTGGCTGCAACACTTGCCCCGTTTTCTGCCTCATGAAACTTATCACCCGTTCTCAGTTCTCTACCTTTCTGTAGCCCTATGTAACAGATTACATATCTGGGATCCTGATCTGGTATCACATACCCAGGATGTAGAGGATACAGAGAAACAGTTCTTTGTAATGAACACACCCGAAGATGATGCATCATCATGCACTCTCTTCGTTTGGGCGGCACGGGAAATCTGGTATTCCCCAAATTCCTGCTCTGTCTTATAACAATTATAAGTTGGAGCGGGACCAACGTTCCCCAGCTCAGTATAACAAGCGGGTTTCGGTCAATATTCCGTATTATTATCTTGATTAAGGCGTGATATGGTCGCTACCTGGAGAGAGAGAGAAGAAAACACTCAGCGTGCGCTCTTGCAAGATCAGATTGGTTATTATTTTATCTAATCAGGATGGCTCCCACTGCTTTTTATCAAATCTTCCTTCAAACCCTAAAAGGAAAGACTAGCCGGGATTAATTACACACTACAAGTTCGCCAATCTTTCAGCCAGGCCAGTGTCGGTACTTTGAGGGAGGTCCCCCGTGCTTTCGCACGAACCTAATTAATGTAAACCTCGTTTTCCCAGAGGCGTAACCTCGTTGACACCTTTCTAGACACCTGCTTGATCGGCTAATTGTAATGTGTAAAACTCTCCCAGGAGTAACTCTTACTCGCAGCGGGTATCGGGATCCAACTATCTCATAGAAGGTATGCAATCTCATTGCAAATTTTAACACTTGAAATTCCCGATAATATTTTGCCCCTAACGTGCTATGACCTTGATGAAAGCAAACAAACCATAGCCCGCTAGTCAAGTTCAACCCGTACATTTCTTGATCGAATTAAACCCACCCGCACGACCCTTGACGAAAGCCAACAAAGCCGCACGACTACCCTAATCCAATCGCATCGTATGCAGCAGATAAGCAGCATATAGCTACCGCACACTGCACCTTGACGAAAGCCAACAAATGCAGCACGAATACTATATACAACTTATCTGAAATGACGGAGGGCTACGACAGGTTTTTCTGAAAACCTATTGCGTAATGAACTTGATATCGTTGTAGAATCAAATGATTTTAAAATGGAGAGTTTTTTAGGCTTTTTCTAGTTTTGCTAAAGGAGTCACTCCCGGTGAAGGGATCGTCGGTCCTTTCCTCGTCGAATGAGGTGCATGATATATCATATATATCACTGTGCAAAGCAAAAACTCTTAAAAGCAATCAAAAGACAAACCGAGTGTGTAGCATCTGCCAGTTATTGCTAAAGGAGTCACTCCCGGTGAAGGGATCTCGGTCCTTTCCTTATCGAATAAGGTGCAGGATATATCATATATACCGCTGTGCAAAGCAAGAACTGTTGCTACCTGTTTTATTTTTGAAATTCGATTCTACAACATCTTTAGGTTTCTTTTTCTTTCATTAATCACATTAATGAAGTCCCATCATTTAAGTACCTAAACATCACAGATAAATACGACGTACACTTATGCCATCCGCATTCGCCTCGATGTCCCCTCGTGCACCGTTAGGTTAGGTAACTAACGGCAGAGCGGGGCAGGGCTAGCGCGGGTGTAAAACATAAGTAACGTCTATATAATATATCATATATACTATATACTGTATCTATCACAGAACATCACATGATCACATCACAGATATCGCAGCAGAAGAATCATATGAAATATTGGATATACTAGGACGTCCGTGTTTTCAATACGAGCCAGTATAAAACACGGATTCCACGGTCGTGATGAATAGCCAAACCCACACCCCTAGACCCTTATGAGAGCGGCAAGCAACCCTACCAATTCTAGAGTTAGGAGACCCGGACTCGACTCCTCGAGTTGGTCACCCACTGGACTCCAGAACCCGGTTACTTGTGCTCCCCTCCTTGGGTCTATCCTAGTGCGGAAAAGTAAATAATATACAAACGGTGACATCTTCCGCAACCTGGAAGTGCCCCAATAAAAGAATATTACATACAAGTTTTTACATGAATGAAAATGAAAAACACTCATCTCACATAAAAAACCCCGGCTATTCAAACACGATGATCCAATATAACATATCCAGCAACACATAACATCACATGTCATCAACGTAAGTAAATATGCGCATCCCAATTGTCGTTGACATATAGCAACGAAACCGGCGATATCACATATTACACTTACGGTCACAGAAAAGAAAGTGTAAAACTACAACAGTTGGAATCCGCAACCTGCATAGACATCGCATGCCTAATCAAATGAATACCTTAGACATCACATGCCTAACAATTATAAACCCCGCATTTTAGTCTCAAAATCGAAAACACTTTTCAATACCAAGTCGGGCAATTCAACAAGATTCCCGACATCCTGATCGAATGCTCGTCGCAAACTTCAGTAGGCGGCCGCACCCCCGACGTCGTCGACGAAGTGCACCAAGACGGAACACCGCTACCGAGAGCACCCGAACGGATGCTTTCGGCGACGGGGTTCTCCTACAGTCACTTGGTCGGGGCTATGGAGTGAGGCTGTCTATTAAGTTTACCCGGCTAGTATCCGCGTACGCTACGTGATTGCGAAAGACTTTTGATCACATCAAAATTCCGTGGCAACCGATCAAGTGAGACTAAATTGCTAGATTTACAACATTCATTCAGTTATCTCATAACTTATTGAGAATTCCAATTATTGTACCACATTCCGAATAAAACAGAAAATGTTAAACTTTCCGATCGAACAATCGAACACCCAAGTTTTCCCGATACAGCTCATCACATGAAACAGGTTTTAAAACATTCAGTTCATGCCTCAGTACCAACGATCCAGCCGTAGAAGGGTCAAGCCAACGCCTCACATGTGGCACGCCGAACTGCCCCAAACCCGAAGGTTCAAAGGGCAGTTCAAGACGGTCACATAATCGAGTTAAGGTTTGTTGTCTTCTAGAGGGACCATCGCGTTACTTGCATTACTTAGAACGTCTTTAAACCTCGGAAAAATCCAACACTTGGAAATTTTCCGTCAGGGGAAACATTGGGTATTTATATCCGGTCGAACTTTTTAACATATTCAAAAATATCCGGAAAGCCACACAGACAAAATCTGATAATCCGATCGAAACTACGAACCCCCAATACACACCAGAAAATTCAACTCTTGAATAAATTTTAAAAATTCCGAGAAAACTCAGCATAATTTATCAGGAATTACTGTGCAAACAATGAGGGCTGACGTCACCAGATAGCCGCGGAACCGCAGCAGAAGCTAGGCTTCTGCCGCGGTTCCGCCGCAATAAATATTGTTCATCGAAAAAAATTTGCATCGTAATTCTTATTTTTTCTTGCTGAATTTTTTAGCAATTTTTAATTCTGGAAAAACCCAGATTTTAGAAAAAGTACAGAGAGCAATTTTTGGGGGTTGGGTTTCGGTTCGATCGGGTTTCAAATTCCGTCTAGACTTCGCCTAAGGCTCTTGCTAGGCTCTGATACCACTGTAGGGTTCCTAGGCACTCTCGAGAGGTCTCACAAGGCATCAACCATGCCAATTTCAAAAAATACAGTGCCGAGAAACCCTAATACGGATCGTTGGCTAGATATCTAGGCGAAAAACAAACTAGTTAACAGCTTAACTAAAGTTTAAACGGAAATACAACCTTTGTAGATCCGGTGCTCCACCTCCATAGCTCCGCAACGAAGTCCCCTCGCTGTCCAAATGAATTTCCGGGCTCTAGCGTCGGCTTCGTCAGAGAAAAGGCGAGCTAGGTCGTCGATGTCCATGCCGAAGATGATCTACGTCGAGGCATCGCTAGATCAAGCTCCAACTTCACCAAGTCAAGAAAACTTGTGAAGGAAACACACTCTACTACTTGGCAAGAGGTAGAGGATGAAGAAATAGGAAGTGGGTAGACTTTAGAATTGGATTTTCTCACTCTTTTTCATCACTTGCCATTGATGGAGGCAAGCTTTCTTCACTTGAAGAAATGAAGAAGAAGAATAATAATGTTATGATAAGAATAATAAAATGAAAAGTAAAAAGAATACTTATCATAATGTAACCATGGTATAGTGTAGAGAATTGATTAGGGTTAAGTGGAATGGTTAGGGTTAAGCATGAGACAAAATGGTTACAAAGTCAAAGTGTTCATGAAACTTCATGAACAAAACAAAACAAGCCACCATTTTCTCATTTGCTTTTCTTTTTCCAAAAAAATAAATAAATGAATAAAATGAATAAGGAAATAGTAAACCCTAACCATTTCATTAACCAAGGTTTAATTCTTTACACTTAACCAAAAGGCATGTATCATCAAACATGATACAAGCAAGTGCACAAAATCATATCGCATATGCAATGCGCACAACCGAGTGAGAAAATCCATCTTAAGTGAACCAATACTAGTTAATGCAAAGTAATATATCAAATATATAATTATGCATTAAATCATTAAATCAACACTTGATTTAACGATCCGGTCATATCGCATATAACCGGCTAGTATCCAATGTATCGGCTTATCGAATCAACCCTCGATTCGATAACTAGGTTATATCGCATATAACCATTCGATACATTCATCGCGAGAATGGAATACGGTATCACATACACGCATTATTCTCGGTCCCGCACATATCTCATATGCGCTCCTATTTCGTTTCGCTTGAGCCAGGAAACCTCTGTGTAGGACTCTAAAGACTCGTCAATACGCCGGCAGCGGATGATGATCATATCAAACATCCACAAGCCGCAAGCGGTCTGCTAAACGTAATGGCCACCCGGGTATTGAGCGATCAGAAGATCGACGAGCAAGCCCGCTCACACTCCAGTGAATCCATCCAGTAACACTACCGTACAGTCCGGTCTGATCGTCTGATATGTCGCATATCTCGCCGAGGGGTGGTAAACGTCAGACCCCAATAGCTCGATAAGTCGTGTCGATATGAGGTCTATAACACTTCGAGAAACTACTGGTAACACTTACCAGTAAATCTCAGCAGCCCTGGCCAGGGATTTCCTGTTATAGCCAATCGAACACAGCGCAACATCAACCCCCTATACCGGGAGAGACGAATCCCCTCCTATCGCTCATTGCCTCCATGTGACTCGGGACTGTACCTAAAAACCACCGTTTTGCATGCCCTCTTGGACGTGGTAAGATGGAAATCAAAGCACAGTGGGAACCACACAAGACTCTATGACGATCTCGGATCAACAGACTACTCTGTACCAGTGTCACCAGAGAACTGCCATCTGACGTGAGGTATAATACCATCTGGGAGTTCTCGGCGAGTCCGTCCAGTGTACCCAGTCTCCACTGAGCACTCGTATATCATCTCTGATGTCAAACACCAATGGATATGGGATCATCCATCGCCCATCTGTATGGGTCGAGAGGGTATACGCTAGTCTACTCTGGTATATCGATGCCCCGTCTCGATACACCCACGACTAGGGACTTTGAAGGATGTACTTATAGACTATCTGTCCCCACTAGTATGATCTTCATCATAGTCCAGGTAGTCAAGTACACATCCTAGGGGCTTTACCAACATGTAACAGAGAGACAATCAGTATACACGTTAAGGTAAAGGGTAACCAGATAGCATACTATCATGTCGAGCAAGAAAGTCTTCCCTATATATGTCCCAGCATCCACTACAATATACATCCTATGTACAGTAATGGCCTCTAGGGCATACATATAACTAACAAAAGGACCTCCAGATCGAGGCCTTTGCTCACTCCAGCTTCCAGAGTGATAAGAATGACTCCAAGTCCATGTTAGGTTCTGTCTTTACCCTCAATAGAGGGGCGGTCTGTTGGAAGAGCTCTAAGCAGGACACCGTTGCAGACTCGACGATGGAAATGAGTGTTTCGCTGCACGAGACGCCGCAAAAGAGGCAGTCTGAATGAAGAATTTCTTAACTGAACTTTCCATTGTTGATCCAATACTTTAGTATTGTGACAACAAACGGCGCTATAGCTTTAGGGAAGGAACTAAGGTCCTATCAGAGATCCAGACATATCTTGAGGCAGTACCACCTGATCAGGCAGATCGTTGATCCCCAGGAGATCGAGGTAAGGTGAGTAGATACGGAGAACAACACTGTAGATCCACTCACAGAGGCCATCCCTCAGACAGTGTTCGACAGGCTATTCGAGATCTTAGGTCTGCGATATGCCAGTATATGGCCTTAGTGCAAGTGCGAGATTGTTAGTGATATATGCCCTAGAGGCCATTATTGTATCATACTGGATTGTATATTACTTAATGGAAGCTTGGGATATACACGGATATAGTAAAAGTCTTTCTCGAAATGGAAGTATGCTACCTGGTTTGTATCTACCTCAATATGTGCATGTTTTTTCTTAGCATATCGCTTATACATATTGGTAGAGCCCTTAGGATCTTTTGCTTAATTACCAGCGTTGTGATGGCAGTCACACTAGTGGGAGCTGGGTAATCTATAAGAACATCCTAAATAGGTCCCTAGTCATAGGATTATCGAGACGGGGCATCGATACTCCATAGTAGACTAGTGTATACGCTTCTCATCCCAGCAGGGGAGATGGTCTGTCCCACAGCCATTAGTAAGTCATGCTGGAGATAGCATGCAGGTGCTCATTAGGTTATGAGTACACTGGACAAGACTCGTCGGGAACTGTTGGTGGGTATTATACCTATCGTCGGGTAGCAGTTCCCAGGTGACATGAGTACAGCTTAGTCCGTCGATTTGACACTGCTACTTCACCTCGAGTGTGTACCCACTGTACTTTGATTACCACCTTACCATGGCTCAAAGGAGTCGTGCAAACAGGCAGTAGTTGGGTGCAGTCTCGAAGCACTTGGAGCAGTGGCGGTTAGATAAGATTCGTCTCTCCCAGTATTTGGGGGTTGATATCGCGCTGTGTTCGGAAGGCCATTACACAAAGTCCTTGGCCAAGGAAAGCGAGATTTACTGGTAGGTATTCCAGTAGTTTCTCAGGGTATTTTGGGCTACACTCCGACACGACTTATTGCGCTATTAAGGGTCTGACGATTACCGCCCCCTAGGCCCGATATGCGATACTCTTAGACTAACAGACCGGACTGTACGTAGATTGTCACAGATAGGCTCGGTAAGAGTTCGGATGAGTTAGCTCATCGGCCTTCTTATCGACATATACCTGGATAGCCGTTACGTGCAGTTAGTACCTCTTGCGGCTTGTGGTTAAACCCACTGCCAGCGAGTGTCGAGTCTTTAGAGTCCCACACAGAGGGTTTCCCTGAACCGGGTAAAAGATGTAGAGGTCGTATGGTTTTACGACAGGGCTTCGATCACTTACGTGTACTTGTGCACGTATGATGTGTTGGAGATAGTGCCCTCAGAGTCAATTATTGGATCGCAGGTACGTGATTGCAATGATTGCGGAGGACCTATACCGGTAGGACAGTCTTACTCGAGATGATAGTATGCTATCTGGTTTGCCTTTATCAGTCATGTATATGTTCAGGTGACTGATTACATGTCACACTTTGATAGAGCCCTTAGGATCTTGCTTTACTACCAACAGTATGATGGCGATCATATACGTGAGAGTTGGGTAGTTTATAAGCATATCCTTAATTGTGGTCCCTAGTCGTAGGAGTTTCGAGACAGGGCATCGATACTCCGGAGTGGACTAGTGTATACAGTCGAGACCCCGACGAGGGGCGGTGGCCGGTCTCATAAGCCACTGGTGTCAGTTGGATCACCTAGGATGTATACAGGTGCTCATTGGGTTATGAGTACACCGGACTGGACTCGCCGGGAACCTGCTAGTTGGTACAATACCTATCATCAGATAACAGTTCCCTGGTGACATGTGTATAGGTTAGTTCATCGACCTGAGGCCATCATTTGTCTCATGTGAGTTCCCACTGTGCTTTGATTTCTACCCTACCACGACTCAAAGGAGTCGTGCAAACAGGTATTTTTTGGGTACAGTCCCGAGCCACATGGAGGTAAGTGAGCGGATCGGCAGGGGATTCGTCTCTCCTGGTAATGGGGGTGAGATCGTGCTGTGTCTAGGAGAGCCATTACACAAAGCCCACGGCCGTGGCAGGAGATTTACTAGTAGGTACTCCAGTAGTATCTCAGGGTGTTATTGGGCTTCACTCCGACACGACTTATACTGCTATTGGGAGTCTGACGTTACCATCCCCTTAGGCAGATATGCGATACTCATAGACGAACGGACCAGACTGTATATACATTGTCACTGTTAGGCTCAGTAGGGTTTCCGGATGAGTTCGCTCATCGGCCTCCCTTGAGGTCAGTCCATGGGCAGCCGTTACGCATAGCTAGTGCCGCTGATGGTTTGTGGTTAAACCCACTGCCAGGGTACTGACGAGTCATTAGAGTCACCCACAGACAGTTTCCCAAGTTCGGGCGAAACGTTGTAGAGGCCGTATGGTTTTATGGCAGGGTTCGGAAAATGCACGTGCGTTTACGCACGTGTCCTTTTTCGGGCAGATAATACTGGTGGGCTTTAGTTAAAGCCGGATCCGAGTATTATATTGAGTAGATATAATATATTTGTCTCAGTTGCATTTGTATTCGGTCGTAATACAAATGCGGGTATATTTATACAGTTACGGGGTTATCCTGAAATTCGTTTCGGGATCACTTTTTGGAAGTTGCCAGTTTCCTGTTTTCTATCAGCCGTCTTTTAACATTCGGTTAAAGACGGATTTATCTTTTCTTTGGAAGAGTGTGGATGCTTCTAGAAGGTTCTAGAAGCGATGAGGTGTTTTGTGACTCATGGTGCATTTATTGTGTTCACACTAGATATTTATTTGTGTTCACACTAGATATTTATTTGTGTTCACACTAGATATTTATCCTTGTGGTTACCTCCCCTCTCCTACATTCACCCCCCCACCTCTATATGATGGCCGGCCCCTTCCCCCTCTCTCTCACTCTCACTTGATGGTATGTGAAAAGATTATGATAGTTTTGGGGTGTATGGAAATTTCATTGCTCATTTCATTCCATCACCCGACTTAATTGGCAACTTCATTAACCGTTCGTCTATAGCTTTGGACGTAACGAGACAAACTCTTCTACTCATTCTCTACATCAATCTTGGTCGTCTCTTTTAGCAAACTTGACGACCGAGTTGCCTCGAGTCAGAGGCGGGAGCCCGTTTAAAGAATCGTTGACGTGGTGCCACCTGGACGAGGAGATCGGAAATCGACGAGATCGGAGCAGCCGCAACGGAGCGTGGGATGATGGTTAAAGAACGAAGGACTTGGATCATTCGGTATAACCTTTCTACTCTCTTTACAGTTTGTTAGTTTAGCAATAATGGCAGATCCGAGTTTTAGTATACGATAGCGCCAGTTAAAAAGTTTTTGTTCCGCATTTGGCGTCTGTAGACGGCCGGGGCGCTACCGTAGACTTACAGTGGTATCAAAGCCTCACCATTTTGCTTTACTAACTTGTGCTAACGCGTTTAAAATATTGATCGGACCGAATATCAAAAACTACAATTTTCAAGTTCACAGTTTCTGTTGATTTTTAAAGGGTTCCAAAAATTATTTTACATATCACAGAATTCTGTGCAGGGTTTTATAAGAACACCGTACAAATTTGGGCACGTGATTCGACAAGACAGCCGCGGAATCGCGGTCAAACCTATGGTTTGACCGCGCATCCGTGGCCATTCTGTGAGATCATGGCCCCAAATTTGTACAGTAGCTTCTATGTTGGAATTTGAGGTTTTTGGTATATATCTTTTGGGCCCAGATTTTGTTACTGTTCAATAGATGTTCGTGGGGCCCACTTCGTGATATTTAGTCGATCGAAATTTAAACATGTTAGTTTACAGTGCTTACATTATATCTCCGACCGGGAATGTCATTTGATCGGTAAACCGCGTCTGATTGCTATAGTTCTTTTAGACGGGTTTGCGAACGTGACATTCGCGTTGATGTTCAGTGTTGTGCCGTGATGTTGCGGATTTGTCGTGGTGGATAGCAGTGTGCAATGGTAGTGCAGTTTGGATTTATTTGTACATTTGATATTGCGGGGCGAGCGTCCAACATGTGGACTTCCGTCACTGCCTGTTGTATAATATTCTTTTGGGGCACGACCAGGTTGCGGTCGATGTACCTGTTGTACATATTTTTCATTTCTGTACTAGGTTTTACCCCGCGATGGAGTGCACGGATAGCCGGGTTCTGGAGGGCAACAGGTCCACATCTCATGTCTTTGAGAGGCAGAGGGGCCTCACTCTGGAATTGGCAGACTATTCGCCGCACTCGTAGGGGGTACAGGTTGACCCAAGGAGGGGTGCTCAAGCTACCGGATTCCGTGAAGTGCAGGGTGGTCCATTCACTTTGCTGTAGGGGGCTGCCTCGCTTCAGGTTTTGGCGGGTAACTTGCCGCACCCGTAAGGGTCTAGGTTTCATT
This sequence comes from Agapanthus africanus, assembly GCA_030015575.1. Classification (NCBI taxonomy): domain Eukaryota; kingdom Viridiplantae; phylum Streptophyta; class Magnoliopsida; order Asparagales; family Amaryllidaceae; genus Agapanthus; species Agapanthus africanus. The sequence goes on from CM057341.1 coordinate 598,464,370, forward strand.
GCACAGGCTATCCACACGATCTGGGGAACGTCGGGTTTCAGCAGCGGCTCTGTGAAACCCGGGGATCCCAGATTATCTGTATTGTTCTGTGATGCTTATTACTTTTCTGTAATGTTGCATATTATCATGCCTGGAGCGATTATTGTATAATTGTTTATATACTATTAGATGTTGTATATGTTTTACACCCGCGCTAGTCCAGTCCCCGCTCTGTCGTTAGTTAAGTAACCTAACGAGTGATGACGGAACCAAGTGACGAATGCGGATGGCATATACGTACATTTTATTTTCGTTCTTTTCTGGTGTGATTATTTGATGGGACTGCATTGATTTTGATCAATGCAAAGTAAAAGCAAACCTGTTTGCAGTTGTTGGAACAAATTTAAAAAGTGTTATTGCAAAGACGTTTCCTTTTGTTATGCATAGCGGTATTCAGTGGAATATCCTGCACCTCATTCGACGGGGCAAGGGCCGATATCCCTTCACCGGGACTGACCCCTTGGGCAGAAGTTTGCGTCAGAGTAATAACTTCACTATAGTCGATTACATGTTGCTTTGCATCGCGGTATTCAGTGGAATATCCTGCACCTCATTCCACGAGGAAAGAGCCGAAATCCCTTCACCGAGAGTGACCTCTTTAGCAAAAGGTTTTCGCCACTATATTTTTATAAAAAGCTATCAGGTTCCTTCAGCGATATCAAGTTCACTACGTTAAAGGTTTTTCGCCAAAAACCAGCCGTAGCCGTCCGTCACTTCTTTTGGGAATTCAGTAGTATTCAAGCTATGTATTTTGACCTAACGCCAAGGCATAGTGTTTGGTAGCTGCTGGATATTCATTTGTTGCATAGATAGATGAGTTGGTTTGGGACAGCCGTTCTTCCATTTTGACCTAACGCCAAGGGCATGTGCGGGTGGGTTCAAATTAACAAGATAGTGACGGGTAGAACTTGGCATGTGACTTATGACATTTTGACCTAACGCCAAGGTCATAAGAGCATGGGGCAAAAATCATATCGGGAGTTTCTAAAGAAACTGAAACTTGCCAAGTATACGCATACCTTCTGGAGTATGAGTAACGTGGATGCATTCCATCACGTTATCATGCGATGAGAGTTGGATCCCGATTCCCACTGATGAGTTGGTTTACTCTTCGGGTGATCCCGATTGATTCTTCTTTCAGGTTTGGAGGAGAATTTGACAGGACAGTGGGAGGTTTCCGGATTAGATAAAGTGATAACCATTCTGATCTAGGTTAGAGTGCACGCAGAGTGTTTCTTTTCTCTCTCTCTCTTTGGCAGCGACCTTTGACCGACCCTGGACTATGACTCAGTGACCAAGTTGACCGAACCTTCTTTAAATACTGGCTTTTGGATTGTCTGAGTTGCATAAGTCATTGCCACTCCTTCTTTTACCCTTTGAATTTCTCAGAACACCCGTATTACTACGGATATCCACTTCCATTGGATAGATCCATCGTATGGTTATATACGAACTCGAAGGGATTTCTTCGAGGGTGGATCAAGGTTCAGGAGAAATAGATTTGGTTTATTCAGTTATCTTTTATTATCACCTTCTCTCAGGTTGCGAGGGCTCCTTGGTTTAGGAGAGTACACCAATTACGCTTATTGGATAGTCTTCTTCCAAACCATAGGCAGGTGCCGAAAGGTAGGGAATGAAGAAAACCAATTAGCCTAAGTAGGGTGTGCAGAAGGTAATATGTAAAGACAAAATAAAGGGATTAGAAAGAGGGCAAAGTAAATTGCGACTGTTATCATTCACGACCAAAACCGCATACTTCATCGCCACTCCTATTTCACCTTTAAAAGAATAAGGTATTATTCAGTTGTCTTTTATCATCACCTTCTCTCAGTTGCGAGTACTCCTTGGTTTAGGAGGGCACACCTATTATGCTTACTGGATAGTCTTCTTCCAAACCATAGGCTGGTGCCGAACAGTAGGGAAGGAAGAAAACCATTTAGCCTAACGATGGTGTACAGAAGGTAATGACTAAAGACAAATAAAGGGATTTGGAGAGATGGCAAAGAAATATACGGTTAAAGTCATGAATTGGATTATGGAAGAGGTATTGCTATGAATACCAGGATACCCCTACGAAACATTTTTATGTTTCAGTGCATTGTTAAAGGAAAACTGTTTTCCCGATTAGATACTTACTCCAGGGTATGTATTTACCAGGTTTCATTCTCATATCTGTATGGTTTTACAGATGATGAGTGTGAGTAAGTTATTGGGAATTAGGTGATTATCCTCATTATATCGAAATTCGTTGTAATTGGTGATATTTGAGGAAATCGCCAGGGTACAGTTTTCCACCTACGACGCACAGGTTTTGAGTTATTCAACTCAGCTGACATATACAGAGTATTGTATGTTGTCCAAGTGCCCATCAGGACAAAGGGTTAGGTCCTCGTACTATATTCTGTTTACTTATGACTTCTCTAGTTTTTAGACAAGTGTTTCGTAGAAATACAAGGTCTAAGTTTTGAGAAGTTATGGGTATAAGAATAAAGTAAAGAACCAGGTGTCACAAGTATCGGGATTCTTCAAAGAGATCGAAAATGTAGATTCTTGTGATTGGTATTCAGATGAAAGTAATGGTTTTTGAGAAACTTGTTGTAACACTTTGAAATTTCCGTGAGAATGTTTTTCGTCATAATTAGTAATTTTACGTGTTATTATATGTGTACTTAGGATTATTAGTTATATTTAGTCATGTTAGCAAATTGGAAAATTTTCCTTTGTAGTGTACACTTGCACACTTAGCTTTTTTTTTGTAACTTAGGGTTTTGGTAGCATGTTAACCATTCTTGTGTTGCATGATTGCTAACTTATTTCCCCACCCTTTAATCAAAACAGAACCCCATTTTATAATTCAAATCCAACAGAAAATGAGCCATGGTGTTAGGTATTGAACTTTGACTTTTGACCCCAATTTTTCCCTCTCTTCTCTCTCTCTTCTCCTCACTTCAGAAATTCTGGAGATTTCAGCAGAAAAACCTTGGCTTTCCTTCATCTTTTCCTCTCCTTTTCACTTCCCTTTGATCTCCATACCAATCCTACACAAAAACCACACATTTCCTTCACAAAACGTTGGGAAAAGGGGCTTTTTGGGGTGTTTGAAGGCTAATCTGCACACCTGAGAGAGGAGCTGGACTTTTGGTGTTTTATAAGGTCTTTAGAAGGTATAAAATCATGTTTTAACCTCTTTTTCCATAACTTGTAGTATTCTTTAGTAAAAATCTCATTTTTGTGCATTTTTAGTGATATTAAAGGATATTTGTGATTCACATGTTAGATTAAGGTTTTGTTAGTTGTGTTAGCTCTTTTATGGGTTATTAGAACTATTTTTAGGCCAGGTTTGTTTCAGTTTGCACAGAAATACCATAAAGTTCCATTTTAGTGTAAAAGTGTGGATTTTAACTTAATTTAAGGCTCTGTAGGATCTGCTACTACCCGAGATGTTCCAGAACAAAACTAGATGTTACTGTAGCATGTATGGGGGGTATAGAGTGCACACACCAAACCTGGGAGCCCAATTCCCAAGTGAGGCCGCCGGAATATTCATTCTGGCCGCAATTTGCGGCCAGATGGGTAAGTTGGGATTTGGGGTTTGGGGTACTGGAGTCTGCTGCTATGTGGGTTATTTTGGTATATATAGTTTTACAATATCTTTTCTGTATCAAAATCTGGAGGTGATTACCTATTTTCCCGTATTTTTAATCTTCGCGACACGCGTGATACGTGTGTATGGGTTTTGGGTTTCTGCGTATCGCGGCGCGTCGGAGTGGCTTCAGGCGCGTAATCACACGTTTTAGCGTATCGCGCACACGCGCGCTTGGTTCACGACACGAGTTACTAGTTCGGCTTTAATGTCGTGTTTGTGTGATGTCAAGCTTATGTATGATGTATTGTATAATTCTAGGTTCGCAGGCGAGTACGGCGGACGCCGCGCAGAAGGGGAAACAAGTTGTTGGCTATACATAGCGAGAGACTACGGTGAGTAGATTTAACATCTACGGGGATATCGCCCGCATGGCGTTCTACGCCAGGGCTGATAGGACCTTATAGCTACATTTATATACATTGACTGTTCATGGTTACTATTTAGTGCATACTGCATTCCCTGCTATATGGATATAAACTAGAATTGATAGAACACCACACCATTACTAACGGTCCATGTTGCACGAGCACTATCCTGCATGCTACACACACACCGTTAGTAATTGCCATGACACTCACACTGTAAAATTTACATCGGAACATTATATTGTAGCTCATCTATATGTGACTTGACATGATATTCATACTTGATGCATATATCACATCGGATCATTATATTATAGCTCATCTATATGTGACTTGACATGATATTCATACTTGATGCACATATCATATCGGATCATTGACTTGCATATTGGTTTGGATTACATGTGATTTCTGGATTTGGGAACCATGGCTATTTCAAATATATAATCATTTAAAAACCCGGTTCCCTTGATATGATATTTCGGTGCGTCCACCATGTGTTTCCTCGGTGCTAGAGTGATATATGTGAACCCGAATCGAGGAGCTGGTTGAGGTCGATTACGGGTACATGGTGGACTCGGTATGGTACCCCGGGACGAGAACGGTTTCGCTGTGTAGTAGACGGTGAGCCTAGCAGAGAGACTACTACCTACCAGTGATTGGTTAGACCTGACAGTTATCCGGAGGATACTGATCCGAGTCGATAGATGGATGCGGGGTGATCCGTACTGCCGGGGCCGAGGGCCGATACTGCAGACGGAGCCCGTGGGCTGACCCGGACTGACGGGGCCCGATGGATGAGGATTTGCGTGTCGATGCTGGACACGAGTATTTATGATATTTGGGTGCCAATGTTGGACACTCGGGATTCTCAGAGATTTATAGGATTTGAGGGCCGATGAGGGTGCCGGAGCCTGAGCTATTTGGGGATCTGGGTGCATTGATGGACACTGATTATATATTCCACGTTGACATTCCGTGTAGATGTTATTTTGCCCATGCTCAGCATTTATTATTGTACCTCATCTTGTAGTTACATTATTTGATAGAGCACTTGCATGATTATTGCACATACTGCTTATCACATATTGATATCATCTGTTGGCATATGATAGAGTAGCGCAGTACGTGCATGCTCGCGATTACCTTTATATGTTATCTCTATTCACGAGTTGGCAACTCACCCCCGTTGTGCCACAGTGTTTGCAGGTTGCCCTTCGGAGTAGTCGCGGCAGGCTGCGTTTCGTATCTTTTGACACAGATACCCCCATAGTTGGTGTACTAGCTCTTTTGCTGATAGGTGGGTATTGTGCAGTATCTGTTTATCTTTCAGTTATGTACATTGTTATATCTAGTATTCTCCATCTACCATGTATGTATTTGACTTAGAGACAGTGTGAGGACGATGGTGTATATTACTTGTATTCTGGTGTCGAGCTCGTTGTGAGCCGACTGTACTTGCAGTCTATTCTATCTGTGATGTTCCCACTTGTGGATCTTGATCTTCGCTACGGCGTCGTATATTGCTATCTTGGTGATTGTTTACTTAGATTTCTTAACATGTTAGTAAGTGCTTTCATTATAAACTTATAACACTCTATACTTTTACTGGTTTGATTTCTGGGTTTTCGGTTCACTTAGTCGCGTTACGCCTGTAGACGTTACGTGGTTAGGTACCGGTCACGGGCCAAACTTTGGGTCGTGACAAAGTTGGTATCAGAGCATAGGTTTCACCTTTCGGAGTGTAGGATGACCCTGGTATGATGGAGTAGGTAGCTGCAGCAGGGTAGCGTATCGTGTATATGTTCCGCGGCATACTCACGACACGGTACTCCGCCTATGCGACCTTAGGACTTGTTGATTTAAATTCCTTATTGAGTATATACATTCTTGCGATTCGATTTCCGTATCCTTATCGAATCCTATTGTTCCTTTCAGCCATTATGCCGCCAAAGACTACGAGGGCGCAGAGAGCGCCCGCGAGGGCCGAGATTCGAGTTGACTCGTCGGAGACGAGGACTGATCCGGGTAGTACACCGGTTGTGCCCGAGCAGGCTGTTCCTGCCGTAACAGATCAGATTGCTATGTTAGGAGCTGGTGTGCAGGAGATACGCCAGACGATGGGATCCAGTATGCAGGAGACGCGCCAGATGATGTGATCTCTAGTTGAGACACTTCGAGCGCAACAACCAGAGGTAGTTCCACCCGTTGTAGAGACCGCGGTGGTACCCACAGTTTAGGCAGTTGCACCTGCGACTACAGAAGTTATTACAGTATCGCTGTCAGAGTTTATGAGGATGAAGCCTCCGGTCTTCACAGGCACCGATGTGGCCGAGGACCCACAGTCTTTCATTGATAGGATGGCGCGGATATGTCGTTCATTTAGATGCGCAGATGCGAGATGGGTTGAGTTCGCGAGCTTTCACCTAGAAGGTCTTGCGCAGAAATGGTGCGAATCGGTCGAGAAGGGTAGAGCAGCAGGTCTTCCTCCTATGACCTGGACAGAGTTCGTGGCCTTATTCCTTGCCTGCTTTCTTCCCCTGAGTGTCAGAGATGCTAGAGCACGCAGGTTCGAGTCCTTACGCCAGACGCCAGAGATGTCAGTGGCAGAGTACGATGTGCTGTTCACCGAGCTATCAGTTTATGCTCCGTATCTAGTGGCTACTGAGGAGTTGCGAGTTAAGAGATTTATCCGAGGCTTGCTTACACCACTATTCTTTGCTATCAGCGCGCAGCATTACGAGACATACGCAGCAGCAGTAGATGCAGCATTATTAGTTGAGGAGCGCCTTGCTGAGACTTCAGCAGTCCCAGAGCCGAAGAGAGTTCGTGCAGATACGTTAGTGCAGAGACGGCCTTTTCGGCGTCGTGAAAGGCACCTTGCAGATGGCAGAGATCCAAGGCGAGGCCGGTTATTTAGCTCCTATCCCCAGGAGGGTCAGCGACCATCATCGGGATGTTACCGTTGCGGGAGTTCTTATCATCGTGTGCGAGATTGTCCTGAGGTACCCCGGAGTGGGGCGGCAGCACCACATATTACATTACCACCTTCACCACCCCAGACGGCATTGCCGATAGTACCTACTGTTACTCCGCGTCAGACGCATGCACAGAGAGGTCGTGGTCGCGGAGGATTTGTTTATAGAGGACGAGGTGACCGAGGCAGAGAGCAGCCAGCGGCTGGCAGGGGACAGTTAGTTGCAGGTGGAGGACAGGCGTGAGTTTTTGATTTGACGCATCAGGACGCGCAGGCGTCCAATGCGGTGGTCTCAGGTATCCTTCCAGTATGTTCGGTTGATGCACACGTGTTATTCGATCCCGGATCCACGCACTCGTACGTATCCACACACTTTGTACCGAGTTTGGGTAGAGAGTCCGGTTTGCTTGACCAGCCGCATGTTGTGACTACTCCTGTGGGAGAGTCGTTTGTTGCTAGGTACGTGTTCCGATCCTGTACCGTCCGTATTGGCGAGAGAGAGTTGCCTGTCGATTTGATCCTTCTTGAGATGTTGGACTTCGACGTTCTTTTGGGCATGGATTGGTTAGCCATGTGCTATGCTTCTGTTGACTGCCGTGAGAAGAAAGTTCGATTTTGTTTTCCCGGCGAGTCGGTTGTTGTTATGTTGGGGGGCCGTGGTGCCACCCTTCACAGTGTGATTTCTTCTTTTCGCGCTGGACAGCTTTTGCGGAAGGGATGTCAGGGATTTCTCGCCTATGTTTGTGATACTAGAGCTACAGAGGTTTCGATGGATCAGGTTCCGATTGTTAGCGAGTTCCCTGATGTGTTCCCTGACGAGCTTCCTGGGCTACCGCCCGAGCGTGATATTTCTTTCTGTATTGATTTGGTTCCTGACGCGGGGCCTATTTCTGTACCGCCTTATCGGATGGCCCCGGCGGAACTTAGAGAATTAAAGGGTCAATTGCAAGATTTGCTGGATAAGGGACTCATTCGACCCAGTGTTTCTCCTTGGGGTGCTCCAGTCCTGTTTGTCAAGAAGAAGGACGGCAGTATGCATTTGTGTATCGACTACCGCCAGCTGAACAGGGTGACAGTGCGGAACAGGTATCCTTTGCCACGCATCGACGATTTGTTCGACCAGCTTCAGGGGGCAGGGTACTTTTCGAGGATCGATTTGCGATCAGGCTATCATCAGCTGCGGGTTTGACAGGAGGAGATTTCTAGGACAGCTTTCCGCACGCGCTACGGCCATTATGAGTTTTTGGTGATGTCGTTCGGACTCACCAACGCGCCAGCAGCATTTATGGACTTGATGAACCGTATTTTCTGGCCGTATCTTGATCTGTTCATCATAGTGTTCATTGACGATATCTTGGTGTATTCTAGGAGTAGAGAGGAGCACGAGCAGCACCTACGGATTACACTGCAGACCTTGAGGGAGCATCAGCCTTTCGCCAAATTCTCCAAGTATGCTTTCTGGCTAGACAGCGTAGACTTCTTGGGGCACGTGATTACACGAGAGGGTATATGTGTAGACCCGAGGAAGATCGAGGCAGTTCGGAGTTGGCCTAGACCCACGTCAGTGACGGAGGTTCGCAGCTTTCTAGGGCTAGCAGGCTATTACAGGCGATTTATGCAGGACTTCTCTCGCATTGCTACACCTTTGACCGGGTTGACCCGGAAGGGAGTTCGCTTCGATTGGACGAAGGAGTGTGAGCACAGTTTCCAGCAGCTACGGGCTCTATTGACTACGACACCAGTGCTATCGTTGCCTTCAGGATCAGACGGATTTGTGGTCTACTGTGATGCTTCACGAGTGGGGCTAGGGTGCGTTTTGATGCAGCATGACAGGATGATCGCGTATGCTTCGCGGCAATTAAAGAAACATGAACAGAATTACCCCACTCATGATCTGGAGATGGCTGCAGTGGTCTTTGCACTCAAGATCTGGAGACATTATTTGTATGGAGAGTCGTGCCAGATATTCACTGACCACAAGAGCTTAAAGTATATATTTCAGCAGCGAGACCTGAACCTTAGACAGCGCCGATGGATGGAGTTGGTGAAGGACTACGATTGTGAGATCTTGTATCACCCGGGCAGGGCGAATGTAGTGGCGGATGCTTTGAGCAGGAGGCCCGGGGGTAGTCTATCCTGTTTGAGCGCAGTGTAGAGGCAGTCGTCGGCGGATTGGCAGATCTTATGCGACAGCCGAGTACAGTTTAAGTTTACGCCGATCGGAGGACAGATTGCGCATGTTCTTGCACGCCCACAATTGCTTAACTGTATACATAAGGCACAACACAGTGATGACCGCTGTTCAGAGATCAGGACACAGATGGGACAGGGCAGATTTTTCGAGTTCGTGATCGATGATCAGGGGATACTACGATTTGGAGCTAGACTGAGCATACCAGATGCTGAGAGATTGCGGCGCGAGATTCTTGAGGAGGCACATCGATCGATATATAGTGTTCATCCCGGTTCCACCAAGATGTACCATGACTTGAGAGGTGTTTACTGGTGGGACGGAATGAAGAGAGACATTGCAGATTTTATGTCGAGATGCCTGACTTGTCAGCAAGTCAAGGCTGAGCACCAGAGGCCCGCGGGAGAGCTACAGCCGTTACCCATTCCAGAGTGGAAATGGGAACAGATATCTATGGATTTCATTGTGGGTCTATCCAGGACTAGTCGAGGGTATGACTCCATCTGGGTGATCGTGGATCGTTTGACGAAGGCGGCTCACTTCCTACCGGTGAAGACGACTTTCGGATTTGCTCAGTATGCCCAGATTTACATTGATGAGATTGTACGACTGCACGGAGTTCCGACATGTATCGTGTCCGATAGAGGCACCCAGTTTACCAGCCGGTTATGGTAGAGGCTTCAGGAGGCTTTGGGCACTCGCTTGAGTTTCAGTACAGCATTCCATCCGCAGACCAACGGACAGTCAGAGCGGACTATTCAGACTCTCGAGGACATGCTCAGAGCATGCGTATTAAACTTCGGAGGTAGCTGGGATCATCATTTGCCCTTAGTAGAGTTCTCCTACAACAACAGCTACCAGGAGACCATTCAGATGGCACCGTTTGAGGCTCTTTATGGGAGGAGATGCAGATCGCCCACCTGTTGGACGGAGCTCAGTGAAAGCAGTATCCTAGGGCCGCAGATTGTGGAGGAGACGACTGCGAAGATCCAGTTGATTCGCGATAGGATGAGAGCAGCCCAGAGTAGGCAGAGGTCTTATGCGGACCGTCGTCGGTGCAGACTTGAGTTTTCGGTTGGTGATCATGTTTTCTTGAGGGTCTCCCCAATGAAAGGCGTGATGAGGTTTGGAAAGAAGGGGAAGCTTAGTCCCAGATATGTGGGCCCCTTCGAGATCCTCGAGCGAATTGGTGCGGTTGCGTATCGTTTATCCCTTCCGCCCAGTTTTCCAGACGTGCACCCGGTATTTCACGTTTCGATGCTCCGCAGATATCTTCATGATCTTTCGCATGCGATTCAGCACCCGATGATCCAGCTTGAGCGCGACCTTTCCTATGCAGAGCAGCCGGTGATGATCTTGGATCGACAAGTGAAGAAATTGAGGTCGAAGGAGATACCGTCCGTCAAGGTACTTTGGCGTGGCCAGAGCGGCGAGGAGGTCACTAGGGAGACCGAGAGCGAGATGAGGAAGAGGTATCCCCATCTTTTTGAAGATGCGTATAGTTAGATTTTTAAATTCGGGGACCGAATTTCTTTAAGGGGGGTAGATTGTAACACTTTGAAATTTCCGTGAGAATGTTTTTCGTGATAATTAGTAATTTTACGTGTTATTATATGTGTACTTAAGATTATTAGTTATATTTAGTCGTGTTAGCAAATTGGAAAATTTTCCTCTGTAGTGTACACTTGCACACTTAGCTTTTTTTTTTTGTAACTTAGGGTTTTGGCAGCATGTTAACCATTCTTGTGTTGCATGGTTGCTAACTTATTTCCCCACCCTTTAATCAAAACAAAACCCCATTTTATAATTCAAATCCAATAGAAAATGAGCCATGGTGTTAAGTATTGAACTTTGACTTTTGACCCCCATTTTTCCCTCTCTTCTCTCTCTCTTCTCCTCACTTCAGAAATTATGGAGATTTCAGCAGAAAAACCTTGGCTTTCCTTCATCTTTTCCTCTCCTTTTCACTTCCCTTTGATCTCCATACAAATCCTACACAAAAACCACACATTTCCTTCACAAAACGTTGGAAAAAGGGGCTTTTTGGGGTGTTTGAAGGCTAATCTGCACACCTGAGAGAGGAGCCGGACTTTTGGTATTTTATAAGGTCTTTAGAAGGTATAAACTCATGTTTTAACCTCTTTTTCCATAACTTGTAGTATTCTTTAGTAAAAATCTCATTTTTGTGCATTTTTAGTGATATTAAAGGATATTTATGATTCACATGTTAGATTAAGGTTTTGTTAGTTGTGTTAGCTCTTTTATGGGTTATTAGAACTATTTTTAGGCCAGGTTTGTTTCAGTTTGCACAGAAATACCATAAAGTTCCATTTTAGTGTAAAAGTGTGGATTTTAACTTGATTTAAGGCTCTGTAGGATCTGCTACTACCCGAGATGTTCCAGAACAAAACTAGATGTTACTGTAGCATGTATGGGGGGTATAGAGTGCACACACCAAACCTGGGAGCCCTATTCCTAAGTGAGGCCGCCGGAATATTCATTCTGGCCGCAATTTGCGTCCAGATGGGTGAGTTAGGATTTGGGGTTTAGGGTACTGGAGTCTGCTGCTATGTGGGTTATTTTGGTATATATAGTTTTACAATATCTTTTCTGTATCAAAATCTGGAGGTGATTACCTATTTTCCCGTATTTTTAATCTTCACGACACGCGTGATACGTGTGTATGGGTTTTGGGTTTCTGCGTATCGCGGCGCGTCGGAGTGGCTTCAGGCGCGTAATCACACGTTTTAGCGTATCGCGCACACGCGCGCTTGGTTCACGACACGAGTTACTAGTTCGGCTTTAATGTCGTGTTTGTGTGATGTCAAGCTTATGTATGATGTATTGTATAATTCTAGGTTCGCAGGCGATTACGGCGGACGCCGCGCAGAAGGGGAAACAAGTTGTTGGCTATACCTAGCGAGAGACTACGGTGAGTAGATTTAACATCTACGGGGATATCGCCTGCATGGCGTTCTACGTCAGGGCTGATAGGACCTTATAGCTACATTTATATACATTGACTGTTCATGGTTACTATTTAGTGCATACTGCATTCCCTGCTATATGGATATAAACTAGAATTGATAGAACACCGCACCATTACTAACGGTCCATGTTGCACGAGCACTATCCTGCATGCTACACACACACCGTTAGTAATTGCCATGACACTCACACTGTAAAATTTACATCGGATCATTATATTGTAGCTCATCTATATGTGACTTGACATGATATTCATACTTGATGCATATATCACATCGGATCAATATATATATCACATCGGATCATTATATTGTAGCTCATCTACATGTGACTTGACATGATATTCATACTTGATGCACATATCATATCGGATCATTGACTTGCATATTGGTTTGGATTACATGTGATTTCTGGATTTGGGAACCGTGGCTATTTCAAATATGTAATCATTTAAAAACCCGGTTCCCTTGATATGATATTTCGGTGCGTCCACCATGTGTTTTCTCGGTGCTAGAGTGATATATGTGAACCCGAATCGAGGAGCTGGTTGAGGCCGATTACGGGTACATGGTGGACCCGGTATGGTACCCCGGGGCGAGAACGGTTTCGCTGTGTAGTAGACGGTGAGCCTGGCCGAGAGACTACTACCTACCGGTGATTGGTTGGACCTGACAGTTATCCGGAGGATACTGATTAGAGTCTATAGATGGATGCGGGGTGATCCGTACTGCCGGAGCCGAGGGCCGATACCGCAGACGGAGCCCATGGGCTGACCCGGACTGACGGGGCCCGATGGATGAGGATTTGCGTGTCGATGCTGGACACGAGTATTTATGATATTTAGGTGCCGATGTTGGGCACTCGGGATTCTCAGAGATTTACAGGATTTGAGGGCCGATGAGGGTGCCGGCGCCTAAGCTATTTGGGGGATCTGGGTGCATTGATGAACACCGATTATATATTCCATGTTAACATTCCGTGTAGATGTTATTTTGCCCATGCTCAGCATTTATTATTGTATCTCATCCTGTAGTTACATTATTTGATAGAGCACTTGCATGATTATTGCACATACTGCTTATCACATATTGATATCATCTGTTGGCATATGATAGAGTAGTGCAGTACGTGCATGCTCGCGATTACCTTTATATGTTATCTCTATTCACGAGTTGGCAACTCACCCCCGTTGTGCCACAGTGTTTGCGGGTTGCCCTTCGGAGTAGTCGCGGCAGGCTGTGTTTCGCATCTTTTGACACAGATACCCCCATAGTTGGTGTACTAGCTCTTTTGCTGATAGGTGGGTTTTGTGCAGTATCTGTTTATCTTTCAGTTATGTACATTGTTGTATCTAGTATTCTCCATCTACCATGTATGTATTTGACTTAGAGACAGTGTGAGGACGATGATGTATATTACTTGTATTCTGGTGTCGAGCTCGTTGTGAGCCGACTGTACTTGCAGTTTATTCTATCTGTGATGTTCCCACTTGTGGATCTTGATCTTCGCTACGGCGTCGTATATTGCTATCTTGGTGATTGTTTACTTAGATTTCTTAACATGTTAGTAAGTGCTTTCATTATAAACTTATAACACTCTATACTTTTACTGGTTTGATTTCTGGGTTTTTGGTTCTCTTAGTACCGTTACGCCTGTAGACGTTACGTGGTTAGGTGCCGGTCACGGGCCAAACTTTGAGTCGTGACACTTGTTTCTCTTTCAGGTTACTCATAATTGGATGGATTCCTAAGTTGAGTAATGTTGATTAGCCTTTTTCCATCAAGTTGATATGCACTGGAGACAGTTGCATGATTTGAATCTGGTTCCAATTAAATAAGTGCCAAAGTTTCTATATTGGATATAGAATAGTTCGTACCTTAAAAGATGTTAAGGTACGGGGAGTTGTCCAGCTTATGCTTAAAACCAGACTCTGGATAACTCAGGGCACGTTTCTGTAATGGCTGTTTGTGGGTTGACCCTGGCTATGACGAGGGTTGATTTTCTACCATTTGGAAGATCAATAGTGATATTGTTCTTGACTCGCCACAGATTTAGTAAAATGGATCTTTTTCAGAAAACAGCAGTGGGAGTATGGTAGAACTGGAAGTGATTCCAGAACAGCAAACGATTACGGAAAATTTAATAGGACCTATATATTCAATCAGGTTTGACATTCCATTAGCCACTCCGCAGATATGGTGGGTAACCTCAGACACCCGAGAGGTACTCCGGTAGCCTCAAGGACGGTGACAGGGAGGTTCTTGTTTACCCCGACTTGACACTACTGTTGTTCCAGACTATGAGACCCAGCAGGAGGTTAAGTATAGCGTCGTTCTAAACTAGCTTTAGAAGTGCACGTATATATTATTCTGCCAGAGGGTTGTCGTAGTCAGTGGGAGCAGCGGAAGCATAGTGGGCAAGTAGCTTATGTCTATTTATAGACTTAAGCAGTTATAGCGGAGATAGATCATATAATTTTGATGTGACAGTCATGGGTTTGACTTCAATCAGAATAAGGGATGGATCTATTAAGAAGGTAGTAGGGTGTGATGTCATGGTATTTAGATGACATACACAGAGTAGGAAGTAAAATTCCTATACTACGATCGGTTGTACTGTGGTCGTCACACAGTTGTTTCTCCAGACAGGATATGGATATAATATTTGACATTCTGGTTTCTAGATCTATGGTTTTAGATCTGGATTTGGGTAGTTTCCCAATGTGGGTACTTTGACAGTATTCTAATGGTTTTTAGAATAAATGACTCCTGGTATGGTAGTGTACCTGCAGGTGATGGAGTCACCCTCTCTAAAGGTGTCTGACAGACTAAAGGGGAGAGGGATGTGCATGATTGGCAAATCACTTGCTTAAGCAACTGAGTCAATCGTGAGATGTCAAGTACCACACCAGATGTTGTTTTTGCACTTGATGCAATAAGTTTGTATTAATCCAATTCTGGAGAAACATAAGGAAGCAGTTTTAGAACATAAGTACATGTTCTACGGATTTGATGACGGCAGCCTCCTTCCGGAGACGAATATCATTCCAGGCTTCAAAGGTGACATGGATGACAGAGTGATTGTCAGAGTTATAGTTTTCCCTCTGACGAGGAACAGTATTATAGACAGTTGGTCCAAGAGGATACTGTGGAAGGCCTGGTGCATGATACTGATTAGGTTCAGTGATCGATACAGTCTAAGAAGTTTGGATTTGGAGTTCATTTATGAACAAGGTCCCATCAGATATCCAAACATATTCTAAGACAGGTATTACTCAATTCGGGAGATGGCTTTCTCCGCGAACTTGAGATTAAGAGAGATATAGAAAGAAACATCTAGGCGGATCCACTCACTGAGGCTATTTCTCGAACACAATAGTTTTACAAACGGGCTTTGTGAAACTGATTAGTAAAGGAGTTGGATGCTCGGTTTCATACGGGCTGTGAGTAGTCGACATCGCAATAATTAGCCTTAAGTGCAAGTGGGAGATTGTTGGAGATAGTG
The DNA here is from genome assembly GCA_030015575.1 of Agapanthus africanus. NCBI lineage: Eukaryota > Viridiplantae > Streptophyta > Magnoliopsida > Asparagales > Amaryllidaceae > Agapanthus > Agapanthus africanus. The sequence goes on from CM057341.1 coordinate 598,480,080, forward strand.
CCCTCAGAGTCAATTATTGGATCGCAGGTACGTGATTGCAATGATTGCGGAGGACCTATACCGGTAGGACAGTCTTACTCGAGATGATAGTATGCTATCTGGTTTGCCTTTATCAGTCGTGTACATGTTCAGGTGACTGATTACATGTTACACTTTGATAGAGCCCTTAGGATCTTGCTTTACTACCAACAGTATGATGGCGATCATATACGTGAGAGTTGGGTAGTTTATAAGCATATCCTTAATTGTGGTCCCTAGTCGTGGGAGTTTCGAGACAGGGCATCGATACTCCGGAGTAGACTAGTGTATACAGTCGAGACCCCGACGAAGGGCGGTGGCCGGTCTCACAAGCCACTGGTGTCAGTTGGATCACCTAAGATGTATACAGGTGCTCATTGGGTTATGAGTACACCGGACTGGACTCGCCGGGAACCTGCTAGTTGGTATTATACTTATCGTCAGATAGCAGTTCCTTGGTGATATTGTTAGTTATATGTATGCCCTAGAGGCCATTACTGTACATAGGATGTATATTGTAGTGGATGCTGGGACATATATAGGGAGGACTTTCTTGCTCGACATGATAGTATGCTATCTGGTTGAACTTTACCTTAACGTGTATACTGATTGTCTATCTGTTACATGTTGGTAAAGCCCTTAGGATCTGTACTTGACTACCTGGACTATGATGCGGATCATACTAGTGGGGACATGGTAGTCCATAAGTACATCCTTCAAAGTCCCTAGTCGTGGGTGTATCGAGACGGGGCATCGATATACCAGAGTAGACTAGCGTATACCTTCTCGACCCATACAGATGGGCAATGGATGATCCCATATCCATCGGTGTTTGACATCAGAGATGATATACGGGTGCTCAGTAGAGACTGGGTACACTGGACGGACTCGCCGAGAACTCCCAGATGGTATTATACCTCACGTCAGATGGCAGTTCTCTGGTGACACTGGTACAGAGTAGTCTGTTGACCCGAGATCGTCATAGAGTCTTGTGTGGTTCCCACTGTGCTTTGATTTCCATCTTACCACGTCCAAGAGGGCGTGCAAAACGGTGGTTTTTGGGTACAGTCCCGAGTCACATGGAGGCAATGAGCGATAGGAGGGGATTCGTCTCTCCCGGTATAGGGAGTTGATGTTGCGCTGTGTTCGATTGGCTATAACAGGAAATCCCTGGCCAGGGTTGCTGAGATTTACTGGTAAGTGTTACCAGTAGTTTCTCGAACAATTATAGACCTCATATCGACACGACTTATTGAGCTATTGGGGTCTGACGTTTACCACCCCTAGGCGAGATATGCGACATATCAGACGATCAGACCGGACTGTACGGTAGTGTTACTGGTTGGATTCACTGCAGTGTGAGCGGGCTTGCTCGTCGATCTTCAGATCGCTCAATACCCGGGTGGCCGTTACGTTTAGCAGACCGCTTGCGGCTTGTGGGTGTTTGATATGATCATCACCTGCTGCCGGCGTATTGACGAGTCTTTAGAGTCCTACACAGAGGTTTCCTGGCTCAAGCGAAACGAAATAGGAGTGCATATGAGATATGTGCGGGACCGAGAATGATACCAGTATGTGATACTGCATTCGATTCTCGCGATATATGACATTGATCGGTTATATGCGATATAGCCGGGTTATCGGATCAAGTGTTGATTCGATAAGTTGTTACTGATGATACCAGTCAGTTATGTGCGACATGACCGGATCATTGAATCAAGTGTTGATTTAATGATTTAATGCATAATTATATATTTGATATATTACTTTGCATTAACTAGTATCGGTTCACTTTAAATGGATTTTCTCGCTCGGGTGTGCACATTGCATATGCGATATGATTTGTGCACTTGCTTGTATCATATTTGATGGTGCATGCAAAAATGGTTAAGTATAAAGAATTAAACCTTGGTTAAAGGAATGGTTAGGGTTTATTATTTGTTATTCATTTATCTTATTTAATTATCTATTTATTTTTGATAAATGAATAAATGAAAAGATAATGAGGAAAATGGTTGCTTTCTTTTGATCATTCATGAATCTTCATGAAGACTTTGACCATTTTGTCTCATGCTTGACCCTAACCACTTCCATTAACTCAAGTTAATTCTCTACACCTAACTATGGTTCAATTATGATAAGAATGAATTTCTTTTCTCATTTTTATTGGCTTATCATAATAACATTCTTCTTCTTCTTCTTCTTCTTCTTCAAGAAGAGAAACCAAACCTCATCAATGGTGATTGATGAAATAGAGTGAGAAATCCAATTCTAAAGTTTACCCACTTCCTATTTCTTCATCCTCTACCTCTTGCCAAGTAGTAGAGTGTGTTTTCTTCACAAGTTTCATCACTTGGTGAAGTTGGAGCTTGATTTAGCGATGCCTCGACGTAGATCATCTTCGGCATGGACATCGACGACCTAGCTTGCCCATTCTCCGACGAAGCCGACGCTTGAGCCCGGATTTGATTTGGACAGCGGAGAGGACCTCGTTGCGGAGCTATGGAGGTGGAGCACCGGATCTACAAAGGTTGTATTTCTGTATCTTGTAGTTAAGTGTTAACAAGTTAGCTTTTTCGCCTAGTTTTCTAGCAAACGATCCGTAGTCGGGTCTCTCGGCACCCGTAAAATTTTATAATGGCATGTTCGATGCCTTGTGAGACCTCATTAGGGTGCCTAGGAACCCTACAGTGGTATCAGAGCCTAGCTAGAGCCTTAGGCGAAGTCTAGACGGATTTTGAAGTCCGAACGACCCGAAACCCCAACCGGAAAATGCTCTCTGGACGTTTTCAGAAAACGTGGATTTTTTCAAATTAAAAATTTCTAAAAAATTCAGCAGGAAAAAATAAGAATTATGATGCAAAATTTTTTCGATGAACAGTACAAACCGCGGCGGATCAGCGGCATAAGCCTGCCTTATGCGGCGGTTCAGCGGCGGAATGATGACGTCATCGTACACTGTTTCCACAGTAACTCCTATTATTTTATGCTGGATTTTCTGGGTATTTTTAAAATTTATTCCAGAGTTGTATTTTCTGGGATTATTTTGGGGATTCGGTGTTTCGATCGGAGTATCAAATTTTGTCTGTGTGGCTTTCCGGATAATTTTAGAATATGTTAAAAAGTTCGACCGGATATAAATACCCAATTTTTCCCCTGTCGGGAAATTTCCAAGTGTTGGATTTTTCCGTAGTTTAACGACGTTCTAAGTAGTGCAAGTAACTCGATGGACCCTCTAGAAGACAACAAACCTTAACTCGATTATGTGACCGTCTTGAACTGCCCTTTGAACCTTCGGGTTTGGGGCAGTACGGCGTGCCACATGTGAGGCGTTGGCTTGACCCTTCTATGGCTGGACCGTTGGTACTGAGGCACGAACTGAATGTTGTTAGACTTATTTCATGTGTTGGATTGTATCGGGAAAACTTAGGTGTTCGATTGTTCGATCGGAAAGTTTAACATTTTCTGTTTATCTGGAATGTGATACAATAATTGGAATTCACAAATAGTTATGAGATAACTGAATGAATGTTATAAACATAGCAGTTTAGTCTCACTTGATCGGTTGCCACGGAATTTTGATGCGATCAAAAGTCCGTCGCAATCACGTAGCGTACGCGGATATTCGCCGGGTAAACTTAATAGACAGCCTCGCTCCATAGCCCCGACCAAGTGACTGTAGGAGAACCCCGTCGCCGAAAGCATCCGTTCGGGTACTCGCGGTAGCGGTGTTCCGCCTTGGTGCACTTCGTCGACGGTATCGGGGGTGCGGCCGCCTACTAAAGTTTGCGACGAGTATTCGATCAGACTGTCGGGAATCTTGTTGAATTGCCCGACTCGATATTGAAAAGTGTTTTCGATAATGAGACTGAAATGCGGGGTTTATAATTGTTAGGCATGCGATGTCTAAGTAATTCATTTGGTCAGGCATGCGATGTCTGAGGAGGTTGCGGATTCCAACTGTTGTAGTTTTACACTTTCTTTTCTGTGACCGTAAGTGTAATATGTGATATCGCCGGTTTCGTTGCTATATGTCAACGACAATTGGGATGCGCATATTTACTTACGTTGATGACATGTGATGTTATGTGTTGCTAGATATGTTATATTGTATCGTCGTGTTTGAATAGCCGGGGGTTTTTATGTGAGATGAGTGTTTTTCATTTTCATTCATGTAAAAACTTGTATGTAATATTCTTTTATTGGGGCACTTCCAGGTTGCGGAAGTTGTCACCGTTGTTGTATATTATTTACTTTTCCGCACTAGGATAGACCCAAGGAGGAGAGCACAAGTAACCGGGTTCTGGAGTCCAGTGGGAGACCAACTCGAGGAGTCGAGTCCGGGTATCCTAACTCTAGAATTATTAGGGTTGCTTGCCGCTCTCGTAGGGGTCTAGGGGTGTGGGTTTGGCTATTCATCGCGACCGTGGAATCCGTGTTTTATACTGGCTCGTATTGAAAACACGGACGTCCTAGTATATCCAATATTTCATATGTTTCTTCTGCTGCGATATCTGTGATGTGATCATGTGATGTTCTTTGATAGATACAGTATATAGTATATATGATATATTATATAGGCGTTACTTATGTTTTACACCCGTGCTAGCCCTGCCCCGCTCTGTCGTTAGTTACCTAACCTAACGGTGCACGAGGGGACATCGAGGCGAATGCGGATGGCATAAGTGTACGTCGTATTTATCTGTGATGTTTAGGTACTTAAATGATGGGACTTCATTAATGTGATTAATGAAATAAAAGAAACCTAAGATGTTGTAGAATCGAATTTCAAAATAAAACAGGTAGCTACAGTTCTTGCTTTGCACAGCGGTATATATGATATATCCTGCACCTTATTCGATAAGGAAAGGACCGAGATCCCTTCACCGGGAGTGACTCCTTTAGCAATAACTGGCAGATGCTACACACTCGGTTTGTTTTTTGATTGCTTTTAAGTGTTTTTGCTTTGCACGGTGATATATGTGATATATCCCGCACCTCATTCGACGAGGAAAGGACCGACGATCCCTTCACCGGGAGTGACTCCTTTAGCAAAACTAGAAAAGCCTCAAAAGCACTCCATTTCAAAATTCATTCGATCCTACAACGATATCAAGTTCATTACGCAATAGGTTTTCAGAAAAACCTGTCGTAGCCCTCCGTCATTTCAGATAAGTCCTAGTTAGTATTCGTGCTACGTTTGTTGACCTCTGTCAAGACGTAGTGTGCGGTAGCTGATTAGTGCTTATCTGCATAAGCATATGGTGTGATTGATTTAGGGTAGTCGTGCGACCTTGTTGACCTCTGTCAAGGGTCGTGCGGGTGAGTTTACTTCAATCAGGAAATGACGGGTTGAACTTGACTAGCAGCCTATGGTTTGTTGACCTCTGTTAAGGTCATAGGACGCTAGGGGCAAAATATTATCGGGAATTTCAAGTGTTGAAATTTGCAATGAGATTGCATACCTTCTATGAGATAGTTGGATCCCGATACCCGCTGCGAGTAAGAGTTACTCCTGGGAGAGTTTTATACATTACAATTAGCCGATCAAGTAGGTGTCTAGAAAGGTGTTAACGAGGTTACGCCTCTGGGAAAACGAGGTTTACATTAATTAGGTTCGTGCGAAAGCACGGGGGACCTCCCTCAATGTACCGACACTGGCCTGGCTGAAAGATTGGCGAACTTGTAGTGTGTAATTAATCCCGGCTAGTCTTTCCTTTTAGGGTTTGAAGGAAGATTTGATAAAAAGCAGTGGGAGCCATCCTGATTAGATAAAATAATAACCAATCTATTCTTGCAAGAGCGCACGCTGAGTGTTTTCTTCTCTCTCTCTCCAGGTAGCGACCATATCACGCCTTAATCAAGATAATAAAACGGAATATTGACCGAACCCGCTTGTTATACTGAGCTGGGGAACGTTGGTCCCGCTCCAACTTATAATTATTATAAGACAGAGCAGGAAATTGGGGATTACCAGAATTCCCGTGCCGCCCAAACAAAGAGAGTGCATGCTGATGCATCATCTTCGGGTGTGTTCATTACACAGAACTGTTTCTCAGTATCCTTTACGTCCTGGGTATGTGATACCAGATCAGGATCCCAGATATGTAATCTGTTACATAGGGCTACAGCTAGGTAGAGAACTGAGAACGGGTAATAAGTTTCATTAGGCAGAAAACGGGGCAAGTGTTGCAGCCAAGTCTGTTGGTCACTGTCACCCTGTATTACCAGAATACATTGATTCTGAACGAATGTTATTAGATACCGAACCTGATATACAAAATCATATCTGTCTCTTTATTAGTAAAGAAACGATATAATTTTGTATTGTTGGATAATGTTTTGAACATTTCCTATATCAAAAGTTGATCGGTTCAGGCACGTTATCTAAAAGCATTGATGTTCTAAATCAAACTACAGTTCTTTAGTATACAGAACACACACAAGAGGAAGAGTTCAGAAATGAACGAATCCTTCTTGAGGTATTGTAGACTAGGTCAGATCAATGTGACCCGACTAGCTGAAGTTACATATAGATGCATATTTAAATCAGTTTGAATTTACATCTTATGAAACTTGCGAGTCATGTCACAAAGATATAATGACACCAGCTCTGTTTATTGGAAACAGAGAAAGAGTTAGTGAACTCTTGGGATGATACATGATGATGTATGTAGGTCCCCAGTCTACACATGCCAGGACCGGTTCTTTATACTTCATTACGTTCTCTGATAATCTCTCAAGATTCAGATATATGTTCCTGTTGAAACACAAGTCCGAACCTTTTGAGATATTCATAGAATATAAGTCAGAAGTAGAGAACCAATAAGGGTACAAGTATTATGTCCTATGATGAGATCGAGGAGGAGAATACTTGAGCACGGAATTCCTGGATTATTCTAAAGGAGAATGAGATTCTCTCTCAGCATTACTCCTCCGTATACACCATTGCACGATGGTATATCGGGGCGGAGCAGATACACCCTATTTGATATGGTGTGCTCTATGATGAGTATTACTGAGTTACCTATTTCCTTTTGGGAGTTATGCACTTGAGAAGTTGCATACCTATTGAATAGGGTTCCAATCAAATCAGTTGCCTACCATTTCATATGTGATATGGAATGGGAAGGGCCCATGTCTTAAGTTAGTTAAGATTTGGAGTTGTCCGGCCTATGTCTAAAAGCAAAATCCGGACAAGCTCGAGGCAAGATCTGTTATGTAGAACTGGAAATGTTCCAGCTATACAAACTACAGCAGATGATTTAAAAGAACCAAACGATTCAATAGTTACCAACGAACCTCAGCCTCTCCGCCGATCTAGTGAGGTTCCTCACCCGCCTGAGAGATACTTCGGTTACTCTATGACAGTGGGAGCAAGGATTGCATCATGAGATGATGACCCAACTAGCTTCGAGCAGGCCATCGAGAGTAAGACTCTGTAAGAATGGCTGGATGTTTATCGATCTGAGATGGAATCCTTATACACCAACAAAGTATGGACTTTGGTTGCTATATCTGAAGGGTTAAATCCCCATCAGGAGCAAGTATATCTTGAGAAGATTACTAGGTGTAGATGGAAAGGTTGAGACTTCAAAGCTAGACTTGTTAAAGGTTTGCATAATTGACCAGATATGGATCATAATGAAACCTTTTTCTAAGGATCTATGCTTAAGTCCATCCAGATCCTACTTTTCACGGCTACATACCATGACTACGATATCTGGTGGTTGGGTATCATGACTACTTTTCTAAATGATGTTTTAGAAGAGTGCGTCTATAAGTACACAGCCAGAGGGCTTCGTAGACAGTGGGAGCAGCGGAAACGTATGCAAGATACTTTATAGGATTAAAGCAGGCATCGCGGAGTTGGAACATCTGTTTTGATGGATTAGTCAAAGAAATTGACATCATCAAAATGGTAGATGAACCTTGTATAAACAAGAAGGTAGTAGGGAGTATGGTGACGATCCTCGTAGAGTACGTGGATGACATACTCTTGATAGGGAAGGAGTTTCCTATGCTACGCTCGGTCAATCTCCGTTTATCACAATGATTCTCCATATAGGATCATAATGATACCTACTAACTCCTGGATTTTGGATCTATGAGATAGATCTAAATGGATGTTAGGATTCTCACTTGTCGAAGTGAGATGGTATCAATCGATCCTGGGGAGAATCACTGGAAAGGTTCCAGGGTGATAAAGACGACTGAATGTCAGTCGCAGGCATTGTCTTTACCCTCAGTAAAGGGACGGTATGTTGGAAGAGTTCCAAGCTAGATACCGTGGCATACTAGACGATAAAGGCTTGATACATCGCTATTTAAGATGCTACCAAAGAGGCTGTTTGGGTATATATTGGTTCATAAGATGAACCATGTTCCTCCCATTGTGTGACAATGGAGTTGTGTTCGTCCCATCAGTGATCCAGACATATTCTAAGGCAGTATCACCTGATCATGGAGATGGTTGATCTCCAAGGGATCGAGGTTAGGAGAGTAGACTCAGAGGACAAACACAGCGGATCCACTCACGAAAGGCCTTTTCCCAGAGAGAGACTTTTATGGGATGGTTGAGTATGAGATACTGCAACCACTGCTACAGATGGCCCTAGTGCAAGTGGGAGATTGTTAGTTATATGTATGCCCTAGAGGCCATTACTGTACATAGGATGTATATTGTAGTGGATGCTGGGACATATATAGGGAGGACTTTCTTGCTCGACATGATAGTATGCTATCTGGTTGAACTTTACCTTAACGTGTATACTGATTGTCTCTCTGTTACATGTTGGTAAAGCCCTTAGGATGTGTACTTGACTACCTGGAGTATGATGCGGATCATACTAGTGGGGACATGGTAGTCCATAAGTACATCCTTCAAAGTCCCTAGTCGTGGGTGTATCGAGACGGGGCATCGATATACCAGAGTAGACTAGCGTATACCTTCTCGACCCATACAGATGGGCGATGGATGATCCCATATCCATCGGTGTTTGACATCAGAGATGATATACGGGTGCTCAGTAGAGACTGGGTACACTGGACGGACTCGCCGAGAACTCCCAGATGGTATTATACCTCACGTCAGATGGCAGTTCTCTGGTGACACTGGTACAGAGTAGTCTGTTGACCCGAGATCGTCATAGAGTCTTGTGTGGTTCCCACTGTGCTTTGATTTCCATCTTACCACGTCCAAGAGGGCGTGCAAAACGGTGGTTTTTGGGTACAGTCCCGAGTCACATGGAGGCAATGAGCGATAGGAGGGGATTCGTCTCTCCCGGTATAGGGAGTTGATGTTGCGCTGTGTTCGATTGGCTATAACAGGAAATCCCTGGCCAGGGTTGCTAAGATTTACTGGTAAGTGTTACCAGTAGTTTCTCGAACAGTTATAGACCTCATATCGACACGACTTATTGAGCTATTGGGGTCTGACGTTTACCACCCCTAGGCGAGATATGCGACATATCAGACGATCAGACCGGACTGTACGGTAGTGTTACTGGTTGGATTCACTGGAGTGTGAGCGGGCTTGCTCGTCAATCTTCAGATCGCTCAATACCCGGGTGGCCGTTACGTTTAGCAGACCGCTTGCGGCTTGTGGGTGTTTGATATGATCATCACCTGCTGCCGGCGTATTGACGAGTCTTTAGAGTCCTACACAGAGGTTTCCTGGCTCAAGCGAAACGAAATAGGAGTGCATATGAGATATGTGCGGGACCGAGAATGATACCAGTATGTGATACTGCATTCGATTCTCGCGATATATGACATTGATCGGTTATATGCGATATAGCCGGGTTATCGGATCAAGTGTTGATTCGATAAGTTGTTACTGATGATACCAGTCGGTTATGTGCGACATGACCGGATCATTGAATCAAGTGTTGATTTAATGATTTAATGCATAATTATATATTTGATATATTACTTTGCATTAACTAGTATCGGTTCACTTTAAATGGATTTTCTCGCTCGGGTGTGCACATTGCATATGCGATATGATTTGTGCACTTGCTTGTATCATATTTGATGGTGCATGCAAAAATGGTTAAGTATAAAGAATTAAACCTTGGTTAAAGGAATGGTTAGGGTTTATTATTTATTATTCATTTATCTTATTTAATTATCTATTTATTTTTGATAAATGAATAAATGAAAAGATAATGAGGAAAATGGTTGCTTTCTTTTGATCATTCATGAATCTTCATGAAGACTTTGACCATTTTGTCTCATGCTTAACCCTAACCACTTCCATTAACTCAAGTTAATTCTCTACACCTAACTATGGTTCAATTATGATAAGAATGAATTTCTTTTCTCATTTTTATTGGCTTATCATAATAACATTCTTCTTCTTCTTCTTCTTCTTCAAGAAGAGAAACCAAACCTCATCAATGGTGATTGATGAAATAGAGTGAGAAATCCAATTCTAAAGTTTACCCACTTCCTATTTCTTCATCCTCTACCTCTTGCCAAGTAGTAGAGTGTGTTTTCTTCACAAGTTTCATCACTTGGTGAAGTTGGAGCTTGATTTAGCGATGCCTCGACGTAGATCATCTTCGGCATGGACATCGACGACCTAGCTTGCCCATTCTCCGACGAAGCCGACGCTTGAGCCCGGATTTGATTTGGACAGCGGAGAGGACCTCGTTGCGGAGCTATGGAGGTGGAGCACCGGATCTACAAAGGTTGTATTTCCGTATCTTGTAGTTAAGTGTTAACAAGTTAGCTTTTTCGCCTAGTTTTCTAGCAAACGATCCGTAGTCGGGTCTCTCGGCACCCGTAAAATTTTATAATGGCATGTTCGATGCCTTGTGAGACCTCATTAGGTAAATGTCATAGACATAATTTCAAAAAGGTATATCTCACTCTATAAAAATAGACGTACAGATATATCAATTTGAAATTGGTGCATAACAACGGATATTCAAAACCAAATATTTGCGGTCCGGCAAACAACCCAGGTGACTTCCTCAAATATCACCAATTACAACGAATTTCGATATAATGAGGATGATCACCTAATTTCCAATAACTTACTCCCACTCATCATCTGTAAAACCATACAGATGTGAGAATCATGTAGGGTTCCTAGGCACACTAATGAGGTCTCACAAGGCATCAACCATGCCAATTTTAAATTTTACAAGTGCCGAGAAACCCTAATACGGATTCGTTGACTAGAGTTTAGGCGAAAAGTGAAACTAGTTAACAATTTAACTTAAAGAAAGAGGCTACAACCTTTGTAGATCCGGTTCTCCACTTTCTTAGCTCCACGTAGACGTCCCCTCGCTGTCCATATCGGATCTCGGACTCTAGCATCGGCTTCATCGGAGAAATGTGCGGACTAGGTTGTCGACTTCGATGCCGAAGAAGATCTACGTCGAGGCAACTCAAGATCAAGCTCCAACTTCACCAAGTCGTGAAACTTGTGAAGATAACACCCTATACTACTTGGCAAGAGGTAGAGGATGAAGAAATAGGAGGTGGGTTCACTTTAGAATTGGATTTCTCACTCATTTTCATAAGTTGCCATTAAAGCTAGTAAGCTTTTCTTCTTGTTAAAGATGATGAAGAAGAAGAAAGAATATGATAAGTTCTTGTTAAAAAGAAAAATAATATGAATACTTATCATATCCTAACCTTGGTTAGGTGTAGAGAATAGACCATGGTTAGTTTGAATGGTTAGGGTTAAGCATGAAGACAAAATGGTCACTTTAGTCAAAGCTTCATGAAGCTTCAACAACAAACAAAGAAAGCCTCCATTTTCTCTTTTATCTTTTCCAAAATAAATAAATAAATAAATAAGTAAGAAAAAGAAAAACCCTAACCATTACATAACCATGGTTTAATCTTTACACAAACTCAAGTAAGCATGTATCATCAAACATGATACAATCAAGTGCACACAAAAATATATCACATATACAATGTGCACATCAAGTGAGAAAATCCTTTTAAAAATGAACCAATACTAGTTAATGCAAAGTAATATATCAAAAATATAATTATACATTAAATCATTAAATCAACATTTGATTCAATGATCCGGTTATGTCGCACATAACCGACTAGTATCCAATGTATCGATTTATCGAATCAATTTTCGTCGATAACTAGGTTATATCGCATACAACCAATCAAAACATTCATCGCGAGAATGAAATACGGTATCACATACACACATTATTCTCAGTCCTGCACATATCTCATATGCGCTCCTATTTCGTTTCGCTTGAGCCAGGAAACCTCTGTGTTGGACTCTAAAGACTCGTCAATACGCCGGTAGCAGATGATGATCATATCAAGCATCCACGAGCCGCAAGCGGTCTGCTAAACGTAACGGCCACCCGGGTATTGAGCGATCAGAAGATCGACGAGCAAGCCCGCTCACACTCCTGTGAATCCAACCAGTAACACTTACCGTACAGTCCGGTCTGTTCGTCTGATATGTCGCATATCAAGTCTAGGGGTGGTAAACGTCAGACCCCAATAACCGATAAGTCGTGCCGATGTGAGGCTCATAACGAGTCGAGAAACTACTGGTAACACTTACCAGTAAATCTCTGATCAGCCCTGGCCAGGGACTTCCCTGTTACGGCCAATCGAGCACAGCGCAACATCAACCCCCAATACAGGGAGAGACGAAACCCCTCCTATCGCTCATTGCCTCCATGTGACTCGGGACTGTACCCAAAAACCACCGTTTTGCATGCCCTCATGGACGTGGTAAGGTGGATATCAAAGCACAGTGGGAATCACACAAGACTCTATGACGATCTCGGGTCTACAGACTAACCTGCACAAGTGTCACCTGAGAACTGCCATCTGACGTGAGGTATAATACCATCTGGGAGTTCTCGGCGAGTCCGTCCAGTGTACCCAGTCTCCACTGAGCACCCGTATACCATCTCTGAAGTCAAACACCAATGGATATGGGATCATCCATCGCCCATCTCATGGGTCGAGAAGCGTATACGCTAGTCTACACTGGTATATCGATACCCCGTCTCGATACACCCATGACTAGGGACCTTGAAGGATGTACCTTTGGACTACCATGTCCCCACTAGTATGATCTGCATCATAGTCTAGGTAGTCAAGTACACATCCTAAGGGCTTTACCAACATGTAACTATAAGATAGTTTAAAGAGACTAGTGTACATGTTAAGATAAAGAGTAACCAGATAGCATACTATCATATCGAGCAAGAAAGTCATCTTTATATATGTCCAAGCATCCAATATAATATACATCATCTGTACAATACTGGCCTATAGGGCATACATACAACTAACAATCTCCCACTTGCACTAGGGCCAGCTGCTGTAGTATCGCATACCGAGCATCCCGAAGAGTCTCTCAAACTGTATCTGGGGAATGGCCTTCGTGAGTGGATCCGCCGTGTTGTTCTTCGTGTCAACCCTCCTGACCTCGATCTCCCGGCGATCAACTATCTCCCAGATCAGGTGATACCGCCTCAGAATATGCCTGGATCGCTGATGGGACCTGGGTTCCTTGGCCAAAGCCACCGCTCCATTGTTATCGCAATACAAAGGTATTGGATGCTCAATGGATGGAACCACACCAAGTTCAGTAATGAACTTCTTGATCCAGACAGCCTCTTTAGCAGCATCGTTGGCAGCGATGTATTCAGCCTCCATCGTCGAGTCTGCCACGGTTTCCTGCTTGGAACTCTTCCAGCTAACCACCCCTCCGTAAAGGGTAAAGACAAATCCCGACTGCGACTTAGAGTCGTCCTTATCACTCTGGAAGCTCGAATCGGTAAAGGACTCCACTTGGAGTTCTCCGTTACCATACACCAAGAGCATCTCTTTAGTCCTTCGCAAGTACTTGAGAATGCTCTTCACAGCTGTCCAGTGACTCTCTCCAGGATCAGCTTGATACCTGCTCACTACACTTAGTGAGTATGCAACATCGGGTCTGGTACATAGCATCGCGTACATGATAGAGCCTACAGCCGAAGCATAGGGTATCCCTTGCATGCGAGCTCTCTCCAAATCAGTCTTGGGAGACATCTCTTTGGAGAGAGTGACTCCAGAGATCGTGGACAAGTTCCCACGCTTGGATTCTTCCATACTAAACCTCTTTAGTATGGTGTCAATGTCCTTGGATTGGGACAATCCCAATATCCGTTTGGATCTATCTCTATAGATCCTGATTCCCAATATGCAGGAGGCATCACCAAGATCTTTCATTGAGAATCTTTGTGATAAGAAGAGCTTGACTGATTGCAGCATAGGAATATCATTTCCTATCAAGAGTATGTCGTCCACGTACAATACGAGGAAGACAACCTTACTCTCAGCCACCTTCTTGTAAATACAAGGTTCATCTGGGTTTTTGACGAAATCAAACTCTTTGATAACGACGTCAAAGAAGATGTTCCAACTCCGCGATGCTTGCTTTAATCCATAAATGGATTTAAGCAGCTTGCACACCTTCCCGCTGCTCCCACTGTCTACGAAGCCCTCTGGCTGAGTCATGTACACGCACTCTTCTAAATCACCGTTTAGAAAGGCGGTCTTAACATCCATTTGCCAGATTTCATAGTCATGATACGCAGCGATGGCAAGCATGATCCAGATGGATTTAAGCATAGCCACTGGAGAAAAGGTTTCGTCATAGTCCACACCTGGTCTTTGACGAAAACCTTTTGCAACAAGTCTAGCTTTGAAAGTCTCCACTTTCCTATCTACACCAAGTTTTTTCTTGAAGATCCACTTGCTCCCAATGGGTTTTACCCCTTCAGGAGCAACTTCCAAAGTCCATACTTTGTTGGTGTACATGGATTGCATCTCAGACCGCATAGCATCCAGCCATTTCACTGAGTCCCTACTCGTGATGGCCTGCTCGAAACTAGTTTGGTCATCATCCTCCATGATGCAATCCTCGCTACCACCATCCATGAGAAAGCCGTAGTATCTCTCAGGTTGGCGAGGAACCCTACTAGATCGGCGGAGAGGCTGAGGTTCATTGGGAGCTACTGAATCTTCTGGTTCCACTAAATCTTCAGTTACGGTTTGTGTATCTGGAACTTCTTCCAACTCTACCACTTTGCCACTAATTTCTTTTTCAAGGAATTCCTTTTCTAAAAGGGTGGCATATTAAGAAACAAACACCTTTTGTTCTTCAGCATGGTAGAAAAGATATCCTTGGGAATTCTTAGGATATCCCACAAACTTGCAAAGAACTGACCGTGCCTCGAGTTTGTCTGGATTTTGCCTTTTGACATAGGCCGGACAACCCCATATCTTAACTCGTTTAAAATATGGTCTCTTCCCACTCCATATCTCATATGGTGTGGTAGGTACAGATTTAGATAGAACTTGATTCAATAGGTATGCTGCTGTCTCCAGCGCATATCCCCAGAAGGAAATAGGTAACTCAGCTGTGCTCATCATAGAGCGCACCATATCTAATAGGATGCGGTTCCTCCGTTCTGATACACCGTTGTGCTGTGGTGTATATGGAGGAGTCAGCTGAGAGAGAATCCCATTCTCTTTTAGGAAGTCCAGGAATTCATTGCTCAAGTATTCACCTCCTCGATCAGATCGTAGGATTTTAATACTTTTTCCGGTTTGGTTCTCAACTTCTTATTTATATTCTCTAAATTTCTCAAAAACTTCAGATTTGTGTTTCATCAGGAACACATACCCGAACCTAGAGAGATCGTCAGTGAATGTAATGAAGTATGAAGAACCATCCCTGGCATGTGTAGACATAGGACCGCATACATCACTATGTATCAGTCCTAAGAGTTCAGTAACTCTTTCTCCGTGTCCCGTAAACGGAGTTTTGGTCATCTTGCCTTTGAGACATGACTGGCAAGTGTCATAAGATGAAAATTCGAATGGTTTCAAATATCCATCCTTATGCAACTTAGCCAGTCGTGTCACATTGATGTGCCCAGTCTATAATTCCACAAGAAGGATTCGTTCAGTTCTGAACTCTTCCTCTTGTGTGTGTTTGTTATGCTCAGAACTGTTGATTGATTTAGAACATAAATGCCATTGCACAACGTGCCTGATCCAACCAACTTTTGGTTACGGAAAATGTTCATAACATTGTCCTGTAATACAAAATTATATCCCTCTTTACTCAATAAAGAAACCGATATAATGTTGCATATCAGGTTCGGCATGTAATAGCATTCGTTCAGAACCAATGTATTACCAGTTGGTAATGCAAGGTGATATTCCCCGACAGTCTTAGCTGCAACTATTGCACCATTTCCAACTCTTATGTCTTTATCACCTTCTCCAAGTTCTCTACCTTTCCTTAGCCCATGTAACTGATTACATATATAGGATCCTGACCCGGTATCTAATACCCAGGACGTAGAGCAAATGGAGAAACAGTTCTCTGTAATGAACACACCCGAAGAAAATGCATCAACATGTACTTTCTTCATTCGGGTGGCATGGGAATCCTGGTATTTCCCTATGTCCTGTTCATTCCCATAACTCTTATAAGAAAGAACGGAACCAACGTTCCCCAGCACAGTATAACATGCGGGTTCAGTCAATACATCCATATTATTATCTTTATTAGGGCATGACATGGTCGCTACCTGGAGAGAGAGAGAAGAAAACACTTTAGCGTATGCTCTTGCAAGATCAGATTGGTTATTATCTTATCTAATCAGGATGGCTCCTACTGGTTTTTATCAAATCTTCCTTCAAACCCTAAAAGGAAAGACTAGGCGGGATTAATTACACCTTACAACTTCGTCGATCTTTCAGCCAGGCCAGTGTCAGTACTTTGAGGGAGGTTCCCCGTGCTTTCGCACGGACCTAATTAAAGTAAACCTCGTTTTCCCAGAGGCGTAACCCCGTTGACACCTTTCTAGACACCTACTTGTTCGGCTAATTGTAATGTGCAAAAATCTCCCAGGAGTAACTCTTACTCGCAGTGGGTATCGGGATCCAACTATCTCATAGAAGGTATGCAATCTCATTGCAAATTTCAACACTTGAAATTCCCGATAATATTTTGCCCCTAGCAGCTATATGACCTTAACATAGTCAACAAATCATAAGTGCTAGTCAAGTTCAACCCGTCATTTCCTGATTGAATTAAACCCACTCGCATGACCCTTAACATAGTCAAAAAAGTCGCATGACTACCCTAATCCAATCGCATCATATGCTTATACAGATAAGCACTAATTAGCTACCGCACACTACGCCTTAACATAGTCAACAAACGTAGCATGAATACTAACTAGTACTTATCTGAAATGACGGAAGGCTACGACAGGTTTTTCTGAAAACCTATTGCGTAATGAACTTGATATCGTTGTAGAATCAAGTGAAGTTTTGAAATGGAGTGATTTTGAGGTTTTTCTAGTTTTGCTAAAGGGATCACTCCCGGTGAAAGGATCGTCGGCCCTTTCCTCGTCGAATGAGGTGCGGGATATATCATATATATCACTGTGCAAAGCAGAAACTATAGAAGCAATCAAAAGTCAAACCGAGTGTGTAGCATCTGCCAGTTATTGCTAAAGGAGTCACTCCCGGTGAAGGGATCTCGGCCCTTTCCTCATCGAATAAGGTGCAGGGTATATCATATATATCGCTATGCAAAGCAAAACTGTAGCTACCCTTTTTATCTAAAATTTGATTCTACAACATCTTTCAGGTTTCTTTTCTTTCATTAATCACATTAATGAAGTCCCATCATTTAAGTCACCTAAACATCACAGATAAATACGACGTACACTTATGCCATCCGCATTCGCCTCGATGTCCCCTCGTGCACCGTTGGGTTAGGTAACTAACGACAGAGCAGGGCAGGGCTAGTACGGGTGCAAAACATAAGTAACGTCTATATAATATATCATATATACTATATACAGTATCCATCAGAACATATCAAATGATCACATCACAGATATCGCAGCAGAAAATATCATATGAAATATTGGATATAGTAGGACGTCCGTGTTTTTAATACGAGCCAGTATAAAACACGGATTCCACGGTCGTGATGAATAGCCAACCCTACACCCCTAGACCCCTACGAGAGCGGCAAGCAACCCTACCAATTCTAGGGTTAGGAGACCCGGACTCGACTCCTCGAGATGGTCTCCCACTGGACCCTAGAACCCGGTTACTTGTGCTCCCCTCCTTGGGTCTATCCTAATGCGGAAAAGTAAATAATATACATCAACGGTGACATCTTCCGCAACCTAGAAGTGCCCCAATAAAAGAATATTACATACAAGTTTTTACATGAATGAAAATGAAAAACACTCATCTCACATAAAAAACCCCGGCTATTCAAACACGACAATCCAATATAATATATCCAGCAACACATAACATCATATGTCATCAACGTAAGTAAGTATGCATACACCGATTGTCGTCGACGTATAGCAACGACAATCGGCAATACCACTACATACTACACTTACGGTCACAGAAAAGAAAGTGTAAAACTACAACAGTTGGAATCCGCAACCTCTTTAGACATCGTATGCCTAATCAAATGAAATACTTAGACATCACATGCCTAACAATTATAAACCCCGCATTTTAGTCTCATTATCGAAAACACTTTTCAATATCAAGTGAGTCTAAGCCGCTAGATTTATAACATTCATTCAGTTATCTCATAACTGTTTATGAATTCCAATTATTGTATCCCATTCCGGATAAATAGAAAATATTAAACTTTCCGATCGAACATTCGAACACCCAAGTTTTCCCAAAACCGTTCAACACATGAAATAAGTTTAAAGACATTCACTTCATGCCTCAGTACCAACGGTCCAGCCGTAGAAGGGTCAAGCCAACGCCTCACATGTAGCACGCCGTACTGCCCCAAACCCTAAGGTTCAAAGGGCAGTTCAAGACGGTCACATAATCGAGTTAAGGTTTGTTGTCTTCTAGAGGGACCATCGCGTTACTTGCACTATTTAGAACGTCATTAAACTACGGATAAGTCCAACAATTGGAAATTTCCCGGCAGGGGAAAATTGGGTATTTACATCCGGTCGAACTTTTTAACATATTCTAAAATTATCTGGAAAAACACATAGACGAAGTCTGATAATCCGATCGAATCTGCGAACTCCCAATACAACCCAAAATACTCAACTCTTGAGTAAATATTAAAAATTCCCAGAAAATTCAGCACCTGAAAATGTGAATTACTGTGCAAAAATTGAAGGCAAATCCCATCATTTGGCCGCGGAACCGCCGCAGAAGCCAGGCTTCTGCCGCGGTTCCGCCGCGCATTAGACACATCATGAGGTAATTTTTGCACCGTAATTCTTAGAACTCCCTGCTGAATTTTTTAAGCATTTTTAATCTGGAAAAAACCAAGTTTTTGAAAAAAGTCCAGAGAGCAATTTTGGTTAGGGTTTCGATGTTCGTTCGGATTTCAAACGTCGTCTACACTTTGCCTAAGGCTTTAGCTAGGCTCTGATACCACTGTAGGATTCCTAGGCACACTAATGAGGTCTCACAAGGCATCAACCATGCCAATTTTAAATTTTACAAGTGCCGAGAAACCTTAATACGGATTCGTTGACTAGAGTTTAGGCGAAAAGTGAAACTAGTTAACAATTTAACTAAAAGAAAGAGGCTACAACCTTTGTAGATCCGGTTCTCCACTTCCTTAGCTCCACGTAGACGTCCCCTCGCTGTCCATATCGGATCTCGGACTCTAGCATCGGCTTCATCGGAGAAATGTGCGGACTAGGTTGTCGACTTCGATGCCGAAGAAGATCTACGTCGAGGCAACTCAAGATCAAGCTCCAACTTCACCAAGTCGTGAAACTTGAAAAGATAACACCCTATACTACTTGGCAAGAGGTAGAGGATGAAGAAATAGGAGGTGGGTTCACTTTAGAATTGGATTTCTCACTCATTTTCATAAGTTGCCATTAAAGCTAGTAAGCTTTTCTTCTTGTTAAAGATGATGAAGAAGAAGAAAGAATATGATAAGTTCTTGTTAAAAAGAAAAATAATATGAATACTTATCATATCCTAACCTTGGTTAGGTGTAGAGAATAGACCATGGTTAGTTTGAATGGTTAGGGTTAAGCATGAAGACAAAATGGTCACTTTAGTCAAAGCTTCATGAAGCTTCAACAACAAACAAAGAAAGCCTCCATTTTCTCTTTTATCTTTTCCAAAATAAATAAATAAATAAATAAGTAAGAAAAAGAAAAACCCTAACCATTACATAACCATGGTTTAATGTCACGACCCGAAGGTACGGAACGTGACTGGCACTTAGATTACGAGACGTCTAAAGGCGTACCGTAACCTAAGTCAGCCAAAGCCCAGAAAATCTAAACCAAAAATCAAAAGAGAGTGAAGGAAAAACCTTAAATGAAAACGGTTTTTAAATCAATTAAGTTGCATAGAATCCCTTTATAAAAAAAACATCAAAATTTTCCGAAAATTTCGGCAGAGTCTCCCCTGTATTTTCTATCCCCCAAAATGGGTACAACAAGATATATATAACCTGTAATCATAAATGGCATCCCCAAGCGGGAGCTAGCTCTTCGCCCAAGGCGGATCACAACAACATGCAATATATAAGTAATATCAAGAAAAGAGCATAAAAGAAACGCAAAATATTAGAAAACACAACGCCGGCTCAAGTGAGCTCGACCCAAAAGAAACCACAAATATACAAATCTCTCAGTCTCATCACTAGGTCGCATATACAATATAAAGTGGTAGATGGAGAATACTAGATACAATGATAGAGCAAAAGAAATAAAATATGCTCGCAACCCACCTACGGGCGATGTCACGAGTCTGAGCAAAAGAAGCTGATGATAAGATAGCCCGCCGCTACAAGGGTGACGGGTCCGACCTGCAAGACACTGTGGCACAACGGGGGTGAGTTGCCAGCTCGTGAGTAGAATATAACATCTAGTAAGGCAATCATAAGAATGCACGCAATGCGTCACAACATGTATGTCCATATGTGATATAATACTTCTAGTATGCATGCACATGTATGCAATGTCATTACTAAATCTTTAAGTGTTTTAAATGCTATGGGTATTGAATTCTTAACTTTAGAAAATGAATATCTGTATAATAGCTAAGTACCATCAAGAAATCATCTGAAAACCCGTGTCAAGCATCGACACCAAATATGAAAACATATCTGTCTCAATATCTCACTGTATCAATGTCTCAAATATCGGGCTCCGTCAGTCCGGATCGGCCCATATCATCAAATCTCATGACAACGGTCGGTATCCTCCGGATATCCGCCGCGCCAGACATCACCGGTAGGTAGTCTTCCCCTGCCAGGCTCATCGTCTACAACTCGATCTTCTTGCCCCGGGGTACCATACCGGGCCCACCATGTACCCGAGACGGTTCATCCACTCCTCGAATCGGGTCTCGAAATCCTACAGAAAATATGAAAACTTGTGGTGGACGACACATACATCACGAGAAAACCGCAACTTTGTTTTAAAAATGATATATATAAGCTTTTGTTAAATTCTTGCGGTTTTTCCTAAAAATCCAGAAATCGCAGCAATACTGAAATCCTCAAGAAAAATCATAATGTCCACATGTTATCTATGATAAATGTTTATGATAACAAGGTATGCGATGTGAACTGTGGCTAAAAATCTATGTAAGTATGATAATGATGCGAGGTATATACAGGCTATGCAATTTCATATATCATGTATGATGCAAGTGGCGATACTAAACTAAACAGGTTCTATGGTGCACGTGGCATGGCAATTACCAAAGGCGTGTGTGTCACATGAATAGTGCGTGTGCAACAGATGCCAATGGTAATGGTGTTCGTGTCCTACGAAGTGATATCGCATATGTGTATATGAATGTTATATGAATGTCCATGCAATCTAGTATACGGTTAGCTGTGAGGGTATGCAATGTAAATAAAGGGGGTAACCTATCTAGCAATACAAGTCTTGCAAGAAATAGGGAAATCCTAACTAGGGGGCGCCTCGCGCCATCCAGAAGATTCCCCCATAGATGAATACATCTACTCACCTGAATGCCTCGCTAATCCGATCCGACCACCGCCTTGCCTTTACGCGCCGTGTCCGATGTTTTCCTGACCGATCCTATATTTGCACAACACCAAGCATAAGATTACATATCCTAAAATGATTCAATTCACAATATACAAATATCGACGCTCTCGAATTAAACATAACGTGCACTCGGTGCGCAAAAAACGCACAAAAATCGCTAAAACCTTAACCAAAATCGCCGTTTCGGGGAAATCGACAAAACTAAAACCCGGCTAGACAAAACCCCGCGTTCATGCACTCTAATAGTCATTTATGAAGCTAATTATATCGCTAATATAACTCAATTAGATCACATTCTAATTTTTATAAAAAATCTAGTAAGCAATTTCATACCGATTCGATGCAATTATCGCAATTTATCGATTTAGCGAGCGTAACATTACACAATTAACCACTCCAACCAATTAGATAACCAAACCCTAACTTAACTCCAACAACCATGCTTCAAACCCTAATTTGAAATCAAATCCCTCTCTTGATTTTCATGAACAAGTAATTCCAACTAAATTAATACTTCAAATTTCAATTTTTGCACATTTAAACTACAAGTTAACAAACTAGTTTAGAAATTTCACCTTATAAGTTGAACCCTAGTTTGCTAAAGCCACCAAAGAAGCCTCCTTTCTTCAAGTTTTGAACTAAATTTGGTTGAGGAGAGAGTGGATTAGGGTTTTGCTTTGAATTGGAGAAGAAATTTGTGAATTTTTTATGAATTTTGGCATGAAAATGAAGCAAAAAGAAGTGAGGAAATGGAAGGGGAGCTGCTGAAATTTCGACCAGCAGCAAGAAGAGGGAAGTGTGGGTGTTGTGTAGATGATTCTAGGTCAAAAAAACCCCTTAAGTTTCCATTTAATGCCTTTCACATCAAACTTTTTACAAAAAACCCCATTTTAGTTCATTTTTTCATTAAATTTCCAACCATAACACCAAAATCTTATAAAGTTATGATACAATTTATTAACACTCTATTTTAGTTTATAAAGATTCCTAAGTGTGTAATTTACCTAATTAAATTTGTATTTATCACTAATTTAATGTATTTTTAAAAGCTTAAAATAATAAAAAAATAATTAATTACGAAAAAAATTTATTTAACTAGAAAATTATAAGTGACATTTTAGTGACAAAATTATAGTAATATGTTATCTAAATTTTGTATAATTAGGTCTACAATGAAAAATACCTATTTTGACTTTTTACGGAAAAAGCCGAAAAATTAGCCGATTACCGAAAAACTGCCTAAACGATTTTCGAAGGGTTACAATCTTCCCCCCTTAAAGAAATTCGGTCCCCGAATTTAGAATTTAACTACGCGTACCTTCAAAAAGATGGGGATATCTCTTCCTCATCTCGACCTCGGTCTCCCAGGTGACCTCCTCGCTGTTCGGGCCATGCCAAAGGACCTTGATGGACGGTATAACCTTCGACCTCAATTTCTTCACCTGCCGATCCAAAATGACCACCGGCTGCTCGGTGAATGAAAGATCACGCTCTAGCTGGATCGTCTGGTGCTGAATCGCCTGCGAAGGATCATGAAGGTACTTGCGGAGCATCGAGATATGGAACACGGGGTGAACATCGGGGAAGCTGGGCGGAAGAGCTAACCGATAAGCGACTGGACCAACACGCTCTGGGATCTCGAAAGGACCAACATATCTAGGACTCAGCTTCCCTTTCTGCCCAAATCTCATCACACCTTTCATCGGAGAGACCTTCAGGAAAACATGATCGCCAACAGCGAACTCGAGTTGGCGACGACGCTTGTCGGCATATGATTTCTGCCTGCTCTGTGCCGCTCTCATCCTGTCCCGAATCAGCTGTATCTTCTCGGTCGTCTCCTGTACAATCTGCGGCCCCAAAATACTGCTCTCCCTAAGCTCTGTCCAACATACAGGCGATCTACATCTCCTCCCATATAAAGCCTCAAAAGGTGCCATCTGAATCGTCTCCTGGAAGCTATTATTGTAGGAAAACTCGTTCAAAGGCAAATGACGATCCCAGCTACCACCGAAATCTAAAACACAAGCTCTGAGCATGTCCTCAAGAGTCTGAATAGTACGCTCCGACTGACCGTCAGTCTGCGGATGAAAGGCTGTGCTAAAACTCAATCGGGTGCCCAAAGCTTCCTGGAGTTTCTGCCACAATCGGCTGGTAAACTGGGTGCCACGGTCGGACACGATGCAAGTCGGAACACCATGCAGTCGCACTATTTCATCAATATAAACCTGGGCGTACTGAGAAAATCCAAAAGTGGTCTTCACTGGCAGGAAGTGAGCCGCTTTCGTCAGTCGATCCACAATCACCCAAATACAGTCATACCCTCGACTGGTCCTGGGTAGACCCACAATGAAATCCATGGAGACCTGCTCCCACTTCCACTCAGGGATGGGCAAAGGCTGTAACTCGCCGGCTGGCCTCTGGTGCTCGGCCTTGACTTGCTGACAAGTCAGGCATCTGGACACAAAGTCTGTAACATCCTTTTTCATCCCGTCCGACCAGTAGACCTCTCTCAAATCACGGTACATCTTGGTGGAACCTGGGTGAACACTGTTTACCGATCTGTGTGCCTCCTCGAGAATATCACGCCTCAGTCCTTCTGAATCTGGCACGCACAGTCGAGTCCCAAATCGAAGTATCCCCTGATCATCAATCATGAACTCAGAAACACTGCCCTGCCGAATCTGCTCAATAATCTCTAATATACGGGCATCACCGGACTGTGCCTCGCGGATACGGTCAAGTAACTGTGGGCGTGCTCTGAAATGGGCCAGTTGTCCCCCTGTAGGAGTAAACTCGAACTGCACTCTGCTATCACATAAAACCTGCCAATCCGCCGTCGACTGCATCTGTACTGTGCTCAAACAAGATAAGCTACCTCCGGGCCTCCTACTCAAAGCATCTGCCACCACATTCGCCTTGCCCGGATGGTATAGAATCTCGCAGTCATAATCCTTCACCAACTCCATCCAACGGTGCTGTCTCAGGTTCAGGTCTCGCTGCTGGAAGATATACTTCAAACTCTTATGGTCAGTGAATATCTGGCATGACTCACCGTATAGGTAATGTCTCCAGATCTTAAATGCAAATACCACTGCAGCCATCTCTAAATCATGGGTGGGGTAGTTATGTTCGTGTTTCCTCAGCTGCCGAGAAGCATACGCGATAACTCTATCGTGCTGCATCAATACACAGCCCAGCCCACTCGAGAAGCATCACAATATACCACGAACCCGCCTGATCCTGAAGGCAATGCTAACACTGGTGCAGTAGTCAGACGAGTCTTCAACTGCTGGAAACTATCCTCACATGCCTGGGTCCAGTCAAAAGGAACCCCCTTCTGGGTCAATCCGGTCAACGGTGCAGCAATGCGGGAGAAATCCTGGACAAAACGTCGATAGTAGCCGGCCAGACCTAGAAAACTGCGAACCTCTGTAACTGATACTGGTCTAGGCCAACGCTGAACTGCCTCGATCTTCTTCGGGTCCACACAAATACCATCTCTCATCACCACATGACCCAAGAAGTCGACACTGTCTAACCAGAATGCGCACTTGGAAAATTTGGCGAACAGCTGATGCTCCCTCAAAGTCTGCAATGTGATACGTAAGTGCTGCTCATGCTCCTCCCGGCTCCGAGAATAAACCAAGATGTCGTCAATGAACACAATAATGAACTGATCGAGATACGGCCTGAATACACGGTTCATCAAATCCATAAATGCTGCCGGGGCATTGGTGAGCCCGAACGACATCACCAAGAACTCATAATGACCATAACGAGTACGGAAAGCGGTCTTCGGAATATCCTCCTTCCGAACCCGCAACTGGTGATAACCTGACCGTAAATCAACCTTCGAGAAAAACCCTGCACCCTGGAGCTGATCGAATAAGTCATCAATGCGGGGTAGGGGATATCTGTTCCGCACAGTAACCCGGTTCAGCTGACGATAATCAATGCATAAGCGCATACTTCCGTCCTTCTTCTTAACAAACAAGACGGGAGCACCCCAAGGTGACACACTCGGTCGGATAAGCCCTTTGTCCAGCAAGTCCTGTAACTGATCCTTTAGCTCTCTCAGCTCCGCCGGGGCCATCCGATAAGGCGGTATAGAGATAGGCCCCGTGCCGGGGATCAAGTCAATACAGAACTCAATCTCGCGCTCTGGTGGCAGACCAGGCAGCTCGTCAGGGAATACATCAGGAAACTCTCTCACAACAGGGACCTGGTCCAACGGAACCTCTGTGGAGCTAGTATCACAAACATAGGCTAAGAATCCCTGACACCCTTTTCTCAAGAGCTGACCAGCGCGAAGAGAAGAAATCAAGCTGGGAAGGGTAGCGCTACGATCTCCCTGAATAACAAGAACCGGCTCACCAAGAAAACTGAATCTGACTGCTTTTTCACGGCAGTCCACGGATGCATAACAGGTGGCTAGCCAGTCCATACCAAGAAGAACGTCAAAGTCTAGCATATCGAGGAGAATCAAATCAACTGAAGAATCTCTCTCCCCAATACGAACGGAACACGATCGGTACACAAAACGGGCAACAAAAGACTCGCCTACCGGGGTAATAACGACAAGCGGCTGATCTAACGGAGAAGAATCTCGACCCAACCTTGGTGCAAAGTACATGGATACATAGGAATGTGTGGAGCCTGGATCAAATAATACCCGTGCATCAAAAGAACATACTGGCAGAGTACCTGTCACGACGGCATTAGATGCCTGTGCATCCTGAGGAGTCAACGCGAACACTCGGGCATGTCCACCACTAATAGCTGGCTATCCTCTGCCTCTACCTCGGCCTCTGCCTCTGCCTCTGTCGCCTCGTCCTCTCGGAACTGGACCGCCATGCCCACGACCTCTAGAAGCATCTGACTGGCATGGAGCATCATCAGGAGTAGGAAGTAGAGCTCTCTGAGGAGGTGGTGAGGGTGGTAAGGTCACATGTGGGACTGTCGCCGCGCCCTGACGTCCCATGGTACAGTCTCTGACACGGTGGTACTGACTCCCACACCGAAAACATCCTGGAGACGACTGCTGGGTCTGTGGATATGAACCAAATAACTGACCTCGTCTCAATCCTCTGCCTCCACCATCTCCCGGAAATAATCTATCACGATGTCTGCCCATCTGCCGCTGAGCTGGCGTATCAGTACGGATCCTCTTCGGCCCAGAAACGACCGGAGTCTCAGAAATACGCTCCTCCAAAAGTAAGGCTGCATCCATCGCGGCTGCGTATGTGTCAAAGTGCTGGGTGCCGATGGCAAGGAATAGCTGTGTATCAAGCCCTCGCACAAACCTCTTTATTCTCTTCTCTTCTGTGTCTACTAGGTACGGAGCATATCGAGACAACTGGGTAAACTGTATATCATACTCCGACACTGTCATCCCAGGAGTCTTGCGCAGAGACTCGAAACTACGGGCTCGAGCATCTCGAACACTCTCCGGAAGAAAACGGGCAAGAAATGCAGCTGTAAACTCATCCCAGGTCATAGAAGATAGACCTGCAGCTCGGCCTCTCTCTACTGAATCGTACCATGTCTGGGCAAGACCCTCCAGACGAAAACTCGCAAACTCCACCAATCTATCATCAGAACACCTCAACGAACGGCAAATCCGAGCCATCCTATCAAGAAATGCCTGTGGGTCCTCTGTCGCATCTGTACCGGTAAAAGCTGGAAGTCTCAATCTCATGAACTCCTGTAGTGAAACAGGGATTGTAGGGTTCCTAGGCACTCCCAAGAGGTCTCACAAGGCATCAACCATGCCAATTTCAAACTTTACGGTGCCGAGAAACCCTAGACTAGATCGTTAACTAGAATTTTAGGCGAAACAGAAACTAGTTAACAACTTAACTAAATGGTAAACGGAAATACAACCTTTGTAGATCCGGTCCTCCACCTCCATAGCTCCGCGATGATGTCTCCTCGGTGTACAAAACGGATCTTGGGCTCTAGCGTCGGCTTCATCGGAGAATAGACGGGCTAGGTCATCGACTAGCATGCCAAAGATGATCTACGTCGAGGCATCACAAGATCAAGCTCCCACTTCACCAAGTCATGAAACTTGTGAAGAAAACACCCTATACTACTTGGCAAGAGGCAGAGGATGAAGAAATAGGAAGTGGGTTCACTTTAGAATTGGATTTCTCACTTGTTTTCATCAATCACCATTGATGGTGCAAGCTTTTCTTCAAGTGAAGAAGAAGAAGAAGATGATAATATGATAGAATAAAAATGATCAACTTGAAAAGATAATCCCATTCATTCTTATCATAATAGTTACCATGGTTAAGTGTAGAGAATGAACCAAGGTTAAGTGAATGGTTAGCTTAGGCATGAAACAAAAAATGGTGGACTTTTTCAAAGCTTCATGAAGCTTCAATGTAAAACAAAGCTAGCCACCATTTCTTTTCTTTTGCCAAAATGAATGAATAAATAGATAATAAATGAATAAACAAAATCCTAACCACTCTCACAACCATGGTTTAATCTTTACACAAATCCAAGTTAACATGTATCATCAAACATGACACAATCAAGTGCACAAAAGTATATCACATATACAACTTGTGCAATCCAAGTGAGAAAATCCATATAAAGTGAAACAATACTAGTTAATACAAAGTAATATATCAAATATATAATTATACATTAAATCATTAAATCAACACTTGATTCAATGATCCGGTCATGTCGCACATAACCGACTAGTATCCAATGTATCGGCTTATCGAATCAATCCTTGATTCGATATCTAGGTTATATCGCATAAAACCATTCGATACATTCATCGCAAGAATGAAATACGGTATCACATACACGCATTATTCTCGGTCCCGCACATATCTCATATGCGCTCCTATTTCGTTTCGCTTGAGCCAGGAAACCTCTGTGTTGGACTCTAAAGACTCGTCAGTACGCCGGCAGCAGGTGATGATCATATCAAACACCCACAAGCCGCAAGCGGTCTGCTAAACGTAACGGCCACCCGGGTATTGAGCGATCAGAAGATCGACGAGCAAGCCCGCTCACACTCCAGTGAATCCAACCAGTAACACTACCGTACAGTCCGGTCTGTTCGTCTGATATGTCGCATATCTCGCCTAGGGGTGGTAAACGTCAAACCCCAATAGCTCGATAAGTCGTGTCGATATGAGGTCTATAACAGTTCGAGAAACTACTGGTAACACTTACCAGTAAATCTCAGCAACCCTGGCCAGGGATTTCCGGTTATAGCCAATCGAACACAGCGCATCATCAACTCCCTATACCGGGAGAGACGAATCCCCTCCTATCGCTCATTGCCTCCATGTGATTCGGGACTGTACCCAAAAACCACCATTTTGCACGCCCTCTTGGACGTGGTAAGGTGGAAATCAAAGCACAGTGGGAACCACACAAGACTTTATGACGATCTCGGGTCAACAGACTACTCTGTACCAGTGTCACCAGAGAACTGCCATCTGACGTAAGGTATAATACCATCTGGGAGTTCTCGGCGAGTCCGTCCAGTGTACCCAGTCTCCACTGAGCACCCGTATATCATCTCTGATGTCAAACACCAATGGATATGGGATCATCCATTGCCCATCTGTATGGGTCGAGAAGGTATACGCTAGTCTACTCTGGTATATCGATGCCCCGTCTCGATATACCCACGACTAGGGACCTTGAAGGATGTACTTATAGACTACCATGTCCCCACTAGTATGATCTGCATCATAGTCCAGGTAGTCAAGTACACATCCTAAGGGCTTTACCAACATGTAACAGAGAGACAAGCAGTATACACGTTAAGGTAAAGAGCAACCAGATAGCATACTATCATGTCGAGCAAGAAAGTCCTCCCTATATATGTCCCAGCATCCACTACAATATACATCCTATGTACAGTAATGGTCTCTAGGGCATACATATAACTAATAATCTCCCACTTGCACTAGGGCCATCTGTAGCAGTGGTTGCAGTATCTCATACTCAACCATCCCATAAAAATCTCTCTCTGGGAATAGGCCTTCGTGAGTGGATCCGCCGTGTTGTCCTCTGAGTCTACTCTCCTAACTTCGATCACCCTGGAGATCAACCATCTCCATGATCAGGTGATACTGCCTTAGAATATGTCTGGATCACTGATGGGACGGGTGTTCCTTGGCATAAGCCACAACTCCATTGTCACACAATGGGAGGAACTAAGTTCATCTTATGAACAATTATACATCCAGACTGCCTCTTTGGTAGCATCTTTAGTAGCGATGTATCCAGCCTTTATCGTCTAGTATGCCACGGTATCTAGCTTGGAACTCTTCCAACATACCGTCCCTTTACTGAGGGTAAAGACAATGCCTGTGACTGACTTTCAGTCGTCCTTATCACCCTGGAACCCTTCCAGTGATTCTCCCCAGGATCGACTGATACCATCTCACTACAACTAGTGAGTATCCTAATATCCAATTAGATCTATCTCATAGATCCAAAATCCAGGATTTAGGAGGTATCACTTTTGATCCTATATGGAGAATGATGGTGATAAGCGGAGATTGAACGAGCGTAGCATAGGAAACTCCTTCCCTATCATGAGTATGTCATCCACGTACTCTACGAAGATCATCACCATACTCCCTACTACCTTTTTGTTTATACAAGGTTCATCCACCATTTTGATGAAGTCAAACTCTTTGACTACCACATCAAAACAGATGTTCCAACTTCGCGATACCTGCTTTATCCTATAAAGCATCTTGTACACGTTTCCGCTGCTCCCACTGTCTACGAAGCCCTCTGGCTGTGTACTTATAGACGTTCTCTTTTAAAATATCATTTAGAAAAGTAGTCATGGCACCCAACCGCCAGATATCGTAGTCATGGTATGTAGCCGTGGCAAGTAGGATCTGGATGGACTTAAGCATAGCCACTTGAAAAGGTTTCATCATAATCCACGCCTGGTCTATGACGAAAAACTTTAACAAGTCCAGCTTTGAAAGTCTTAACTTTTCCATCTACACCAAGTAATCTTCTCAAGATATACTTGCTCCTGATGGGGATTTAACCCTTCAGATATAGCAACCAAAGTCCATACTCTGTTGGTGTATAAGGATTCCATCTCAGATCACTAAGCATCCAGCCATTCTTACAGAGTCCCACTCCTGATGGCCAGCTCGAAACTAGTTGGGTCATCATCTTATGATGCAATCCTCGCTCCCACTGTCATAGAGAAACCGGAGTATCTCTCAGGTGGATGAGGAACCCTACTAGATCGGCGGAGAGGCTGAGGTTCGTTGGTATCTACTGAATCCTTTGGTTGTACCAAATCATCTGCTGTAGTTTGTATAGCTGGAACCTTTCCAGTTCTACATTACAGACCTTGCCTCGAGCTTGTCCGGATTTTGCTTTTCAGAAATAGACCGGACAACCCCAAATCCTAACTAGCTTAAGACATGGGCTCTTCCCTTTCCATATCACATATGAAGTGGTAGGCACTGATTTGATTCGAACACAATTCAATAGGTATGCAGCTTCTCAAGTGCATAACTCCCAAAAGGAAATAGGTAACTCAGTTGTACTCATCATAGAGCACACCTTATCATATAGGGTGTGATTGCTCCGCCCCGATATACCATCGTGCTATGGTGTATACGGAGGAGTAATGCTGAGAGAGAATCTCATTCTCCTTTAGAAAAGTCCAGGAATTCCATGCACAAGTATTCTCCTCCCTGATCTCATCATAGGACATAATACTTATACCCGTATTTTGATTCTCTACTTATAACTTATATTCTGTGAATATCTCAAAAGGTTCGGACTTGTGTTTCAACAGGAACATATGTCTGAATCTTGAGAGATCATCAGAGAATGTAATGAAGTACAAAGAACCGGTCTTGGCATGTGTAGACAGGGAGCCTTTATACATCAACATGTATCATCCCAAGAGTTCACTAACTCTTTCTCTGTTTCCAGTAAACGGAGCTATGGTCATTTTATCTTTGTGACATGACTGGCGAGTTTCACAAGATGTAAATTCAAACTAATTTAAATATGCATCTTTATGTAACTCTAGCTAGTCGGGTCACATTGATCTGACCTAGTCTACAATACCTCAAGAAGGAATCGTTCAATTCTGGACTCTTCCTCTTGTGTGTGTTCCATATACTAAGAACTGCAGTTTGATTTAGAACATCAATGCTTTTATATAACGTGCCTAAACCGATCAACTCTTTATATAGGAAATGTTCAAAACATTATCCAACAATCCAAAATTTTATCATTTCTTTACTGATAAAGAGACTGATATGATTTTGTATATCAGGTTCGGTATCTAATAACATTCGTTTAGAATCAATGTATTTGTAATACAGGGTGACAGTGACCAACAGACTTGGCTGCAACACTTGCCCCGTTTTCTGCCTCATGAAACTTATCACCCGTTCTCAGTTTTCTACCTTTCTGTAGCCCTATGTAACAGATTACATATCTGGGATCCTGATCTGGTATCACATACCCAGGACGTAAAGGATACTGAGAAACAGTTCTTTGTAATGAACAAACCCGAAGATGATGCATCATATGCACTTTCTTCGTTTGGGTGGCACGGGAATTCTGGTAATCCCATATTTCCTGCTCTGTCTTATAACTATTATAAGTTGGAGCGGGACCAACGTTCCCCAGCTCAGTATAACAAGCGGGTTCGGTCAAATATCCGTATTATTATCTTGATTAAGGCGTGATATGGTCGCTACCTGGAGAGAGAGAGAGAGAAGAAAACACTCAGCGTGCGCTCTTGCAAGAATAGATTGGTTATTATTTTATCTAATCAGGATGGCTCCCACTGCTTTTTATCAAATCTTCCTTCAAACCTTAAAAGGAAAGACTAGCCGGGATTAATTACACACTACAAATTCGCCAATCTTTCAGCCAGGCCAGTGTCGGTACTTTGAGGGAGGTCCCCCATGCTTTCGTACGAACCTAATTAATGTAAACCTCGTTTTCCCAGAGGCGTAACCTCGTTAACACCTTTCTAGACACCTACTTGATCGGCTAATTGTAATGTGTAAAACTCTCCCAGGAGTAACAATTACTCGCAGCGGGTATCGGGATCCAACTATCTCATAGAAGGTAAGCAATCTCATTGCAAATTTCAACACTTGAAATTCCCAATAACATTTTGCCCCTAGCTCGCTATGACCTTGACGCATGCCAAACAACCCATAGTCTGCTAGTCAAGTTCAACCCGTACATTTCTTGATTGAATTAAACCCACCCGCACGACCCTTGACGCATGCCAAACAACGCCGTACGAAAACCCTAATCCAATCGCATCGTATGCTAGCAGATAAGCACTAGTTAGCTACCGTACACTACGCCTTGACGCATGCCAAACAACCGCAGCACGAATACTAACTAATACTTATCTGAAATGACGGAGGGCTACGACAGGTTTTTCTGAAAACCTATTGCGTAATGAACTTGATATCGTTGTAGAATCAAATGATTTTAAAATGGAGTGTTTTTGAGGCTTTTGTAGTTTTGCTAAAGGAGTCACTCCCGGTGAAGGGATCATCGGTCCTTTCCTCATCGAATAAGGTGCGGGATATATCATATATATCACTGTGCAAAGCAAAACACTTAAAAGCAATCAAAAGACAAACCGAGTGTGTAGCATCTGCCAGTTATTGCTAAAGGAGTCACTCCCGGTGAAGGGATCTCGGTCCTTTCCTCATCGAATAAGGTGCAGGATATATCACATATACCTCTGTGCAAAGCAAGAACTGTAGCTACCTTTTTTATTTCGAAATTCGATTCTACAACATCTTAGGTTTCTTTTATTTCATTAATCACATTAATGAAGTCGCATCATTCAAGTTACCTAAACATCACAGATAAATACGACGTACACTTATGCCATCCGCATTCGCCTCGATGTCCCCTCGTGCACCGTTAGGTTAGGTAACTAACGGCAGAGCGGGGCAGGGCTAGCGCGGGTGTAAAACATAAGTAACGTCTATATAATATATCATATA
Source organism: Agapanthus africanus (assembly GCA_030015575.1). Lineage (NCBI taxonomy): Eukaryota > Viridiplantae > Streptophyta > Magnoliopsida > Asparagales > Amaryllidaceae > Agapanthus > Agapanthus africanus. The sequence goes on from CM057341.1 coordinate 598,514,203, forward strand.
TACTATATACTGTATCTATCATAGAACATCACATGATCACATCACAGATATCGCAGCAGAAGAAACATATGAAATATTGGATATACTAGGACGTCCGTGTTTTCAATACGAGCCAGTATAAAATACGGATTCCACGGTCGTGATGAATAGCCAAACCCACACCCCTAGACCCCTACGAGAGCGGCAAGCAACCCTACCAATTCTAGGGTTAGGAAACCCGGACTCGACTCCTCGAGTTGGTCTCCCACTGGACTCCAGAATCCGGTTACTTGTGCTCCCCTCCTTGGGTCTATCCTAGTGCGGAAAAGTAAATAATATACAAAAGGTGACATCTTCCGCAACCTGGAAGTGCCCCAATAAAAGAATATTACATACAAGTTTTTACATGAATGAAAATGAAAAACACTCATCTCACATAAAAAAAACCCGGCTATTCAAACACGACGATCCAATATAACATATCCAGCAACACATAACATCACATGTCATCAACGTAAGTAAATATGCGCATCCCAATTGTCGTTGACATATAGCAACGAAACCGGCGATATCACATATTAAACTTACGGTCACAGAAAAGAAAGTGTAAAACTACAACAGTTGGAATCCGCAACCTGCATAGACATCGCATGCCTAATCAAATGAATACCTTAGACATCGCATGCCTAACAATTATAAACCCCGCATTTTAGTCTCAAAATCGAAAACACTTTTCAATATCAAGTCGGGCAATTCAACAAGATTCCCGACATCCTGATCGAATGCTCGTCGCAAACTTCAGTAGACGGCTGCACCCCTGATACTGTCGACGAAGTGCACCAAGGCGGAACACCGCTGCCGCGAGCACCCGAACGGATGCTTTCGGCGACGGGGTTCTCCTACAGTCACTTGGTCGGGGCTATGGAGCGAGGCTGTCTATTAAGTTTACCCGGCGAGTATCCGCGTACGCTACGTGATTGCGACGGACTTTTGATCACATCAAAATTCCGTGGCAACCGATCAAGTGAGACTAAAGTGCTATGTTTATAACATTCATACAGTTATCTCATAACTTCTTGTGAATTCCAATTATTGTATCCCATTCCGGATAAATAGAAAATGTTAAACTTTCCGATCGAACAGTCGAACACCCAAGTTTTCCCGAAACAGATCAACACTTGAAATAAGTCTAAAAACATTCAGTTCGTGCCTCAGTACCAACGGTCCAGCCGTAGAAGGGTCAAGCCAACGCCTCACATGTGGCACGCCGTACTGCCCCAAACCCTAAGGTTCAAAGGGCAGTTCAAGACGGTCACATAATCGAGTTAAGGTTTGTTGTCTTCTAGAGGGTCCATCGCGTTACTTGCACTACTTAGAACGTCGTTAAACTACGGAAAAATCCAACACTTGGAAATTTCCCAACAGGGGAAAAATTGGGTATTTATATCCGGTCGAACTTTTTAACATATTCAAAAATTATCCGGAAAGCCACATAGACAAAATCTGATACTCCGATCGAAACACCGAATCCCCAAAACAACCCCAGAAAATTCAACTCTTGAATAAATATTAAAAATTCCCAGAAAATCCAACTCCAGAAAATAGGAATTACTGTGCAAAAATGGGAAGCTGACGTCATCATACGGCCGCGGAACCGCCGCAGAAGCCAGGATTCTGCCGCGGTTCCGCCGCACTTTGGTGGATTCATGGGTACGGGCTTCACAGTAATTCTTACAATTCCCTGCTGATTTTTCTGCATATTTTTAATATCGAAAAACACCAGATTTTAGAAAAAGTCCAGAGAGCATGTTTGGTTTAGGGTTTCGAGTTCGTTCGGGTTTCAAACTTCGTCTACGCATCGCCTAAGGCTCTAGCTAGGCTCTGATACCACTGTAGGGTTCCTAGGCACTCCCAAGAGGTCTCACAAGGCATCAACCATGCCAATTTCAAACTTTACGGTGCCGAGAAACCCTAGACTAGATCGTTAACTAGAATTTTAGGCGAAACAGAAACTAGTTAACAACTTAACTAAATGGTAAACGGAAATACAACCTTTGTAGATCCGGTCCTCCACCTCCATAGCTCCGCGATGATGTCTCCTCGGTGTACAAAACGGATCTTGGGCTCTAGCGTCGGCTTCATCGGAGAATAGACGGGCTAGGTCATCGACTAGCATGCCAAAGATGATCTACGTCGAGGCATCACAAGATCAAGCTCCCACTTCACCAAGTCATGAAACTTGTGAAGAAAACACCCTATACTACTTGGCAAGAGGTAGAGGATGAAGAAATAGGAAGTGGGTTCACTTTAGAATTGGATTTCTCACTTGTTTTCATCAATCACCATTGATGGTGCAAGCTTTTCTTCAAGTGAAGAAGAAGAAGAAGATGATAATATGATAGAATAAAAATGATCAACTTGAAAAGATAATCCCATTCATTCTTATCATAATAGTTACCATGGTTAAGTATAGAGAATGAACCAAGGTTAAGTGAATGGTTAGCTTAGGCATGAAACAAAAAATGGTGGACTTTTTCAAAGCTTCATGAAGCTTCAATGTAAAACAAAGCTAGCCACCATTTCTTTTCTTTTGCCAAAATGAATGAATAAATAGATAATAAATGAATAAACAAAATCCTAACCACTCTCACAACCATGGTTTAATCTTTACACAAATCCAAGTTAACATGTATCATCAAACATGACACAATCAAGTGCACAAAAGTATATCACATATACAACTTGTGCAATCCAAGTGAGAAAATCCATATAAAGTGAAACAATACTAGTTAATGCAAAGTAATATATCAAATATATAATTATACATTAAATCATTAAATCAACACTTGATTCAATGATCCAGTCATGTCGCACATAACCGACTAGTATCCAATGTATCGGCTTATCGAATCAATCCTTGATTCAATATCTAGGTTATATCGCATAAAACCATTCGATACATTCATCGCGAGAATGAAATACGGTATCACATACACGCATTATTCTCGGTCCCGCACATATCTCATATGCGCTCCTATTTCGTTTCGCTTGAGCCAGGAAACCTCTGTGTAGGACTCTAAAGACTCGTCAATACGCCGGCAGCAGGTGATGATCATATCAAACACCCACAAGCCGCAAGCGGTCTGCTAAACGTAACGGCCACCCGGGTATTGAGCGATCAGAAGATCGACGAGCAAGCCCGCTCACACTCCAGTGAATCCAACCAGTAACACTACCGTACAGTCCGGTCTGTTCGTCTGATATGTCGCATATCTCGCCTAGGGGTGGTAAACGTCAGACCCCAATAGCTCGATAAGTCGTGTCGATATGAGGTCTATAACAGTTCGAGAAACTACTGGTAAGACTTACCAGTAAATCTCAGCAACCCTGGCCAGGGATTTCCGGTTATAGCCAATCGAACACAGCGCATCATCAACTCCCTATACCGGGAGAGACGAATCCCCTCCTATCGCTCATTGCCTCCAAGTGATTCGGGACTGTACCCAAAAACCACCATTTTGCACGCCCTCTTGGACATGGTAAGGTGGAAATGAAAGCACAGTGGGAACCACACAAGACTCTATGACTATCTCGGGTCAACAGACTACTCTGTACCAGTGTCACCAGAGAACTGCCATCTGACGTAAGGTATAATACCATCTGGGAGTTCTCGGCGAGTCCGTCCAGTGTACCCAGTCTCCACTGAGCACCCGTATATCATCTCTGATGTCAAACACCAATGGATATGGGATCATCCATTGCCCATCTGTATGGGTCGAGAAGGTATACGCTAGTCTACTCTGGTATATCGATGCCCCGTCTCGATATACCCACGACTAGGGACCTTGAAGGATGTACTTATAGATTACCATGTCCCCACTAGTATGATCCGCATCATAGTCCAGGTAGTCAAGTACACATCCTAAGGGCTTTACCAACATGTAACAGAGAAACAAGCAGTATACACGTTAAGGTAAAGAGCAACCAGATAGCATACTATCATGTCGAGCAAGAAAGTCCTCCCTATATATGTCCCAGCATCCACTACAATATACATCCTATGTACAGTAATGGCCTCTAGGGCATATATATAACTAACAGGGATAGTCTCCGTAGTAGCAGCAGGAGTGACCATCTGTGCAGCAGGTACGATCGTGGTCTGTGCGGTGGAAGGAACGTCCTCGGACCTCTGTGCCCGGCTGGACTCAACTAAAGATCCCATCATCTGTCGCAACTCTTGCATGCCAACCTCTAATCTGGCAATATGGTCTGGATAAGGCGGATCAGTATGACCCTGAGGGGTAGGCGTATCCTCCCGCTCGATCCTCGCCTCAGATGAGCCCGCTCGAATCTCATCCCTAGCGGCAGCCCGCTGAACTCTCGTAGTTTTTGGCGGTATCGAAGCTAGAATAAGAAAAAGGACTGATAAGGACATTGCAATTGAATCAAGGAATGCAAGGAATCAAGAAAGGAAATACAAGCAATTATATTCTAAGGTCACTTAGGCGGAGTACCGTATCGTAAGTATGCCGCAGATCATACCCACGCTACGCCACTCTGCTTAAGTCACCTACTCCATCTACCAAGGTCGTCCTACACTCAGAAGGGTAAGACCTACGCTCTGATACCAACTTTGCCACGACCCGAAGGTACGGAACGTGACTGGCACTTAGATTACGAGACGTCTAAAGGCGTACCGTAACCTAAGTCAGCCAAAGCCCAGAAAATCTAAACCAAAGAGTGAAGGAAAAACCTTAAATGAAAACGGTTTTTAAATCAATTAAGTTGCATAGAATCCCTTTATAAAAAAAACATCAAAATTTCCCGAAAATTTCGGCAGCGTCTCCCCTGTATTTTCTATCCCCCAAAATGGGTACAACAAGATATATATAACCTGTAATCATAAATGGCATCCCCAAGCGGGAGCTAGCTCTTCGCCCAAGGCGGATCACAACCACATGCAATATATAAGTAATATCAAGAAAAGAGCATAAAAGAAACGCAAAATATCAGAAAACACAACGCCGGCTCAAGTGAGCTCGACCCAAAAGAAACCACAAATATACAAATCTCTCAGTCTTATCACTAGGTCGCATATACAATATAAAGTGGTAGATGGAGATACTAGATACAATGATAGAGCAAAAGAAATAAAATATGCTCGCAACCCACCTACGGGCGATGTCGCGAGTCTGAGCAAAAGAAGCTGATGATAAGATAACCCGCCGCTACAAGGGTGACGGGTCCGACCTGCAAGACACTGTGGCACAACGGGGGTGAGTTGCCAGCTCGTGAGTAGAATATAACATCTAGTAAGGCAATCATAAGAATGCACGCAATGCGTCACAACATGTATGTCCATATGTGATATAATACTTCTAGTATGCATGCACATGTATGCAATGTCATTACTAAATCTTTAAGTGTTTTAAATGCTATGGGTATTGAGTTCTTAACTTTAGAAAATGAATATCTGTATAATAGCTAAGTACCATCAAGAAATCATCTGAAAACCCGTGTCAAGCATCGACACCAAATATGAAATCATATCTGTCTCAATATCTCACTGTATCAATGTCTCAAATATCGGGCTCCGTCAGTCCGGATCGGCCCATATCATCAAATCTTATGACAACGGTCGGTATCCTCCGGATATCCGCCGCGCCAGACATCACCGGTAGGTAGTCTTCCCCTGCCAGGCTCATCGTCTACAACTCGATCTTCTTGCCCCGGGGTACCATACCGGGCCCACCATGTACCCGAGACGGTTCATCCACTCCTTGAATCGGGTCTCGAAATCCAACAGAAAACATGAAAACTCATGGTGGATGACACATACATCACGAGAAAACCGCAACTTTGTTTTAAAAATGATATATATAAGCTTTTGTTAAATTCTTGCGGTTTTTCCCAAAAATCCAGAAATCGCAGCAATACTGAAATCCTCAAGAAAAATCATAATGTCCACATGTTATATATGATAAATATTTATGATAACAAGGTATGCGATGTGAACTGTGGCTAAAAATCTATGTAAGTATGATAATGATGCGAGGTATATACAGGCTATGCAATTTCATATATCATGTATGATGCAAGTGGCGATACTAAACTAAACAGGTTCTATGGTGCACGTGGAATGGCAATTACCAAAGGCGTGTGTGTCACATGAATAGTGCGTGTGCAACAGATGCCAATGGTAATGGTGTTCGTGTCCTACGAAGTGATATCGCATATGTGTATATGAATGTTATATGAATGTCCATGCAATCTAGTATACGGTTAGCTGTGAGGGTATGCAATGTAAATAAAGGGGGTAAGCTATCTAGCAATACAAGTCTTGCAAGAAATAGGGAAATCCTAACTAGGGGGCGCCTCGCGCCATCCAGACGATTCCCCCATAGATGAATACATCTACTCACCTGAATGCCTCGCTAATCCGATCCGACCACCGCCTTGCCTTTACGCGCCGTGTCCGATGTTTCCCTGACCGATCCTATATTTGCACAACACCAAGCATAAGATTACATATCCTAAAATGATGCAAGTCACAATATACAAATATCGACGCTCTCGAATTAAACATAACGTGCACTCGGTGCGCAGAAAACGCACAAAAATCGCTAAAACCTTAACCAAAATCGTCGTTTCGGGGAAATCGACAAAACTAAAACTCGGCTAGACAAAACCCCGCGTTGACGCACTCTAATAGTCATTTATGAAGCTAATTATATCGCTAATATAACGCAATTAGATCACATTCTAATTTTTATAAAAAATCTAGTAAGCAATTTCATACCGATTCGATGCAATTATCGCAATTTATCGATTTAGCGAGCGTAACATTACACAATTAACCACTCCAACCAATTAGATAACCAAACCCTAACTTAACTCCAACAACCATGCTTCAAACCCAAATTTGAAATCAAATCCCTCCCTTGATTTTCATGAACAAGTAATTCCAACTAAATTAATACTTCAAATTTCAATTTTTGCACATTTAAACTACAAGTTAACAAACTAGTTTAGAAATTTCACCTTATAAGTTGAACCCTAGTTTGCTCAAGCCACCAAAGAAGCCTCCTTTCTTCAAGTTTTGAACTAAATTTGATTGAGGAGAGAGTGGATTAGTGTTTTGCTTTGAATTGGAGAAGAAATTTGTGAATTTTTTATGAATTTTGGCATGAAAATGAAGCAAAAAGAAGTGAGGAAATGGAAGGGGAGCTGCTGAAATTTCGACCAGCAGCAAGAAGAGGGAAGTGTGGGTGTTGTGTAGATGATTCTAGGTCAAAAAAACCCCTTAAGTTTCCATTTAATGCCTTTCACATCAAACTTTTTACAAAAAACCCCATTTTAGTTCATTTTTTCATTAAATTTCCAACCATAACACCAAAATCTTATAAAGTTATGATACAATTTATTAACACTCTATTTTAGTTTATAAAGATTCCTAAGTGTGTAATTTACCTAATTAAATTTGTATTTATCACTAATTTAATGTATTTTTAAAAGCTTAAAATAATAAAAAAATAATTAATTACGAAAAAAAATTTATTTAACTAGAAAATTATACGTGACATTTTAGTGACAAAATTATAGTAATATGTTATCTAAATTTTGTATAATTAGGTCTACAATGAAAAATACATATTTTGACTTTTTACGGAAAAAGCCGAAAAATTAGCCGATTACCGAAAAACTGCCTAAACGATTTTCGAAGGGTTACATTTAATCTTTACACAAACTCAAGTAAGCATGTATCATCAAACATGATACAATCAAGTGCACACAAAAATATATCACATATACAATGTGCACATCAAGTGAGAAAATCCTTTTAAAAATGAACCAATACTAGTTAATGCAAAGTAATATATCAAAAATATTATTATACATTAAATCATTAAATCAACATTTGATTCAATGATCCGGTTATGTCGCACATAACCGACTAGTATCCAATGTATCGATTTATCGAATCAATCTTCGATTCGATAAATAGGTTATATCGCATACAACCAATCGAAACATTCATCGCGAGAATGAAATACGGTATCACATACACGCATTATTCTCGGTCCCGTACATATCTTATATGCGCTCCTATTTCATTTCGCTTGAGCCAGGAAACCTCTGTGTAGGACTCTAAAGACTCGTCAATACGCCGGTAGCAGATGATGATCATATCAAGCATCCACGAGCAGCAAGCGGTCTGCTAAACGTAACGACCACCCGGGTATTGAGCGATCAGAAGATCGACGAGCAAGCCCGCTCACACTCCTGTGAATCCAACCAGTAACACTTACCGTACAGTCTGGTCTGTTCGTCTGATATATAGCATATCAAGTCTAGGGGTGGTAAACGTCAGACCCCAATAACCGATAAGTCGTGCCGATGTGAGGCTCATAACGGGTCGAGAAACTACTGGTAACACTTACCAGTAAATCTCTGATCAGCCCTGGCTAGGGACTTCCCTGTTACGGCCAATCGAGCACAGCGCAACATCAACCCCCAATACCGGGAGAGACGAAACCCCTCCTATCGCTCATTGCCTCCATGTGACTCGGGACTGTACCCAAAAACCACCGTTTTGCACGCCCTCATGGACGTGGTAAGGTGGAGATCAAAGCACAGTGGGAATCACACAAGACTCTATGACGATCTCGGGTCTACAGACTAACCTGCACAAGTGTCACCTGAGAACTGGCATCTGACGTGAGGTATAATACCATCTGGGAGTTCTCGGCGAGTCCGTGCAGTGTACCCAGTCTCCACTGAGCACCCGTATACCATCTCTGAAGTCAAACACCAATGGATATGGGATCATCCATCGCCCATCTCATGGGTCGAGAAGCGTATACGCTAGTCTACACTGGTATATCGATGCCCCGTCTCGATACACCCACGACTAGGGACCTTGAAGGATGTACCTTTGGACTACCATGTCCCCACTAGTATGATCTGCATCATACTCCATGTAGTCAAGTACACATCCTAAGGGCTTTACCAACATGTAACTATAAGATAGTTTAAAGAGACTAGTGTACATGTTAAGATAAAGAGTAACCAGATAGCATACTATCATATCGAGCAAGAAAGTCATCTCTATATATGTCCAAGCATCCAATATAATATACATCATCTGTACAATACTGGCCTCTAGGGCATACATACAACTAACAAATCAAACCTGGTAAATACATACCCTGGAGCAAGTGTCTAATTGGGAAATCAGTTTTCTTTTAACAGTACACAGTAAAACTGAAACATTGAAATGTTTCGATGGGGTATCCGGGTATTCCCAGTAATGCCTTTCCATTATCCAGATTCACAACTGTAACCATATAATTCTTTGCCACTTCTCCAAATCCCTTTTTATATCTTTAGTCATTACCTTCTTCACACCCCTTTAGGCCAAATGGTTTTCTTCCTTCCCTACCGTTCGGCACCAGCCTATGGTCTGGAAGAAGACTATCCAATAAGCATAATGGGTGTACTGTCCTAATCCTGAGAGCACTCGCAATGCGAGAGAAGGTGAAGATAAAAGACAACCGAATAAACCTTATTCCTATTTCTCCTGAACCAGGATCTATCCCCGAACTGGAACAAGTTCCTTTCGAGTTCGTATATAACTATACGATGGAGTATCCAATAAACTTGGGATCTTCGTAGTGATATGGAGTGTCCTGGAGAAATACAAAGGTGATTTAGGATTGGCGAAAAAATACTTGGTTTGGTCGTGAATAGCAGTCGCAATTTACTATGCCCTCTTACTAATCCCTTTCTTTGTCTTAACTTAATACCTTCTGTACACCATCATTGTGCTAATTGGTTTTCTTCATTCCCCACCGTTCGGCACCAGCCTAAGGTTTGGAAGAAGACTATCCAATTTGCGTAATAAGTGTACTATCTCCTAAACCAAGGAGTACTCGCAACCTGAGAGAAGGTAAAAGGAAAAGACAACTGAATAGTCCTATTCTTTTTCTCCAGAACCGGAAACCATCCTCGAATAACTTCGAGTTCGTATATAACCATACGATGGTTTTGTCCAATGGAAGTGGACGTTCGTAGTAATACGGGGTGTCCCGGAGAAAAGGGTAAAAGTAGGAGTGGCAATGAGGTTTGCAACTCTGACAATCCAAAAGCCAGTGTTATAAGAAGGTTCGGTTAACTTGGTCAATGAGTCATAGTCTAGGGTCGGGTCAATGGTCACTGCCAAAGAGAGAGAGAAAAGAAACACTCAGCGTGCACTCTAACCTAGATCAGAATGGTTATCACTTTATCTAATCAGGAAACCTCCCACTGTAACGTCAAATTCTTCCCCAAACCTGAAAGAAGAATTAGTCGGGATCACCCGAGGAGTAAACCAACTCATCAGTGGGAATCGGGATCCAACTATCATCGCATGACAACGTGACGGAATCCACTCACGTCACCACACTCCAGAAGGTATGCACATGCCTGGCAAGTTTCAGTTTCTTTAGAAACTCCCGATGTAAGTTTTTACCCCTAGGACCCAAGTGACCTTGACGGAGTCAACAAATCAAAGAGTCCTAGTCAAGTTCAACCCGTCATTATCTGGATTGCATTAAACCCACTCGTACGTGCCCTTGACGGAGTCAACAAGGCTGCACGACTGTCCTAACCAATCCCATTTATGCTACAAACAAGCATCACTTAGCTACCGTACACTACGCCTTGACGGAGTCAACAAACGCAGCACGAATACTAAATAATACCCGTAAGAAATGATGGAGGGCTACGGCTGGTTTTTGGCGAAAAACCTTTAACGTAATGAACTTGATATCGTTGAAGGAACCGCATAGCTTTTTATAAAAATATAGTGGCGAAAACCTTTGCTAAAGAGGTCACTCCCGGTGAAGGGATCTCGGCTCTTTCCCCGTAGAATGAGGTGCAGGATATTCCAACTGAATACCACGATGCAAAGTAAAAGTAATCGGCTATAGTGAAGTTATTGCCCTGACGCTAACTTCTGTCCAAGGGGTCACTCCCGGTGAAGGGATCTCGGCCCTTGCCTCGTCGACTGAGGTGCTGGATATTCATAACCGAATACCACTGTGCAAAACAAAAGAGAACATCCTTGCAATAATAGCTTTTTGAAAAAGTGTTCCAACAACATCAGAATAGGTTTGTTTATCTTGCATTGATCCGAATCAACGCAGTCCCTTCAATTGATCACACCAATAAAGAACGAAAATAATGATGTACGTATATGCCATCCGCATTCGCCACTGGGTCCCGTCATCACCCGTCAGGTTACTTAACTAATGACAGAGCGGGGACTGGACTAGCGCGGATGCAAAACATATACAACATCTACTAGTATATATATCAATATATAATATTTCGCTCAAGGCGTGATAAAATGCAACATCACAGAAATGTAACCAGCATCACAGAACAATACAGATATCTGGGATCCCCGGGTTTCATAGAGCCGCTACTGAAACCCGACGTTCCTCTGGTCGTGTGGATAGCCTGTGCAATGAAAATCCTAGACACCTACAGGTGCAGCAAGTCACCCGCCAAAACCTGAAGTGAGGCAGCCCCCTTCAGCAACGTGAATGGACCACTCAGCACTTCACGGAATCCGGCAACTTGGGCACCCCTCCTGGGTCAACCTGTACCCCCTACGAGTGTGGCGAATAGCCTGCCAATTCTAGAGTAAAGCCCCCTCCGTCTCAATGCTATGAGATGCGGGCTCGTTGCCCTCTAGAATCCGGTTGTCCGTGCACCCCTCCGCGGGGTAATCCTAGTACAGAAAGTAAAATATACATACAACGGGTACATCGACCGCAACCTGGTCGTGCCCCAAAAGAATAATACAAACAGGCAGAGACGGAAGTCCACATGTCGGACGCTCGCCCTGCAATATCAAATGTACATATAAAACAAAACTGTACTAACATTGCATCCAGGCTATCCCCACGACCGATCCGCAACAACACAGTACAACACAGAACATCAACGTGAATGTCACGTTCGCAAATCCGTCTAACCGGGCTATAGCAGTTAGACAGGATTTACCGATCAAGTGACATTCACAGTCGCAGATATAATGTAAATACCGTGAACTAATGTGTTTAAAACATCCGATCGATCAAAATTTTACCAAGTGGGCCCCAAGCATTACTGTAGTACATAAAGAAATTCTGGGCCCAAAAAGAATATACCAAAACGCCTATTTTCAGCCCAAAAGCCCACTGCAAAAAATTGGTGAAGTGAAGACTCAATACTGCGGCAGAACCGCTGCCAAATAGGGGTTATGGCCGTGGTTCCGCGGTCGTATGGAGGGATCAGACTACCAAATTTTCACAGTGTTCTTAGAATTCCATGTACATCATTCTGCAACAACCTGAAAAATTTTTGGAGCTAAAAAAATTTCGACAGAAAGCACATGGAATGAAAATGCGGTTTTGGGATAAATGTTCAATCAAAGTTTTAAACACACTAGACCAAGCTAGACTAGCTTAATGGCGTGGCTCTGATACCATGTTGCGCCACAGCAGCGCCCCGGCCTACTACTCGAGGCCAAAATGCGGAATCAAAATTTTTTCTTAACTTTAACCGGTGCTACCGCGGACAATATACCCGGATCGTGACCATTAACCTAATGCTAGCTAACAAGAGAAGGGAAGAGAGCTATACTAAGCGATCCGTGTCCTCCGGTCTTCGTCTCCACTCCGATCTCCCGCGGAATCTCTGTCCGTCACCTCCTCGTCGAAAAGGGCACCACGTAGCCGGATTCTTTTACGGGCTCCCACCTCTGGACCGAGGCAACTCGGGCGCGAAGTTGGCTAGCCGACACGTCCAAGGATACTGTAGGTTGTAGTGTAGAGGCTTGTCTCTTTGGGGTTTGTGAAGTTGCCATGGATGTGGAGGTGTAGGAAGAAAATGAACTTTGGAAAAATGGAGCTATCATTTTCTTGCAAGGAATGAGATGAGGAAATATGCTACACATCAAAATGAACCTCTCTCTCTCTCTCTCTTCAAATTGTGGCCGGCCCCCCTTTAGGAAATATGGTGGAGGAAAAAACAAAACCAAGAAAGGAGGTAAGTGTAAGAAAAGTAGAATGGTGACCACACCCCCAAGCAATGATAACAAGGTCAAATCTAAATCAAGATCAACTCTAATCACAAAGAAATGATGTATAAAGCATCTCATGATGATAGAAGCCACAAATGCAAGAAACCCCCTCCACAAATGTTATTTGCAAACTTGCAAATAACCCCCTCCATCGAAAAAGTCCGGCCGGGAAGGAACAAAGGAAAACCGGCCGGAACGGAATGCAAACTGGCAACATCAGAAAACTGATCCCGTAATAAATTACAGGAAAACCCCGCTACTGCATATACATGCCCGCATTTGTATTCCCACTGAACACAAATGCAAAGAGACAAAATCTACACTGTCTAATACTAGGATCCGGCTTAAACCAAAGCCGGCTAGTAAAAACCGTCCGATCACGATCCGCGCAATACCGCACGTATCTGATCAAACCCTGCCATATCTCCATACGGCCTCTACAGCGTTTCGCCCGAAACTTGAGTAACTGTCTATGTGGGGGACTCTAAAGACTCGTCAATACCATGGCTGTGGATTTAACCACTAGCACGTCAGAGGTATTAGCCATACGTAACGAGCTACCAGCTATTGACCAAAGGGACGTCGATGAGCGAACTCATCCTGACACCCTACTGAGCCTGTCAGTGACAATATCCGTACAGTCCGGTCCGTTCGTCTATGAGTATCGCATGGCGGGCCTAGGGGGTTGGTAAAAGTCAGACCCCCAAAAGCGGTACAAGTCGTGTCGGAGTGAAGCCCAGAACACCCTGAGATACTACTGGAATACCTACCAGTAAATCTCCTGCCTCGGCCGAGGGCTTTGTGTAATGGCTCTCCTAGACACAGCGCGACCTCACCCCCAATACCGGGAGAGACGAACCCCTGCAGATCCGCTCACTGCCTCCATGTGGCTCGGGACTGTACCCAACTAAAACCTGTTTGTACGACTCCTTTGAGCCGTGGTAGGGTAGTAATCAAAGTACAGTGGGAACTCACACGAGACAAATGACGATCTCAGGTCAATGAACTAACCTGTACACATATCACCAGGGAACTGCTATCTGACGTCTGGTATAATCCCAACTAGCATGTTCCCGGCGAGTCATGTCCGGTGTACTCATAACCCAATGAGCACCTGTATATATCTTAGGTGAACCAACTGACACCAGTGGCTTGTGAGACCGGCCACCGCCCCTCGTCGGGGTCTCGACTGTATACACTAATCTACTAATGGAGTATCGATGCCCAGTCTCGAAACTCCCACGACTAAGGACCTTTTAAGGATGTGCTTATAGACCCCAGCTCCCACGTATATGATCGCCATCATACTGCTGGCCGTCAAGCAAGAATCCTATGGGCTCTATCAATGTGTAATAGCGACTCGTAAGGTCACCTAAAGCAGTACACGATGATAAAGATAAACCAGATAGCATACTATCATCCCGAGTAAGACTATCCTACTGGGACAGGTCCTCCCTCAATCACTGCAATCACGTGCCTGTGATCCAATAATTGACTCTAAGGGCACTATCTCCAACATATACATTGTCACTGTTAGGCTCAGTAGGGTTTCCGGATGAGTTCGCTCATCGGCCTCCCTTGAGGTCAGTCCATGGGCAGCCGTTACGCATAGCTAGTGCCGCTGACGGTTTGTGGTTAAACCCACTGCCAGGGTACTGAAGAGTCATTAGAGTCCCCCACAGAAAGTTTCCCAAGTTCGGGCGAAACGTTGTAGAGGCCGTATGGTTTTATGGCAGGGTTCGGAAAATGCACGTGCGTTTACGCACGTGTCTTTTTTCGGGCAGATAATACCGGTGGGCTTTGGTTTAAGCCGGATCCAAGTATTATATTGAGTAGATATAATATCTTTGTCTCAGTTGCATTTGTATTCGGTCGTAATACAAAAGTGGGTATATTTATACAGTTACGGGGTTATCCTGAAATTCGTTTCGGGATCACTTTTTGGAAGTTGCCAGTTACCTGTTTTCTATCAGCCGTCTTTTAACATTCGATTAAAGACGGATTAATCTTTTTTTTGGAAGAGTGTGGATGCTTCTAGAAGGTTCTAGAAGCGATGAGGTGTTTTATGACTCATGGTGCATTTATTGCGTTCACACTAGATATTTATTTGTGTTCGCACTAGATATTTATTTGTGTTCACACTAGATATTTATCCTTGTGGTTACCTCCCCTCTCCTACACTCATCCCCGCCACCTCTATATGATGGCCGGCCCCTTCCCCCTCTCTCTCACTCTCACTTGATGGATGTGAAAAGATTATGATAGTTTTGGGGTGTATGGAAATTTAATTGCTCATTTCATTCCATCACCCGACTTAATTGGCAACTGCATTAACCGTTCATCCATAGCTTTGGACGTAACGAGACAAAGTCTTCTACTCATTCTCTACATCAATCTTGGTCGTCTCTTTTAGCAAACTTGACGATCGAGTTGTCTCGAGTCAGAGGCGGGAGCCCGTTTAAAGAATCGTTGACGTGGTGCCACCTGGACGAGGAGATCGGAAATCGACGAGATCGGAGCAGCCGCAACGGAGCGTGGGATGATGGTTAAAGAACGAAGGACTCGGATCGTTCGGTATAACCTTTCTACTCACTTTACAGTTTGTTAGTTTAGCAATAATGGCATATCCGGGTTTTAGTATACGATAGCGCCAGTTAAAAAGTTTTTGTTCCGCATTTGGCGTCTGTAGACGGCCGGGGCGCTACCGTAGACTTACATGATGATCGGGCGAATAATACTAGTGGGCTTTGGTTTAAGCCGGATCCTAGTATTATATTGATAGATTGTTTCGTCTCTTTGTATTCGTGTTCTTCGGAATGTGGATGCGGGTATGTATATACGGATGAGGGGCGTTCTCGCAATTGTTCGGGAAAGCTTCTAGAAGAGGGGACACCTATTAGGGTTTATTCTTTTTGGATTAAACTAAATAGGTGGAGGAATGAGGTGGAACTTTACATTGAACCTAGTATGGCACTTGGTGACTCATGGTCATGACTCACCACTTGGTATTAATGAAGCTTGGTTGATATTTTATGAGATTTATCTCATAAAATATCTTATATGCATCATAGAACCAAGAGAGGGAAGCCAAGGATGTTTTAATGTTCACTCTCCTCTCATTTCCTCAAGTGCTCCTTCTTCTTCCTCAAAACCATAGACCTCTCATGAGTTGAGAAACTTAGGGTTACAAGAGACAATACACTCCATCTTCTCACTCTACACAACCTAGGACATCAAGTTTAGTGATTTAGATGCCGTAGTTATCTCGGATTTGAGGTAGGAGCTCGGATTATAGACTCTCGGGTGGATTGTCTTTGACTCGAGGAGGCCGTCGAGGTTGCTTCGATCCGTTCCGATCCTTGGAGCTAACGACGAGGTAGAGGACAGCAAAGAAGACCCGAAGGACTTGGTATCATGAGGTATAACTTTCATCCGAATAGTTAAACCTCATTGCTTGTTAGCTAGTTAGGGTTTAGCAACGATCCTGGAGTTCAAGTCGGTGTTGCGAGCTTTGAAAAATCGTTTTTTGCATATTCCGCCTCCCCGCAGAAACACGGGGTGCGCGACATCGACTTACAGTCTCGTGTGAGTTCCCACTGTGCTTTGATTACTACCCTACCATGGGTCTACTGAGACGTGCAAACAGGTTTTAGTTGGGTACAGTCCCGAGCCATATGGAGGCAGTGAGTGGATCGTCAGGGATTCGTCTCTCCCAGTATTGGGGTAGATTTCGCGCAGTGCACGGGTGGCCATCACCAAAAATCCTTAACCAAGGTGGATGAGATTTATTGATTTGGATCAGTAGTTTCTCAGTAGGTGATGGGCTTCACACCGACACGACTTATCGCGTTATTAGGTGTCTAGCTTTATCCAACCCCCTTTACCCGATATGCGATACACTTAGATGAATAGACCAGACTGTACGGAGATTGTCACTTTCAGACTCAGTAGGGATACATAGAGTTTGCTTGTCGACCTTCCTTTCGTTCAATACCTGGGTAGCCGCTACATAAAGCTAGTGCCACTGACGTGCTTGTGGTTAAACCTACTGTCAGCGTATTATGGAGTCTTTAGAGTCCCACATAGAGGGTTTCCCTGCTTAGGCGAAACGATATAGTGTACGTATTTTTATACATACTTAGGTTCGATTAAAACACGTGTTTTTGTACACGTACTTTTAATCCGACGTTTTGTTAATACTAACATGTTTGAAAGATAGCCACATTATCACATTTGAATAAAATGTGAGTTAGTATTATATATCTCTTTTTGGTATCTCTCTTTTCGGTATTCGTATTTTGACAGAATATGGTATTTATACGAATATGAGTATTTGTATAAATACGCATATTTGTGTCTTGATATAAATATGAGTATTTGTATCTTCATACAAATACGTGTATTCATATTTTATACGAATACGGTATTCATATTTTGATATGAATACGGGTGTATGTATTTGTGGCATATACTTGTATTAGTGTGTGTATGTGTATAGACACACACATGTATGTATATGTGTACACTTGAGGTGGCACTCTTCTCTTCTCATCTCTTCTTGTATTGTTTAGAATGGTGTGGACTTATGTCTCACCATTGTAAGTCACAATTCCACCTATCCAAAACAATAAAAGAAAAGAATGAAGAAAAAGAATGATGATAGATTTTTTTCAAGCCATGCTTCCTCACTTGATCATAACCATTAGTTTCCTCTTCCTCTCTTTCTTGAGTTGTAGAAGTAGAGAAGGAGAAAAAAATAAGAGAACACTTAGAGATTAGCCACTACTACATCCTAGTGATCAATTCTTAGGAAGTTTTGTTCACTAGTTGCTTCACTTTGTATTAAGTGTGAAACTAAAGCCTGGGTTTGTGTTCCTTCAGGTGGATCATCTTCGACGAGGAAGACCGACTCCCAAGCTCGTTCTCGATGACCTAGGAGCTATAGAAGTGGCATAGAAGACGAAGAACATGACTACAAAGGTTGTAATCACTAACCGAGTAGCTAAACTCCTTGTGTTTTTAGTTTAGTATTTGGATTCGATTCTATGTCGTAGATTTTGTGCTCTTGTTTAGAAAATTTTTGTTTTGTGTTCCGCATTGGCTGCAAGATAGCGGCACGGACACAAACGTATACCAACATGGTATCAAAGCCACCCAAACACTAAAACTAGCACTCGACTGTGTTTACATTTTGAAACTAAAAATTTCCGTTTTTTTATAACATAAAAATCAAGTTTCTGTCAAAAATTTTATGATCTCTAATTTTTTTAAAATAAGTGCATAGATCTTGTTATAAGATATAATAACTTGAGAAGAAACACGGGGACACAACTCCCAAGAAAAACTGCCCAAATTGCCAAAATACCCGACATGGTCGTTTTTGTTGTTTCTTCTGGTCCCCAGTTTTTTCCAGGGGGTTATACTCATGAAAACTTGGTTTTTGGTTATGTTTGCTTTAGCCCAGATCTCATCTACTGTTATCTTTATATTTGGGCAAAATGGAAAGTTTTAAACTCAAAACATTTACATCGTTTATATCTTTTGGTTCGTATTTGTGTTTGTATACGTCATCTAATTACTATAGGTCGATTTGAAAGAGTTGCAAATACTTTCTTCTGTTGTGATGATATATATCTTGCGATGGTTAATCGGATAGTCGTTGTGGATAGCCTGTCATCTTAGAATTGAATGTATATTTGTTTATTTAGGACAAGCGGCCGGATTGCGGCCGTCGTTACCGCTTGTTATATATTCTTTTATTGAAACATGACCGGGTTGAGCTCGATATTACCAATGTATATTTATTCATTCTTGTATTAGGATAACCCACGGAGAAGTGCTCGAATAGCCGGGTTCTAGAGTGTGACTAGGTGGTCATCTCGCAGTGGCGAGTTTGAATCGCCTCCTTCTAGAATTGGCAGGCTATTCGCCGCACTTGTAGGGGTTTAGGATAAACCCACAGTGGAGTGCTCAAGTTACCGGATTCCATGAAGTGGCGGGTGGCCTACTCATGTCATTGAGTGGATGGTTGCCTCATTTCTAGAATTGAAGGGTAGTTTGCCACGCTCGTAGGGGTCTTTGTTTTTGGTAATGTTTGAGTTATCCACACAACCGTGGAATGTTGGTTTTCATTTGCGGCTCAAACGAAACACGGTCTTCCTAATTTATCCGCTATTCCATCTTGTTTATATCATGCATGTGATGTTTATTACCTGCATGTGATGATATATATAAATGTTGTATATGTTTTGCACCCGCGCTAGCCCTACCCATGCACTGTCGTAAGTTAAGTAACCTTACGGTGAAGTCCCCGAACCCTGTAGAGAATGCGGGTGGTATATACGTATATTCTATTTTGGTTGTTTCTCTAATGCATAGGAACTTAATTGATGGGATCGCACTATAGATTTAATGCAAGAAAATAAACCTAATTGATGTTGTCGGAACAAATTTTAAAACTACTCAGTTTTCTTCAAAACCATTTATTTTAAGAGCAGAGCCTAAACCACTTCTTTTCAAAGTTATTCGGTTCCTTCAATGATATCAAGTTCATTACGTTCACGGATTTTCACCAAAAAGCATCTGTAACCCTCCGTCTTTTTGGATAAGTAGCACATAATATTCATGCGGTGTTTGTTGGCCAAACTCAAGGCATTGTGAACGGTAGCAATATGTTGCTTATCTATAACATAGATAGATGCATTGATTTAGGACGGTCATACAACCTTGTTGGCTAAACTCAAAGGTATGTACAAGTAGGTCTAAATTAATCTGGATAATGACGGCTAGAACTTGACTTGCGTGTTTTAATTTTTTGACTAAAGTTAAGGTCATAAGCGCATGAGGAAAAAACCACATCAAGAGTTTCAAACATAAAGAAAGCATGCCTAGTATGTGCATATCTTCTGGAGTGTGTAATTTTAGTCGGTTTCCGTCAAATTCATCATACAATGATAGTTGAGTCCCAATTCTCATTGTTAGTAGGTATTACTCTTCAGGAGAATTTCACTTCACAACTAGCTAACTCATTAGGTGTCTAGAAAATGTTAACGAGATTACGTCTCTGCGAAAACGGTGTTATTTAATTAGGTCTGTGCAAAAGCACAGGGAGCCTCCCTCGAAGTACCAACACTGTCCTGGCTGAACGGTTAGCGAACTTGTAAGGTGTAAATGATCCCAACTAGTTCTCCATTTAGGGTTTGAAGGAGAATTCAAGGAAACAGTAGGAGCCATCCTGATTAGATAAAGTGATTAACCAATCTAATTTTGATAGAGTGCACGCTGAGTGTTTCTTTTTTCTTTCTCTTTGGTAGCGATTATGACCTAATCATAAACTAAAACTCATAAACCAAGTTGACCGAACCTTTTTATAAACCTGGTTTTGTTTTATCATGCTTCATGAAAAAATCACATATATCCATGCTACTCATGCTTTACCATTTGCTTTCTCCAGAACATTACATATCACTACGAAGATCCATATAGAATGGATAAAACCATATAGTGTAGTTACATACGAACTCACAGAAATTTATTCCAGTTCGAGGATGGATTCCGGTTCTGGGGAAATTGAATAGGATTATTCGGTTGTCTTTTCTCTTTGCCATCTCTCAGATTGCGAGGGCTCCTAGTATTAGGAGAGAAACCTATTATGCTTATTGGATAGTCTTCTTTTAAATCCTAGTCAGGTGTCGAAAGTGAAGGGTTACCCAAGACGGCAGCAAGGTTCCGGGAGGCATCGTCCATGCCAAATTAAAATATTGTCGTTTTAGCTAACCCTAAACTAGATCGTAAACTATAAATAATACGGGATATGAATGCAAACACTTTGCAACAAGTAGTGAACAAGGAATACAACCTTTGTAGACCGGTCCTTCACTTCAATAGCTCCATGTAGAAGTCCCCTCCACTGCGATCGTGAACTCCGGACTCTAGAGAAGCTCCACAAGAAGAACGAACGTGCTCGCTTCGATGACTTCGAGGCCGAAGATGATCTACGTCGGGAAGACACTAACTCAATCTATTCCTTCACTAGGTCATGAATTTTTTGAAGAGAACACCCTATACTACATGGCAAGTAGTAGAGGATGATGAAGTAGGAAGTGGGCTCACTTTAGAATTGATTTTCTCACACTTTTTCTCACAACTCCATTAGAGCTAGCATGCTTTTTCATGGAGCTTGAAAAAGAAGAAGAAGAAGACTTGTGAATAATTCATCCAAATGAATTAAGTAACCATGGGTGAGTTAAAGCTATCATGCTTAACTCATGTAGAGAATTGACCAAGGTGTAAGGTTAAGGGTTGGGTTAAATAATATCTAAGGAAATGACAAAAGAGTGGACTTTGTCAAAGTTTCTACAAGCTTCTTCCAAGCTTGACAACTTTGACTAAGTTATCATCTTTTGTTAAATCTTAAGACATAATAAAACCCTAATTTAACCTAATGATGGTATAAGTCTCATACACCCATCTTTCATGTATCATCAACCATGACACAAACATGTACACTTGCATATATCACATATATACAATGTGCACAATCTAGTGAGAAAAGAAATCTTAAGTGAGCTAATACTAGTTAATGTAATGTAATATATCAAATATATAATTATACATTAAATTATTAAATCAACTCTTGATTTAATAATCCGGCTATAACTGACTAATATCATGTGTAACAACTTATCGAATCAACACTTGATCCGATAACCCGGCTATATCGCATACAACCGATCAAAGCCACGAATCGCGAAAATAGAATACGGTATCACATATCGTATTAATCTCGGTCCTGCACATATCACATATGTGTTCCTACTCCGTTTCACTTGAGCCAGGAAACCCCTGTGTAGGACTCTAAAGACTCGTCAATACGCCTGCAGTAGGTAATGATCATATCAAACACCCACAAACCGCAAGCGGTCTGCTAAACGTAACGGCTACCCGGGTATTGAGCGATCAGAAGATCAACAAGAAAGCCTGCTCACTCTCCTGCGAATCCAGTCAATAACACTACCGTACAGTCGGTCTCTTCGTCTGACATGTCACATATCTCGTCTAGGGGTGGTAAACGTCAGACCCCGGTAACTCGATAAGTCGTGTCGATATGAGGCTCATAATGGGTCGAGAAACTACTGATAACACTTACAAGTATATCTCTGAAGCTTCCTTGGCCTAGGACTTCCTGTTATAGCCAATCGAGCACTTCGCAACATCAACTCGCTATACCGGGAGAGACGAAACCCCTCCTATCGCTCATTGCCTCTATGTGACTCGGGACTGTACCCAAAAGCCACCGTTTTGCACGTTCACTTGAACGTGGTAAGGTGGAAATCAAAGCACAGTGGGAATCACACAAGACTCTATGACGATCTTGGGTCTACAGACTAACCTGTACCATTGTCACCAGAGAACTGCCATCTGACGATAGGTATAATACCATCTGGGAGTTCTCGGCGAGTCCGTCCAGTGTACCCAGTCTCCACTGAGCACCCGTATACTGTCTGTGATGTCAAACACCAATGTATATGAGATCATCCATCGCCCATCTACATGGGTCGAGAAGCTATACGCTAGTCTACTCTGGTATATCGATGCCCTGTCTCGATACACCTACGACTAGGAACATTTGAAGGATGTACTTAGCGACTACTCCGTCCCCACTAGTATGATCAACATCATAGTACTGGTAGTCAAGTACTCATCCTAAGGGCTTTATCAACATGTAACATAGAGACAATCAGAGTACATGTTAAGATAAAGAGCAACCAGATAGCATACTATCATGTCGAGCAAGAAAGTCCTCCCTATATATGTCCAAGCATCCACTACAATATACATCGTATGTACAGTAATGGCCTCTAGGGCATACATATCACTAACAATCTCCCACTTGCGCTAGGGCCATCTGTTGTAGTATCTTATACCCAACAGTCAGCAGTGGTTGAAGTATCTCATACTCAACCATCCCATAAAGGTCTCAACTGGGAATAGGCCTTTGTGAGTGGATTCACGCTGTTCTCCTCTGTGTTTACTCTCCTAACCTCGATCTGCCTGGAGATTAACCATCTCCATGATCAGGTGATACTGCCTAAGAATATGTCTGGATCTCTGATGGGACGGGGGTTCCTAGGCCTAAGCCACAACTCCATTGTCGCACAATGGTAGGAACGAAGTTCATCTCATGAACAAATATACATCCAGACTACCTCTTTGGTAGTATCCTTGGTAGCAATGTATCCAGCCTTTATCGTCTAGTATGCCACGGTATCTAGCTTGGAACTCTTCCAACATACCGTCCCTCCACTGAGGATAAAGACAATGCATGTGACTGACATTCAGTCGTCCTTGCCACCCTGGATCCTATCCAGTGATTCTCCCCAGGATCTATTAATACCATCTCACTACACCTAGTGAGAATCCTAATATCCACTTAGATCTATCTCATAGATCCAACACCCAGGATTTAGGAGGTATCACCTTGATCCTATATGGAGGGCTGTCAGTGTTAGTGTATATGCCCTAGGGGCCATTATTGTATCATACTAGCTTGTATATTACTTAATGGAAGCTTGGGATATTCACAGTTATATAACAGTCTTGCTAAACATGGTAGTATGCTACTTGGTTTTATCTATCTTAATATGTGTGTATGTATTGATAGAGCCCTTAGGATCTTGCTTGACTACCAGCGTTATGATGGCAGTCACACTAGTGGGGGCTGGGTAGTCTACAAGTACATCCTTTTTCAGGTCCCTAGTCGTAGGATTATCGAGACAGGGCATCGATACTCTGGAGTAGACAGTGTGTACGCTTCTCATCCCAGTTGGGGAGATGGTCTGTCCCACATCTATCAGTACGTCGTACTGGAGATAGTATACAGGTGCTCGTTGGGTTACGGGTACACCGGACAGGACTCGCAGGGAACTTTTGGTCGGTATTATACCCGTCGTCAGTTAACAGTTCCCAGGTGACATGAGTACAGCATAGTTCGCGGACTTGACACTGCTACTTCGCCTCGAGTGTGTCTCACTGTTCTTAGATTGCTACCCTACCACGGCTCAAAGGAGTCGTGCAAACAGGTAGCAGTTGGGTGCAGTCCCGAGCACTTGGAGGCAGTGGCGGTTAGACAAGATTTGTCTCTCCCGGTATTGGGAGTTGATATCGCGCTGTGTCAAAGAGCCATTACGCAAAGTCCCTGGCCAGGGCAAGCGAGATTTACTGGTAGGTTCCAGTAGTTTCTCAAGGTGTAATGGGCTTCGCTCCGACATGACTTATACCGTTTTTAGGGGACTGACGCTTGCCGCCCCCTAGGCCCGATATGCGATAGTCCTAGACGAACAGATCGGACTGTACGGAGATTGTCACATCAGGCTCAGTAGGAGTTCGGATGGGTTTCCTCATCGGCCTTCTTATCGACATCTACCTGGGGACCATTACGTACAGCTAGTGCTGCTTGCGGTCTGTGGTTAAACCCACTGCCAGCGTAATAGTCGAGTCTTTAGAGTCCGACACAGAGAGTTTCCCTGCTCCAGGCGAAACGATATAGAGGTCGTATGGTTTTACGACAAGGGTTCGGACGCATACGTGTTTAAATGCACGTACGATGTTCGGACAGTTTTTACTAGCCGGCTTTGGTTTAAGCCAGATTCTAGTATCGGATTATTGGATTTATACAGTCGAAAGTTTTTCCGTGTTTTCACAGATAGGAGGGGCGTTCTCGTAATTTGGCGGGAAGCTTCTAGAAGTATGGTGACTTGAGGGTGTAGGTGGTATTTACATTAAACGCATTTGTGGCTCATTAGATGAATCATTCAAGTGAGTTAATGAAGCATTTATTGCTTAATGACTCACTTGATGATTCATTGCATATATTAAATGAAGCATGATGATAAATCATTTAGATTTATTTATTTGATTTTCTTTATGCTTCATGATATATTAGAAGTGAGAAACATTTTCATCATAATTCATGCTCACCTTCTCTCCTCAAGCTCTCTCTCTTCAAACCCTAATCCTCCCCTCTCATGTATTGAGATCAAGGATTAGATAGACTAATTAATCCATAACCTCACTCTATATCTCCTAGGTGCCTTTGATTAGCAACTAAAGAAACCTAGTTACCTCAAGATTAGAGGTGAAGCTTGGAATAGAAGCTCTCGGGTGAATCGTCTATTGCATAGAGGAGGCCAAGGAGGAGGTGGATAACGAAAAGACGAAGGACTAGGTTCACTAGGTATAATATCTTCTCATAGTAGTTAACAACTCCTATGTATATGTTAGTTATAGTTTAGCAAAGATCCTTTCGGTTAGTCGATGTTAATCCAAAGAACAAGATTGTTTTTCATTTTTCCGCCTCCCCGCAACTCGTGGGGTGTTGTACATCGACTTACAGTGGTATCAGAGCCTCGCTAAACAATAACTAACTTATTAGCAAAGTCGTTACAATTTCGAACGCAAAACGAACCGGAAAAAATATCGTATTCACCAAGTTTCTGTCGATTTTAAATCGAGGTCTAAAAATTTTTCAGGGACCTCTAAAAATACAAGCAGGGAAATATAAGAATACTGGAAAAAATTGGGTGCATGAATAGGCCAAACAGCCGCGGATCCGCGGCCGAGTTGAAACCGATTCAACCCAATTTTCCCTAATAACTCTTCTGTGAAAATTTTGTCTTTTCTGGAATGTTTAATTTCTGCTCAAGTCTCAGGTGCACAGAGAAGTTTTGGAGTAGAATCTAAAGTGTTTGCTCGATCGAAATTATACGATGTTTGCTAATTAGATTATATCTGTGAACTGTATAATGTGTTCGTAAACCTCCCCTAACTGCTAGTATGACGGTTGGCAGGGGGTTGCACATTTCTGTAATGATTTTACTGTTTGTGATTATGAACTTTATTGGATTGTTGTGATGATTAGCCGGGGTTTGAGATGGGTTTCTATATTCATTCATTCGATATAATTGTAATATGTTGTAATATTATTTTGCGGGGCACATCCAGGTTGCAGTCGTAGCCACCGTTGTATTATTTCATTTTACTGTTTTTGCTCCTAGGATAGACCTAAGGTGGGGTGCACAAACTACCGGATACTTTGAAGTGTTTAGTGGCCTACTCACGTTGTTAAGGGAGACCGCTTCACTTCGGGTACTTGGCGGGTAGTTTGCCGTACCCGTAGGGGTCTAGGATGGGGTAATGGCTATTCATCACAACTGTGTAATCCGTCTTTCGTTGCAGGCTCAAAAGAAACGCGGATTGCTTGTATATCCAATAATGTTCATCTGTGATCTGGAATGCCTATTATTGCGTCAGACGAATGTACAATATCTATATATGATAGCTATTTAGACGTCACTTATGTTTTACACCCGCGCTAGCCCAGCCCCCGCTCTGTCGTTAGTTAAGTAACCTAACGGGTGATGACGGGACCCAGTGGCGAATGCAGATGGCATAAGAGTACGTTGTATTTTCGTTGTTTTCTGCAATGATAGGTTAATGATGGGACGCATTATTATTAATGCAAAGAAAATAAACCAAAGTTGAATCGTTGGAACAGTTTAAAAGAAACCACTCGGTTATTTTTAAAACAGAAGATATTTTTTAATTGCGGAGCTTTAACCACTCATTTTAAAAGCTATCAGGTTCCTTCGGTCATATCAAGTTCACTACGTTCACGGTTTCGCCAAAACCATTCGTAGCCCTCCGTCATTTCATTTGGGTATTCAGTAGTATTCAAGCTATGCATTTTGGCCAAAGTCAAGGCATAGTGTTTGGTAGCTGCTGGGTATTCATTTGTTGCATAGATAGATGAGTTAGTTTGGGACAGTCGTATTATCATTTGACCAAAGTCAGGGGTATGTACGGATGGGTTCAAATTAACAAGATAATGATGGGTAGAACTTGACATGTGACTTATGTTAGTGTATATGCCCTAGAGGCCATTATTGTATCATACTAGTTTGTATATTACTTAATGGAAGCTTGGGATATTCACAGTTGTATAGACAATCTTGCTCAAAATGGTAGTATGCTACTTGGTTTGTCTCTACTTCAATATATGCGTGTGTTTCTTTTAGCATGTTGCTTATATACATATTAGTGGAGCCCTTAGGATCTTTGCTTGATTACCAGCGTTGTGATGGCAGTCACACTTGTGGGGGCTGGGTAATCTATAAGCACATACTTATACAGGTCCCTAGTCGCAGGACTATCGAGACAGGGTATCGATACTCCGGAGTAGACTAGCGTATGCGCTTCTCATCCCAGCAGGGGAGATGGTCTGTCCCACAGCCATCAGTACGTCGTACTAGAGATAGTATGCGGGTGCTCGTTAGGTTACGAGTACACTGGACAGGACTCGTCGGGAACTGTTGGTTGGTATTATACCTATCGTCAGTTATCAGTTTCCAGGTGACATGAGTAAAGCTTAGTCCGTTGACTTGACACTGTCACTTCGCCTCGAGTGTGTTCCCACTGTTCTTTGATTACTACCCTACCACGGCTCAAAGGAGTCGTACAAACAGGTAGTAGTTGGGTGCAGTCCCGAAGCACTTGGAGGCAGTGACGGTTAGACAGGATTCGTCTCTCCCGGTATCGGGGGTTGATATCGCGCTGTGTCTAGGAGAGCCATTACACAAAGTCCCTAGCAAGGGCAAGCGAGATATACTGGTAGGTTTCCAGTGATATCTCAGGGTGTCCTGGGCTACACTCCGACATGACTTGTACCGCTATTAGGGGACTGACGTTCGCCACCCCCTAGGCCCGCCATGCGATGTTCTTAGACGAACAGACCGGACTGTACGGAGATTGTCACATACATGCTCAGTAGGAGTTCGGATGGGTTTACCTCATCGTCCTTTTTATCGACATCTACCTGGGGACCGTTACGTACAGCTAGTGCCACTTGCGGTCTGTGGTTAAACCCACTGCCAGCGTAGTGTCAAGTCTTCAGAGTCCCACATAGAGAGTTTTCCTGCACTGAACGAAACGTGTAGAGGCCGTATGGTTTTACGGCAGGGCTACGATCACTTACGTGCACTTGTGTGCGTATGCTGTTCGGGCAGGCAATACTAGTGGGCTTTGGTTTAAGCCGGATCCTAGTATTGCACGGATGGATTTGTTTTGTCTTCTGTGCATTTGCATTCTACGGAATGCGGATGCGGGTGTGTATGCACAGTTGTGAGGAGCGAAGAGGAAGGAGGTTCCTCATTAGGGTTTTGACAGTTGATTCGGTCGAAGCCATAATGAGGAGGACTCATTAAGGTTTTGGCAATTCGTTTGGTCAAAACCATATTGAGCCGGGGACATTATTTACTAATCATTTTAGTGATTATTGTGTGATGGCTAATTGCTTTGACCATTTGACCATACTTGACTTTGTTGACCGTTTGACTAAA
The DNA here is from genome assembly GCA_030015575.1 of Agapanthus africanus. Taxonomy (NCBI): domain Eukaryota; kingdom Viridiplantae; phylum Streptophyta; class Magnoliopsida; order Asparagales; family Amaryllidaceae; genus Agapanthus; species Agapanthus africanus. The sequence continues at coordinate 598,542,688 of CM057341.1, forward strand.
GTTGACTTGGACCTTCATGAGAGGTCTAGAGTATTCTTTGGATTTCTTATTTCTTTTGGATTATGATAATGGTCAAGTCAATTGTTGCCATCAACTTAATCTTGAAAAGATTAGTAATGATGATAGTGGTGTATTATTGCAACCATGGTTCATTCTCTCTAGCACAATAATTCATTTCTTATTTCTCTTTCTCTCTCTTGAAAAGAAATGAGAGAGCTCCATGGTTGTTCTCCTTCTTCTTCCTCCTCTTGATTATTTCTTTTGATCTCATGTGTTGAGAGAAAAAGAATCCAAATAGACAAACACTTCCATCTATCTCTTCTACACATCCTAGGACATCAAGACTAGCGATCTTGTTGCCCTATTTGCCTCGGCTCGAGGAGGAGCTCGGAGTACATCTCTTGGGTGGATCGTCTTCGACTCAAGAAGGCCGCGGAGGTGATCAAGATCCGGATCGACCCTCGGAGCGTGGATGGACGAGCCGGACAGCGGAATGAAGACCCGAAGGACCGATGTCGTGAGGTATAATCTCTATGATATAGTAGATAAAACCTTTAGTAGTTTGCTAGTTTGTAGTTTAGCAAAGATCCTTCCTTTAGTCCATGTTGCCTTTGCACAAAAATCGATTTTTTACCGTTTCCGCCTCCCCGTAAGAACCGGGGTGAGCAACGTGGACTTACAGTGGTATCAGAGCCTAGCTAAACACAAACTAGCTTATTAGCAAAGTATTTAGAATTTCGATCGGAAAAAAATCGCGAGACACGTCCGTAAAAATCAACTTTCTGCCGATTTTCAGATCTATTCAAAAAATAATTTAACATACATGAAAAATCGGCTCAGGGTTTTCTAAAGACACCCACCAAAAACGATCCACTGAATCGGTCAAAGCGCCGAAGTTCCACGGCGAGAACATGCTTCTTGCCGCGGATCCGCGGCCGAGTTGACTCGACCGTGGACCGTTTTTGCTGCAGTGTACTTAGTTGGAGGTTTTAGGATTTTTAGTATATTTTATTTCTGCCCAGAATTTCCAGAAAACAAATTTGTGTTTGGGGTGGTTATAAATCCGTATTTTGATCGAAATTCCGTAGACTTTGGCTAATGGATATTATCTGTGATGTGATATATGTATTGAACGTCTGCTAATCGCTATACGTCGATTAGTGGGGGTTATACATATCTGTGATCTGTAATGTTGATGGTATGTGTATATGAACTCGTTGGATTGTCGCGGATGAATAGCCGGGTGGATGTGAGATGAGAGTTTCTTTTTCTTTCATTCATGTAATATTTGTAAATTGATGTAATATTATTTGTTTGACCGCACATCCGGGATGAGGTTGTAGCCGCCATTGTATAATTTCTTTTTACTGTTTTTGCTCCTAGGATAGACCCAAGGTGGGGTGCACAAACTACCGGGTATCTCGAAGTGCCGAGTGGCCTACTTACATTGTTGAGGGAGGTTGCTTCGCTTCGGGTACTTGGCGGATAGTTTGCCACACCCGTAGGGGTCTAGGGTGGGGTTTGGCTATTCATCGCGACCGTGTAATCCGTCTTTCGTTGCAGGCTCGAACGAAATGCGGATTCCTAGTATATCCAAAGTGTTCATCTGTGATCTGGAATGGCTATCATTGCATCTGATGAATGTATATATCTATATATGATATCTATTTAGGCGTTGCTTATGTTTTGCGTCCGCGCTAGTCCAGCCCCCGCTCTGTCATTAGTTAAGTAACCTAACGGGTGATGACGGGACCCCATGGCGAATGCGGATGGCATAAGCATACGTCATATTTTCGTTGTTTTCTGCAATGGTAGGATTAAATGATGGGACGCATTGGAATTAATGCAAGAAAATAAACCAAGTAAAAGTCATTGGAACAATTTCAAAACCACTCGGTTTCTTTTCAAAAACAACTTTTAAACGCGGAGTTTAAACCACTCCTTTTTAAAAGCTATCCAAGTTCCTTCGATTATATCAAGTTCACTACGTTCACGGTTTCGCCAAAACCATTCGTAGCCCTCCGTCATTTCAATTAAATAGTCAGTAGTATTCAAGCTATGTATTTTGACCTTCGCCAAGGCATAGTGATTGGTAGCTGCTGAATATTTATCTGTAGCATAGATAGATGCGTTGGTTTGGGACAGTCGTACTACTATTTTGGCCTTCGTCAAGGGTATGTACGGGTGGAATCAAATTAACCTGGATAATGACGGGTAGAACTTGACATGTGACTTATGATATGTTGGCCTTCGTCAAGGTCATAAGAGCATGGGGCAAAAATCCACATCGGGAGTTTCTAAAGAAATTGAAACTTGCTAGTGCTGCATACCATTTGGAGTGTGATGATTCTGGTAGGATTCCTTCGGTTTTATCACACGATGATATTTGGATCCCGATCCTACTGTGAGTATATGCTACTCCTCGGGAACTTTCTCACTTAACAATCAATGCTATAAACCAAGTAGGTGTCTAGAAAGGTGTTAGTGGGGCTACGCCCACAGGGAAAAGAGGTTACTTAATTAAGGAACTTCGCGAAAGCGTTGGAAAACCTCCCTCGAAGTACCGACACCAGCCTGGCTGAACGGTTAAACAAGTATTGTACGGTGAGATTGATCCCGACTAGTTCTTCCTTTATGGTTTGAGGAGGGATTCGAGAGACAGTGGGAGCCATCCTGTTTAGATAAATTAAAAACCAATCTAAACTTGCAAGAGCATCATGCTAAAGTGTTTTCTTCTCTCTCTCTTAATTGCAGCGACCCAGTGACCAAACATAGGTTACATCTAGATAATAAAATGACTGAATCTGACTGTTAAGACTGGCAAAGGTTTGTCCAGATGTCCATTGCCCATGACAAGCTGGAACACCTCTTGACTGATCCAACCTCTACCGTCTCAGGTCCAGTTTCCCCTGTCACGGATATTCATATCCGCAAGACATCGGAAAAAGACTGTGCGAAAGCCAAGTGCCTCGTGTTAGCCTCAGTTGATGGTACATGCCAGAGGCAACACGAGAAGATGGACTTAGTTTCTGTCTTCCTCCATAACAAAGATTTATATGGAGAGCAATCTCGTATCGCAAGATATGAGACCTCGAACGAATTGCTTCCAGCGAGGTTGGCTATCGGGTCATCTGTAAGGGCAACGTCCTTACAGAGACCAGCTATTTTGAGCTCACGGACCTGAAGACCACGTTGAAGAACGGGTCAGATGCTGACTTGGTTCTACAGTCTCTACCTTCTACCCTGAAAGAAACCAGGGAAGTAAAAGGAAAGGAAAGGGCAGAAGTTTCGGGACTGGATGCAGTAAAAGAGGGACGTTCCTATTGTTACAGGAATGAACATTGGCAGAAGGATTGCAGGGATAGCATAGCCAGTAACCAGGATTCGAAGCATGTTGCGGCTTCGGCTTCGGGTGTGTTTGTGATAGAGAACTGTATGTCAGTTAACCCTACCTCCTGGGTATTGGATACCGGATCAGGATCTCATATCTGTAATTCGTTACAGGCTCTGAGAAACCGTAGGGTTATCAGGATAGGTGATATGACTCTCAGGGTTGCTAACAGAATGAGCATGTACGCTGAATCCGTAGGGGGGTATCATCTTGGACTGACAACTAGGCAGACATTGATTCTGCGTGACTGTTTTTTATGTACCAGGTGCGACATGTAATATCATATCTGTATCCTTACTTTCTAAGGAAGGATATGATTTTACTTTTGTAAGCGATGTGGTCAACATCCACCTAAATCAAGTTCTGATTGGGTCAGGTACATTAAAAAATGGGATATACGTATTAAATCAAGCTCAGATTTTCAGTGTCCAGAACACACTTAAAAGAAAGTCTCCGGAATTAAATCAGGCTTTCTTATGTCATTGTAGACTGGGTCACATTAATGAGACACGGTTGACAAAGTTACATAAAGAAGGATACTTGGATCCGTTCGAGTACCAGTCTTATGCCACTTGTGAATCTTGTCTCATGGGAAAGATGACAGAGACTACGTTCACTGGACACGGAGAAAGAGCAAGCGAGCTCTTGGGACTCATACACAGTGATGTGTGTGGTCCAATGTCTACACATGCGTGAAGTGGTTATTCATACTTCATTACTTTCATAGATGATTTCTTTAGGTATGGACATATCTTCTTGATGAAGCATAAATCCGAGGCCTTTGAGAAATTTCGGGAATACAAGAATGAAGTTGAAAAACAAACAGGCAAAAGTATCAAGACACTGAGATCTGATCGAGGTGGTGAATACTTAAGTGCCGAGTTTCTGGGCTACTTAAAAGAGAATGGAATTCTCTCTCAGCTTACTCATCCATACACACCACAACACAACGGTGTATCGGAAAGGCGGAATCGAACCCTATTGGATATGGTTCGTTCCATGATGAGTAAGGCTGAGTTACCGCGATCTTTCTGGGGTTATGCACTAGAATCAGCTGCATATCTTTTGAACAAGGTTCCCTCTAAGACTGTGCCTACCACACCATATCAGATGTGGTGTGGGAAGAAACCCCATCTTCAATATCTGAAGATATGGGGATGTCCAGCTTTTGTAAAAAAGCAGCATGCGGACAAGCTCGAGGCACGCTCAGTACTGTGTAAGTTTGTGGGATACCCAAAGAACTCCAGGGGGTATTTTTTCTATTACGCAGAGGAACAAAAGGTTTTTGTTTCTCGTCATGCCCACTTTCTGGAACATCAGTTTTTAGAAAAAGGTGAAAGTGGGAGCGTAGTAGAACTGGAAGAAATTCCAGAACCACAAGCTATTACTGAAAGCTTGGAAGAATCAGAAGGTTCAGGAGAACCGGACATCCCAGCGCCACTCCGCAGGAGTAGTAGGCAGTCTCATCTGCCCGAGAGATACTACGGTTTTCTCATAGACGGGGAGAGAGAGGATTGCACCATTGACTATGATGAGTCTGCTAGCTTCCAGCAAGCCATTCAGAGCGGTGACTCGGTAAAATGGCTGGATGCAATACGGACCGAGATGGAGTCCATGTACACCAACAAAGTTTGGACTTTGGACTTTGCTCCAGAAGGGGTAAAACCCGTAGGCTGCAAATGGATCTTCAGAAAGAAGATTGGTGTAGATGGGCAGGTTGAAACCTATAAAGCTAGACTTGTAGCAAAGGGTTTTCGTCAAAGACCTGGTTTGGACTATAACGAGACCTTTTCTCAAATGGCTATGCTCAAATCCATTCGGATCCTTCTTGCCATTGTTGCCTTCCACGATTATGAGATCTGGCAGATGGACGTAAAGACGGCTTTCCTAAATGGAAATTTGGAAGAGTGCGTCTATATGGATCAGCCGAAGGGATTCATTCAGAGTGGGAGTAGCGGTAAAATGTGCAAGTTGCTCAAGTCCATCTATGGACTGAAGCAGGCATCGCGGAGTTGGAACATCTGCTTCGATGATACTGTCAAAGAATTCGACTTTATCAAAAATCCAGATGAACCATGCATTTACAGCAAGATTGTAGGGAGAACTGTGGTATTCCTCGTCTTGTACGTGAATGACATTCTCCTAATAGGAAATGATATTCCTATACTACAGTCAGTCAAAGGATTCTTGTCACAGAGGTTCTCCATGAAGGACCTGGGCGATGCCAACTACATTCTGGGGATCCAGATCTATCGTGATAGATCTAAGAGGATGTTGGGACTTTCATAGTCGAGGTACATAGACACCTTACTAAAACGATTTAGTATGGAAGATTCCAAGCGCGGTAATCTACCGGCTTGTCACGGAATCACCCTCTCCAAAGAGATGTCTCCCAAGACTGATTTGGAAAGGGCTCGCATGTCATATATACCCTACGCATCTGTGGTAGGCTCTATAATGTATGCGATGTTATGTACCAGACCAGATGTAGCATACGCATTGAGCGTTGTAAGCCGGTATCAGTCGGACCCAGGGGAGAAACACTGGATAGCAGTAAAGAACATTCTCAAGTACCTGAGAAGGACTAAGGAGATGTTCTTGGTGTATGGCGAAAAAGACCTCCAGATCGAGGCCTTTCCTGACTCCAGCTTCCAGAGTGACAAGGATGACTCCAAGTCCATGGCGGGTTATGTCTTTACCCTCAATGGAGGGGCGGTTTGCTGGAAGAGTTCCAAGCAGGAAACCGTTGCTGACTCAACTATGGAAGCGGAGTACATAGCTGCTTGCGATGCCGCAAAGGAAGCTGTCTGGATGAAGAAGTTCCTCACGGAGCTTCAGGTGGTTCCTACCATTGTTGATCCAATACCGCTATATTGTGACAATAACAGAGCTATAGCTTTAGCGAAGGAACCCAGGTCCCATCAGAAGTCCAGGCACATTTTAAGGCGGTACCACCTGATCAGGGAGATCGCTGATCGTCGGGAGATCGAGGTGAAGAGAGTTAATTCAGAAGATAACACTGCAGATCCATTCATGAAGACCATTCCCCAGACTCAGTTCGAGCGGCTGATCGAGATGATAGGTCTTCGATATGCCAGTACATGGCCCTAGTGTAAGTAGGAGATTGTTAGTGTATACGCCCTAGAGACCATTACTGTATCATAGTAGTTTGTATATTACTTAATGGAAGCTTGGGATATTCACAGTTGTATAGACAATCTTGCTCAAAATGGTAGTATGCTACTTGGTTTGTCTCTACTTCAATATGTGCATGTGTTTCTTTTAGCATATCACTTATATACATATTAGTGGAGCCCTTTGGATCTTTGTTTAATTACCAGCATTGTGATGGCAGTCACACTTGTGGGGGCTGGGTAATCCATAAGCACATCCTTATGCAGGTCCCTAGTCATAGGACTATCTGTAGGGTGTTTTTCGTCACCCCATTGAGATGGGAATACGCGCGCGCTTGTCAGGCGTATACTACAGATTCCCCCTGCCTAGGGTAGGCGGGGGTTTAATGATTGTGGGGATCCGAATCTCCGGCAGCCGCGGACTAAGCTGCCGTTAATTACCCCTCGCCTTTGGGGCGAGGGAACCTCCGATTAACGGGTTAAACTGGTCATGCGAACTCAATGTGCAGTGTACGTATGTTGTGTTTTGAAAGGGGGGTTTTGGATATATCGGGAGCCACGCAGAGTTTTTACGGGGGTCCCGCTACCCGGATAGCGGGCTGGGGGTCAAGGGGGCTAGCAGCCCCCTTGCGGGGTGCGGGGCAGCGCCCCGTTAGAAATTTTTTTCTAACAGGGACAGTGTCGTGGAGTACGTGTATGTATAAATTTGTATACATATGTATATGTGTATGTATGTACAAAAAAGAGGGGGAAAAGACATCCAAGGGATGCACAGGTGCGCAAGCGCGCGCGCCACGTGTCGGCACGCGGGCGACTTGCGCACTTGCGCAGTTGCGCAAGCGCGCGCGCCACGTGTCGGCACGCGGGCGCCTTGCGCAACTGCGCAGTTGCGCAAGCGCGCGCGCCACGTGTCGGCACGCGGGCGACTTGCGCACTTGCGCAGTTGCGCAAGCGCGCGCGCCACGTGTCGGCACGCGGGCGCCTTGCGCAACTGCGCAGTTGCGCAAGCGCGCGCGCCACGTGTCGGCACGCGGGCGCCTTGCGCAACTGCGCAGTTGCGCAAGCGCGCGCGCCACGTGTCGGCACGCGGGCGACTTGCGCACTTGCGCAGTTGCGCAAGCGCGCGCGCCACGTGTCGGCACGCGGGCGACTTGCGCACACAACAGGCTTTTAGCCTAAAAAGATTTCTCTGAAGAGAAATCAAAGAGGAGTTAGACTCCTGAGTGTTGTTTTTTTTTTTTGTTGGGTTAATGGAACTGTTCTTCTTCTTCCTCCTGTTGCTTGCTGGATCTTGAAGATCAAGAGATGTAAAATCTCAAAATCTCTCCTTTTTAAGATCTGATGGCAGATCCAAGTTCCCTTTTGTGGGTTTTGTGGTGGAAAACTATTTAGTTTTGAAAAAGGAAGAGTAAAACTCTTGATTTAATTCAAGAGAAAGAAGAAGGTTTTGGAACCTTGAAGAAGGAAGAAAGAGCTCAGCTCTAATTTTTGTGGAGAGAATAAAAGGTATTTTTTTTTTTATTCATCATCATGTTGCCTTTTATAGGCTTACACATTTACATATAGCCCCTTGGGCTTTACAAAAATGGCATTTTAGCCATCCCATGGCTCATGTGCCATTTCATTTTTGCACATAAGCCACGGGCTTACAAAATATTGGCTTTATGCCCATTTTGCATACATTCATGTATAAAAAATTACATAAAAATTATTTATTACATGATTTTGTTGTTGGCATGGGGGAGGCTGGCCGCGGGCTCGACTTGGGCATGGGCCCGCTTGACCTGGGCTTGGGCCCACCTGGCTTGGGATTGACCTTGACTTTGACTCGGTCAACGGGGGTGTAAATTTTTACCCCAACAAAGTGCCCCCCATCAATAAATGCACACCGCACATGTGGGTCGTGTGCATGAAATTGATGGATCTTCTTTCACGTGGAGGCGACTTGCTTTGGTTCCCACTTTTTTGGGACGCACTGCCCTTTTTACGACATGGACGGTCGACGCTGGACGCGTCTCCGAGACGGAGTGTCCGTGGTAGACGTTTCCCTGGCCCGGAGCGATCTGGTTCCTGCTTTGTAGGAAGCCTGCACTGCCCTTTTTGCGACATGGACGGTCGACGCTTTGATCCGGAGCGATTTGGGTTCCCAATTTGCGGGAGCCTGCACTGCCCTTTTTGCGACATGGACGGTCGACGCTCTGTTACGAAGCGATTTGGGTTCCCAATTTGCGGGAGCCTGCACTGCCCTTTTTGCGACATGGACGGTCGACGCTCTGTTACGAAGCGATTTGGGTTCCCAATTTGCGGGAGCCTGCACTGCCCTTTTTGCGACATGGACGGTCGACGCTCTGATCCGGAGCGATTTGGGTTCCCAATTTGCGGGAGCCTGCACTGCCCTTTTTGCGACATGGACGGTCGACGCTTAACGCGTCTCCGAGACGGAGTGTCCGTGGTAGACGTTTCCCTGGCCCGGAGCGATCTGGTTCCTGCTTTGTAGGAAGCCTGCACTGCCCTTTTTGCGACATGGACGGTCGACGCCCTGTTACGAAGCGATTTGGGTTCCCAATTTGCGGGAGCCTGCACTGCCCTTTTTGCGACATGGACGGTCGACGCCCCGTTACGAAGCGATTTGGGTTCCCAATTTGCGGGAGCCTGCACTGCCCTTTTTGCGACATAGACGGTCGACGCCCTGATCCGGAGCGATTTGGGTTCCCAATTTGCGGGAGCCTGCACTACCCTTTTTGCGACATAGACGGTCGACGCTCTGTTACGAAGCGATTTAGGTTCCCAATTTGCGGGAGCCTGCACTGCCCTTTTTGCGACATAGACGGTCGACGCTCTGTTACGAAGCGATTTGGGTTCCCAATTTGCGGGAGCCTGCACTGCCCTTTTTGCGACATAGACGGTCGACGCTTAACGCGTCTCCGAGACGGAGTGTCCGTGGTAGACGTTTCCCTGGCCCGGAGCGATCTGGTTCCTGCTTTGTAGGAAGCCTGCACTGCCCTTTTTGCGACATGGACGGTCGACGCTTAACGCGTCTCCGAGATGGAGTGTCCGTGGTAGACGTTTCCCTGGCCCGGAGCGATCTGGTTCCTGCTTTGTAGGAAGCCTGCACTGCCCTTTTTGCGACATGGACGGTCGACGCTTAACGCGTCTCCGAGACGGAGTGTCCGTGGTAGACGTTTCCCTGGCCCGGAGCGATCTGGTTCCTGCTTTGTAGGAAGCCTGCACTGCCCTTTTTGCGACATGGACGGTCGACGCCCTGTTACGAAGCGATTTGGGTTCCCAATTTGCGGGAGCCTGCACTGCCCTTTTTGCGACATGGACGGTCGACGCCCTGTTACGAAGCGATTTGGGTTCCCAATTTGCGGGAGCCTGCACTGCCCTTTTTGCGACATAGACGGTCGACGCCCTGATCCGGAGCGATTTGGGTTCCCAATTTGCGGGAGCCTGCACTGCCCTTTTTGCGACATGGACGGTCGACGCTCTGTTACGAAGCGATTTGGGTTCCCAATTTGCGGGAGCCTGCACTGCCCTTTTTGCGACATGGACGGTCGACGCTCTGTTACGAAGCGATTTGGGTTCCCAATTTGCGGGAGCCTGCACTGCCCTTTTTGCGACATGGACGGTCGATGCTTGATTTGACTTGCTCTGCTTCTTGCAGTGTCAGGGGTAAACTTGACTTTCTCCGCTTCTTGCGGTGTCGAGATTGGATTCTGACTTGCTCCGCTTTCTGCGGTGTCGGAGTGGAAGTTGACTTGTTGATTTTGATTTCGAGGCGGAGCATAATTCCGACGAGGAGGTCGTTATCCCGAGGCAAAGCATGATTTCGACACGGGGTAAATTCTGGGACGAAGCGTGATTCCGCCGCAGAGGTTGTTGGTTTGATTTGATTTGGTGTTGACATCAGCATCGCTACACTGGAATATGGTACCAGGAGCGAATCATCATTTGTCATGAGAGAATTTTGGGATTGGTATTTTTGTTGGCATCTGCATTGCTGCACTGGAATAATGCCAGGAGCAACTCATCATGTGCCCGGGGAGGATTTGAATTTGGTTTTTGTTTGGCATCTGCATTGCTGCACTGGAATAATGCCAGGAGCAACTCATCATGTGCCCGGGGAGGATTTGAATTTGGTTTTTGTTTGGCATCTGCATTGCTGCACTGGAATAATGCCAGGAGCAACTCATCATGTGCCCGGGAGGACTTGGGAGAGATTGGGATCGTTTTACGCCCGTGGATTGTATACGGTTTTGCAGGATGTATGATCCAGACCGTAGGGCCATAAAAATTTTAGGGCTTTGTTGGCGTCTGCATCGCTGCACTGGAATATGGTACCAGGAGCGACTCATCATTCGCCGCTTGGGGATTGGAATTTGGAATTTGGTTGGCGTCTGCATCGCTGCACTGGAATATGGTACCAGGAGCAACTCATCATTCGCCACTTGGGGATTGGGGAGCGATGGCTTAGGAGACAGGTTTGGATCCCTATCACCTAAGACTTTTCAATTTTATGGGCCGTGAGGGTCCCATAAAAGCATTTTCTCCCTACGAGTCGTAAGGATCCCGCAGGTGTATTTTCTCCTTAAGAGTCGTGAGGACTCCTAAGTGTGTTTTTCCTTGGTGAGTCGTAAGGATCTCACGAAGGTTTGTTCTCCTCATGCATCGTGAGGACACATGAGTGGGTCTTTCCAATGAAGCATAATTCCAAAGGCGGAGACCAGCCGCGTAACTGGTGGTTGCGGTGGGGCATGGGTATGCTGAGAATTATTTGAGCCCGTGGATTGTATACGGTAGTCAATTTGGGGACTGGCCGTAGGGCTGGGAGAATTTTGGAAATTTGAATTTTTGTTGGCGTCTGCATCGCTGCACTGGAATATGGTACCAGGAGCGACTCATCATTCGCCGTTGTTTTTTTGTGTTTTTTTTTGTTTTACCGCGATTGCTCTAACATTTCAGCTTTTATTATCGTGAAGGTCGCGATTGCCCTATCATTTCGGCTATTTATTCGCGGTTGCCCCATCATTTCGGCTTTTCTTTATTTTTCTTTTATTTACACATTTTTTTTTTTTTACATTTTTTTTTTTACATTCCCAGTTTAACGACTTAGAGGTCGATTGTTTCCCAGTTTAACGACGTGGTGGTCCTTTATTCCCAGTTTAAAGACTTGGTGGTCCTCTGTTTCCAGTTTAAAGACGTAGAGGTCATCTGTTTCCAGTTTAACGACTTAGAGGTCAGCTGTTTCCAGTTTAACGACGTAGAGGTCATCTGTTTCCAGTTTAAAGACGTAGAGGTCATCTGTTTCCAGTTTAAAGACGTAGAGGTCATCTGTCTCCAGTTTAACGACTTAGAGGTCTGCTGTTTCCAGTTTAATGACTTAGAGGTCATCTGTTTCCAGTTTAACGACATAGCGGTCATCTGTTTCCAGTTTAAAGACGTAGAGGTCATCTGTTTCCAGTTTAACGACTTAGAGGTCATCTGTTTCCAGTTTAAAGACGTAGAGGTCATCTGTTTCCAGTTTAAAGACGTAGAGGTCATCTGTTTCCAGTTTAAAGACGTAGAGGTCATCTGTTTCCAGTTTAACGACTTAGAGGTCATCTGTTTCCAGTTTAAAGACGTAGAGGTCATCTGTTTCCAGTTTAAAGACGTAGAGGTCATCTGTTTCCAGTTTAACGACGTAGTGGTCAGAGAAGATACCTGATCGGGCAGTTGTCGGGGGTACCGCTGGAGTTTGCCCGAGATGCCTTATTACTTTGTCGGAGTTGATGGCCTTGCCCCCAGCTGGGGCCAAGAAAAATCGTTCAAATACCGACTTGCATCGAATATAGCAATTGGAAATTGTTAACCTGCAAATAGAAACATTATTTCAGTATAGGCAATCGATATGTATATTGATTGAGTTCGCATGAACGCTTAACCCGAAATATGGGAGGAGAGATTGGTCCCACCGGGCGTGCCAGAATCTGTAGGGTGTTTTTCGTCACCCCATTGAGATGGGAATACGCGCGCGCTTGTCAGGCGTATACTACAGATTCCCCCTGCCTAGGGTAGGCGGGGGTTTAATGATTGTGGGGATCCGAATCTCCGGCAGCCGCGGACTAAGCTGCCGTTAATTACCCCTCGCCTTTGGGGCGAGGGAACCTCCGATTAACGGGTTAAACTGGTCATGCGAACTCAATGTGCAGTGTACGTATGTTGTGTTTTGAAAGGGGGGTTTTGGATATATCGGGAGCCACGCAGAGTTTTTACGGGGGTCCCGCTACCCGGATAGCGGGCTGGGGGTCAAGGGGGCTAGCAGCCCCCTTGCGGGGTGCGGGGCAGCGCCCCGTTAGAAATTTTTTTCTAACAGGGACAGTGTCGTGGAGTACGTGTATGTATAAATTTGTATACATATGTATATGTGTATGTATGTACAAAAAAGAGGGGGAAAAGACATCCAAGGGATGCACAGGTGCGCAAGCGCGCGCGCCACGTGTCGGCACGCGGGCGACTTGCGCACTTGCGCAGTTGCGCAAGCGCGCGCGCCACGTGTCGGCACGCGGGCGCCTTGCGCAACTGCGCAGTTGCGCAAGCGCGCGCGCCACGTGTCGGCACGCGGGCGACTTGCGCACTTGCGCAGTTGCGCAAGCGCGCGCGCCACGTGTCGGCACGCGGGCGCCTTGCGCAACTGCGCAGTTGCGCAAGCGCGCGCGCCACGTGTCGGCACGCGGGCGCCTTGCGCAACTGCGCAGTTGCGCAAGCGCGCGCGCCACGTGTCGGCACGCGGGCGACTTGCGCACTTGCGCAGTTGCGCAAGCGCGCGCGCCACGTGTCGGCACGCGGGCGACTTGCGCACACAACAGGCTTTTAGCCTAAAAAGATTTCTCTGAAGAGAAATCAAAGAGGAGTTAGACTCCTGAGTGTTGTTTTTTTTTTTTGTTGGGTTAATGGAACTGTTCTTCTTCTTCCTCCTGTTGCTTGCTGGATCTTGAAGATCAAGAGATGTAAAATCTCAAAATCTCTCCTTTTTAAGATCTGATGGCAGATCCAAGTTCCCTTTTGTGGGTTTTGTGGTGGAAAACTATTTAGTTTTGAAAAAGGAAGAGTAAAACTCTTGATTTAATTCAAGAGAAAGAAGAAGGTTTTGGAACCTTGAAGAAGGAAGAAAGAGCTCAGCTCTAATTTTTGTGGAGAGAATAAAAGGTATTTTTTTTTTTATTCATCATCATGTTGCCTTTTATAGGCTTACACATTTACATATAGCCCCTTGGGCTTTACAAAAATGGCATTTTAGCCATCCCATGGCTCATGTGCCATTTCATTTTTGCACATAAGCCACGGGCTTACAAAATATTGGCTTTATGCCCATTTTGCATACATTCATGTATAAAAAATTACATAAAAATTATTTATTACATGATTTTGTTGTTGGCATGGGGGAGGCTGGCCGCGGGCTCGACTTGGGCATGGGCCCGCTTGACCTGGGCTTGGGCCCACCTGGCTTGGGGTTGACCTTGACTTTGACTCGGTCAACGGGGGTGTAAATTTTTACCCCAACACTATCGAGACAGGGCATCGATACTCCGGAGTAGACTAGCGTATGTGCTTCTCATCCCGCTTGGGAGACGGTCTGTCCCACAGCCGTCAGTACATCGTACTTGAGATACTATGCGGGTGCTCGTTAGGTTACGAGTACACTGGACAGGACTCATCGGGAACTGTTGGTTGGTATTATACCTATCGTCAGTTATCAGTTCCCAGGTGACATGAGTACAGCTTAGTCCGTTGACTTGACACTGTCACTTCGCCTCGAGTGTGTTCCCACTGTTCTTTGATTACTACCCTACCACGGCTTAAAGGAGTCGGGCAAACAGGCAGTAGTTGGGTGCAGTCCCGAAGCACTTGGAGGCAGTGACGGTTAGACAGGATTCGTCTCTCCCGGTATTGGGGGTTGATATCGCGCTGTGTCTAAGAGAGCCATTACACAAAGTCCCTGGCCATGGCAAGCGAGATATACTGGTAGGTTTCCAGTGATATCTCACGGTGTTCTGGGCTACACTCCGACACGACTTGTACCGCTATTAGGGGACTGACGTTCGCCACCCCCTAGGCCCACCATGCGATGTTCTTAGACGAACAGACCGGACTATATGGAGATTGTCACATACAGGCTCAGTAGGAGTTCGGATGGGTTTACCTCATCGGCCTTCTTATCGACATCTACCTGGGGACCGTTACGTACAGCTAGTGCCGCTTGCGGTCTGTGGTTAAACCCACTGCCAGCGTAGTGTCGAGTCTTTAGAGTCCCACACAGAGAGTTTCCCTGCACTGAGCGAAACGTGTAGAGGCCGTATGGTTTTACGGCAGGGCCACGATTGTTAGTGTATATGCCCTAGAGGCCATTACTGTATCATACTAGTTTGTATATTACTTAATGGAAGCTTGGGATATTCACCTTGTATTGACAATCTTGCTCAAAATGGTAGTATGCTACTTGGTTTGTTTCTACTTTAATATGTGCATGTGTTTCTTTTAGCATATTGCTTATACATATTAGTAGAGCCCTTAGGATCTTTGCTTGATTACCAGCGTTGTGATGGCAGTCACACTCGTGGGGGCTGGGTAATCCACAAGCACATCCTTATACAGGTCCCTAGTCGTAGGACTATCGAGACAGGGCATCGATACTCCGGAGTAGACTAGCGTATGCGCTTCTCATCCCAGCAGGGGAGACGGTCTGTCCCACAGCCGTCAGTACGTCGTACTTGAGATAGTATGCGGGTGCTCGTTAGGTTACGAGTACACTGGACAGGACTCGTCGGGAACTGATTGGTTGGTACTATACCTATCGTCAGTTATCAGTTCCCAGGTGACATGAGTACAGCTTAGTCCGCTGACTTGACACTGTCACTTCGCCTCGAGTGTGTTCCCACTGTACTTTGATTACTACCACACCACGGCTCAAAGGAGTCATGCAAACAGGTAGTAGTTGGGTGCAGTCCCGAAGCACTCGGAGGCAGTGACGGTTAGACAGGATTCGTCTCTCCCGGTATTGGGGGTTGACATCGCGCTGTGTCTAGGAGAGCCATTACACAAGTAATCCCTGGCCAGGGCAAGCGAGATATACTGGTAGGTTACCAGTGTTATCTCAGGGTGTTCTGGGCTACACTCTGACACGACTTGTACCGCTATTAGGGGACTGACGTTTACCGCCCCCTAGGCCCGCCATGCGATGTATCAGATGAACAGACCGGACTGTACGGAGATTGTCACATTCAGGCTCAGTAGGAGTTCAGTTGGTTTCACCTCGTCCGTCTTCCTATCGGCATCTGCCTGGGGGCCATTACGCACAGCTAGTGCCGCTTGCGGTCTGTGGTTAAACCCACTGCCAGCGTAGTGTCGAGTCTTTAAAGTCCCACACAGAGAGCTATTCGCCTTTAGGCAAAAGAGTAGAGGTCGCATGGTTTTGCGACAGGTCGCATGATTTTGCGACAGGTCGCATGATTTTGCAACAGGGTTCGGTCACATCCGCGCACTTGTGCATGTTTAGTGACCGGGCAGTTATTACTAGCGGGCTTTGGTTTAAGCCAGATCCTAGTATACGTTTTGGGATTGGTTTTATCTCGTTTGTATTCGTGTTCCCCGGAACGCGGATACGGGTGTGTATGCACAGTTGACAGAGGCAGAGGATTCTCATTAGGGTAGCTGACTGTTGACTTTTGTCAAACCCTAATGAGATTAAGCATCATGATTAACAATAATATTAATTGAGTATTATAGTGACATGGTTAGGGTTGAAAGGTTGACCTAGTTGACTTGTTGACTTTTGTAGACCGGTTGACTAGGTTGGACTTGTTGACCACCATCATGACAATGGCCATCATTTGGTTGCATTGACTTATGCTTTCTTGTTTTGTTCACCATTTGCATTTAATGCAAGAAATGATAGTGTCATTTGTCATGATAATAACCTTTACAATATACTCAATTATCATTACTTGTTATGATGATGATTTTGGATAATGAGAGCAAGGATGGCAAAAGGTTCACTCATTCTCTCATTTCATTTCTCTCTCTTGCCATCACTTGCTCAAGCTCTCCCTCTTCCTCTTGCTCTCTCTAGCTCAAGGCAAACCATTCTCATGTGTTGAGATTCATTGCCTTAGAGATAAAAACACCAAAACAATCCTCTACTCATCCTAGTTCACAAGGCCTAGCAAGCCAAGTGTTCTAGTTTCTTCAAAGTTCGAAGAAGAAGCCAAAGGTAGAAGCTTTCGGGTGGATCCATCTTCGGCGTGAGAAGACGACGAGGGGAGGCCGGTCCGTACACCACAAGAGTTGAAGACGAAGGAGTTCAAGAAAGGTATAACCCCCTAACCGAGTAGGTAAACAACTCCTAGTTAGGTTGTTAGGTAGATTGTTTAACAAAGATCCGTATATGTAGTCTATGTTACCACCTCAAGAAAAATTGTTTTTCACCACTTCCGCAACCCCGTAAGTACCGGGGAAGGGTAGCATGGCCTTACAGTGGTATCAGAGCCAGGTTAAACACTATCTAACATGTTAGCAAAGTAACTAGAAGTTCGATCAAAGAAAAAGTCGCGAAACGAACCCGGAAAATCAAGTTTCTGCCGAATTTTTTTTCTGTCCAAAAATTGATAAATCTTATCTTAAAAATCGGCTCAGGCTTTTTGTTAAACACCCAAGAAATTTGATCCATCGAATCGATCAAAGCGCCGCGGAAACGCGGCGGGAGCATGCTCCCGCCGCGGTTCCGCGGCCGAGTTGACTCGGTCGACGAAAAGGTTTCTTGCAGAGTGTTTCTGGGGCTGTTTTGGGATTTTTGGGATATGTTTTTTCTGCCCATATTTTACAGAAAGAAAAATTAGTTTTTGGGGCTTGAAAATCCGTATTTTGATCGAACTTATAAAGACTTAAGCTGACGGGTATATATCTGTGATGTGTTATATGTATTGAACGTCCGCTAATCGCTATACGTCGATTAGTGGGGGTTATACATATCTGTGATCTGTAATGTTGATGGTATGTGTATATGAATTCATTGGATTGTCGCGAGTGAATAGCCGGGGGTTGTGAGACGAGAGTTTTTCTTTTCTTTCAATTCATGTAAAATTTGTAATTGATGTAATATTATTTGTATGGCCGCACAACCGGATCGGGGTTGTAGCCGTCATTTTATAATTTCTTTTTACTGTTTTTGCTCCTAGGATAGACCCATGGTGGGGTGCACAAACTACCGGGTATCTCGAAGTGCCGAGTGGCCTACTCACGTCGTTGAGGGAGGTTGCTCCGCTTCGGATATTTGGCGGGTAGTTTGCCGCACCCGTAGGGGTCTAGGGTAGGGTATTGGCTATTCACCGCGACCGTGTAATCCGCTTTTCGTTACAGGCTCGTACGAATTGCGGATTCCTAGTATATCCAATGTGTTCATATGTGATCTGAAATGGCTATCATTGCAATATATCTATATATGATATTATTTAGGCGTTGCTTATGTTTTGCATCCGCGCTAGTCCAGCCCCCGCTCTGTCGTTAGTTAAGTAACCTAACGGGTAATGACGGGGCCCCGTGGCGAATGCGAATGGTATAAGCGTACGTCATATTTTGGTTGTTTTTTGCAATGGTAGGATTAAATGATGGGACGCATTAAAAGAATTAATGCAAGAAAATAAACCAAGTAAAAGTCGTTGGAACACTTTCAAAACCACTCGGTTCTTTTCAAAAACCAACTTTTAAATGCGAAGCTTGAGCCACTCCTTTTTAAAAGCTATCTCGTTCCATCGATTATATCAAGTTCACTACGTTCACGGTTTTGCCAAAACCATTCGTAGCCCTCCATCATTTCAGTTAAATATTCGGTAGTATTCAAGCTATGTATTTTGACCTCACGCCAAGGCATAGTGATTGGTAGCTGCCAGATATTTATCTGTTGCATAGATAGAATGTGTTAATTTGAGACAGTCGTACTGCCATTTTGGCCTACGTTAAGGGTAGGTACGGGTGGGTTCAAATTAACCTGGATAATGATGGGTAGAACTTAACATGTGACTTATGACATTTTGACCTCACGCCAAGGTCATAAGAGCATGGGGCAAAAATCTACATCGGGAGTTTCATAAGTACTGAAACTTGCTAGCGCTGCATACCATTTGGAGTGTGATGATTCTGGTAGGATTCTTTCAGTTTTGTCATGCAATGATATTTGGATCCCGATCCTACTGTGAGTATATGCTACTCCTCGGAAAATTTCTTACTTAACGATCAATGCTATAAACCAAGTAGGTGTCTAGAAAGGTGTTAGCGGGACTACGCCCCCAGGGAAAAGAGGTTATTTAATTAAAGAACTTCGCGAAAGCGTTGGAAAACCTCCCTCGAAGTACCAACACGGGCCTGGCTGAACGGTTAAGCAAGTATTGTACGGTGAGATTGATTCCGACTAATTCTTCCTTTTTGGTTTGAGGAGGAATTCGAGAAACAGTGGGAGCCATCCTGTTTAGACAAACTAAAAACCACTCTAAACTTGCAAGAGCATCATGCTGAGTGTTTCTTCTCTCTCTCCTAATTGCAGCGACCAATCGACATGACCGGACTTAAGTTACTTCTAGATAAAAACATACTGACAGGGCCAAACTACAAAGATTGGCTCAGGAATGTCAAAATGGCAATCACTTACGACAAGCTGGGGTATCTTCTTACCACCAAAGCTCCCCCTGTCCCAGGTCCCACCTCCAGCGTCGCGGATAGGGAAATCCGTAAGACCTGGGAGATCGATTGCGCGAAGGCCAAGTGCCTCGTGCTTGCCTCTATGGATAATGAACATCAGAGGAGGCACGAGAATATGGACCTCGAATCCATATTTCTCCATACAAAAGAACTGTATGGAGAGCAATCTCGTATTGCAAGATACGAAGTGTCGAAGAAGCTATTTTCGGCAAGGTTAGCCATCGGATCATCGGTAGCGGAACACGTGCTTAAGATGATTGGCTTCATTGAAGAGCTCGCAGACCTTGGGATCACGTTAGAGAACGAGCTCTATACGGACTTGATTCTCCAGTCCCTTCCTTCCACTTACGCCCAGTTTATCCTGAACTTCAACTTACAAGGAAAAGAAGTTGAACTTCCGGAGCTCCTCAACATGCTGAGGAGTGCAAGGGCACCCTACAGAAAGGTGGGGAAACATCCACTTTATTTGTAAGAGGATCTTCCTCTTCTAAGTCCAAGGCGAAAGCCAAGGGAAAGAAGAAGAAAACCCCCGCCAAACCAAGGGGCGGTGTTAGTAAAGTGGATACGAAGGGAAAAGCAAAGGCAACAAAGATAGCGGGGCAGCTTGTGGGAAAGGAAGAATGCTTCTATTGTCATAAGAAGGGACACTGGAAGAAAGATTGCAGGGCTTGGAAGGCCAGAACACAGGATCTGAAGCAGGTTGCGGCTTCAGCTTCAGGTGTGTATGTTATTGAAAACTGTCTTTCAATAAACTCTACTTCCTGGGCATTGGATACCGGATCAGGATCTCATATCTGTAATTCTTTGCAGGCACTGAGAAAGCGTAGGGTTGTGAAGGCAGGTGATATGACCCTCAGAGTTGCAAACGGAGCTGGCATGGATGCTGAGTCCGTGGGGGACTATCACCTGGGCTTGTCAGATGGACACGTTTTGGTTTTGCGTAATTGCTATTTTGTACCAAATGCAACTTGTAATATCATTTTTGTATCTTTATTATCTAAAGAAGGTTATGAATTTGCATTTGTAAGTAATGTTGTGAACATTCACCTTAATCAAGTTCTGATTGGGTCAGGTACATTAAGCAATAGTATATACGTATTAAACCAACTACAGATTTTCAATGTCCAGAATACACACAAAAGAAAGTCTCCAGAAATCAATCAGACTTTCTTATGGCATTGTAGACTGGGTTACATCAATGAGAGAAGGTTGACTAAGTTGCATACAGAAGGATATTTGGATCCGTTCGAATATCAATCATATGCAACTTGTCAATCCTGTCTCAAAGGAAAGATGACAAAGACTCCGTTCACTGGACACGGAGTAAGAGCGAGCGAGCTCTTGGGACTCGTACACAGCGACGTGTGCGGTCCAATGTCTATATTTGCGCGAAGCGGTTTTTCTTACTTCATTACTTTTACGGATGATTTTTCAAGGTTCGGACATGTCTTCTTAATGAAACATAAATCCGAAGCCTTTGGAAAATTCCAGGAATATAAGAATGAGGTAGAAAAACAAACCGGCAAAAGTATCAAGATACTAAGATCTGATCGAGGTGGTGAATACTTGAGTGTCGAATTCCTGGATTATTTAAAAGAGAATGGAATTCTCTCTCAGCTTACTCCTCCATACACTCCGCAACATAACGGTGTATCGGAGAGACGGAACCGAACCCTATTGGATATGGTACGGTCCATGATGAGTAACGCTGAGTTACCGCGATCATTCTGGGGATATGCGCTAGAATCAGCTGCATACCATTTGAACCGAGTTCCTACTAAGACTGTGCCTACCACGCCATATGAATTGTGTGTTGGAGATAGTGCCCTCAGAGTCAATTATTGGATCACAGGCACGTGATTGCAATGATTGAGGGAGGACCTATCCCGGTAGGACAGTCTTACTCAAGATGATAGTATGCTATCTGGTTTATCTTTATCATCGTGTAATGCTTTAGGTGACCTGACAGGTCGCTATTACACGTTGATAGAGCCCCTAGGATTCTTGCTTGACCACCAGCAGTATGATGGCGATCATATACGTGGGAGCTGGTAGTCTATAAGCACATCCTTAAAAGGTCCCTAGTCGTGGGAGTTTCGAGACTGGGCATCGATACTCTATTAGTAGACTAGTGTATACAGTCGAGACCCCGACGAGGGGCGGTGGCCGGTCTCACAAGCCATTGGTGTCAGTTGGTTCACCTAAGATGTATACAGGTGCTCATTGGGTTATGAGTACACCGGAAAGGACTCGCCGGGAACATGCTAGTTGGTCTTATACCAGACGTCAAATAGCAGTTCCCTGGTGACATGTGTACAGGTTAGTTCATCGACCTGAGATCGTCATTTGTCTCGTGTGAGTTCCCACTGTGCTTTGATTACTACCCTACCACGGCTCAAAGGAGTCGTGCAAACAGGTTTTAGTTGGGTACAGTCCCGAGCCACATGGAGGCAGTGAGCGGATCTGCAGGGGTTCGTCTCTCCCGGTATTGGGGGTGAGGTCGCGCTGTGTCTAGGAGAGCCATTACACAAAGCCCTCGGCCGAGGCAGGAGATTTACTGGTAGGTATTCCAGTAGTATCTCAGGGTGTTCTGGGCTACACTCCGACACGACTTGTACCGCTTTTGGGGGTCTGACTTTTACCAACCCCCTAGGCCCGACATGCGATGCTCATAGACGAACGGACCGGACTGTACGGATATTGTCACTGACAGGCTCAGTAGGGTGTCAGGATGAGTTCGCTCATCGACGTCCCTTTTGGTCAATAGCTGGTGGCCCGTCACGTATTGGCTTATACCTCTGATGTGCTAGTGGTTAAATCCACAGCCACAGTATTGACGAGTCTTTAGAGTCCACCACACTTTCAGTTACTCAAGCTTTCGGGCGAAACGCTGTAGAGGCCGTATGGAGATATGGCAGGGTCCGATCAGATACGTGCGGTATTGCACGGATCAGGATCGGACGGTTTGTTCTAGTGGCCGTATGGATATATGGCAAGGTTCGATCAGATACATGCGGTATTGCACGCATCAGGATCGAACGGATATTACTAGCCGGTTTTGTTTTAAGCCGGATCCTAGTTTAGTACAGTGTAGATTTTGTCTCATTGCATTTGTATCCGGTCAGAATACAGATGCGGGTGTGTATGCACAGTATCGGGGTTTTCCTGTAATTTATTACGGGACCAGTTTTCTGGAGTTGCCAGTTTGCATTCCGTTCCGGCCAATTTTCCTTTGTTCTTTCCCGGCCGGACTTTTCTGATGGAGGGGGTTATTTGCAAGTTTGCAAATAACATTTGTGGAGGTGGTTTCTTGCACTTGTGGCATTATGATAGATTAAGCATCTTTGCTTTTCCTGATGGCTTGCTTTTGCGATTAGAAGTGATTAGAAATTGATTTGAGAGAATGATCATTTCCTTTTGGATGTGGTCACCCCCTTGCTTTTACTACACTCACCTCCCTTCTTGTTATGGTTTGATATTCCTTTCCTCCACCATTCTCACTAGATGAGAGAGGTCACACTTGAGAGAAGAAAAAGAGAGAGTTCATTTTGTTATGTGAGGAATTCTTCATCTCATCTTCTTCTTGCTAGAAAATTGAAAGCACCAATTTTCTTTACCTCTTCCTCCATCCATCAATGGCAACTACATAAACTCCAAGAGACAAAGTTTCTACACTACATTCTACAGCAAATCTTGGGCATGTCGACTTGCCGGCTTCATGCCCGAGTTGCCTCGGTATTGAGGCGGGAGCCCGTAAAAGACGCAGGCGATGTGGTGCCCTTCCGGCGAGGAGGCGACGATATGGAGACAAGACTTTCCGCGGGAGATCGGGATGATGACGAGAAGACCGGAGGACTCGGATCACTCGGTATATCTCTCACCCTTTCTCTTGATAGCTAGTATCGGTTAATGGTTACGATCCGGGTATATTGTCCGCGGTAGCGCCAGTTTAAAGTTAAGAAAAAATTTTGATTCCGCATTTTGGCCTCGGATAGACGGCCGGGGCGCTGCCGTGGCGCAACATGGTATCAGAGCCACGCCATTAACCTTGTCTAGCTTTGTCTAATGTGTTTTACATTTCCGATCGACCAAAATTCCAAAAATACGCGTTTTCTGTACATCAGTTTTCTGTTGATTTTTTTCTTGCTCAAAAAATTTTTCAGGTTGCATAAAAGTGATGTACTGGAAAATATAAGGCTACTGTAGAAATTCGACAGAGTGATTCCATTGTGTGAGCGCGGAACCGCGGCAAAACCCCCCTTTGTGCCGCGGTTCCGCCACACTATGGTCAGATCACTATGTCGTTTTTCTTCAGTTGCTTTCTGGGATGATTTTAGGGGTTTTGGAACATTAATTTTGGGCCCAGAATTTCTTGATGTGCTACAGTAGTACTTGGGGGCCCACTTGTTAAAATTTGATCGATCGGATATTTTAAACACATTGGTTCACAGTATTTACATTATATCTGCGACCGTGAATGTCACTTGATCGGTAAATCCTGTCTAACTGCTATAGCCCGGTTGGACGGATTTGCGAACGTGATATTCACGTTGATGTTCTATGTTTTGCTGTGATGTTGCGGATCGGTCGTGGGGGATAGCCTGGATGCAATGTTAGTACAGTTTTGTTGTATTATGTGCATTTGATATTGCGGGGCGAGCGTCCGACATGTGGACTGCCGTCACTGCCTGTTTGTATTATTCTTTTGGGGCACGACCTGGTTGCGGTCGATGTACCCGTTGTATGTATATTTTACTTTCTGTACTAGGATTACCCCGCGGAGGGATGCACGGATAGCCGGGTCCTAGAGGGCAACGGGCCCGCATCTCATGGCATTGAGACGGAGGGGGCTTCACTCTAGGATTGGCGGGCTATTCGCCGCACTCGTAGGGGGTACAGGTTGACCCAGGAGGGGTGCCCAAGTTACCGGATTCCATGAAGTGCTGGGTGGTCCATTCATGGTGCTGAAGGGGGTTGCCTCGCTTCAGGTTTTGGCGGGTGACTTGCCGCGCCCGTAGGGGTCTAGGTTTTCATTGCACAGGCTATCCACACGACCAGGGGAACGTCGGGTTTCAGCAGCGGCTCTGTGAAACCCGGGGCTTCCAGATATCTGTATTGTTCTGTGATGCTGTATATTTCTGTGATGTTGCATTTTATCACGCCTTGAGCGAATATAATATATTGGTATATATATTAGTAGATGTTATATATGTTTTACATCCGCGCTAGTCCAGTCCCCGCTCTGTCGTCAGTTAGCTAACCTAACGGGTAATGACGGGACCCAGTGGCGAATACGGATGGCATATACGTACATCAGTATATTTTCGTTCTTTGTGGTGTGATCAATTGATGGGACTGCGTTGATTCGGATCAATGCGAGTTAAAAACAAACCTATTCTGATGTTGTTGGAACACTTTTCAAAAAGCTGTTATTGCAAGGACGTTCACTTTTGTTTTGCATCGTGGTATTCATTTGGAATATCCTGCTCCTCAGTCGACGAGGCAAGGGCCGAGATCCCTTCACCGGGAGTGACCCCTTGGACAGAAGTTTGCGTCAGGGCATTAACTTCACTATAGCCGATTACTTTTGCTTTGCATCGTGGTATTCAGTTGAAATATCCTGCACCTCATTCTACGGGGAAAGAGCCGAGATCCCTTCACCGGGAGTGACCTCTTTAGCAAAGGTTTTCTTCACTATATTTTTATAAAAGGCTATGCAGTTCCTTCGACGATATCAAGTTCATTACGTTAAAGGTTTTTCGCCAAAAACCAGCCGTAGCCCTCCGTCATTTCCTACAGGTATTATTTGGTATTCGTGCTGCGTTTGTTGACCTAGTCAAGACGTAGTGTTCGGTAGCTAAGTGGTACTTGTTTGTTGCATAAGTGGGATTGGTTAAGACAGTCGTGCGGCCTTGTTGACCTAGTCAAGGGCACGTACGGGTGGGTTTAATGCAATCCAGAATAATGACGGGTTGAACTTGACTGGCGGTTTATGGTTTGTTGACCTAGTCAAGGTCATAAACCGCTTGGGGTAAAAATCACATCGGGAGTTTCAAAAGAACTGAAACTTGCCAGACATGCGCATACCTTCTGGAGTGTGGTAACGTGAGTGGATTCCGTCACGTTATCATGCGATGATAGTTGGATCCCGATTCCCACTGATGAGTTGGTTTACTCCTCGGGTGATCCCGACTAATTCTTCTTTCAGGTTTGGAGGAGAATTTGAGGTTACAGTGGGAGGTTTCCAGATTAGACAAAGTGATAACCATTCTGATCTAGGTTAGAGTGCACGCTGAGTGTTTCTTTTCTCTCTCTCTTTGGCAGCGACCATTGACCCGACCCTAGACTATGACTCAATGACCAAGTTGACCGAACCTTCTTAACACAGGCTTTTGGATTGTCAGAGTTGCAAACCTCATTGCCACTCCTACTTTTACCCTTTTCTCCAGGACACCCCGTATTACTACGAACGTCCACTTCCATTGGACAAAACCATCGTATGGTTAGATACGAACTCGAAGGAATTCGAGGATGGTTTCCGGTTCTGGAGAAAACGGATAGGATTATTCAGTTGTCTTTTCCTTTTACCTTCTCTCTAGTTGTGAGTACTCCTTGGTTTAGGAGATAGTACACCTATTACGCAAATTGGATAGTTTTCTTCCAAACCTTAGGCTGGTGCCGAACGGTGGGGAATGAAGAAAACCAATTAGCATAACGATGGTGTGCAGAAGGTATTAAGTTAAGACAAAGAAAGGGATTAGTAAGAGGGCAAAGTAAATTGCGACTGCTATTCACGACCAAACCGAGTATTTCTTCGCAAATCCTAAATCACCTTTGTATTTCTCCAGGACACTCCGTATCACTACGAAGATCCCAAGTTTTTGGATACTCCATCGTATGGTTATATACGAACTCGAAAGGAACTTGTTCCAGTTCGGGGATGGATTCTGGTCCAGGAGAAATAGGAATACGGTTTATTCGGTTGTCTTTTCTCTTCACCTTCTCTCTCATTGCGAGTGCTCCTAGGATTAGGACAGTACACCCACTATGCTTATTGGATAGTCTTCTTCCAAACCATAGGCTGGTGCCGAACGGTAGGGAGGGAAGAAAACCAATTGGCCTAAAGGGGTGTGCAGAAGGTAATGACTAAAGACATATAAAGGGATTTGGAGAGGTGGCAAAGAATTATACGGTTATAGTTGTGAATCTGGATAATGGAAGAGGCATTACTAAGAATACCGGAATACCCCACCGAAACATTTCAATGTTTCAGTTTCACTGTGTAATGTTAACAGAAAACTGATTTCCCGATTAGATACTTACTCCAGAGTATGTATTTACCAGGTATGATTCTCACATCTGTATGGTTTTACAGATGATGAGTGGGAGTAAGTTATTGGGAATTAGGTGACCATCCTCATTATATCAAGATTCGTTGTAATTGGTGATATTTGAGGAAGCCACCTGGGTTGTTTGTCGGTCGGCAAATATTTGGTTTTGAATATCCGTTGTTATGCACCAATTTCAAATTGATATATCTGTACGTCTATTTTCATAGAGTGAGATATACCGTTTGATATTATGTCGATGACATTTACCTATATCAGTGGATGGTTAGGTAAGGAGTATTAAACAGCGGTGTAATTCTTCTTAACCATAAGTACAGTTTTCAACCTACGACACACAGTGAAAGAGTTGTTAGACTCAGCGGACTTATACAGAGCATTGTATGTTGTCCAGTGTCCATTAGGACAGAGGGGTTGATCCTCATACTATATTCTGTTTACTTTTAACTTCTCTAGTTCTTAGACATGTGTTTCGTAGGAACACAGGGTCTAAGTTTTGAGGAGTTATAGGTATTTGAATAGAGTAGAGAACCAGGTGTAGCAAGTATCGGGATTCTTCAAAATGATCGAAGATGTAGATACTTGTGTATGGTGTTCAGTTGATAAGTAATGATTAAGAGAACTAGCTTATCTTTCAGGTTGCTCATAATTGGAAGTATTCCTAAGTTGAGTGACACTGATCGGCCTTTCTCCATTTTAGTTGACATGCACTGGAGACAGCTGCATGATTTGAATCTGGTTCCAATTAAATCAGTGCCTCTGTTTCTATATTGGATATAAAACAGTTCATATCTTGACATTGTTAAGGTACGGGGAGTTGTCCGGCTTATGCTTAAAACCAGACTCCGGATAACTCAAGGCACGTTTCTGTAATGGCTGTTTGTGGGTTGACCCAGGCTATGACGAGGGTTGATTTTCTACCATCTGGAAGATCAATAGTGATATTGTTCTTCACTCGCCACAATTTTAAAAGAAATGGATTTTTCAGAAAACAGCAGTGGGAGTATGGTAGAACTGGAAGTGATTCCAGAACCGCAAACGATTACTGAAAATTGATAGGAACCTGAAGATTCAATCTGATTTGACATTCCATTGGCCACTCCGCAGATAAGGTGGGTAACTTCAGGCACCCGAGAGGTACTCCGGTAGCCTCAAGGATGGTGACAAGGAAGTTCTTGTTTACCCACACTTGCCATTGTTGTTGTTCCAGGCTGCGAGACCCGGCAGGAGGATGAGTATAGCGTCGTTCTAAACTAGCTTTAGAAGTGCACGTCTATATGACTCTGCCAGAGGGTTTTTCGTAGTCAGTGGGAGCAGCGGAAGCATTGGTGGACGTCAGGCTTATGTCTATTTATAGACTAAAGCAGATATAGCGGAGATAGATCATCTGTTTCTGATGTGACAGTCATAGGTTTGACGTCATCAGAATAGGGGATGGATCTGTTGAGAAGGTAGTAGGAAGTGATATTCCTATACTACGATCGGTTATACTTTGGTAGTCACACAGTGTTTTCTCCACATGGGACTTGGACATTATATCAGACATACTGGTTACTAGATCTATGGTTTTAGATCTAGATTTGGGTGGTTTCCCAATCAGGGTACTTTGACAGCATTCTAAGAGTATTTAGAATGGACGACTCTAGGCACGGTAGTATACCTGCAGGTGATAGAGTCACCCTCTCTAAAAGTGTCTTATAGACTAAAGTAGAGAGGGATGTGCATGATTGGCAGATCACTTGCTTAGGCAATTGAGTCAATCATGAGATGTCAAGTACCACACCAGATGTTGTTCTTGCACTAGATGCAATAAGTTGATATTGATCCAATCCTGGAGGAACAGTTGGAAGCAGTTTTAGAACATAAGTGAATGTTCTAGGGATATGATAACGGCTGCCTCCTTTAGGAGACGGTTATCACTCCAGGCTTCCAAGGTGACATGGATGACAAGGAGGTTGTCAGAGTTATAGTTTTCCTTCTGACGAGGGGCAGTATTTTGGACAGGTGGTCCAAGACGATACTGAGGGAGGCATGGCGCTGGGTACTGATTAAGTTCAGTTATCGATACAGTCTAAGAAGTTTGGATTTGGAGTTCATTTATGAGCTAGGTCCCATCAGATATCCAGACATACTCTAAGACAGGTATTGCTCATTTCGGGAGATGGTTTTCTCTGCGAACTTGAGATATAGAGAGACATAGAAAGAAACATCACAGCGGATCCACTCACTGAGGTTATTCCTCGAATGCAATAGTTTCGCAAACGAGCTTTGTGAGACTGACCAGTAGAGGAGTTGGGTGTTCGGTATCACACGGGCTGTGAGTATGCGACATCGCAATAATTAGCCTTGAGTGCAAGTGGGAGATTGTTGGAGATAGTGCCCTCAGAGTCAATTATTGGATCACAGGCACGTGATTGCAATGATTGAGGGAGGACCTATCCCGATAGGACAGTCTTACTCAAGATGATAGTATGCTATCTGGTTTATCTTTATCATCGTGTACTGCTTTAGGTGACCTGACAGGTCGCTATTACACGTTGATAGAGCCCCTAGGATTCTTGCTTGACCACCAGCAGTATGATGGCGATCATATACGTGGGAGCTGGTAGTCTATAAGCACATCCTTAAAAGGTCCCTAGTCGTGGGAGTTTCGAGACTGGGCATCGATACTCCATTAGTAGACTAGTGTATACAGTCGAGACCCCGACGAGGGGCGGTGGCCGGTCTCACAAGCCATTGGTGTCAGTTGGTTCACCTAAGATGTATACAGGTGCTCATTGGGTTATGAGTACACCGGAAAGGACTCGCCGGGAACATGCTAGTTGGTCTTATACCAGACGTCAGATAGCAGTTCCCTGGTGACATGTGTACAGGTTAGTTCATCGACCTGAGATCGTCATTTGTCTCGTGTGAGTTCCCACTGTGCTTTGATTACTACCCTACCACGGCTCAAAGGAGTCGTGCAAACAGGTTTTAGTTGGGTACAGTCCCGAGCCACATGGAGGCAGTGAGCGGATCTGCAGGGGTTCGTCTCTCCCGGTATTGGGGGTGAGGTCGCGCTGTGTCTAGGAGAGCCATTACACAAAGCCCTCGGCCGAGGCAGGAGATTTACTGGTAGGTATTCCAGTAGTATCTCAGGGTGTTCTGGGCTACACTCCGACACGACTTGTACCGCTTTTGGGGGTCTGACTTTTACCAACCCCCTAGGCCCGACATGCGATGCTCATAGACGAACGGACCGGACTGTACGGATATTGTCACTGACAGGCTCAGTAGGGTGTCAGGATGAGTTCGCTCATCGACGTCTCTTTTGGTCAATAGCCGGTGGCCCGTCACGTATTGGCTTATACCTCTGACGTGCTAGTGGTTAAATCCACAGCCACAGTATTGACGAGTCTTTAGAGTCCACCACACTTTCAGTTACTCAAGCTTTCGGGCGAAACGCTGTAGAGGCCGTATGGAGATATGGCAGGGTCCGATCAGATACGTGTGGTATTGCACGGATCAGGATCGGACGGTTTGTTCTAGTGGCCGTATGGATATATGGCAAGGTTCGATCAAATACGTGCGGTATTGCACGCATCAGGATCGAACGGATATTACTAGCCGGTTTTGTTTTAAGCCGGATCCTAGTTTAGTACAGTGTAGATTTTGTCTCATTGCATTTGTATCCGGTCGGAATACAGATGCGGGTGTGTATGCACAGTATCGGGGTTTTCCTGTAATTTATTACGGGACCAGTTTTCTGGAGTTGCCAGTTTGCATTCCGTTCCGGCCGGTTTTCCTTTGTTCTTTCCCGGCCGGACTTTTCTGATGGAGGGGGTTATTTGCAAGTTTGCAAATAACATTTGTGGAGGGGGTTTCTTGCACTTGTGGAATTATGATAGATTAAGCATCTTTGCTTTTCATGATGGCTTGCTTTTTGAGATTAGAAGTGATTAGAAATTGATTTGAGAGAATGATCATTTCCTTTTGGATGTGGTCACCCCCTTGCTTTTACTACACTCACCTCCCTTCTTGTTATGGTTTGATATTCCTTTCCTCCACAATTCTCACTAGATGAGAGAGGTCACACTTGAGAGAAGAAAAAGAGAGAGTTCATTTTGTTATGTGAGGAATTCTTCATCTCATCTTCTTCTTGCTAGAAAATTGAAAGCACCAATTTTCTTTACCTCTTCCTCCATCCATCAATGGCAACTACATAAACTCCAAGAGACAAAGTTTCTACACTACATTCTACAGCAAATCTTGGGCATGTCGACTTGCCGGCTTCATGCCCGAGTTGCCTCGGTATTGAGGCGGGAGCCCGTAAAAGGCGCAGGCGATGTGGTGCCCTTCCGGCGAGGAGGCGACGATATGGAGACAAGACTTTCCGCGGGAGATCGGGATGATGACGAGAAGACCGGAGGACTCGGATCACTCGGTATATCTCTCACCCTTTCTCTTGATAGCTAGTATCGGTTAATGGTTATGATCCGGGTATATTGTCCGCGGTAGCGCCAGTTTAAAGTTAAGAAAAAATTTTGATTCCGCATTTTGGCCTCGGATAGACGGCCGGGGCGCTGCCGTGGCGCAACAATGTGGAGTGGAAAGAAACACTATTTTCAGTATCTGAAGATCTGGGGATGTCCAGCTTTTGTCAAAAAGCAGCATGCGGACAAACTCGAGGCACGCTCAGTACTGTGCAAGTTTGTGGGATACCCAAAGAACTCCAGGGGGTATCTTTTCTATTACGCAGAGGAACAAAAAGTTTTTGTTTCTCGTAATACCCACTTTCTAGAACACCAGTTCTTAGAAAAAGAAATAAGTTGGAGCGCAATGGAACTAGACGAAATTCCAGAACCACAGACTATTACTGATAGCTTAGTAGAACCAGAGGGTTCGAAAGAACATGACATTCCTACGCCGCTCTGCAGGAGTAGTAGGCAGTCTCATCCGCCCGAGAGATACTACGGTTTTCTCATCGACGGGGATAGAGAGGACTGCATCATTGATAATGATGAGCCTACTAGCTTCCAGCAGGCCGTTCAGAGCGTTGACTCGGTAAAATGGCTGGATCCAATGCAGACCGAAGTGGAGTCCATGTACACCAACAAAGTATGGACGTTGGACATTGCTCCAGATGGGGTAAAACCCGTAGGATGCAAGTGGATCTTCAAAAGGAAGATTGGTGTAGATGGACAGGTTGAGACCTATAAGGCTAGACTTGTTGCAAAGGGTTTTCATCAAAGACCTGGTTTGGACTATGATGAAACCTTTTCTCCAGTGGCTATGCTGAAATCCATTCGGATCCTTCTTGCCATTGCTGCCTTCCACGATT
This sequence comes from Agapanthus africanus, assembly GCA_030015575.1. Taxonomy (NCBI): domain Eukaryota; kingdom Viridiplantae; phylum Streptophyta; class Magnoliopsida; order Asparagales; family Amaryllidaceae; genus Agapanthus; species Agapanthus africanus. The sequence goes on from CM057341.1 coordinate 598,574,605, forward strand.
ATGAGATTTGGTAGATGGACGTAAAGGCCGCTTTTCTAAATGGAAATTTAGAAGAGTGTGTTTATATGGACCAGCCAGAGGGTTTCATTCAGAGTGGGAGCAGCGGAAAGGTGTGCAAGTTGCTTAAGTCCATCTATGGACTAAAGCAGGCATCGCGGAGTTGGAACATCTGTTTTGATAAGACGGTCAAAGAATTTGGCTTTATCAAAAATCCAGATGAACCATGCATCTATAGTAGATTTGTAGCAAGAACTGTCGTATTCCTCGTTTTATACGTGGATGACATTCTCTTGATAGGAAATGGCATTCCTATGCTACAATTTGTCAAAGGGTTCTTGTCACACAGGTTCTCCATGAAGGACCTGGGCGATTGTAACACCTTAGGTCGTGTTTAGGGGTTAATTATATTTTAATAGATAGTTTTTGGTAAAAAGTTTACCAAATTAAGTTTCAGATAATTTATTCTAGTTAATGAATATTTTATTTGTATTTTTCTAGACACACACACACTTGTGCATGTTAACTAGGGTTAAGAGATGGGGTTAAACCATGATTAACAAGCATGGTGGACTAACCATTCCCTTAAGCCATTTTAAGTTTTGTATTAAGTTGTTTTGGGTTTTAAATTGGTATGGTTGTTGTTCTCTTGTTTTTTATTATGGGTGTTATTCTTTTTTTATTGAAATTCTTTTCTTTTGTTGACTTAGTGGGAGAGAGAGGGTATGGGCAATATGGCTTGAGCCATGCTCATTTAATGAGAGAGAGAGAGAGGTTGACTAGGGTGCCTCATTTCTTTCCTCATTATTCTCCCAACTCTCTCTCACACACACACACTCAGCTGAGAGAGAGAGAGAGAGGCAGCAGCTGCAGAAGAAGCACAGCAGCAGCAACTAGCAGCAACAGCAGCAGCATCATCAGCAGCATCAGCAGCAGCAGGCAGTGGCTGCTGCAGCAACATCAACAGCAGCCCCAGCAGCTGCAGCAGCATGATTGTTACGAAAGAGTGTATGTTTGTAGTTAACCGCAATCAGAACGGTATCGCGTGTAGCTAGACCGAGATGAGTACGGGTCGTCCTCAGGGAAATGTGGAACCTTTTACTTTTACTTTAGATGTGTTGAGAAAGAGAGGAGGGATAAATAATTTTATAGAATGGTTTCTAGATCTACGTTAAACAAGAATGTAAAATATAGATCTAGATTATTTTAAAGATGTAGTAAATATAATAAGAAGGCTTGTAGGGTTCGTTAGGATTTAGTAGTTATGGACGATTAATTAAAAGTTATCCTTTTTATCCATTAATAGATTTAGAACTAGAACGACGGTGATGCGTGTAGATTAGGGTTTCTGGAGGGAAAAGGAATCCCACTCTTAACCCTTATCTCGACACGGAACTCCGTTCATATCTAGCCTTTACCAAAACAATCATTAATCTAATCTCTAATCGTGGTCGGAACTAGCAAAGAATTGCTAGCGCGCCCGATTAGGATGTTAATGATTCTTTTGATAAAGTTCCTAAACTTTATAGGACTTTAAAAGGGTTTAATTATTTTCATCGTCCATTAGCCTACCCTAATCCTACGAACCCTAACAAGCGGAGAATTACTCGCGCATGTTGGGAGAAGAAGATGAAAAGAAATCGAGGGAAAACATAATGTAAAAAACAATTAAATAAAATAACTACCTTTATTAATCGACTTCTTCAAACTACACTTTTAATCCATAGAAAATGATTACAACTAGTTGCTTCTCGATCTTTCCTAAGGAGGCAGTCGAACAGTCGATGATCAGCCTGGATGCGTGAGCGTCGGGAGCTTCGTGATCTCTTCGGCTTGATACCTTTTCCAAGAGGCCCTCGGTGCCTTTTTATAGTGCAAAGCCAGAATATTATTGTTGAAAACTTGCTAAAATTTAGCAATGATTTATCTCCCAAAATCTTTCCTTCTAACCCCCTTAAATTGCGGCGGATCCGCGGCCCAAGGGTGGGTTTGGCCGCGGATCCGCGCTCAAGGGTGGGGATCATTTGATGATTTTTCTTGTGCTTTCATCTGGTGACATTTGGCAATCCTAGGCATCTTCAGAATCTGAAAATCTTTTCTCGGTTGCTTCCAGACTTGGTCTCCAAGTTTTGCTTCTTAATTTGGCAAGATTTCTTCAACAAATTGATTTGTTTGATTCTAGCCTTGGAAAATTCTGCACAACTTGGAAATATTCTGCACAACAACTCAAATAAGATTTTAGTAGACTTTGTTCTACTAGGATTAGGTCAATAATATTATTTGCATACATTTTCCTACCAAATACTAATTAAAATATATTAACACATGGAAAATAATATTTTTACACATAAACCCTCATATGTATAATATATTATAATAAAGTCCTTTTTTAATATGAAAATGGTAGGAAAAATGTAATACAAATGTGCAGTTTTATCAACTGAACACAGCACTCCCATCTTCTCCACCTCCTTTCTCCTTGCACTTAGGGTCTTGTAAGGTATAGAATCCGAGCCCAACTTCTTGTTTGTTTAACGTATGTGTAGTTTAGCTTCGGTTTGTGTAAAAAGTGAGATTTTGTGCTTGAAATGGTGACTTGTGTGGACTTGTGGTTTAGTACTGTTAATATTGGTTAACCTAGCCTAATTAGGTGTTATTAAGGCTATGTAAACCTAGTTAAACCCCAGATTACACCAAAATACCATAGGGTTTCAAATTGTGCAAATTTAGTATTTTTAAGTGAACTTTTTGGATTTCTGTGATCTGCTATAGGCCCGAGTAGTTCAGGTTGAAATTGAGTTAACTGGAGCTTGTATACAAGGTATAGACCACACAACCAGAGCCCGAGACCCCCACCCCATAGCGAGGCCGCCGATTTATTCATTCTGGCAGCAATTTGCAGCCAGATAGGGGAATTTTTGGGTGATGTTTGGATGGGTAGGAGTCTGTTGTTATTTCTAGGCCAGTGGTATGTATAGTTTTGTAAGTTGTTAGCCTGGGTAGAATCTGGGACGTTATATCGTATTTCTAGTACGTTTGGTTCGCGCGATACGCGCGATACGCGAGAGGGTTCCATGATTCAGCGTATCGCGGCGTATCGGGGTTAGTTTTAGGCGCATGCACACGTTTAACGTATCGTATACACGCGCGTTTAGTTCGCGACGCGAGCGTATCGTTTGACGTCGATATCACGTTTTGCGAGATATTTGCTTATATATGGATTCTTGTGAAATTCCAGGTTCGCAGGCGGGTACGTCGGACGAAGCTAAGAAAGGGAAGCAGGTGGTCGGCTACGAGTAGTGCACGACCAGGTGAGTAGATTTAACATCTACGGGGAAATCGCCCGTATGGCGTTAAGCGTCAGGGCGAGTCAGGATATTAGATTGTAGATGTTCATATGGACTGTAGTGGCATACATTATTGTTGCATATAGAAATGATAGCACAGAACACGGCACTGTCACTAACGGTTCAAGTCGCACGAGCACGATTGATATGCTACACTCACACCGTTAGTGATTGCCATGACACTCACATTATAGGATTGCTATAAATCATATATCATACTAATTCTACCTTATTGATGTTGTCATGATTTGTCGCATCACATCATATGTTATATCCATATTTGGGCATATATGCATCACATACCCCTACTGGTACTACGTGCACACATATTGAGATGTTCATACCTGCGCACATGCACACTGTATATTCATACCAGTGCACACATATTGAGATGTTCATACCTGCGCACATGCACACTGTATATTCATACCAGTGCACACATATTGAGATGTTCATACCTGCGCACATGCACACTGTATATTCAAACCAGTGCACACATATTGAGATGTTCATACCTGCGCACATGCACACTGTATATTCATACCAGTGCACACATATTGAGATGTTCATACCTGCACACATGCACACTGTATATTCATACCAGTGCACACATATTGAGATGTTCATACCTGTGCACATGCACACTATATATTCATACCAGTGCACACATATATTGATATCTTCATACTTGCTTAGATTACGCATTGAGATATGTTGTTTCCATGTAAATTCTGGATTTGGGGAACCGTGGATATTTCAAAGAGAATAGTTAATTATTTAAAAACCCGGTTTCCCTTGATATGATATTTCGGTGCGTCCACCATGTGTTTTCTCGGTACTAGAGTGATATATGTGAACCCGAATCGTGGAGTTGGATGAGGCCGATTACGGGTACATGGTGGACCCGGTATGGTACCCCGGGGCGAGAACGGTTTCGCTGTGAAGTAGACGGTGAGCCTGGCAGAGGGACTACTACCTACCGGTGATTGGTTGAACCTGGCGGTTATCCGGAGGATACCGACCAGAGACGATGGATGGATACGGGACGACTCGTACTGCCGGGGCCAAGGGCCGATACCGCAGACAGAGCCCGTGGGCTGATCCGTACTGACGGATGCCCTATACAGGAGGATTTGCGTGTCGATGCTTGGCACGAGTATTTCTTGATATTTGGGTGCCGATGTTGGGCACTCACGATTATATGAGATTTACAGGATTTGGAGGACCGAGGAGGATGACGACGCCTGAGTAGTATTGGGATTTGGGTACATTGATGGGTACCGATTTTACTTTCCACGATGACATTCCGTGTAGATGTTATATTTCCCATACTCAGTATATAGTAATTGATATCTCATCCTGTATCAATTACACCATGTTCATTCTGTATAGGGTTGTTAGATTGCATTGCTATACCTGATCATTGCATACCCTGTTCATTCTATATAGGGTTGTTAGATTGCATTGCTATACCTGATCATTGCATACCCTGTTCATTCTATATAGGGTTGTTAGATTGCATTACTATACCTGATCATTGCATACCCTGTTCATTCTATATAGGGTTGTTAGATTGCATTGCTATACCTGATCATTGCATACCCTGTTCATTCTATATAGGGTTGTTAGATTGCATTGCTACACCTGATCATTGCATACCCTGTTCATTCTATATAGGGTTGTTAGATTGCATTGCTATACCTGATCATTGCATACCCTGTTCATTCTATATAGGGTTGTTAGATTGCATTGCTATACATGATCATCACATTTCTTGCTCATTACATGGAGATGTTATTAGATCGCACTTGTTGCATGCTTGAGCATCCAGTTCATCATATAGATGTTATCTGTTGATATAGGTTAGAGTATAGTAGCACGTGCATACTCGCGATTACCTTTATATGTTATCTTCTATTCACGAGTTGGCAACTCACCCCCGTTGTGCCACAGTGTTTGCAGGTTGCCCTTCGGAGTAGTCGCGGCAGGCTGCATTCTTGCATCTTTTGACACAGATACCCCTACAGTTGGTGTACTAGCTCTTTTGCTCATAGGTGGGTTTTATACGGTATCTGGTTATCTTTCAGTTATGTACATTGTTGTATCTAGTACTTTCCATCTACCACTTATGTATTGACTTAGAGACCAGTTGTGAGGACGATGTATATTATTTTGTATTCTGGCGTCGAGCTCGTTGTGAGCCGACTTTACTTATGCAGTTTATTCTATCTGTGATGTTTCCCACTTGTTGCTCATTTTCTTCGCTACGGCGTCGTATATTGTTATCTTAGTAATTGGTTCTATTAATTGCTTAAATCACTCTATACTATTACTGGTTTGATTTCTGGGTTTTCGGCTTACTTAGTCGCGTTATGCCTGTAGACGTTTCGTGGTTAAGTGCCGGTCACGGGCCAAACTTTGGGTCGTGACAGCGATGCCAACTACATTCTGGGGATCCAGATCTATCGTGATAGATCTAAAAGGATGTTGGGACTTTCACAGTCAAGATACATCGACACCATACTGAAACGATTCAGTATGGAAGATTCCAAGCGTGGTAATCTGCCGGCTTGTCACCGAATCACCCTCTCCAAAGAGATGTCTCCCAAGACTGATTTGGAAAGAGCTCGCATGTCATCAATACCCTACGCATCTGCGGTAGGCTCTATTATGTATGCAATGTTGTGTACCAAACCAGATGTAGCATACGCATTGAGCGTTGTAAGCCGGTATCAGTCGGACCCAGGGGAGAAACACTGGATAGCGGTAAAGAATATTCTTAAGTACCTGAGAAAGACTAAGGAGATGTTCTTGGTGTATGGCGGAAAAGACCTCCAGATCGATGTAAGTCGATGTACTACACCCCAATACTTGTGGGGAGGCGGAATTTTCAAAAACGAACTTGTTTAGTGAACGAACATCGACTAACCGCTTGAATCGAAGCTAAACTATAAATAACCAAACACAAAGTGTTTCTAAACTACTGTGTTTAGGGATTATACCTATCGAACCAAGTCCTTCGGCTTTACGATCTCCTCGTCCTCCTCGGCCTTCTCGATGTAGTAGATGATCCACCCGAGAGCAAAACTCCAAGCTTAGCCTCTAAACTTGAGGCAACTAACCTTCTTGGATTGCTAATCAAAGAAGATAGATTGAGATAGAGTGATGGTTATGGATTGTTTAGTCTAACTAATCCTTGATCTCAACACATGAGGGGTGAGGATTAGGGTTTGAAGAGAGTGAGCTTGAGGAGAGAGAATGTGAATGATATTATGAGTGAGAATAGTAAGTTATCATAATATATATGAAGCATTATCTTTTAAAAGAGAAAAGAAAATAAGTGATGAATAATCATGCTTCATAAATATCAAGTGGTGATTCATTATCATGAGTCATTAAGCATTTATGATGCATTAATGACTATGATGAATCACTCTCATAACTCACTAATCTCATTCAATGCATATGACACCTAAACCTCCTTAGTCACCATCTTCTAGAAGCTTCTCGAGTAATTACGAGAACGCCCCTCCGATCCGTAAAAATACGGAAAAACTTTAGACTGTATAAATCCAATAACCGGATACCAGTAACTGGCTTAAACCAAAGCCGACTGATAAAAACTGTCCAAACGACGTAAGTGTGTAAACACACATACGCGTCCGAACCCTTTGTCGTAAAACCATACGACCTCTATATCGTTTCGCCTGGAGTAGGAAACTCTCTGTGTGGGACTCTAGAGACTCGACTACTACGCTGGCAGTGGGTTTAACCATAGACCGCAAGCGGCACTAGCTGTACGTAACGGTCCCCAGGTAGTTGTCGATAAGAAGGCCGATGAGGAAACCCATCCGAACTCCTACTGAGCCTGCTGTGACAATCTCCATACAGTCCGGTCCGTTCGTCCAAGACTATCGCATATCGGGCCTAGAGGGGCGGCAAGCGTCAGTCCCCTAATAGCGGTATAAGTCGTGTCGGAGCGAAGCCCATTACACCCTGAGAAACTACTGGAACCTACCAGCAAATCTCGCTTGCCCTGGCCAGGGACTTTGCGTAATGGCTCTCTGACACAGCGCGATATCTACTCCCAATACCGGGAGGGACGAATCCTGTCTAACCGCCACTGCCTCCAAGTGCTCGGGACTGCACCCAACTGCTACCTGTTTGCATGACTCCTTTGAGCCGTGGTAGGGTAGCAATCTAAGAACAGTGGGACACACTCGAGGCGAAGTAGCAGTGTCAAGTCTGCGGACTATGCTGTACTCATGTCACCTGGGAACTGTTTACTGACGACTGGTATAAAACCAACCAACAGTTCCCTGTGAGTCCTGTCCGGTGTACCCGTAACCTAACGAGCACCTGCATACTATCTCCAGTACGACGTACTGACGGCTGTGGGACAGACCATCTCCCCAACTGGGATGAGAAGCGTACACACTAGTCTACTCCGGAGTATCGATGCTCTGTCTCGATAATCCAACGACCAGGGACCTGAATAAGGATGTGCTTGTAGACTACCCAGCCCCCACTAGTGTGACTGCCATCACAACGCTGGTAGACAAGCAAGATCCTAAGAGCTCTATCAATACGTACACTCACATATTAAGATAGAAAAACCAAGTAGCATACTACCATGTTTAGCAAGACTGTTATATACATGTGAATATCCCAAGCTTCCATTAAGTAATATACAAACTAGTATGATACAGTAATGGCCTTCTAGGGCATAAACACTAACAATCGAGGCCTTTGCTGACTCCAGCTTCCAGAGTGACAAGGATGATTCCAAGTCCATGTCGGGTTTTGTCTTTACCCTCAATGGAGGGGCGGTGTGTTGGAAGAGTTCCAAACAGGAAACCGTTGCTGACTCGACGATGGAAGCGGAATACATCGCTGCTGCTGATGCCGCAAAAGAAGCTGTCTGGATGAGAAAGTTCTTGAAAGAACTTCAGGTGGTTCCGTCCATTGTTGATCCAAAACCTCTATATTGCGACAACAACGGGGCTATAGCTTTAGCAAAGGAACCCAGGTCCCATCAGAAATCCAGACACATCTTGAGGCGGTATCACCTGATCAGGGAGATCGTGGATGTAACGCTTTGAAAATCGTTTCGGTGAAATTTCGAAAAAATCGGTAAAATAAGGGGGTTTTCTGTAAAAAGTCAAAATACAAATATCTTATTATAAAAATTAAATATACATATTCTAACTATGTAATTGCTATTATTTGGTGTTTATTGAGCCGCTGGTGAAATTTCAAATTTTTTGAAAAAAATATTATTTTATTATTATTTTAAGCCGTCACTAATACATTTAATTAGGGAAAATTACAAATTGGAATGAGTTGAAACAAATTTTGTGCATCATAAAACATTAAATAAAATTTTATCATATGGTTTTTGGAACGAAATCATTTGCCAAAACGGTTTAGAAATTATTGAAGAAAAAAGGCTGTTTTTTAGCGTAAATGGATGTTTGGGGTATTGTATTTATCATTTTTCATCACCCCACACCCGTACCCACACCCACACACCCCCATTTTGTTTTCTCCTTGGCTGAATTTTCAGCAGCCACATCCCCATGTCCCCACACTTCTTGCACAAAGAAAAGAAATGAAAAGAAAGAGAATATATATATAGGTTTGGGCTTGGTTGACTTGTCAATTCTTGACCTCACAACACCATATCCCACTCACCTCTCCCCTCCTCTTTTTCTGGCCGAATCCCTCCCCAAAATTCAGCAGCCCCTCATCTTTTCTCACCTCATTCTCCTCACAAAAATTCATCAAAAAATCATCAAAAATCCATACAAAAATCACACAAACCCCAAATCTAATCCTTACCCATTTTTCATTGGACTATCAAGCATGGATCTTAGTGAAAGGTTAGCATATTGGAGGTCAAGATTTTCACACTAGATCTCAAATCTTGTGAGGTATAATCTCATACTTTTGTTAAATTTGTTGTTTAGTTGCTTTAATCAAACTTATTTAGTGAGTATTATGGTTCCAATTTCATGTTTAGAAATTCAAGAGAAGGATTTGGATCATGTTAGGGTTGTGATAAATTGTTGATGGTTGTGATATGTATTTTAGCATCTTATGATATGCAAATCTAGTCTAGTAGTTGATTTGTATATGGTCACTTAAAATTTGTTAAATTGGAGTTTTAACAAACTAGGTTTTGGTAATTAATTGAAAAATCGAGAATTTAAAATATGCTTAGGGTTTTTATCACCTCATTAGCAACATAATGTGTAGTTTAACACTTTAGGGCTATGCAAAACCTAGCTAGTTGTTGAATTGAGAATTTTGTTTTAAAAATGTTAAAAGAATTGATATCTTTGCAAACTTGAAACTTTGTTTAAATACTAATTGATGAGAGAAAAATATGGAGGTGATTTGTGTGACCTAATTATATTATTAAGTGAGCATTTTGGCCATTAGAATCGCTAAAATATTTATTTTGGGTAAAACATCAAGTTTTGAACCGAAATGGGAATTTGTGCTAACTAGGTTTTTGGGAAATAAAACGATTTGTGTACTTTTATGGTTTTGATGAATTAAAACCTATTTCTTATATAATTAGTGAGTTTTGAAACCACGATTGGTGCGTTTGAGTTTTTCGCGATCACTCGGCGTTGGTACGCCGATGTCGAGAGTTTTGGGGTTGTTTTGTGAAAGCAACCGTAGGCTTTGACCTACGTGAGATTCAGGTGTCGTTTTGGTTTTAAATTGGATTTTAATGCGATACGGTGCGTTGTAATATGTAGGTACCCCATGTGGACTTCGAGACGACAAGCAAACGCGTGGCGACGTCGGCACCGGCGGGCAAGGACCAGGTGAGTAGATTTATATCTATGGGGAGAAGTCGGGTGGATGGCGTATAGCACCCCCGCAGTTCGTGGTGATGTATACGAACACGTATACACACATATATATTGTTTATATATTGTTTGAGTTATTGATGATAAATATGGATATTTGGTGTTCTTGGACGATTGAGTGTCGCGAAACCCTAGAGTAGCGGTCGCACCACACTTGCACACACCCACCCATACTTGCATACTTTCTTCTTTCTTTTGTGCTTATTCGGGAATATATAGTTATGTGTTCACATAGGTATGGGACTGTGTGTTCACATACGGATTTGAGGATAGTACTTGGGATTTATGATGAGTCGATGAGATTTGATTTGAGGCCGTGAGATCGGTGATATAGCAGGGTTCGTATTTGAGATACGACATGACGTTGTAGCGGGTCTTTGACGTAGTGTTTTACATACGTGCATGCATACTTAGGCGATATCAGTATTGTACTAGACGTAGATCAGTACCCGATCATGATATTTGATAAAGAGGATACCAGGTGAATAGTATGATGAATGTGATATTGACCCGTACCCAGAATTGGGGATGCCGTACGACGGATTTACGTACTAGATATATCTTGATGATTGATCCGCACACTTGACTTGGGATGTCTGATTATAGATATGGTATCGGATATGATATTATTGAGGCGGGATCACCGACTAATATATATACAGGTATGTATATGTATCGACTCAGATGTTAGGCGGTTTCCTTACCTGTAGTCCAGCTTGTTAGCTTAGCCCTTTAGTTTAGTTTAGTTGTTAGATTAGATTCGATTCTTATCTATTTCAAAGCTTACGAATCATGCGTATTTTAAAAGACAGGTCAAGGGATTCTACGGATATTTCAAAAACGTATCTTTTCTTAAAAACACCGTAGCCCCTATTTTCAAAACCCCATGATTCGTGTTATTTCAAAAGGCACCATTTGTAGGACTTATATTAGATTAGTGCAGATTAGTTATAGTTGCGTCTAGTATTCAGCTCCCGCTCATTTTTACTGTTCGCATCCGCATCGCATACTTATATTATAATTTCTTATTGCATTATTAATATCATGCTGTTAGGACACCAGCACCATTACCGATGACGCGTATGTACCACGTACACTTACTTGCCGGCTCACACACATCTTCATCGGTAATTACCATGTCACGAACACTTTAGAAAGTACTATTTCATTTGACATAGGTTGTTAGCTAATAGTTTAGACATGTTATTAGTGTACTTGCCTTATATGCTAGTTAGACATTGTAGTTATTGCCTACTACTTCATGCATGTTATTATTCACTGTTGTGTCGCATTCATGGATTCTCATGCCTATATTCACTGTTTACATGCTATTGATGACTTGGATTCGGATTTCATGAGATTTCTTGGATTTGGAGGAAAACCGCAAAAACATAAATAAACCTTTTCTCTCTTTTAAAATAAAAAGTGCGGTTTTCCCATGATGTATGAGTCGTCCACCATGAGTTTGCTGATGGATTTCGAGACCCGATTCGAGGAGTGGAGGAACCGTTTCGGGTACATGGTGGGCCCGGGGCAAGAGGAATGTGGTGTTGACGTTGAGCCCGGCAGAGGAGCACTACCGACCGGTGATATTACCCGACGCGTCGGATATCCGGAGGATACCGTCGTGGTCTTGAGATGGATGGTAGGGGCCGGTCTGGACTGACGGCGCCCTAGATATTGAGATTGAGACATTGATATTTCGAGACAGTGAGATTTATGTTTTGTGTCGATGCTAGACACTGTTGATACTGATTTCATTCATGATACCTCAGTTTAAAAATACGAAGGAAATCTCACTAATTTATGAAAACAGTTTCTTCATTTACATGTATTCTGTTTCATGCATGCATACCTCGTTCATATGATATATTGCTACCTGAGGCACTGACACGGGCACATGAGATTACACTCGGGTTAGATATTTACCCTAGCCCTATTATAGGCTATATGTTATATACATTTTTGAGGCTATATTATGATCATTGACCTAAGATTGCGTTATTTATGCGATTTCTGTGCGTAGATGTTTTTCTATTCACGAGTTGGCAACTCACCCCCGTTGTGCCCCAGTTTCTTGCAGGTTTGCCGTACAGCTTTCATTACGGCTTTGCGGGCTCAGTTTCATTCGGGTGACTTGCTAGTAGGTGGGTTTTTTCTTGTATCGTACCCATCATATTACCTTGTATAATATTATTCCGTTGTATCTAGTAAATTCCATCAACCAAACATGTATTTTCTAGATAGCGACCAGTGTTGTTTATTCTTTCGACCTTAGAGTCGCTCGTTATATTTCTGGTGGTTTTGAGTTTCCTTTTGAGTTTTGATCCTCGCCGTTGGCGTTGTATATTATATTGCTTGTGTGGTTGTGACCGTCGATAGACGAAGAGCTAGCTCCCGCTTGGGGATGCCTTTTTCTTGATTTCGTATACTATTCATGTTGTATCCCATTTGGGGGCCAGTATTTACAAAGGAGACTCTGCCGAAATTTTCAGTAAATTTTTGATGTTTTTAAAAAAACCGCATAATTCGGCTTATGCTATTGAAACTACTTGCTTTAAGTTGGTTTTCCTGCACTCTACTACTTTTCTTGGTTTGGATTTCTGGGTTTTCGGTTACTTAGATTACGTACGCCTCGAGACGTTCGTAGTTTAAGTGCCGGTCATGTTCTGTACTTTCGGGTCGTGACAAAGTTGGTATCAGAGCGTTAGGTTTTAACCTTCGGAGCGTAGGATGACCCTTGGTTGATGGAATAGGTGACTAAAGTAGAGTGACGTACCGTTGGTATGTTCCGCGGCATATTTACGACACGCCACTCCACTTATGAAGCCTTAGGATGTACATTTCCTTGTTCAGTATTATATTCATTCCGATCTAGCCTCATCGGTACCAGTTTGGTTTTGCTGCTACGGTTACGGCAGGGAGAGCTACGGCTAGAGTTGCGGTCAGCACAAGCTCGTCACGAACGAGGACTAACCAGGGCGAAATTCCGGCGACACACGATTGCAGAGATGTGTCTTCTTACTGTGTTTCCGCGCCACGAGCGTTTGGCGGATCGCCTTTATAAGGTTACTCGGAGGTGCTGATCGACACTAGAGAATTGAGCCAATGATGGAGGCCAGCCAGATTTTGATGACCGTTGGTGTGTTGCTTACTCCTGATGATCGAGGCACTGTTCAGCGTGCAGACGAGCGAGCCAGTTATTGCCGCGAACGACGAGGTATTGCCCCAGATGCTGGAGTTAGTGCAGAACGAGTTGTACTAAGAGATGATAGAAGGTCGCTAGTCATCGTGGATGAATGACTAGGACATGTAGATCGTTCGCCTAACCCGATGAGAGGTCATTAGATAGATTGATTCCAGTAAGAGACGACTTCACGCGGAGATGTTGAGAGTCGACAGAGACGATCGAATGTCAGAAACCTATTATTCCAAGTTTAAAGTAGTCGGAAAGACATGCAGGCAATTCTATAGTCCCTCTAGAAGAATGAAACCCTAACTCGACTTAATGACCGTGTGAAAGCCTTTGAACCTTCGGGTTTGCGGCAGTTCTACGGCGCCATTAGTGAGGCTTGGGTTTGCCCTTCTACGGCTGGACCACCGATGCTGTGGTATGTACTCGATACTATTAAACTGTACCCAAGAGGTTGAGCTCTTGGGGGATTATGGGGTTTTGACGACTCGATCGGATGGCTCGACTTAATTCGGATGCTAGGTGGTGAGATGCATTCTTGGGAGACTCCAGATACGAGGATAGTCGTTGGAGCTCAGTCCATGCAGCCGCGACGAGACGAGTCCAAAGCAGACGACATTAGAGAAAAGTGAAGTAAGTGGTTCGTACCAGATCTAGATGAGATGACGTTCCCCTCCGCCGACATCAGAGATGCGATGCGCATGCCGAGGCAGAGTACTGGATATACCTTCCAGAAGGAGTCGCGATGGGTATGCAGCCGTTACAGAGCAAGATGCAGATATAGGAAAGGACAATGACTTCCGGACAGTTGGCAGAGACGAGACATGGAAGAGACCTTGAGCAGGATTCCTTCCAGGACACTGCTGCAATGATACTTGCACCCAGGATCAGATGTGTCACGTACATTCAGAGAGCCAGAGGCCGACGCCAGTAATATGCTGTCTTACGAGTGGTCGCAATGATTGACCAAGAGATGACCAGAGAAGTGCCAGAACGGAATCGTCCCCGTTAGCACACCTGACAGGGCCGATGAGCCGATGGACCGAAAGATTGGTAATTCACAGTGAAGACCTTGACCCAGGAGTGGTCATGGTTACGCACGCCAGCAAGACAGAGTTCATGATCATCGACGAGACGTCCCACTAGTGACCGCGACAGTTGGCCGAGATTCTTAGAGGATGCGCTTGAGCGGTACTATTCCGCCATTATTGATTACGATGTTTTGGGTGATTTATTCGTATGATCTGATTTTGATGATTGAGGATTTACGATCTTTGCACAGTGTTGCACTTGATATCGTTTTCGTGCTTTAGTTTCACATGTTTGTGATTTTACAGTTTTAGACATTGAGTTGCGCACACGATTTGGTTTTTGCACTCGGTATGATTCACATATGCTTGCAGTGCAGTGATACGCATTTTGTGCACTTAGATGCATTGGACTTTGATTTCGATGGTGTTGTTCGATATTTGTTTTGTGCACCTTGTGCACCTGATTTGATTTTGCGCATGTTCGGCACTTGATATTGGATTTCATGATTTCGTGCACGATGGATGCACCTGATTTGGATTTTCGCGCATGTTGGGCGCATGTTTTGAAGTGTGATTTTGGTGCACACCAGATTCACTAAATCGAGATTTTTCGTGCATGTCAGATGCACCTGATTTTGCTGTCAGGCACACATGTTGCCTACGACAGATGTTTCGTGCACACCCGATGCACTCAGATGTTGTTTCTGTGCATATGTATGGCACATATTTGGATTTTGGTTTCCGTGCGCACCAGACGCACGTAGTATGCATACGCGTATTTTGAGGTTGATTTTTCTTATAGAGCAGTACGTTTTTATGATATTGCTATGTGTTTTCGTACTGAGCAGGACTAGTCAGAGGACAGTACCTGAGTATATTTTACATGTATAGTTTCGAGTTATATCATATTGATTTTCATTTTGGATTTGGACATTGTGTCTTCACCATAACTCCGATGATTGCGGGATGCTGGATGGAGTTTTGATTTGAGTTATATGCTCATTTTTTATGCGCATGCGCTGCACTATGATTGTTTTATGTATTTACGATTTCGAAGCCCCGACGACTTGATGGTTTTGCTTAGATGTTTTAGTATTTGGGGGGAGTTTTAATTTAAATTCGGGGACCGAATTTCTTTAAGGGGGGAAGATTGTAACGCTTTGAAAATCGTTTCGGTGAAATTTCGAAAAAATCGGTAAAATAAGGGGGTTTTCTGTAAAAAGTCAAAATACAAATATCTTATTATAAAAATTAAATATACATATTCTAACTATGTAATTGCTATTATTTGGTGTTTATTGAGCCGCTGGTGAAATTTCAAATTTTCTGAAAAAAATATTATTTTATTATTATTTTAAGCCGTCACTAATATATTTAATTAGGGAAAATTACAAATTGGAATGAGTTGAAACAAATTTTGTGCATCATAAAATATTAAATAAAATTTTATCATATGGTTTTTGGAACGAAATCATTTGCCAAAACGGTTTAGAAATTATTGAAGAAAAAAGGCTTTTTTTTAGCGTAAATGGATGTTTGGGGTATTGTATTTATCATTTTTCATCACCCCACACCCGTACCCACTCCCACACACCCCCATTTTGTTTTCTCCTTGGCTGAATTTTCAGCAGCCACATCCCCATGTCCCCACACTTCTTGCACAAAGAAAAGAAATGAAAGAAATGAAAAGAAAGAGAATATATATATAGGTTTGGGCTTGGTTGACTTGTCAATTCTTGACCTCACAACACCATATCCCACTCACCTCTCCCCTCCTCTTTTTCTGGCTGAATCCCTCCCCAAAATTCAGCAGCCCCTCATCTTTTCTCACCTCATTCTCCTCACAAAAATTCATCAAAAAATCATCAAAAATCCATACAAAAATCACACAAACCCCAAATCTAATCCTTACCCATTTTTCATTGGACTATCAAGCATGGATCTTAGTGAAAGGTTAGCATATTGGAGGTCAAGATTTTCACACTAGATCTCAAATCTTGTGAGGTATAATCTCATACTTTTGTTAAATTTGTTGTTTAGTTGATTTAATCAAACTTATTTAGTGAGTATTATGGTTCCAATTTCATGTTTAGAAATTCAAGAGAAGGATTTGGATCATGTTAGGGTTATGATAAATTGTTGATGGTTGTGATATGTATTTTAGCATCTTATGATATGCAAATCTAGTCTAGTAGTTGATTTGTATATGGTCACTTAAAATTTGTTAAATTGGAGTTTTAACAAACTAGGTTTTGGTAATTAATTGAAAAATCGAGAATTTAAAATATGCTTAGGGTTTTTATCACCTCATTAGCAACATAATGTGTAGTTTAACACTTTAGGGCTATGCAAAACCTAGCTAGTTGTTGAATTGAGAATTTTGTTTTAAAAATGTTAAAAGAATTGATATCTTTGCAAACTTGAAACTTTGTTTAAATACTAATTGATGAGAGAAAAATATGGAGGTGATTTGTGTGACCTAATTATATGATTAAGTGAGCATTTTGGCCATTAGAATCGCTAAAATATTTATTTTGGGTAAAACATCAAGTTTTGAACCGAAATGGGAATTTGTGCTAACTAGGTTTTTGGGAAATAAAACGATTTGTGTACTTTTATGGTTTTGATGAATTAAAACCTATTTCTTATATAATTAGTGAGTTTTGAAATCACGATTGGTGCGTTTGAGTTTTTCGCGATCACTCGGCGTTGGTACGCCGATGTCGAGAGTTTTGGGGTTGTTTTGTGAAAGCAACCGTAGGCTTTGACCTACGTGAGATTCAGGTGTCGTTTTGGTTTTAAATTGGATTTTAATGCGATACGGTGCGTTGTAATATGTAGGTACCCCATGTGGACTTCGAGACGACAAGCAAGCGCGTGGCAACGTCGGCACCGGCGGGCAAGGACCAGGTGAGTAGATTTATATCTATGGGGAGAAGTCGGGTGGATGGCGTATAGCACCCCCGCAGTTCGTGGTGATGTATACGAACACGTATACACACATATATATTGTTTATATATTGTTTGAGTTATTGATGATAAATATGGATATTTGGTGTTCTTGGACGATTGAGTGTCGCGAAACCCTAGAGTAGCGGTCGCACCACACTTGCACACACCCACCCATACTTGCATACTTTCTTCTTTCTTTTGTACTTATTCGGGAATATATAGTTATGTGTTCACATAGGTATGGGACTGTGTGTTCACATACGGATTTGAGGATAGTACTTGGGATTTATGATGAGTCGATGAGATTTGATTTGAGGCCGTGAGATCGGTGATATAGCAGGGTTCGTATTTGAGATACGACATGACGTTGTAGCGGGTCCTTGACGTAGTGTTTTACATACGTGCATGCATACTTAGGCGATATCAGTATTGTACTAGACGTAGATCAGTACCCGATCATGATATATGATAAAGAGGATACCAGGTGAATAGTATGATGAATGTGATATTGACCCGTACCCAGAATTGGGGATGCCGTACGACGGATTTACGTACTAGATATATCTTGATGATTGATCCGCACACTTGACTTGGGATGTCTGATTATAGATATGGTATCGGATATGATATTATTGAGGCGGGATCACCGACTAATATATATACAGGTATGTATATGTATCGACTCAGATGTTAGGCGGTTTCCTTACCTGTAGTCCAGCTTGTTAGCTTAGCCCTTTAGTTTAGTTTAGTTGTTAGATTAGATTCGATTCTTACCTATTTCAAAGCTTACGAATCATGCGTATTTTAAAAGACAGGTCAAGGGATTCTATGGATAATTCAAAAACGTATCTTTTCTTAAAAACACCGTAGCCCCTATTTTCAAAACCCCATGATTCGTGTTATTTCAAAAGGCACCATTTGTAGGACTTATATTAGATTAGTGCAGATTAGTTATAGTTGCGTCTAGTATTCAGCTCCCGCTCATTTTTACTGTTCGCTCCGCATCGCATACTTATATTATAATTTCTTATTGCATTATTAATATCATGCTGTTAGGACACCAGTACCATTACCGATGACGCGTATGTACCACGTACACTTACTTGCCGGCTCACACACATCTTCATCGGTAATTACCATGTCACGAACACTTTCGAAAGTACTATTTCATTTGACATAGGTTGTTAGCTAATAGTTTAGACATGTTATTAGTGTACTTGCCTTATATGCTAGTTAGACATTGTAGTTATTGCCTACTACTTCATGCATGTTATTATTCACTGTTGTGTCGCATTCATGGATTCTCATGCCTATATTCACTGTTTACATGCTATTGATGACTTGGATTCGGATTTCATGAGATTTCTTGGATTTGGAGGAAAACCGCAAAAACATAAATAAACCTTTTCTCTCTTTTAAAATAAAAAGTGCGGTTTTCCCATGATGTATGAGTCGTCCACCATGAGTTTGCTGATGGATTTCGAGACCCGATTCGAGGAGTGGAGGAACCGTTTCGGGTACATGGTGGGCCCGGTGCGGTACCCCGGGGCAAGAGGAATGTGGTGTTGACGTTGAGCCCGGCAGGGGAGCACTACCGACCGGTGATATTACCCGACGCGTCGGATATCCGGAGGATACCGTCGTGGTCTTGAGATGGATGGTAGGGGCCGGTCTGGACTGACGGCGCCCTAGATATTGAGATTGAGACATTGATATTTCGAGACAGTGAGATTTATGTTTTGTGTCGATGCTAGACACTGTTGATACTGATTTCATTCATGATACCTCAGTTTAAAAATACGAAGGAAATCTCACTAATTTATGAAAACAGTTTCTTCATTTACATGTATTCTGTTTCATGCATGCATACCTCGTTCATATGATATATTGTTACCTGAGGCACTGACACGGGCACATGAGATTACACTCGGGTTAGATATTTACCCTAGCCCTATTATAGGCTACATGTTATATACATTTTTGAGGCTATATTATGATCATTGACCTAGGATTGCGTTATTTATACGATTTCTGTGCGTAGATGTTTTTCTATTCACGAGTTGGCAACTCACCCCCGTTGTGCCCCAGTTTCTTGCAGGTTTGCCGTACAGCTTTCATTACGGCTTTGCGGGCTCAGTTTCATTCGGGTGACTTGCTAGTAGGTGGGTTTTTTCTTGTATCGTACCCATCATATTACCTTGTATAATATTATTCCGTTGTATCTAGTAAATTCCATCAACCAAACATGTATTTTCTAGATAGCGACCAGTGTTGTTTATTCTTTCGACCTTAGAGTCGCTCGTTATATTTCTGGTGGTTTTGAGTTTCCTTTTGAGTTTTGATCCTCGCCGTTGGCGTTGTATATTATATTTCTTGTGTGGTTGTGACCGTCGATAGACGAAGAGCTAGCTCCCGCTTGGGGATGCCTTTTTCTTGATTTCGTATACTATTCATGTTGTATCCCATTTGGGGGCCAGTATTTACAAAGGAGACTCTGCCGAAATTTTCAGTAAATTTTTGATGTTTTTAAAAAAACCGCATAATTCGGCTTATGCTATTGAAACTACTTGCTTTAAGTTGGTTTTCCTGCACTCTACTACTTTTCTTGGTTTGGATTTCTGGGTTTTCGGTTACTTAGATTACGTACGCCTCGAGACGTTCGTAGTTTAAGTGCCGGTCATGTTCTGTACTTTCGGGTCGTGACAGTGGATCGCCAGGAGATCGAGATTCGGAGGGTTGCTTCAGAAGATAACACTGCAGATCCATTCACCAAGGCCTTGCCTCAGACTCAGTTCGAGCGGCTGATCGAGATGATAGGTCTTCGATACGCCAGTACATGGCCTTAGTGCAAGTGGGAGATTGCTACTGTGTATGCCCTAGAGGCCATTACTGTATCATACTAGTTTGTATATTACTTAATGGAAGCTTGGGATATTCACCTTGTATTGACAATCTTGCTCAAAATGGTAGTATGCTACTTGGTTTGTTTCTACTTTAATATGTGCATGTGTTTCTTTTAGCATATTGCTTATACATATTAGTAGAGCCTTTAGGATCTTTTCTTGGTTAACAGCGTTGTGATGGCAGTCACACTCGTGGGGGCTGGGTAATCCACAAGCACATCCTTATACAGGTCCCTAGTCATATGACTATCGAGACAGGGCATCGATACTCCGGAGTAGACTAGCGTATGCGCTTCTCATCCCAGCAGGGGAGACGGTCTGTCCCACAGCCGTCAGTTCGTCGTACTTGAGATAGTATGCGGGTGCTCGTTAGGTTACGAGTACACTGGACAGGACTCGTCGGGAACTGATTGGTTGGTACTATACCTATCGTCAGTTATCAGTTCCCAGGTGACATGAGTACAGCTTAGTCCGCTGACTTGACACTGTCACTTCGCCTCGAGTGTGTTCCCACTATACTTTGATTACTACCCTACCACGGCTCAAAGGAGTCATGCAAACAGGTAGTAGTTGGGTGCAGTCCCGAAGCACTTGGAGGCAGTGACGGTTATACAGGATTCGTCTCTCCCGGTATTGGGGGTTGACATCGCGCTGTGTCTAGGAGAGCCATTACACAAGTAGTCCCTGGCCAGGGCAAGCGAGATATACTGGTAGGTTACCAGTGTTATCTCAGGGTGTTCTGGGCTACACTCCGACACGACTTGTACCGCTATTAGGGGACTGACGTTTACCGCCCCCTAGGCCCGCCATGCGATGTATCAGATGAACAGACCGGACTGTACAGAGATTGTCACATTCAGGCTCAGTAGGAGTTCAGATGGGTTTCACCTCGTCCATCTTCTTATCGGCATCTGCCTAGGGGCCGTTACGCACATCTAGTGCCGCTTGCGGTCTGTGGTTAAACCTGTAGGGTTCCTAGGCACACTAATGAGGTCTCACAAGGCATCAACCATGCCAATTTCAAATTTTACAAGTGCCGAGAAACCCTAATATGGATCGTTAACTAGAATTTTAGGCGAAACAATGAAACTAGTTAACAACTTAACTACGTGAACGGAAATACAACCTTTGTAGATCCGGTTCTCCACCTCCATTGCTCCATGATGAAGTCCCCTTGCTGTCCAAATCCAATCCCGGGCTCTAGCGTCGGCTTCATCGGAGAAATGGGCGGGCTAGGTCATCGACAACGATGCCGAAGATGATCTACGTCGAGGCATCACAAGATTAAGCTCCCACTTCACCAAGTCATGAAACTTGTGAAGAAAACACCCTATACTACTTGGCAAGAGGTAGAGGATGAAGAAATAGGAAGTGGGTTCACTTTAGAATTGGATTTCTCACTTGATTTCATTACGTGCCATTGATGTAGAAAGCTTTTCTTTTTTGCTCATGAAGAAGAAGAAGAAGAAAAAGATATGATAAGTGTTATTGAAAAATAGGAAAAAAAAAACAACACTTATCATTTTCTAACCTTTGTTAGGTGTAGAGAATGTACTAGGGTTAAGTGGAATGGTTAGGGTTAAGTATGAGACAAAATGGTCACTTTAGTCAAAGCTTCAAGAAGCTTCAAAGAAAAAACAAAACTAGCAACCATTTCATTTCATATCTTTTCCAAAATAAATAAATAAATAAATTAGTAAGAAAAAGAAAACCCTAATCATTAACTTAACCAAGATTTAATTCTTTACACTTAACCAAGTAAACATGTATCATCAAACATGATACAATCAAGTGCACAAAAGTATATCACATATACAACTTGTGATATTCAAGTGAGAAAATCCATTCAAAGTGAACCAATACTAGTTAATGCAAAGTAATATATCAAATATATATTTATACATTAAATCATTAAATCAACACTTGATTTAACGATCCGGTCATATCGCATATAACCGACTAGTATCCTATGTATCGGCTTACCGAATCAATCCTTGATTCGATAACTGGGTTATATCGCATACAACCTTTCGATACATTCATCGCGAGAATAGAATACTGTATCATATACACGCATTATTCTCGGTCCTGCACATATCTCATATGCGCTCCTATTTCGTTTCGCTTGAGCCAGGAAACCTCTGTGTAGGACTCTAAAGACTCGTCAATACGCCGGCAGCAGGTGATGATCATATCAAACACCCACAAGCCGCAAGCGGTCTGCCAAACGTAACGGCCACCCGGGTATTGAGCGATCAGAAGATCGACGAGCAAGCCCGCTCACACTCCTGTGAATCCAACCAGTAACACTTACCGTACAGTCCGGTCTCGTCGTCTGATATGTCGCATATCTCGCCTAGGGGTGGTAAACGTCAGACCCCAATAGCTCAATAAGTCGTGTCGATATGAGGTCTATAACAGTTCGAGAAACTACTGGTAACACTTACCAGTAAATCTCAGCAACCCTGGCCAGGGATTTCCGGTTATAACCAATCGAACACTGCGCAACATCAACTCCCTATACCGGGAGAGACGAATCCCCTCCTATCGCTCATTGCCTCCATGTGATTCGGGACTGTACCCAAAAGCCACCGTTTTGCACGCCCTCTTGGACGTGGTAAGGTGGAAATCAAAGCACAGTGGGAACCACACAAGACTCTATGACGATCTCGGGTCAACAGACTACTCTGTACCAGTGTCACCAGAGAACTGTCATCTGACGTAAGGTATAATACCATCTGGGAGTTCTCGGCGAGTCCGTCCAGTGTACCCAGTCTCCACTGAGCACCCATATATCATCTCTGATGTCAAACACCAATGGATATGGGATCATCCATCGCCCATCTGTATGGGTCGAAAAGGTATACGCTAGTCTACTCTGGTATATCGATGCCCCGTCTCGATATACCCACGACTAGGGACCTTGAAGGATATACTTATGGACTACCCTGTCCCCACTAGTATGATCCGCATCATAGTCTAGGTAGTCAAGTACACATCCTAAGGGCTTTACCAACATGTAACAGAGAGACAATCAATGTACACGTTAAGGTAAAGAGCAACCGGATAGCATACTATCATATCGAGCAAGAAAGTCCTCCCTATATATGTCCAAGCATCCACTACAATATACATCCTATGTATAGTAATGGCCTCTAGGGCATACATATAACTAACAATCTCCCACTTGCACTAGGGCCATCTGATAGCAGTGGTTGTAGTATCTCATACTCAACCATCCCATAAAAGTCTCTCTCTGGGAAAAGGCCTTTGTGAGTGGATCTGCCGTGTTTTCCTCTGAGTCTACTCTCCTAACCTCGATCACCCTGGAGATCAACCATCTCCATGATCAGGTGATACTGCCTTAGAATATGTCTGGATCACTGATGGGACGGATGTTCCTTGGCATAAGCCACAACTCCATTGTCACACATTGGGAGGAACTAAGTTCATCTCATGAACAAATATACATCCAGACTGCCTCTTTGGTAGCATCTTAAGTAGCGATGTATTGAGCCTTTATCATCTAGTATGCCACGGTATCTAGCTTGGAACTCTTCCAACATACCGTCCCTTTACTGAGGGTAAAGACAATGCCTGTGACTGACATTCAGTCGTCCTCATCACCCTGGAACCCTTCCGGTGATTCTCCCCAGGATCGATTGATACCATCTCACTACAACTAGTGAGAATCCTAACATCCAATTAGATCTATCTCATAGATCCAAAACCCAGTATTTTAGGAGGTATCATTTTGATCTTATATGGAGAATCATTGTGATAAGCGGAGATTGACCGAGCGTAGCATAGGAAACTCCTTCCCTATCAAGAGTATGTTATCCACGTACTCTACGAGGATCATCACTATACTCCCTACTACCTTTTTGTTTATACAAGGTTCATTTACCATTTTGATGATGTCAAACTCTTTGACTAACACATCAAAACAGATGTTCCAACTCCGTGATACCTGCTTTATTCTATAAAGCATCTTGTACACGTTTCCACTGCTCCCACTGTCTACGAAGCCCTCTGGCTGTGTACTTATAAACGTTCTCTTCTAAAACATCATTTAGAAAAGCAGTCACGGCACCCAACCGCCAGATATCGTAGTCATGGTATGTAACCGTGGCAAGTAGGATCTGGATGGACTTAAGCATAGCCACTTGAAAAGGTTTCATCGTTATCCATGCCTGGTCGATGACGAAAAGCTTTAACAAGTCTAGCTTTGAAATTCTCAACTTTTCCATCTACATCAAGTAATCTTCTCAAGATATACTTGCTCCTGATGGGTATTTAACCCTTCAGATATAGCATCCAAAGTCCATACTTTGTTGGTGTACATGGATTCCATCTCAGATCGCTAAGCATCCAGCCATTCTTACAGAGTCCCACTCCTGATGGCCAGCTCGAAACTAGTTGGGTCATCATCTCATGATGCAATCCTCGCTCCCACTGTCATAGAGTAACCGAAGTATCTCTCAAGCGGGTGAGGAACCTCACTAGATCGGCGGAGAGGCTGAGGTTCGTTGGTAACTATTGAATCCTTTTGGTTCTATCAAATCATCAGCTGCAGTTTGTATAGCTGGAACATTTCCAGTTCTACATAACAGATCTTGCCTCGAGCTTGTCCGGATTTTGCTTTTAGACATAGCCCGGACAACCCCAAATCTTAACCAACTTAAGATATGGGATCTTCCCTTATCATATCACATATGAAATGGTAGGCAACTGATTTGATTGGAACCCAATTCAGTAGGTATGCAGCTTCTCAAGTGCATAACTCCCAAAAGGAAAAGGAAACACAGTAGTACTCATCATAGAGCACACCATATCACATAGGGTGCAACTGCTCCGCCCCGATATACCATCGTGCTATGGTGTATACGGAGGAGTAATGCTGAGAGAGAATCTCATTCTCCTTTAGAATAGTCCAGGAATTCCGTACTCAAGTATTCTCCTCCTTGATCTCATCAAAGGACATAATACTTATACCCGTTTTGGTTCTCTACTTCCAACTTATATTCTGTGAATATCTCAAAAGGTTCGGACTTGTGTTTTAACAGGAACATAGGTCTGAATCTCGAGAGATTATCAGAGAATGTAATGAAGTACAAAGAACCGGTCTTGGCATGTGTAGACAGGGGACCTACATATATCAACCTGTATCATCCCAAGAGTTCACTAACTCTTTCTCTGTTTCCAGTAAACAGAGCTATGGTCATCGTATCTTTATGACATGACTGGCAAGTTTCACAAGATGTAGATTCAAACTGATTTAAATATGCATCTTCATGTAACTTCAGCTAGTCGGGTCACATTGATATGACCTAGTCTACAATGCCTCAAGAAGGATTCGTTCATTTCTGAACTCTTCCTCTTGTGTGTGTTCCGTATACTAAGAACTGTAGTTTGATTTAGAACATTAATGCTTTTAGATAACGTGCCTGAACCGATCAACTTTTGATATAGGAAATGTTCAAAACATTATCCAACAATACAAAATTTTATCATTTCTTTACTATTAAAGAGAGTGATATGATTTTGTATATCAGGTTCGGTATCTAATAACATTCGTTTAGAATCAATGTATTTGGAATACAGGATGACAGTGACCAACAGACTTGGCTGCAACACTTGCCCCGTTTTCTGTGTCATGAAACTTATCACCCGTTCTCAGTTCTTTACCTATCTGTAGCCCATGTAACATATTACATATGCGGGATCCTGATCCGGTATCATATACCCAGGACGTAAAGGACACTGAGAAACAGTTCTATATAATGAACACACCCGAAGATGATGCATCAGCATGCACTCTCTTCGTTTGGGCGGCACGGGAATTCTAGTAATCCCCAATTTCCTGCTCTGTCTTATAACAATTATAAGTTGGAGCGGGACCAGCGTTCCCAAGCTCAGTATAACAAGCGGGTTCGGTCAATAATCCGTATTATTATCTTGATTAAGGCGTGACATGGTCGCTACCTGGAGAGAGAAAGAAGAAAACACTCAGCGTATGCTCTTGCAAGATCAGATTGGTTATTATTTTATCTAATCAGGATGGCTCCCACTGTTTTTATCAAATCTTCCTTCAAAACCTAAAAGGAAAGACTAGCCGGGATTAATTACACACTACAAGTTCGCCAATCTTTCAGCCAGGCCAGTGTCGGTACTTTGAGGGAGGTCCCCCGTGCTTTTGCACGAACCTAATTAATGTAAACCTCGTTTTCCCAGAGGCGTAACCCCGTTGACACCTTTCTAGACACCTACTTGATCGGCTAATTGTAATGTGTAAAACTCTACCAGGAGTAACTCTTACTCGCAGTGGGTATCGGGATCCAACTATCTCATAGAAGGTATGCAATCTCATTGCAAATTTCAACACTTGAAATTCCCGATAATTTTGCCCCTAGCGTTCTATGACCTTGACGAATGCCAAACAACCCATAGTCCACTAGTCAAGTTCAACCCGTACATTTCTTGATTGAATTAAACCCACCCGCACGACCCTTGACGAATGCCAAACAACGCCGTACGAATACCCTAATCCAATCTGCATCATATGCATAAGCAGATAAATACTAGTTAGCTACCGCACACTACGCCTTGACGAATGCCAAACTACCGCAGCACGAATACTAACTAGTACTTATCTGAAATGACGGAGGGCTACGACAGGTTTTCCTGAAAACCTATTGCGTAATGAACTTGATATCGTTGTAGAATCAAATGATTTTAAAATGGAGTATTTTTGAAGCTTTTCTAGTTTTGCTAAAGGAGTCACTCCCGGTGAAGGGATCGTCGGTCCTTTCCTCGTCGAATGAGGTGCGGGATATATCATATATATCACTGTGCAAAGCTGAAACTTTAGAAGCTATCAAAAAGACAAACCGAGGGTTGTAGCATCTGCCAGTTATTGCTAAAAGAGTCACTCCCGGTGAAGGGATCTCGGTCCTTTCCTTATCGAACAAGGTGCAGGATATATCATATATACCGCTGTGCAAAGCAAGAACTGTAGCTACCTTTTTAATTTTGAAATTCGATTCTACAACATCTTAGGTTTATTTTTCTTTCATTAATCACATTAATGAAGTCCCATCATTTAAGTACCTAAACATCACAGATAAATACGACGTACACTTATGCCATCCGCATTCGCCTCGATGTCCCCTCATGCACCGTTAGGTTAGGTAACTAACGACAGAGCGGGGCAGGGCTAGCGCGAGTGCAAAACATAAGTAACGTCTATATAATATATCATATATACTATATAAAGTATCTATCACAAAACATATCACATGATCACATCACAGATATCGCAGCAGAAGAATATCATATGAAATATTGGATATACTAGGACGTCCGTGTTTTCAATACGAGCCAGTATAAAACACGGATTCCACGGTCGTGATGAATAGCCAACCCCACACCCCTAGACCCCTATGAGAGCGGCAAGCAACCCTACCAATTCTAGAGTCAGGAGACCCGGACTCGACTCCTCGAGTTGGTCTCCCACTGGACTCCAGAACCCGGTTGGTTGTGCTCCCCTCCTTGGGTCTATCCTAGTGCGGAAAAGTAAATAATATACATGAGGTGACATCTTCCGCAACCTGGAAGTGCCCCAATAAAAGAATATTACATACAAGTTTTTACATTAATGAAAAGGAAAAACCCTCATCTCACATAAAAACCCCCGGCTATTCAAACACGACGATCCAATATAACATATCCAGCAACACATAACATCACATGTCATCAACGTAAGTAAATATGCGCATCCCAATTGTCGTTGACATATAGCAACGAAACCGGCGATATCACATATTACACTTACGGTCACAGAAAAGAAAGTGTAAAACTACAACAGTTGGAATCCGCAACCTCCTTAGACATCGCATGCCTAATCAAATGAATTACTTAGACATCGCATGCCTAACAATTATAAACCCCGCATTTTAGTCTCAAAATCGAAAACACTTTTCAATATCAAGTCGGGCAATTCAACAAGATTCCCGACATCCTGATCGAATACTCGTCGCAAACTTTAGTAGGCGGCCGCACCCCCGATACCGTCGACGAAGTGCACCAAGGCGGAACACCGCTACCGCGAGCACCCGAACGGATGCTTTCGGCGACGGGGTTCTCCTACAGTCACTTGGTCGGGGCTATGGAGTGAGGCTGTCTATTAAGTTTACCCGGCGAGTATCCGCGTACGCTACGTGATTGCGACGGACTTTTGATCGCATCAAAATTCCGTGGCAACCGATCAAGTGAGACTAAACAGCTATGTTTATAACATTCATTCAGTTATCTCATAACTGTTTGTGAATTCCAATTATTGTATCACATTCCGGATAAAATAGAAAATGTTAAACTTTCCGACCGAACAATCGAACACTCAAGTTTTCCCGAAACAGCTCAACTCATGAAATAAGTTCAAAGACATTCACTTCGTGCCTCAGTACCAACGGTCCAGCCGTAGAAGGGTCAAGCCAACGCCTCACATGTGGCACGTCGTACTGCCCCAAACCCGAAGGTTCAAAGGGCAGTTCAAGACGGTCACATAATCGAGTTAAGGTTTGTTGTCTTCTAGAGGGACCATCGCGTTACTTGCACTACTTAGAACGTGATTAAACTACAGAAAAATCCAACAATTGGAAATTTCCCGGCAGGGGAAAAAGTGGGTATTTATATCCGGTCGAACTTTTTAACATATTCTAAAATATCCGGAAAGCCACATAGACAAAGTCTGATAATCCGATCGAATAAACGAATCCCCAAAACAACCCAGAATATTCAACTCTTGAATAAATATTAAAAATTCCCATAAAATCCAGCACCATAAAATAGGAATTACTGTGCAAAAATGGTTGGCTGATGTCATCAGAGGGCCGCGGAACCGCCGCAGAAGCTAGGCTTCTGCCGCGGTTCCGCCGCCGTTTAGAGGTAACTTTTGTCAAATTTTTCACCGTAACTCTTAGAATTCCTTGCTGAATTTTTTAAGCATTTTTAATCTGGAAAAAACCCAGTTTTTGAAAAAAGTTCAGAGAGCGTTTTGGACGTCGGGATTTCAGTTCGATCGAACTTCAAACTCCGTCTTCGCATCGTCTAAGGCTCTAGCTAGGCTCTGATACCACTGTAGGGCTCCTAGGCACACTAATGAGGTCTCACAAGGCATCAACCATGCCAATTTCAAATTTTACAAGTGCCGAGAAACCCTAATACGGATCGTTAACTAGAATTTTAGGCGAAATAATGAAACTAGTTAACAACTTAACTAAGTGAACGGAAATACAACCTTTGTAGATCTGGTTCTCCACCTCCATTGCTCCATGATGAAGTCCCCTTGCTGTCCAAATCCAATCCCAGGCTCTAGCATCGGCTTCATCGGAGAAATGAGCGGGCTAGGTCATCGACAACGATGCCGAAGATGATCTACGTCGAGGCATCACAAGATCAAGCTCCCATTTCACCAAGTCATGAAACTTATGAAGAAAACACCCTATACTACTTGGCAAGAGGTAGAGGATGAAGAAATAGGAAGTGGGTTCACTTTAGAATTGGATTTCTCACTTGATTTCATTACTTGCCATTGATGTAGAAAGCTTTTCTTTTTTGCTCATGAAGAAGAAGAAGAAAAAGATATGATAAGTGTTATTGAAAAATAGGGAAAAAAAAACAACACTTATCATTTTCTAACCTTTGTTAGGTGTAGAGAATGTACTAGGGCTAAGTGGAATGGTTAGGGTTAAGTATGAGATAAAATGGTCACTTTAGTCAAAGCTTCAAGAAGCTTCAAAGAAAAAACAAAACTAGCAACCATTTCATTTCATATCTTTTCCAAAATAAATAAATAAATAAATTAGTAAGAAAAAGAAAACCCTAATCATTAACTTAACCAAGATTTAATTCTTTACACTTAACCAAGTAAACATGTATCATCAAACATGATACAATCAAGTGCACAAAAGTATATCACATATACAACTTGTGATATTCAAGTGAGAAAATCCATTCAAAGTGAATCAATACTAGTTAATGCAAAGTAATATATCAAATATATAATTATACATTAAATCATTAAATCAACACTTGATTTAACGAACCGGTCATATCGCATATAACCGACTAGTATCCTATGTATCGGCTTACCGAATCAATCCTTGATTCGATAACTAGGTTATATCGCATACAACCTTTCGATACATTCATCGGGAGAATGGAATACGGTATCACATACACGCAGTATTCTCGGTCCTGCACATATCTCATATGCGCTCCTATTTCGTTTCGCTTGAGCCAGGAAACCTCTGTGTAGGACTCTAAAGACTTGTCAATACGCCGGCAGCAGATGATGATCATATCAAACACCCACAAGCCGCAAGCGGTCTGCCAAACGTAACGGCCACCCGGGTATTGAGCGATCAGAAGATCGACGAGCAAGCCCGCTCACACTCCTGTGAATCCAACCAGTAACACTTACCGTACAGTCCGGTCTCGTCGTCTGATATGTCGCATATCTCGCCTAGGGGTGGTAAACGTCAGACCCCAATAGCTCGATAAGTCGTGTCGATATGAGGTCTATAACAGTTCGAGAAACTACTGGTAACACTTACCAGTAAATCTCAGCAACCCTGGCCAGGGATTTCCGGTTATAGCCAATCGAACACTGAGCAACATCAACTCCCTATACCGGGAGAGACGAATCCCCTCCTATCGCTCATTGCCTCCATGTGATTCGGGACTGAACCCAAAAGCCACCATTTTGCACGCCCTCTTGGACGTGGTAAGGTGGAAATCAAAGCACAGTGGGAACCACACAAGACTCTATGACGATCTCGGGTCAACAGACTACTCTGTACCAGTGTCACCAGAGAACTGTCATCTGACGTAAGGTATAATACCATCTGCGAGTTCTCGGCGAGTCCGTCCAGTGTACCCAGTCTCCACTGAGCACCCGTATATCATCTCTGATGTCAAACACCAATGGATATGGGATCATCCATCGCCCATCTGTATGGGTCGAGAAGGTATACGCTAGTCTACTCTGGTATATCGATGCCCCGTCTCGATATACCCACGACTAGGGACCTTGAAGGATGTACTTATGGACTACCCTGTCCCCACTAGTATGATCCGCATCATAGTCCAGGTAGTCAAGTACACATCCTAAGGGCTTTACCAACATGTAACAGAGAGACAATCAGTGTACACGTTAAGGTAAAGAGCAACCAGATAGCATACTATCATGTCGAGCAAGAAAGTCCTCCCTATATATGTCCAAGCATCCACTACAATATACATCCTATGTATAGTAATGGCCTCTAGGGCATACATATAACTAACAAAACCCACTGCCGGCATAGTGTCGAGTCTTTAGAGTCCCACACAGAGAGCTATTCGCCTTTAGGCAAAAGAGTAGAGGTCGCATGGTTTTGCGACAGGTCGCATGGTTTTGCAACAGGGTTCGGTCACATCCGCGCACTTGTGCACGTTTAGTGACCGGGCAGTTATTACTAGCGGGCTTTGGTTTAAGCCAGATCCTAGTATACGTTTTGGGATTGGTTTTATCTCGTTTGTATTCGTGTTCCCCGAAATGCGGATACAGGTGTGTATGCACAGTTGACAGAGACAGAGGCAGAGGATTCTCATTAGGGTTGCTGACTGTTGACTTTTGTCAAACCCTAATGAGATTAAGCATCATGATTAACAATAATATTAATTGAGTATTATAGTGATATGGTTAGGGTTGAAAGGTTGACCTAGTTGACTTGTTGATTTTTGTTGACCGGTTGACTAGGTTGGACTTGTTGACCACCATCATGACAATGGCCATCATTTGGTTGCATTGACTTATGCTTGCTTGTTTTGTTCACCATTTGTATTTAATGCAAGAAATGATAGTGTCATTTGTTATGATAATAACCTTTACAATATACTCAATTATCATTACTTGTTATGATGATGATTTTGGATAATGAGAGCAAGGATGGCAAAAGGTTCATTCATTCTCTCATTTCATTTCTCTCTCTTGCCATCACTTGCTCAAGCTCTCCCTCTTCCTCTTGCTCTCTCTAGCTCAATGCAAACCATTCTCATGTGTTGAGATTCATTGCCTTAGAGATAAAAACACCAAAACAATCCTCTACTCATCCTAGTTCACAAGGCCTAGCAAGCCAAGTGTTCTAGTTTCTTCAAAGTTCGAAGAAGAAGCCAAAGGTAGAAGCTTTCGGGTGGATCCATCTTCGGCGTGAGAAGACGACGAGGGGAGGCCGGTCCGTACACCACAAGAGTTGAAGACGAAAGAGTTCAAGAAAGGTATAACCCCCTAACCGAGTAGGTAAACAACTCCTAGTTAGGTTATTAGGTAGATTGTTTAACAAAGATCCGTATATGTAGTCCATGTTACCACCTCAAGAAAAATTGTTTTTCACCACTTCCGTAACCCCGTAAGTACCGGGGAAGGGTAGCATGAACTTACAACGATCACTTACGTGCACTTGTGTGCGTATGCTGATCGGGCAGGCAATACTAGTAGGCTTTGGTTTAAGCCGGATCCTAGTATTGCACGGATGGATTTGTTTTGTCTTCTGTGCATTCGCATTCTACGGAATGCGGATGCGGGTGTGTATGCACAGTTGTGAGGAGCGAAGAGGAAGGAGGTTCCTCATTAGGGTTTTGACAGTTGATTCGGTCGAAGCCATAATGAGGCGGACTCATTAGGGTTTTGGCAGTTCGTTCGGTCAAAACCATATTGAGCCGGGGACATTATTTACTAATCTTTTTAGTGATTATTGTGTGATGGCTAATTGCTTTGACCATTTGACCATACTTGACTTTGTTGATCGTTTGACCAAAGTTGACTTGGACCTTCATGAGAGGTCTAGAGTATTCTTTGGATTTCTTATTTCTTTTGGATTATGATAATGGTCAAGTCAATTGTTGCCATCAACTTAATCTTGAAAAGATTAGTAATGATGATAGTGGTGTATCATTGCAACCATGGTTCATTCTCTCTAGCACAATAATTCATTTCTTATTTCTCTTTCTCTCTCTTGAAAAGAAATGAGAGAGCTCCATGGTTGTTCTCCTTCCTCTTCCTCCTCTTGATTATTTCTTTTGATCTCATGTGTTGAGAGAAAAAGAATCCAAATAGACAAACACTTCCATCTATCTCTTCTACACATCTTAGGACATCAAGACTAGCGATCTTGTTGTCCAAGTTGCCTCGGCTCGAGGAGGAGCTCGGAGTACATCTCTCGGGTGGATCGTCTTCGACTCAAGAAGGCCGCGGAGGTGATCAAGATCCGGATCGACCCTCGGAGCGTGGATGGACGAGCCGGACAGCGGAATGAAGACCCGAAGGACCGGTGTCCTGAGGTATAATCTCTATGACATAGTAGATAAAATCTCTAGTAGTTTGCTAGTTTGTAGTTTAGCAAAGATCCTTCCTTTAGTCCATGTTGCCTTTGCACAAAAATCGATTTTTTACCGTTTCTGCCTCCCCGTAAGAACCGGGGTGAGCAACGTGGACTTACAACTTATGACATTTTGACCAAAGCCAAGGTCATAAGAGCATGGGGCAAAAAAATTTATATCGGGAATTTCTAAAGAAACTGAAATTTGCAAAGAGATGCATACCATTTGGAGTTTGATGAATGTTGGTAGGATTCCTTCAGCATTATCATATGATGATATTTGGATCCCGATCCTACTGTAAGTATATGCTACTCATCAGGAGATTCGTCACTTAACGATCAATGCTATAAACCAAGTAGGTGTCGAGAAAGGTGTCAGCGGGGCTACGCCCCAGAGAAAAGAGATTATTTAATTAAGGAACTTCGTAAAAGTGTTGGAAAACCTCCCCCGAAGTACCGACACCGTCCTGGCTGAACGGTTAAGCAAGTATTGTACAGTGAGAATAGTCCTGACTAGTTCTTCCTTTTTGGTTTGAGGTGGGATTCGAAAAACAGCGGGAGCCATCCAGTTTAAATAAACTAAAACCACTCTAAACTTGCAAGAGCATCATGCTAAAGTGTTCCCTCTCTCTCTCTCATTGCAGCGACCCATAACATGACAGGACTTAAGTTACTATTAGAGAAAAATATATTGACAGGACCAAACTATAAAGATTGGCTGCGGAATGTCAAAATGGCTTTGACCTATGACAGATTAAGGTATGTCCTCACCGCTAAGGCACCTGCAGTCGCAGGTCCCAAATCCAGTAGTGCGAATAAGGAAATCCGCAAAACCTGGGAGTTAGATTGCGCGAAGGCCAAGTGCATCGTGCTTGCCTCGATGAATAATGAACATCAGAGGAGGCATGAGGATATGGATCTAGATGTCGTATTTCTCCATACAAAGGAACTTTATGGAGAGCAATCTCGTATAGCAAGATACGAGACCTCAAAGAACTTGTTTCAAGTGAGATTGGTTGTCGGATCATCGGTAGGAGAACATGTCCTAAAGATGATTGGCTATATAGAAGAGCTCGCAGACCTTGGGACGACTTTGGATAATGAGCTCTATACAGACCTGATTCTCCAGTCCCTCCCTTCCACCTACGCCCAGTTTTTTCTGAATTTCAACATTCAAAGAAAAGAAGTTGAACTTTCAGAACTCCTTAACATGTTGAGGAGTGCAGAGGGCACCTTGCAGAAGGCAAGAGAAACACACACTATGTTTGTTGGCGGTGCTTCTTCTTCCGGGTCCAAGGCTAAGGCCAAAGGAAGGAAGAATAAGGCCGCCACCAAACCTAGAGGAGGTGTTAGTAAGGTGGGAGCGAAGGGAAAGAAAAAGATTGCGGTGCCAGTGGTGTCCAAGGATGAGTGCTTCCATTGTCATAGGAAAGGGCACTGGAGGAAAGATTGCAAGGCGTGGAACGCCAAGAACCAGGAACCGAAGCAAGTTGTGGCTTCGACTTCAGGTGTGTTTGTAATTGAGAATTGTCTGTCAATCAACTCTGCTTCCTGGGTATTGGGTACCGGATCCGGATCTCATATATGCAATTCATTGCAGGCACTGAGAAACCGTAGAGTGCTGAAGGTTGGTGATATGACCCTGATGGTTGCTAACGGAGCTAGCGTAGGAGCTGTGTCCGTAGGGGATTATCACCTGGGATTGACGAGTGGACATATTTTGGTTTTACATAACTGTTTTTGTGTACCTAGTTTAATGTGTAATATCATATTAGCTTCCTTGTTATCAAATAAAGGTTATGATTTCACGTTTGTAAGCGATGTTGTTAACATCCACCTTAATCATAGTTTGATGGGGTCCGGTACACTGGATAACGGTATATATGTCTTAAACCAATTACAGATTTTCAATGTCCAGAACACACTAAAAAGAAAGTCTCCAGATTTAAATAAGGTTTTTTTATGGCATTGTAGACTGGGTCACATCAATGAGACAAGGTTAATTAAGTTACATAGAGAAGGATATTTGGATTCATTCGAATATCAAACTTATGCCACTTGTCAATCATGTCTCAAAGGAAAGATGACAAAGACTCCATTCACTGGACATGGAGGAAGAGCGAGCGAGCTCTTAGGACTCATACACAGCGATGTATGTGGTCCAATGTCTACACATGCAAGAGGTGGTTTTTCCTATTTCATTACTTTTACGGATGATTACTCTAGGTATGGATTCATTTTTCTGATGAAAAATAAATCCGAGGCTTTTGAGAAATTCCAAGAGTATAAGAATGAAGTAGAAAACCAAACCGGCAAAAATATCAAGACACTGAGATCTGATCGAGGTGGTGAATACTTAAGTGCCGAGTTCCTAGGTTACCTAAAAGAGAAAGGAATTCTCTCTCAGCTTACTCCTCCATACACTCCACAGCATAATGGTGTATCGGAGAGACGGAATCGAACCCTATTAGATATGGTACGTTCCATGATGAGTAATGCTGAGTTACCGCGATCTTTCTGGGGTTATGCGCTAGAATCAGCGGCATATCTTCTGAACATGGCTCCTACCATGACTGTGCCTACCACCCCATATCAGATGTGGAGTGGGAAGAAACCCCATCTTCAGCATATGAAGATATGGGGATGTCCAGCTTTTGTTAAAAAGCAGCATGTGGACAAGCTCGAGACATGATCAGTAAAGTGTAAGTTTTTGGGATATCCAAAGAACTCCAAGGGATATTATTTCTATTACGCAGAGGAACAAAAGGTTTTTGTTTCTCGTAATGCCCATTTTCTAGAACAGCTGATTTTAGAAAAGGAAACAAGTGGGAGCGCAATAGAACTGGAAGAAATTCCAGAACCACAAACTACTACTGAAAATTTGGTAGAACCAGTAGTTCAAGAAGAACAGGACAATCCCGCACCCCTCCGCAGGAGTAGTAGGCCGTCTCATCCGCCTGAAGAGATACTATGGTTTTCTCATAGATGGGGATAGAGAGGATTG
The DNA here is from genome assembly GCA_030015575.1 of Agapanthus africanus. Lineage (NCBI taxonomy): Eukaryota > Viridiplantae > Streptophyta > Magnoliopsida > Asparagales > Amaryllidaceae > Agapanthus > Agapanthus africanus. Next base: position 598,611,334 of record CM057341.1, read on the forward strand.
CATCATTGATGATGATGAACCTACTAGCTTCCAGCAGGCCATCCAGAGCGGCGACTCGGTACGATGGCTTGATGCAATACGGACCGAGATGGAGTCCATGTACACCAACAAACTATGGACTTTGGACATTGCTCCAGATGGGGTAAAACCCATAGGATGCAAATGGATCTTCAAGAAAAAGATTGGTGTAGATGGACAGGTGGAAACCTATAAGGCTAGACTTGTTGCAAAGGGTTTTCGTCAAAGACCTGGTTTGGACGATGACGAGACATTTTCTCCAGTGGCTATGCTCAAATCCATTCGAGTCCTTCTTGCTATTGCCGCCTTCCATGATTATGAGATCTGGAAGATGGACGTAAAGACGGCTTTTCTAAATGGTAATTTAGAAGAGTGCGTCTATATGGATCAGCCAGAAGGCTTCAATCAGAGTGGGAGCAGCGGGAAAGTATGCAAGTTGCTTAAATCCATTTATGGACTAAAGCAGGCATCGCGGAGTTGGAACATCTGTTTTGATGAAACGGTCAAAGAATATGACTTTATCAAAAATCCAGATGAACCATGTATATATAGTAAAATTGTAGCACGAACTGTCGTATTCCTCGTCTTGTACGTGGATGACATTCTATTGATAGGAAATGACATTCCTATGCTACAATCTGTCAAAGGATTCTTGTCACACAGGTTCTCCATGAAAGACCTGGGTGATGCCTCTTACATTCTGGGGATCCGGATCTATCATGATAGATCCAAGAGGATGTTGGGACTTTCGCAGTCCAGGTATATCAACACTGTACTGAAAAGATTCGGTATGGAAGATTCTAAGCGCGGTAATTTACCGACTTGTCACGGAATCACCCTCTCCAAAGAGATGTCTCCCAAGACTGATTTGGAAAGGGAACACATGTCAATTATACCCTACGCTTCTGCGGTAGGCTCTATAATGTATGCGATGTTGTGCACCAGACCAGATGTAGCTTACGCACTGAGCGTGGTAAGCCGGTATCAGTCAGACCCAGGGGAGAAGTACTGGATAGCAGTAAAGAACATTCTCAAGTACCTGAGAAGGACTAAGGAGATGTTCTTGGTTTACAGCGGAAAAGACCTTAAGCTCGAGGCCTTTGTTGATTCCGGCTTCCAGAGTGATAAGGATGACTTCAAGTCCATGTCGGGTTATGTATTTACCCTCAATAGAGGGGCGGTGTGCTGGAGGAGCTCCAAGCAGGACACCGTTGCAGACTCGACGATGGAAGCGGAGTATATTGCTGCATGAGATGCCGCAAAAGAAGCAGTCTGAATGAAGAAGTTCCTCACAGAACTTCAGGTGGTTCCTACCATTGTCGATCCAATACCTCTGTATTGTGACAACAACGGAGCTATAGCTTTAGCAAAGGAACCAAGGTCCCATCAGAAGTCCAGACACATCTTAAGGCGGTATCACCTGATCAGGGAGATCGTAGATCGCCGGGAGATCGAGGTCCGGAGAGTTGCTACAGAGGAGAACATTGCTGATCCATTCACAAAGGTCTTACCTCAGATTCAGTTCGAGAGGCTACTCGAGATCATCGGTCTTTGATATGCCAGTACATGGCCCTAGTGCAAGTGGGAGATTGTTAGTGTATATGCCCTAGGGGCCATTATTGTATCATACTAGCTTGTATATTACTTAATGGAAGCTTGGGATATTCACAGTTATATAACAGTCTTGCTAAACATGGTAGTATCCTACTTGGTTTTATCTATCTTAATATGTGTGTACGTATTGATAGAGCCCTTAGGATCTTGCTTGACTACCAGCGTTGTGATAGCAGTCACACTAGTGGGGGCTGGATAGTCTACAAGCATATCCGTTTTCAGGTCCCTAGTCGTAGGATTATTGAGACAGGGCATCGATACTCCGGAGTAAACTAGTGTGTACGCTTCTCATCCCAGTTGGGGAGATGGTCTGTCCCACTGCCATCAGTACGTCGTACTGAAGATAGTATACAGGTGCTCGTTGGGTTACGGGTACACCGGACAGGACTCGCAGGGAACTGTTGGTTGGTATTATACCCGTCGTCAGTTAACAATTCCCAGGTGACATAAGTACAGCATAGTCCGCAGACTTGACACTGCTACTTTGCCTCGAGTGTGTCCCACTGTTCTTAGATTGCTACCATACCACGGCTCAAAGGAGTCGTGCAAACAGGTAGCAGTTGGGTGCAGTCCCGAGCACTTGGAGGCAGTGGCGGTTAGACAGGATTCGTCTCTCCCAGTATTGGGAGTTGATATCGCGCTGTGTCAGAGAGCCATTACACAAAGTCCCTGGCCAGGGCAAGCGAGATTTACTGGTAGGTTCCAGTAGTTTCTCAAGGTGTAATGGGCTTCGCTTCGACACGACTTATACCGCTTTTAGGGGACTGACGCTTGCCGCCCCCTAGGCCCGATATGCGATAGTCCTAAACGAACAGACCGGACTGTACGGAGATTCTCACATCAGGCTCAGTAGGAGTTCGGATGGGTTTCCTCATCGGCCTTCTTATCGACATCTACCTGGGGACCATTACGTACAGCTAATGCCGCTTGCGGTCTGTGGTTAAACCCACTGCCAGCGTAGTAGTCGAGTCTTTAGAGTCCCACGCAGAGAGTTTCCCTGCTCCAGGCGAAACGATATAGAGTTCGTATGGTTTTACGACAAGGGTTCGGACGCATACGTGTTTAAACGCACGTACGATGTTCGGACAATTTTTACTAGCCGGCTTTGGTTTAAGCCAGATTCTAGTATCGGATTATTGGATTTATACAGTCTAAAGTTTTTCCGTGTTTTCACGGATAGGAGGGGCGTTCTCGTAATTTGGCGGGAAGCTTCTAGAAGTATGGTGACTTGAGGGTTTAGGTGGCATTTACATTAAATGCATTTGTGACTCATTAGATGAATCATTCAAGTGAGTTAATGAAGCATTTATTGCTTAATGACTCACTTGATGATTCATTGCATATATTAAATGAAGCATTATGATAAGTTATGTAGATTTATTTATTTGATTTTCTTTATGCTTTATGATATATTAGAAGTGAGAAACATTTTCATCATAATTCATGCTCACCTTCTCTCTCCTCAAGCTCTCTCTCTCTTCAAACCCCAATCCTCCCCTCTCATGTGTTGAGATCAAGGATTAGATAGACTAATTAATCCATAACCTCACTCTATATCACCTAGGTGCCTTTGATTAGCAACTAAAGAAACCTAGTTACCTCAAGATTAGAGGTGAAGCTTGGAATAGAAGCTCTCGGGTGGATCGTCTATTACATAGAGGAGGCCGAAGAGGAGGTGGATAACGAAAAGACGAAGGACTAGGTTCACTAGGTATAATTTCTTCTCATAGTAGTTAACAACTCCTATGTATATGTTAGTTATAGTTTAGCAAAGATCCTTTCGGTTAGTCGATGTTAATCCAAAGAACAAGATTGTTTTTCATTTTTCTGCCTCCCCGCAACTCGTGGGGTGTTGTACATCGACTTACAGTCAGGGGTAAGGCTTCTATCCCATTAAGAATTTATAAAGCATACACCGCTACGTTTGTGTTTTCATTCGTTTCGAGAAAATTTCGGCAGCACCTCCTCGCTGTTCTCTGAGTACACTGCAATAGAAGGGATGATAATCATTTCAATGCTGAATATCAACAATGAAATTAATGATCGTCCCTTCTATATTTGTACATGGAGAACAAGCAAAAAGATGCTGACGAAACTAATCTCGAAACGAATGAAAACACAAATGCATGGTGTGTTTGCGTTATAAATTCTTAACTTGTCCACACTGGAAAAATCTATCGGTTATAGTACGACCAGTTCTCTCGTCACATAAACTACATGACGGTTGAAGAAACAAACTCTTAAACGCTTAGTTTTGATAACCATCACATAGTTTTATGTCACGATAGAGACCGTTGCGTATATACGGGTTCTAAGGCGCATTTTGATTTTTTGAATGTGAGATCCTCGATGATAACAAGTAAATTTTATGTTATCATCGAGAATCGTACACTTAGTATATATTGTAAGATTTTCGTGTTTTTTTTATGTTCAAGGTTCAATTCATAATGAATATGGTTGAGAAACTTATTCGCATGCACACACATATACACAAGCATACACACACGTACACATACACACACATACACACAGAGACACATTTACTAAATTACTATAAAATACCTAAAATATTTCTCCCTAAACTACCCTTTGCAATTGTTTTTTCTCACTAAACTATCTTAAAAAATTACCTAAGCAACATATTTCTTCAATTTTACTAATTTACACTAAAATACCCTTAGCTATTATTGGTTTTTCACTAAACTACCTTAACAAATTTATAGAAACAATTCATCTTCTTAAATTTGAATGTATGCCTTAGCACCTCTACTATATTTCTATGAGTATCAAGTATGCAATTTTAAAATTTTAGAGGTCTAAATATACTGAACAAGAATCGAACTAGAGAATTAGGGTTTTAAAGTTAGGCAAACAAGTTCCAATCTAAGTGAAGAGAGTCTACAACCTTTGTAGTCTAGTCCTTCACTTCTAAAGCTCCAAGTAGTAGCCCCTAAAATACTTCTTTGACTCCACTTGAAGAATGGAACGAGCTTGCTTGTAGTCTTCGTCATCGAAGATGATCCACCTTAAGGCAACTCTCACTCAATCTCACACTTCACTAATCAAGCAATTAGTGAAGTTAACAGCCTATACTAATGGGCTAGAGTAGTGTAGGTTGATGAAGTAGGAATTTTGCTCACTAAAAATTTCATTCTCTTTTTCTTTTTCTCAACCTTAAAAAACTAGTGAGGAGATGATGAAGAAGATGAACATGGAATGAGTGTGAACCATTTGGCTAAGAGATAAGATGAGAATGAGAATAATAAATATCAATGAATAAAGCAAAAGAGAAGAGATAAGTCAAGGCTTCTCAATACTTCTATAAGCACCTCAAGAAACCATGACTCATTCATCTTTTTTTAATTCATATATATATTGATCATTATCATCTCATATTTATCTCCTGTATGATTCTCATACATCCATGTATAATGTATCATCAACCATGATATAATAAATATATATATATATAAAGAGAATAAAATCTCAAGTGAGCTTAATATTAGTTTACATATATATATATATATATATATATATATATATATATATATATATATATATCAAATTATTAAATCAACACTTGATTCAATAATTCGGTTATATCCTAAATAACCCGGCTAATATCAAATATATATGTATATCAAAATATTAAATCAACACTTGATTCAATAATCCGGTTATGTCACATATAACCGGCTAATATTTAATATTAGTTAATATATATATATATATATTAAATTATTAAATCAACACTTGATTCAATAATCCGGTTATATCTGTTAGTTATATGTATGCCCTAGAGGCCATTACTGTACATTGGATGTATATTGTAGTGGATGCTGGGACATATATAGGTAGGACTTTCTTGCTCGACATGATAGTACGCTATCTGGTTGCTCTTTATCTTAACATGTATACTTTATGTCTCTCTGATTACATGTTGATAAAGCCCTTAGGATGTGTACTCGACATCCAGGACTATGATGCAGATCATACTAGTGGGGCCTGGGTAGTCAATGAGTACATCCTTCATTGTTCCTAGTCGTGGGAATATCGAGACGGGGCATCGATATTCCAGAGTAGACTAGCGTATATCTTCTCGACCCATGTGATGGGCGATGGATGATCCCATATTCATTGGTGTTTGACATCGGAGATGGTATGCGGGTGCTCAGTGGAGACTGGGTACACTGAACGGACTCGCCGAGAACTCCCAGATGGTATTATACCTCACGTCAGATGGCAGTTCTCTGGTGACACTGGTACAGCTTAGTCTGTTGACCCGAGATCGTCATAGAGTCTTGTGTGTCTCCCACTGTGCTTTGATTTCCACCCTACCACGGCTCTACTGAGTCGTGCAAACAGGTGGTTTTTGGGTACAGTCCCGATTCACATGGAGGCAATGAGCGATAGGAGGGGATTCGACTCTCCCGGTATTGGGGGTTGATGTTGCGCTATGCTCGACTGGCCATAACAGGAAATCCCTGGCCAGGGTTGCAGTGATATACTGGTAAGAGTTATCAGTAGTTTCACGAATGTTATGGACCTTAAGTCGGCATGACTCATCGAGCTACTGGGGTCTGACGTTTACCACCCCTAGGCGAGATATGCGACATATCAGACGAACAGACCGGACTGTATGGTAAGTGTTACTGGTTGGATTCACAGGAGTGTGAGCGGGCTTGCTCGTCGATCTTCTGATCGTTCAATATCCGGGTGGCCGTTAAGTTTAGCAGACCGCTTGCGGCTTGTGGGTGTCTGATATGATCATCATCTGCTGCCGGCGTATTGACGAGTCTTTAGAGTCCTACACAGAGGTTTCCTAGCTCAAGCGAAACGAAATAGGAGCGCATATGAGATATGTGCGGGACCGAGAATAATACCAGTATATGATACTGTATTTGATTCTCGCGATTTGTAACATTGATCGGTTATATGCGATATAGCCGGGTTATCGGATCAAGTGTAGATTCGATAAGTTGTTACTATTGATATTAGTCGGTTATATGCGATATGACCGGATCGTTAAATCAAGTGTTGATTTAATGATTTAATGCATAATTATATATTTGATATATTACTTTGCATTAACTAGTATAGGTTCACTTAAATTGGATTTACTCACTTGTATTGCACATTGTATATGTGATATATTTTGGTGCACATGATTGTATCATGTTTGATGATACATTCTAGCTTGGTTTTGTGTAAAGTATTAAACCATGGTTAGTTAGTGGTTAGGGTATCATTTCTTTTACTTATTCATTTATCTATTTATTTATTTCATTTAGAAAAGAAAAAGAGAAAAGAATGGTTGCTATTTTTGTTTTTATTTGAAGCTTCTTGAAGCTTTGAACAAGTCCACCATTCTTGTCTCTTCTCTAACCCTAATCACTCATCTAACCTTAGTTAAATCTCTACACTAAACCATGGTTGAAGTCATGATAAGTATTGATTTATTTATCAAATTAAAAAAAGAACTTATCATATATTCATCTTCATCTTCTTCTTCTTCTTCTTCAAGAAGAAGCATGCCTCCATCAATGGCAACTAGCCAAAACAAGTGAGAAATCCAATTCTAAAGTGAACCCACCTCCTATTTTTTCATCCTCTACCTCTTGCCAAGTAATATAGGGTGTTTCCTTCACAAGTTTTCTTGACTTGGTGAAGTTGGAGCTTGATCTAGCGATGCCTCGACGTAGATCATCTTCGGCATCGTCGTCGATGACCTAGCCCGCTTTTTCTCCGATGAAACCGACGCTAGAGCCCAAGATCCGATTTGTACAGTGAGGAGACTTCATCGCGGAGCCATGGAGGTGGAGAACCGGATCTACAAAGGTTGTAGCCACTTTCCTTTAGCATTTAATTCGTTTACATGCTTGCATCGCCTCATTATCTAGTTAACAATCCGTATTAGGGTTTGTAGGCACTTGTAAAATTTTAATTGGCCATGTTTGATGCCTTGTGAGACTCCATTAGAGTGCCTAGGAACCCTACAGTGGTATCAGAGCCTAGCTAGAGCCTTAGGCGATGCGTAGACGGAGTTAGAAATCCGATCGGACCGAAACCCTAACCCTAAACGTGCTCTCTGGACAATTTTCAAAATCGTGTTTTTTTCCAGATTAAAAATATTCAGAAAAATCAGCAGGAAGATCTAAGGGTTACTGTAAAATTTGAGAGCCTAATTCCTTAATAGCGCCGCGGATCCGCGGCATGAGCATGCTCATGCGGCGGTTCCGCGGCAATTTTGTCTTGTTGTGCATCGAATTTTGCACCTTAATTCTTAGTTTGTAGTTCAGGTTTTCCTGGGAATTTTTAAAAAAAAAAATTTTAAGAGTTGAATTTTCTGGGTTGTATTGGGGACTCGGTGTATCGATCGGATTGTCTAATTCTGTCTGTGTGCTTTTCCGGATAATTTTAGAATATGTTAAAAAGTTCGACCGGATATAAATACCCACGTTTTCCCCTGTCGGGAAATTTCCAAGTGTTGGATCTTTCCGCAGTTTAACGACGTTCTAAGTAGTGCAAGTAACGCGATGGTCCCTCTAGAAGACAACAAACCTTAACTCGATTATGTGACCGTCTTGAACTGCCCTTTGAACCTTCGGGTTTGGGGCAGTACGGCGTGCCACATGTGAGGCGTTAGCTTGACCCTTCTACGGCTGGACCGTTGGTACTGAGGCACGAACTGAATGTTGTTAGACTTATTTCATGTGTTGAGCTGTTTCGGGAAAACTTGGGTGTTCGAATGTTCGATCGGAAAGTTTAACATTTTCTATTTATCCGGAATGTGATACAATAATTGGAATTCACAGGTAGTTATGAGATAACTGAATGAATGTTATAAACATAGCAGTTTAGTCTTTTTTGATCGGTTGCCACGGAATTTTGATGTGATCAAAAGTCCGTCGCAATCACGTAGCGTACGCGGATGCTCGCCGGGTAAACTTAATAGACAGCCTCGCCCCATAGCCCCGACCGAGTGACTGTAGGAGAACCCCGTCGCCGAAAGCATCCGTTCGGGTGCTCGCGGCAGCGGTATTCCGCCTTGGTTCACTTCGTCGACGGCGTCGGGGGTGCGGCCGCCTACTGAAGTTTGCGACGAGCATTCGATCAAAATGTCGGGATTCTTGTTGAATTGCCCGACTTGATATTGAAAAGAGTTTTCGATTTTGAGACTAAAATGCGGGGTTTATAATTGTTAGGCATGCGATGTCTAAAGAATTCATTTGGTCAGGCATGCGATGTCTGAGGTGGTTGCGGATTCCAACTGTTGTAGTTTTACACTTTCTTTTCTGTGACCGTAAGTGTAATATGTGATATCGCCGGTTTCATTGCTATATGTCAACGACAATTGGGATGCGCATATTTACTTACGTTGATGACATGTGATGTTATGTGTTGCTGGATATGTTATATTGGATCGTCGTGTTTGAATAGCCGGGGGGGTTTTATGTGAGATGAGTGTTTTTCATTTTCATTCATGTAAAAACTTGTATGTAATATTCTTTTATTGGGGCAGTTCCAGGTTGCGGATGTTGTCACCATTGTATATTATTTACTTTTCTGCACTAGGATAGACCCAAGGAGGGGAGCACAAGTAACCGGGTTCTGGGGTCCAGTGGAAGACCAACTCGAGGAGTCGAGTCCGGGTCTCCTAACCCTAGAATTGGTAGGGTTGCTTGCCGCTCTCATAAGGGTCTAAGGGTGTGGGATTGGCTATTCATCACGACCGTGGAATCCGTGTTTTATACCGGCTCGTATTGAAAACACGGACGTCCTAGTATATCCAATATTTCATATGTATCTTCTGCTGTGATTTATCTGTGATCATGTGATGTTCTGTGACAGATATTATATATAGTATATATGATATATTATATAAACGTTGCTTATGTTTTACACCCGCGCTAGCCCTGCCCCGCTCTGCCGTTAGTTACCTAACCTAACGGTGCAGACGGGACATCGAGACGAATGCGGATGGCATAAGCGTACGTTATATTTATCTGTGATGTTTAGGTGGATTTAAATGATGGGATATTCATTAATGAGATTAATGAAAGAAAATAAACCTAATTGATGTTGTGGAATCGAATTTCAAAATAAAAACAGGTAGCTACAGTTCTTGCTTTGCATCGCGGTGTTCATTGTAGAACATCCTGCACCTTATTCGATGGGGAAAGGACCGAGATCCCTTCACCGGGAGTGACTCCTTTAGCAATAACTGGCAGATGCTACACACTCGGTTTGTCTTTTGATCGCTTCTATAGTTTCTGCTTTGCACAGTGATATATATGATATATCCCGCACCTCATTCGACGAGGAAAGGGCCGACGATCCCTTCACCGGGAGTGACCCCTTTAGCAAAACTAGAAAAGCCTCAAAAACATTCCATTTAAAAACCATTTGATTCCGCAACGAGATCAAGTTCAAAGCGTTAAAGGTTTTCATAAAAACCATTCGAAACCCTCCGTCATTTTAGGAAGTAGAGTACTTAGTATTCGTGCTGTGTTTGTTGACCATAGTCAAGGCACAGTGTACGGTAGCTAAGTGATGTCTTCCTACACCGCATATGATGCGATTAGTTAGGACAGTCGCGTGACTTTGTTGACCTTAGTTAAGGGTCATGTGGGTGGGTCTAATTAATCACGAAATGACGGGTAGAACTTGACTAGTACTTATGATTTGTTGACCATAGTTAAGGTCATAGGTGCTAGGGGTAAAAACCTTTATCGGGAGTTTCAAGTGTTGAAATTTGCAATGAGATTGCATACCTTCTATGTGATAGTTGGATCCCGATACCCGCTGCGAGTAATTGTTACTCCTGGGAGAGTTTTGCACTTTGCGATTAGCCGATCAAGTAGGTGTCTAGAAAGGTGTCAACGGGGTTACGCCTCTGGGAAAACGAGGTTTACTGTAATTAGGTCAGTGCGAAAGCACGAGGAACCTCCCTCAAAGTACCGACACTGGCCTGGCTGAAAGATTGGCGAACTTGTAGAGTATAATTAATCCCGGCTAATCTTTCCTTTTAAGGTTTGAAGAAAGATTTGATAAAACCAGTGGGAGCCATCCTGATTAGACAAAATAAATAACCAATCTAGTCTTGTAAGAGCGCACGCTGAGTGTTTTCTTCTCTCTCTCTCCAGGTAGCGACCATATCACGCCTTAATCAAGATAATAATATGGATGTATTGACCGAACCCGCTTGTCATACTGAGCTGGGGAACGTTGGTCCCGCTCCAACTTATAATTGTTATAAGACAGAGCAGGAATTAGGGGAATACCAGGATTCCCATGCCGCCCAAACGAAGAAAGTGCATATGATGCATCTCCTTCGGGTATGTTCGTTACAAAGAACTGTTTCTCAGTATCCAATGCATCCTGGGTATATGATACCGGATCAGGATCCCAGATATGTAATCTGGTACATAGGGCTACAAAAGGGTAGAAAAACTGAGAACGGGTGATAAGTTTCATGAGACAGAAAACGGGGCAAGTGTTGCAGCCAAGTCTGTTGGTCACTGTCACCCTGTATTACCAATACATTGATTCTGAACAAATGCTATTAGATACCGAACCTGATATACAAAATCATATCAGTTTCTTTATGAGTAAAGAAATGATAAAATTTTGTATTGTTGGATAATGTTTTGAACATTTCCTATATCAAAAGTTGATCGGTTCAGGCACGTTATCTAAAAGCATTGACGTTCTAGATCAAACTACAGTTCTTAGTATACAGAACACACACAAGAGGAAGAGTTCAGAAATGAACGAATCATTCTTGAGGCATTGTAGACTAGGTCATATCAATGCGACCCGACTGGCTGAAGTTGCATTTTAGATGCATATTTAAATCAGTTTGAATTTACATCTTGTGAAACTTGCCAGTCATGTCACAAAGATTAGATGACCATAGCCCTGTTTACTGGAAACAGGGAAAGAGTTAGTAAACTCTTGGGATTGATACATGATGATGTATGTAAGGTCTCCTGTCTACACATGCCAGGACCGGTTCTTTATACTTCATTACGTTCTCTGATGATCTCTCAAGATTCTGACATATGTTCCTGTTGAAACACAAGTCCGAACCTTTTGAGATATTCACAGAATATAAGTTAGAAGTAGAGAACCAATAACCGGGTATAAGTATTATGTCCTATGATAAGATCAGGGAGGAGAATAGTTGTGCATGGAATTCCTGGACTATTCTAAAGGAGAATGAGATTCTCTCTCAGTGTTACTCCTATGAATACACCACAGCACAACGGTGTATCGGGGTGGAGCAATCGCACAATATTAGATATGGTGTGCTCTATGATGAGTATTACTGAGTTACCTATTTCCTTTTAAAGTTATGCACTTATGAAGTTGCATACCTATTGAACAGGGTTCGAATCAAATCAGTGCCTACCACTCCATATAAGATATGGTGTGGGAAGAGCCTATCTCTTAAGTAAGTTAAGATCTGGGGTTGTCCGGCCTATTTCTAAATGCAAAATCCGGACAAGCTCGAGGCAAGGTCAGTTATGTAGAACTGGAAATGTTCCAGCTATACAAACTGCAGCTGATGATTTGACAGAACCAAAGGATTCAATAGTTCCCGACGAACCTCAGCCTCTCCGCCGATCTAGCAGGGTTCCTCACCTACTTGAGAGATACTTCGGTTTCTCGATGACAGTGGGAGCAAGGATTGCATCATGAGATGATGACCCAACTAGTTTCAAGCAGGCCATCAAGAGTAGGGACTCTGTAAGAATGGCTGGATGCTTAGCGATCTGAGATGGAATCCATATACACCAACAAAGTATGGACTTTGGTTGCGATATCTGAAGGGTTAAATCCCCATCAGGAGCAAGTATATCTTGAGAAGATTACTTGGTGTATATGGAAAAGTTGAGACTTTCAAAGCTAGACTTGTTAAAGGTTTTAGTCATCAACCAGGTATGGATAATGATGAAACATTTTCTAGGGACTATGCTTAATTCCATCTAGATCCTACTTGCCATTGCTGCATACCATAACTACGATATCTGGTGGTTGGGTGCCATGACTACTTTTCTAAATATTGATTTAGAAGAGAACGTCTATAAGAACACAGCCAGAGGTTTTCGTAAACAGTGGGAGCAGCGGAAACGTGCGCAAGTTGCTTTAGATAATGAAGCAGGCATCGCGGAGTTGGAACGTCTGTTTTGATGTGATAGTCAAAGTGTTTGACTTCATCAAAATGGTAGATGAACCTTGTATATACAAAAAGGACAGTAGGGAGTATGGTGCTGATCTTCGTATTGTACGTAGACAACATACTCTAGATAGGAAAAGAGTTTCCTATACTACGATCGGTCAATCTCCTATTATGACATGGATTCTCCAAATAGAATAAAGGTGATACCTTCTCTGTTAGTTATATGTATGCCCTAGAGGCCATTACTATACATAGGATGTATATTGTAGTGGATGCTGGGACATATATAGTGAGGACTTTCTTGCTCGACATGATAGTATGCTATCTGGTTGATCTTTACCTTAACGTGTACACTGATTGTCTCTCTATTACATGTTGGTAAAGCCCTTAGGATGTGTACTTAACTACCTGGACTATGATGCGGATCATACTAGTGGGGACATGGTAGTCCATAAGTACATCCTTCAAAGTCCCTAGTCGAGGGTGTATCGAGACGGGGCATCGATATACCAGAGTAGACTAGCGTATACCTTCTCGACCCATACAGATGGGCGATGGATGATCCCATATCCATCGGTGTTTGACATCAGAGATGATATACGGGTGCTCAGTGGAGACTGGGTACACTGGACGGACTCGCCGAGAACTCCCAGATGGTATTATACCTCACGTCAGATGGCAGTTCTCTGGTGACACTGGTACAGAGTAGTCTGTTGACCCGAGATCGTCATAGAGTCTTGTGTGGTTCCCACTGTGCTTTGATTTCCATCTTACCACGTCCAAGAGGGCGTGCAAAACGGTGGTTTTTGGGTACAGTCCCGAGTCACATGGAGGCAATGAGCGATAGGAGGGGATTCGTCTCTCCCGGTATAGGGGGTTGTTGTTGCGCTGTGTTCGATTGGCTATAACAGGAAATCCCTGGCCAGGGTTGCTGAGATTTACTGGTAAGTGTTACCAGTAGTTTCTCGAATTGTTATAGACCTCATATCGACACGACTTATCGAGCTATTGGGGTCTGACGTTTACCACCCCTAGGCGAGATATGCGACATATCAGACGATCAGACCGGACTGTACGGTAGTGTTACTGGTTGGATTCACTGGAGTGTGAGCGGGCTTGCTCGTCGATCTTCAGATCGCTCAATACCCGGGTGGCCGTTACGTTTAGCAGACCGCTTGCGGCTTGTGGGTGATTGATATGATCATCACCTTCTGCCGGCGTATTGACGAGTCTTTAGAGTCCTACACAGAGGTTTCCTGGCTCAAGCGAAACGAAATAGGAGCGCATATGAGATATGTGCGGGACCGAGAATCATGCGTGTATGTGATACCGCATTTCATTCTCGCGATGAATGTGTCGAATGGTTGTATGCGATATAACCTAATTATCGAATCAAGGATTGATTCGATAAGCCGATACATTGTATACTAGTCGGTTGTGTGCGACATGACCGGATCATTGAATCAAGTGTTGATTTAATGATTTAATGTATAATTATATATTTGATATATTACTTTGCATTAACTAGTAATGGTTCACTTTAAATGGATTCTCTCACTTGGATTGTGCAAGTTGTATATGTGATATACTTTTATGCACATGTTTGTATCATGTTTGATGATGCATATTAACTTGGTTAAGTGTAAAGATTAAACCATGGTTTAATTAATGATTAGGGTTTTGATTATCTTATTCATTTGTTTATTTATTCATTTATTTATTTTGAAAAGATGAGAAAAGAATGGTTGCTAGTTTTGCTGTTTAGTTGAAACTTCATGAAACTTTGACCTAGTCCACCATTCTTGTCTCTTGCTTAACCCTAACCATCATATTTAACCATGGTCCATTCTCTACACTAAACTAAGGTTAATATTATGATAAGTATTCTTTTTCCTTTTATTTTTGAATAACTTATCATAACTTTATCTTCTTCTTCTTCTTCTTCATCTTCACTTGAAGAAGCTTGCTTCATCAATGGTGATTGATGAAAACAAGTGAGAAATCCAATTCTAAAGTCTACCCACTTCCTATTTCTTCATCCTCTACCTCTTGCCAAGTAGTAGAGTGTGTTTCCTTCACAAGTTATCATGGCTTGGTGAAGGTGGAGCTTGATCTAGCGATGCTTCGACGTAGATCATCTTCGGCACGTCGTCGATGACCTAGCCCGTCCATTCTCCGATGAAGCCGACACTAGAGCCCGGGGTTCGACTTGGACAGCGAGAGGCCTTCATTGCGGAGCCAAGGAGGTGGAGCACCGGATCTACAAAGGTTGTATTTCCGATTCTTATAGTTAAGTGTTAACTAGCTTTCATTTTCGCCTAGACATCTAGCCAACGGTCCGTATTAGGGTTTCTCGGCACCGATAATTTTTGAAATTGGCATGGTTGATGCCTTGTGAGACCTCATTAGGGTGCCTAGGAACCCTACAGTGGTATCAGAGCCTAGCTAGAGCCTTAGGCGAAGTCTAGACGGAGTTTGAAGTCCTATCGACCCGAAACCCCATCTCAAATAATGCTCTCTGTCCTTTTTCTAAAAACGTGGATTTTTCGAAATTAAAAATATGCAGAAAATCAAGCAGGGTTTTCTAGGAATTACTGTAAATTTCGTGGACCTAATTCAACTATTCCACCGCGGTTCCGCGGCATGAGCAAGGCTCATGCGGCGGATCCGCGGCCGTACGGCCACAGTATTTAAATTAGTTTGCACAGTAACTCCTATTTAACAGTGCTGGTTTTCCTGGGTATTTTTAATATTTTTTCCAGAGTTTGCATTTTCTGAGTTGTTTTGGGGATTCGGTGTTTCGATCAGAGCATCAAATTTTGTCTGTGTGGATTTCCGGATAATTTTTTAGAATATGTTAAAAAGTTCGACCGGATATAAATACCCAATTTTTCCCCTGTCGGAAAATTTCCAAGTGTTGGATTTTTCCGTAGTTTAACGACGTTCTAAGTAGTGCAAGTAACGCGATGGTCCGTCTAGAAGACAACAAACCTTAACTCGATTATGTGACCGTCTTGAACTGCCCTTTGAACCTTCGGGTTTGGGGCAGTACGGCGTGCCACATGTGAGGCGTTGGCTTGACCCTTCTACGGCTGGACCGTTGGTACTGAGGCACGAACTGAATGTTGTTAGACTTATTTCATGTGTTGATCTGTATCGGGAAAACTTGGGTGTTCGATTGTTCGATCGGAAAGTCTAACATTTTCTAATTATCTGGAATGTGATACAATTATTGGAATTCACAAAAAGTTATGAGATAACTGAATGAATGTTATAAACACGGCAGTTTAGTCTCACTTGATCGGTTGCCACGGAATTTTGATGTGATCAAAAGTCCGTCGCAATCACGTAGCGTACGCGGATACTCGCCGGGTAAACTTAATAGACAGCCTCACCCCATAGCCCCGACCAAGTGACTGTAGGAGAACCCCGTCGCCGAAAGCATCCGTCCGGGTGCTCGCGGTAGCGGTGTTCCGCCTTGGTGCACTTCGTCGACGGTATCGGGGGTGCGGCCGCCTACTGAAGTTTGCGACGATTATTCGATCAGGATGTCGGGAATCTTGTTGAATTGCCCGACTTGATATTGAAAAGAGTTTTCGATAATGAGACTAAAATGCGGGGTTTATAATTGTTAGGCATGTGATGTCTAAGTAATTCATTGGTTTAGGCATGCGATGTCTAAGAAGATTGCGGATTCCAACTGTTGTAGTTTTACACTTTCTTTTCTGTGACCGTAAGTGTAATATGTGATATCGCCGGTTTCGTTGCTGTATGTCAACGACAATTGGGATGCGCATATTTACTTACGTTGATGACATGTGATGTTATGTGTTGCTGGATATGTTATATTGGATCGTCGTGTTTGAATAGCCGGGGGTTTTTATGTGAGATGGGTGTTTTTTCATTTTCATTCATGTAAAAAAATTGTATGTAATATTCTTTTATTGGGGCGCTTCCAGGTTGCGGAAGTTGTCACCTTTTGTATATTATTTACTTTTCCGCACTAGGATAGACCCAAGGAGGAGAGCACAAGTAACCGGGTTCTGGAGTCCAGTGGGAGACCAACTCGAGGAGTCGAGTCCGGGTCTCCTAACTCTAGAATTGGTAGGGTTGCTTGCCGCTCTCGTAGGGGTCTAGGGGTGTGGGTTTGGCTATTCATCACGACCGTGGAATCCGTGTTTTATACTGGCTCGTATTGAAAACATGGACGTCCTAGTATATCCAATATTTCATATGATTCTTCTGCTGCGATATCTGTGATGTGATCATCTGATGTTCTGTGATAGATACAGTATATAGTATATATGATATATTATATAGATGTTACTTATGTTTTACACCCGCGCTAGCCCTGCCCCGCTCTGTCGTTAGTTACCTAACCTAACGGTGCACGAGGGGACATCGAGGCGAATGCGGATGGCATAAGTGTACGTCGTATTTATCTGTGATGTTTAGGTACTTAAATGATGGGACTTCATTAATGAGATTAATGAAATAAAAGAAACCTAAGATGTTGTAGAATCGAATTTCAAAATAAAACAGGTAGCTACAGTTCTTGCTTTGCACAGCGGTATATGTGATATATCCTGCACCTTATTCGATAAGGAAAGGACCGAGATCCCTTCACCGGGAGTGACTCCTTTAGCAATAACTGGCAGATGCTACACACTCGGTTTGTCTTTTGATTGATTTTAAGAGTTTTTGCTTTGCACAGTGATATATATGATATATCCCGCACCTCATTCGACGAGGAAAGGACCGACGATCCCTTCACCGGGAGTGACTCCTTTAGCAAAACTAGAAAAGCCTCAAAAGCACTCCATTTTAAAATCATTCGATCCTACAACGATATCAAGTTCATTACGCAATAGGTTTTCAGAAAAACCTGTCGTAGCCCTCCGTCATTTCAGATACGTACTAGTTAGTATTCGTGCTGCGGTTGTTTGGCCTCCGTCAAGGCGTAGTGTACGGTAGCTAACTAGTGCTTATCTGCTAGCATATGATACGATTGGATTAGGGTATTCGTACGGCGTTGTTTGGCCTCCGTCAAGGGTCGTGCGGGTGGGTTTAATTCAATCAGGAAATGACGGGTTGAACTTGACTAGCGGACTATGGGTTGTTTGGCCTCCGTCAAGGTCATAGCGAGCTAGGGGCAAAATATTATCGGGAATTTCAAGTGTTGAAATTTGCAATGAGATTGCATACCTTCTATGAGATAGTTGGATCCCGATACCCGCTGCGAGTAAGAGTTACTCCTGGGAGAGTTTTATACATTACAATTAGCCGATCAAGTAGGTGTCTAGAAAGGTGTCAACGAGGTTACGCCTCTGGGAAAACGAGGTTTACATTAATTAGGTTCGTGCGAAAGCACGGGGGACCTCCCTCAAAGTACCGACACTGGCCTGGCTGAAAGATTAGCGAACTTGTAGTGTGTAATTAATCCCGGCTAGTCTTTCCTTTTAGGGTTTGAAGGAAGATTTGATAAAAAGCAGTGGGAGCCATCCTGATTAGATAAAATAATAACCAATCTATTCTTGCAAGAGCGCACGCTGAGTGTTTTCTTCTCTCTCTCTCCAGGTAGCGACCATATCACGCCTTAATCAAGATAATAAAACGGATTATTGACCGAACCCTCTTGTCATACTGAGCTGGGGAACGTTGGTCCCGCTCTAACTTATAATTGTTATAAGACAGAGCAGGAAATTGGGGAATACCAGATTTCCCGTACCGCCCAAACGAAGAGAGTGCATGCTGATGCATCATCTTCGGGTTTGTTCATTATACAGAACTGTTTCTCAGTATCCTTTACGTCCTGGGTATATGATACCCGATCAGGATCCCAGATATGTAATCTGTTACATAGGGCTGCAGATAGGTAGAGAACTGAGAACGGATGATAAGTTTCATGAGGCAGAAAACGGGGCAAGAGTTGCAGCCAAGTCTGTTGGTCACTGTCACCCTGTATTACCAATACATTGATTCTGAACGAATGTTGTTAGATACCGAACCTGATATACAAAATCATATCAGTCTCTTTATTTGTAAAGAAATGATAAAATTTTGTATTGTTGGATAATGTTTTGAACATTTCCTATATCAAAAGTTGATCGGTTCAGGCACGTTATCTAAAAGCATTAATGTTCTAAATCAAACTACAGTTCTTAGTATACGGAACACACAAAAGAGGAAGAGTTCAGAAATGAACGAATTCTTCTTGAGGTATTGTAGACTAGGTCATATCAATGCGACCCGACTAGCTAGAGTTTCATAAAGATGCATATTTAAATTAGTTTGAATTTACATCTTGTGAAACTTGCCAGTCATGTCACAGAGATGAGATGACCATAGCTCCGTTTATTGGAAACAGAGAAAGAGTTAGTGAACTCTTGGGATGATACATGTTGATGTATGTAAGGTCCCCTGTCTACACATGCCAGGACAGGTTCTTTGTACTTCATTACATTCTCTGATAATCTCTCAAGATTCAGACATATGTTCCTGTTGAAACATGAGTCCGAGCCTTTTGAGATATTCACAGAATATAAGCGAGAAGTAGAGAACCAAAATACGGGTATAAGTATTATGTCCTTTGATGAGATCAAGGAGGAGAATACTTGAGCACGGAATTCCAGGACTATTCTAAAGGAGAATGAGATTCTCTCTCAGCATTACTCCTCCGTATACACCATAGCACGATGGTATATCGGGGCGGAGCGATCACACCCTATATGATAAGGTGTGCTCTATGATGAGTACTACTGAGTTACCTATTTCCTTTTTGGGAGTTATGCACTTGAGAAGCTGCATACCTATTGAATAGGGTTCAAATCAAATCAGTTGCCTACCGCTCCATATGAGATATGGTATGGGAAGAGCCCATGTCTTAAGCTAGTTAAGATTTGGGGTTGTCCGGCCTATGTCTAAAAGAAAAATCCGGACAAGCTCGAGGCAAGGTCTGTTATGTAGAACTGGAAAGGTTCCAGCTATACAAACTACAGCAGATGATTTGGTAAAACCAAATGATTCAATAGTTACCAACGAACCTCAGCCTCTCCGCCGATCTAGTAGGGTTCCTCACCCACCTGAGAGATACTTCGGTTTCTCTATGACAGTGGGAGCGAGGACTGCATCATGAGATGATGACCCAACTAGTTTCGAGCTGGCCATCAGGAGTAAGACTCTGTAAGAATGGCTGGATGCTTAGTGATCAGAGATGGAATCCTTATACACAAACAAAGTATGGACTTTGGTTGCTATATCTGAAGGGTTAAATCCCCATCAGGAGCAAGTATATCTTGAGAAGATTACTTGGTGTAGATGGAAAAGTTGAGACTTTCAAAGCTGGACTTGTTAAAGGTTTTCGTCATCGACCAGGCGTGGATAATGATGAAACCTTTTCCAGTACCTATGCTTAAGTCCATTCAGATCCTACTTACCACGGCTACATACCATGACTACGATATCTGGTGGTTGGGTGTCATGACTGCTTTTCTAAATGATATTTTGGAAGAGAGCGTCTATAAGTACACAGCCAGAGGGCTTCGTAGACAGTGGGAGCAGCGGAAACGTGTGCAAGATGCTTTATAGGATAAAGCAGGCATCGCGGAGTTGGAAGATCTGTTCTGATGAAATAGTCAAAGAGTTTGACATCATCAAAATGGTAGATGAACCTTGTATAAACAAAAAGGTAATAGGGAGTATGGTGATGATCCTCGTAGAGTACGTGGATGACATACTCTTGATAAGAAAGGAGTTTCTTATGCTACGCTCGATCAATCTCCGTTTATCACAATGATTCTCCGTGCAGGATCAAAATGATACTTCCTAAATCCTGAGTTTTAGATCTATGAGATAGATTTAATTGGATGTTAGGATTCTCACTAGTTGTAGTGAGATGATATCAAACGATTCTGGGGAGAATCACTGGAAGTGTTCCAGGGTGATAAAGACGACTGAGTGTCAGTCACAGGCATTGCCTTTACCCTCAGTAAAGGGACGGTATGTTGGAAGAGTTCCAAGCTAGATACCGTGACATACTAGAAGATAAAGGCAGGATACATCGCTACTTAAGATGCTACCAAAGAGGCTGTTTGGGTGTATATTGGTTCATGAGATGAACTACATTCCTACCATTGTGAGACAATGGAGTTGTGGCTTATGCCGAGGAACGCCGGTCCCATCAGTGATCCAGACATATTCTAAGGCAGTATCACCTGATCATGGAGATAGTTGATCTCCAGGGGATCGAGGTCAGGAGAGTAGACTTAGAGGACAACACAGTGGATCCACTCACAAAGGCCTGTTCCCAGAGAGAGACTTTTATGGGATGGTTGAGTAGGAGATACTTCAAACCACTGCTACAGATGGCCCTAGTGCAAGTGGGAGATTGTTAGTTATATGTATGCCCTAGAGGCCATTACTATACATAGGATGTATATTGTAGTGGATGCTGGGACATATATAGTGAGGACTTTCTTGCTCGACATGATAGTATGCTATCTGGTTGATCTTTACCTTAACGTGTACACTGATTGTCTCTCTATTACATGTTGGTAAAGCCCTTAGGATGTGTACTTAACTACCTGGACTATGATGCGGATCATACTAGTGGGGACATGGTAATCCATAAGTACATCCTTCAAAGTCCCTAGTCGAGGGTGTATCGAGACGGGGCATCGATATACCAGAGTAGACTAGCGTATACCTTCTCGACCCATACAGATGGGCGATAGATGATCCCATATCCATCGGTGTTTGACATCAGAGATGATATACGGGTGCTCAGTGGAGACTGGGTACACTGGACGGACTCGCCGAGAACTCCCAGATGGTATTATACCTCACGTCAGATGGCAGTTCTCTGGTGACACTGGTACAGAGTAGTCTGTTGACCCGAGATCGTCATAGAGTCTTGTGTGGTTCCCACTGTGCTTTGATTTCCAACTTACCATGTCCAAGAGGGCGTGCAAAACGGTGGTTTTTGGGTACAGTCCCGAGTCACATGGAGGCAATGAGCGATAGGAGGGGATTCGTCTCTCCCGGTATAAGGGGTTGATGTTGCGCTGTGTTCGATTGGCTATAACAGGAAATCCCTGGCCAGGGTTGCTGAGATTTACTGGTAAGTGTTACCAGTAGTTTCTCGAATTGTTATAGACCTCATATCGACACGACTTATCGAGCTATTGGGGTCTGACGTTTACCACCCCTAGGCGAGATATGCGACATATCAGACGATCAGACCGGACTGTACGGTAGTGTTACTGGTTGGATTCACTGGAGTGTGAGCGGGCTTGCTCGTCGATCTTCAGATCGCTCAATACCCGGGTGGCCGTTACGTTTAGCAGACCGCTTGCGGCTTGTGGGTGATTGATATGATCATCACCTGCTGCCGGCGTATTGACGAGTCTTTAGAGTCCTACACAGAGGTTTCCTGGCTCAAGCGAAACGAAATAGGAGCGCATATGAGATATGTGCGGGACCGAGAATCATGCGTGTATGTGATACCGCATTTCATTCTCGCGATGAATGTGTCGAATGGTTGTATGCGATATAACCTAGTTATCGAATCAAGGATTGATTCGATAAGCCGATACATTGTATACTAGTCGGTTGTGTGCGACATGACCGGATCATTGAATCAAGTGTTGATTTAATGATTTAATGTATAATTATATATTTGATATATTACTTTGCATTAACTAGTAATGGTTCACTTTAAATGGATTTTCTCACTTGGATTGTGCAAGTTGTATATGTGATATACTTTTATGCACATGTTTGTATCATGTTTGATGATGCATATTAACTTGGTTAAGTGTAAAGATTAAACCATGGTTTACTTAATGATTAGGGTTTTGATTATCTTATTCATTTGTTTATTTATTCATTTATTTATTTTGAAAAGATGAGAAAAGAATGGTTGCTAGTTTTGTTGTTTAGTTGAAACATCATGAAACTTTGACCTAGTCCACCATTCTTGTCTCTTGCTTAACCCTAACCATCATATTTAACCATGGTCCATTCTCTACACTAAACTAAGGTTAATATTATGATAAGTATTCTTTTTCCTTTTATTTTTGAATAACTTATCATAACTTTATCTTCTTCTTCTTCTTCATCTTCACTTGAAGAAGCTTGCTTCATCAATGGTGATTGATGAAAACAAGTGAGAAATCCAATTCTAAAGTCTACCCACTTCCTATTTCTTCATCCTCTACCTCTTGCCAAGTAGTAGAGTGTGTTTCCTTCACAAGTTATCATGGCTTGGTGAAAGTGGAGCTTGATCTAGCGATGCTTCGACGTAGATCATCTTCGGCACGTCGTCGATGACCTAGCCCGTCCATTCTCCGATGAAGCCGACACTAGAGCCCGGGGTTCGACTTGGACAGCGAGAGGCCTTCATTGCGGAGCCAAGGAGGTAGAGCACCGGATCTACAAAGGTTGTATTTCCGATTCTTATAGTTAAGTGTTAACTAGCTTTCATTTTCGCCTAGACATCTAGCCAACGGTCCGTATTAGGGTTTCTCGGCACCGATAATTTTTGAAATTGGCATGGTTGATGCCTTGTGAGACCTCATTAGGGTGCCTAGGAACCCTACATTCTCGATCCTGGGGAGAATCACTGGAAGGGTTCCAGGGTGATAAGGACGACTGAATGTCAGTCGCAGGCATTGTCATTACCCTCGGTAAAGGGACGGTATGTTGGAAGATTTCCAAGCTAGATACCGTGACAAACTAGACGATAAAGGCTGGTAACATCGCTATTAAAGATACTACCAAAGAGGCAGTTTGGGTGTATATTGGTTCATAAGATGTACTAGGTTCCTGCCATTGTATGACAATGGAAGTGTGGTTTTGGCCCTGGAACCCTGGTCCCATCAGTGACCCAGACATATTCTGAGGCAGCATCACCTGATCATGGAGATAGTTGATCTCCAGGATGATCGAGGTTAGGAGAGTAGACTCAGAGGACAACGCGGCGGATCCACTCACGAAGGCCTTTTCCCAAAGAGAGACTTTTAAGGGGATGGTTGAGTATTAGATACTACAACTACTGCTACAGATGGCCCTAGTGCAAGTGGGAGATTGTTAGTTATATGTATGCCCTAGAGGCCATTACTGTACATTGGATATATATTGTAGTGGATGCTGGGACATATATAGGTAGGACTTTCTTGCTCGACATAATAGTACGCTATCTGGTTGTTCTTTATCTTAACATGTATACTTTATGTCTCTCTGATTACATGTTGATAAAGCCCTTAGGATGTGTACTCGACTTCCAGGACTATGATGCAGATCATACTAGTGGGGCCTGGGTAGTCAATGAGTACATCCTTCATTGTTCCTAGTCGTGGGAATATCGAGACGGGGCATCGATATTCCAGAGTAGACTAGCGTATATCTTCTCGACCCATGTGATGGGCGATGGATGATCCCATATCCATTGGTGTTTGACATCGGAGATGGTATGCGGGTGCTCAGTGGAGACTGGGTACACTGAACGGACTAGCCGAGAACTCCCAGATGGTATTATACCTCACGTCAGATGGCAGTTCTCTGGTGACACTGGTACAGCTTAGTCTGTTGACCCGAGATCGTCATAGAGTCTTGTGTGTCTCCCACTGTGCTTTGATTTCCACCCTACCACGGCTCTACTGAGTCGTGCAAACAGGTGGTTTTTGGGTACAGTCCCGATTCACATGGAGGCAATGAGCGATAGGAGGGGATTCGTCTCTCCCGGTATTGGGGGTTGATGTTGCGCTATGCTCGACTGGCCATAACAGGAAATCCCTGGCCAGGGTTGCAGTGATATACTGGTAAGAGTTATCAGTAGTTTCATGAATGTTATGGACCTCAAGTCGGCATGACTCATCGAGCTACTGGGGTCTGACGTTTACCACCCCTAGGCGAGATATGCGACATATCAGACGAACAGACCGGACTGTACGGTAAGTGTTACTGGTTGGATTCACAGGAGTGTGAGCGGGCTTGCTCGTCGATCTTCTGATCGCTCAATATCCGGGTGGCCGTTACGTTTAGCAGACCGCTTGCGGCTTGTGGGTGTTTGATATGATCATCATCTGCTGCCGGCGTATTGACGAGTCTTTAGAGTCCTACATAGAGGTTTCCTAGCTCAAGCGAAACGAAATAGGAGCGCATATGAGATATATGCGGGACCGAGAATAATACCAGTATATGATACTGTATTTGATTCTCGCGATTTGTAACATTGATCGGTTATATGTGATATAGCCGGGTTATCGGATCAAGTGTTGATTCGATAAGTTGTTACTATTGATATTAGTCGGTTATATGCGATATGACCGGATCGTTAAATCAAGTGTTGATTTAATGATTTAATGCATAATTATATATTTGATATATTATTTTGCATTAACTAGTATAGGTTCACTTAAATTGGATTTACTCACTTGTATTGCACATTGTATATGTGATATATTTTGGTGCACATGATTGTATCATGTTTGATGATACATTCTAGCTTGGTTTTGTGTAAAGTATTAAACCATGGTTAGTTAGTGGTTAGGGTATCATTTCTTTTACTTATTCATTTATCTATTTATTTATTTCATTTAGAAAAGAAAAAGAGAAAAGAATGGTTGCTATTTTTGTTTTTATTTGAAGCTTCTTGAAGCTTTGAACAAATCCACCATTCTTGTCTCTTCTCTAACCCTAACCACTCATCTAACCTTAGTTAAATCTCTACACTAAACCATGGTTGAAGTCATGATAAGTATTGATTTATTTATCAAATTAAAAAAAGAACTTATCATATATTCATCTTCATCTTCTTCTTCTTCTTCTTCAAGAAGAAGCATGCCTCCATCAATGGAAACTAGCCAAAACAAGTGAGAAATCCAATTCTAAAGTGAACCCACCTCCTATTTCTTCATCCTCTACCTCTTGCCAAGTAGTATAGGGTGTTTTCTTCACAAGTTTTCTTGACTTGGTGAAGTTGGAGCTTGATCTAGCGATGCCTCGACGTAGATCATCTTCGGCATCGTCGTCGATGACCTAGCCCGCTTTTTCTCCGATGAAGCCGATGCTAGAGCCCAAGATCCGATTTGTACAGCGAGGAGACTTCATCGCGGAGCCATGGAGGTGGAGAACCGGATCTACAAAGGTTGTAGCCACTTTCCTTTAGCATTTAAATCGTTTACATGCGTGCATCGCCTCATTATCTAGTTAACGATCCGTATTAGGGTTTGTAGGCACTTGTAAAATTTTAATTGGCCATGTTTGATGCCTTGTGAGACTCCATTAGAGTGCCTAGGAACCCTACAATATCATATATAATCCGGCTAATATCAAATATATTAACATATATATAAATCAAATCATTGAATCAACACTTGATTCAATAATCTGGTTATATCATATAAATAACCGGCTGATATCATTTAACGTTGGATTAGAATACGGTATCATATACTCGTATTTAATCAAGCTCCCACACATATCTTCATATGTGCCCTACTTCGTTTCGCTTGAGCTAGGAAACCTCTATGTGGGATCTAAAGACTCGTCAATACGCCAGCAGTTGGTAATGATCACATCAGATACCCACAAGCCGTCAGCAGTACTAGCTGGACGTAACGGCTACCCAGGTATTGAACGAATTCAGCTTTGGTTTGTTTGCTTTGCATTAATATAATGCAGTCCCATCAATTAACCTACCATTGCACAAAAAGATGAAAATACAACATACGCTTATGTCATCCGCATTCGTCATGGGACCCCGTCTTACACCGTTAGGTTAGATAACTAACGCTAGAGCTGGGGGCTGGACTGGCGCGGATGAAAAACATAAGTAACGTCTATTATATAATTGTTACGTCCCGAAAGTACGGAATATGACCGGCACTTAAACTACGAACGTCTCAAGCCGTACGTATTCTAAGTAAGCCGAAAACCCAGAAATCCAAACAAAGAAAAGTAGTAGAGTGAAGGAAAACCAATTTAAATAAGTAGTTTTAATAGCATAAGCCGAATTATGCGTTTTTAAAAACATCAAATATTTCCTGAAAATTTCGGCAGTGTCTCCTTTGTAAATACAGGCCCCCAAATGGGATACAGCATGAATAGTATACGGAATCAATAAAAAGGCATCCCCAAGCGGGAGCTAGCTCTTCGTCAATCGACGGTCACAACCACACAAGCAATATAATATACAACGCCAAGGGCGAGGTCAAAACTCAAAAGGAAACTCAAAACAGCAAGAAATCCATAGAAATACAACGCGCGACTCTAAGGTCGAAAGAATAAACATCACTGGTCTCTATCTCTGAAATAAATACATGTTTGGTTGATGGAACTTCTAGATACAACAGAGTAATAATATACAAGTTATATAATGGAGGGTACGATACAAGTAAACCTACCTACTAGCAAATCACCCGAAGGAAACTATGCCCGCAAGCCGTAATGAAACCTGTACGGCAAACCTGCAAGAAACTGGGGCACAACGGGGGTGAGTTGCCAACTCGTGAATAGAATACATCTACGAACAGAAATCGCATGTATGACGCAATCCTAGGTCATACGATCAATATATATATAATCCTTAAATAAAACCAGCAGTCAATAACAATGACTAGGGTAAATATCTAACCCGAGTGTAATCTCATGTGCCCGTGTCAGTGCCTCAAGTAGCAATATATCATATGAATGAGGTATGAATGCATGAAAACAGAATACATGTAAATGAAGAACTGTTTTCATAATTTAGTGATATTTCCTTTGTATTTTTAAAATGAGGTATCATAATAAAATCAGCATAAAACAGTGCCTAGCACCGGCACAAAACATAATCCCAATATCTCGATATCTCTGTATCACAGTCTATGTAGCTCAATATCTCGAAATCTCAATGTCTCAATCACAATATCTAGGGCGCCGTCAGTCCAGACCGGCCCCTACCATCCATCTCAAGACCACGACGGTATCCTTCGGATATCCGACGCGTCGGGTAAAATCACCGGTAGGTAATGCTCCCCTGCCAGGCTCACATCGTCATCATCATGCGCTTCTTGCCCCGGGGTACCTTACCGGGTCCACCATGTACCCGAAACGGTTCATCCGCCTCCTCGAATCGGGTCTCGAAATCCATCAGCAAACTCATGGTGGACGACTCATACATCATGGGAAAACCGCATTTTTATTTAAAAGAGAGAAAGCAGTTTATATATGTTTTGCGGTTTTCCTCCAAATCCAGAAAATATCATGGAAATCCGAATCATCAATAGGATGTAAAACTATGAATATAAGCATGAGAATCCATGAATACGGCATAGCAATGAATAACAGTATGCATGAAGCGACAAGTAATAACTACAATATCTAAGCTGGCATATAAGGTATGTACACTAATATTATGTCAAACTACTAGCTATCAATCTAAGTTAAGCAATAATAGTTTCTAAGGTGTACGTGACATGGCAATTACCGATGAAGATGTGTGTGAGCCGGCAAGTAAGTGTACGTGGTACATACGCATCATCGGTAATGGTGCTGGTGTCCTAACAGCATGATATCAATAATGGAGTATGAAACATAATATAAGCATGCGATGCGAAGCGAACCACAATAATGAGCGGGAGCTGAATACTAGACGCAACTATAACTAATCTGCATTAATCTAATATAAGCCTTACAAATGGTGCCTTTTAAAATAACACGAATCATGGGGTTTTGAAAATAGGGGCTACGGTGTTTTTATGAAAAGATACGTCTTTTGAAATATCCGTAGGATCCCTTGGGTTGTCTTTTAAAATACCCACGATTCGTTAGTTTTTAAAATAGGTAAGAATCGAATCTAATCTAACAACTAAACTAAACTAAAGGGCTAAGCTAACCAGCTGGACTACAGGTAAGGAAACCGCCTAACATCTGAGTCGATACATATACATACCTGTATATATATTAGTCGGTGATCCTGCCTCAATAATATCATATCCGATACTATATCTATAATCATACATCCCAAGTCAAGAGTGCGGATCAATCATCAATATATAGCTCGTACGTAAATCCGTCGTACGGCACCCCAAGTCTGGGTACGGGTCAATATCACATTCATCATACTATTCATCTGGTATCCTCTTTATCAAATATCATGATCGGGGTACTGATCTACGTCTAGTACAATACTGATACCGCCTAAGTATGCATGCAGGTGTAAGAATTACTACGCCAAAAGACCCGCTAAAACATCATGTCGTATATCAATACGAACCAAATCACATCACCGATCTCCCGGCCTCAAGCCCAATCTCATCGACTCATCTCAAATTCCAATACTATTCTCAAATCCAATATATGAACACATAGTCTCATACCTATGTGAACACATAAATATATTCCCATACGCACATATGAAAGAAAGAATGTATGCAAATATGTGTGTGCGTGCGTGTGTAAGTGCGACCACTACTCTAGGGTTTCGCAACTACACTAAACCAATCCAAAAATACCAAATATCCATCTTATCATCAATAATCTCAACAACATATAATCAATATCTATGTGTATACGTATTCGTATACATCACCACGAACTGCGGGGGTGCTATACGCCATCCACCCGACTTCTCCCCGTAGATATAAATCTACTCACCTGTATCCTGCGTGTCGGTGTCGATAACGCCATGCTTCGTCACCTCGGAATCCACGCGAAGGTACCTACAATGATCAACCATAGCAATGCGTATGAAAATCAAGGCAGAAAACCGATACAGCGCACAGTGTGCTCATAGGTTGGAACCTATGGCCCAAACATGCAAATCCAACAAACAATCTCTGTTGTCGATGTACGAACACCCGACAACCAAATACAAATCCAAATATCAAGAAAGTGCATTTAAAAATACGGAAAACATCGCCTAAAACACACCAAAATGCTCCCAGATTTTCCCCAGATGACAATTAGCCAAAACCGCATATAGGAGGGGTCTAATTTAGTGCAAAATGTGTTAGTGTATATGCCCTAGAGGCCATTACTGTATCATACTAGTTTGTATATTACTTAATGGATGCTTGGGATATTCACCTTGTATATACAATCTTGCTCAAAATAGTAGTATGCTACTTGGTTTGTTTCTACTTCAATGTGTACTTGTGTTTATTTCAGTATATCACTTATACGCATTAGTAGAGCCCTTAGGATCTTTGCTTGATTACCAGCGTTGTGATGGCAGTCACACTAGTGGGGGCTGGGTAATCTATAAGCACATCCTTATACAGGTCCCTAGTCGCAGGACTATCGAGACAGGGCATCGATACTCCGGAGTAGACTAGCGTATGCGCTTCTCATCCCAGTGTGGGAGATGGTCTGTCCCACAGCCATCAGTACGTCGTACTGGAGATAGTATACGGGTGCTCGTTGGGTTACGAGTACACTGGACAGGACTCATCGGGAACTGACTAGTTGGTATTATACCTATCGTCAGTTATCAGTTCCCAGGTGACATGAGTACAGCTTAGTCCGCTGACTTGACACTGGCACTTCGCCTCAAGTGTGTTCCCACTGCACTTTGATCACTACCCTACCACGGCTCAAAGGAGTCATGCAAACAGGTGGTGGTTGGGTGCAGTCCCGAAGCACTTGGAGGCAGTGACGGTTAGACAGGATTCGTCTCTCCCGGTATTGGGGGTTGACATCGCGCTGTGTCTAGGAGAGCCATTACACGAGTAGTCCCTGGCCAGGGCAAACGAGATATACTGGTAGGTTTCCAGTGTTATCTCAGGGTGTTTTGGGCTTCGCTCCGGCACGACTTGTACCGCTATTGGGGGACTGACGTTTACCGCCCCCTAGGCCCGCCATGCGATGTATCAGACGAACAGACCGGACTGTACGGAGACTGTCACATTCAGACTCAGTAGGAGTACAGATGGGGTTTCACCTCGTCAGCCTTCTTGTCGACATCTACCTGGGGACCGTTACGCACAGCTAGTGCCGCTTGCGGTCTGTGGTTAAACCCACTGCCAGCGTAGTGTCGAGTCTTTAGAGTCCCACACAGAGGGTATTCGCCTCTGGGCAAAACAGAGTAGAGGTCGCATGGTTTTGCGACAGGGTTCGTTCTCATCCGCGCACTTGTGCACGTTTGGAGTCCGGACGGATATTACCAGTGGGCTCTGGTTTGAGCCGGATGCTGGTATAGTATTTGGGGTTGCTTTTATCTCTTAGTATTCATGTTCCTCGGAACAAGAATGCAGGTGTGTATGCACAGTTATTTGAGGAGGAGGAAGATGACTTTCATTAGGGTTTCGGAACGGGTGCGTATGCACAGTTGACAGTCGTCTTTTTCCAAACCCTAATGGATTTGTATTATATCATTTAATAATATATAATAAAATGAAATTGTGTCATGGTTAGTTTTTGTTGACTTGTTGACCATGGTTGACTTGTTGACCATGGTTGAACATTTGACCATTATCATTACAAGAGAAAGATGCTCTTGATTCTTGCATTTTCATTTAATGCTTGTAATGATATTAGTCATTCTAAAACTTTCCATCAACCTTTTCATTTTGATTATTATTATTTGATAATTCATTTTCTTTTTGCATTATGGTTGCAAGAAAGAAAATGATAGCTCATTCTATCATTCTCACTCTCTCTCTTCACTTCATCTTCTTCTTCCTCTAGTCAAGAGAAACCTTCTCATGAGTTGAGAATCCTTCTCTTGAAAAACAAAAGCAACCCTTAGACACTCTCTACTCACTCTAGGATCAAGGGTCTAGCAAGCCGGCGATTCTAGTTCACTCCAAGTACGAGAAAGAGCCCAAAGGTCGAGCCTTCGAGGTGGATCCATCTTCGACGGAAGAAGGCGACAAAGTAGAACCATCAACCTCTACAAAGTTTGAAGACGAAGGAGTTCAAGTCTAGGTATAACCATCTTCATCCGAGTAGCTAACTCTCTTTAGCATAGTTTGCTAGTTTTAGTTTAGACAACGATCCCGACCATAGTTTAGTCCATGTTGCCTCTTGCGATAAAAATTCGTTTTTTATACCGTTTCCGCCTCCCCGTAAGAACCGGGGGTCGCAATATGGACTTACAGTGGTATCAGAGCCAGGTTAAACTTAAACTAGCTTAGTAGTGAAGTGTAACGAAGTTCGGAACCGAAAAAAATCACAAAACCGGATAATCACAAAAACTGAGTTTCTGTTGAAATTTTTTCTGCTCAAAATTAAAAACTTTACACTTGTAAATTCGTCTCAGGGTTTTTTGTGAACACCCAAGAAAAACGATACAGTGATTCGCCTAAAGTGCCGCGCTTCCGCCGCGTGATCCTTCTTAGCCGCCGCGGAACCGCCGCGACTTGGTGTCTTCTCTGCATCGTTTTTCGTGCAGTGTGTTTGTGTGTTGGTTTTGGGATTTTTAAAATATATTATATGTGCCCAGATTTTCCAGAAAAGAAATTTCCTTTTGGGGTCCTATAATTCCGTATTTTTTCCGAACTTCACTGCACTTTGACTATGATGGTTATATCTGTGATGCTTGCATGTATTGAACGTCGGCTAATCGCTATAAGTCGATTAGTCGGGGTTATACATAATCTGTAATGTGCTGGAATGTGTATATGAATGTGTTGGACTGTCGCGGGTGAATAGCCGGGGTGGATGTGAGATGAGCTTTTGTTTCTCTTTCATTCATTGTAAATGTAAATTGATGTAATAATTATTATTTGTTTGACCGCACAACCGGGTCGGGGTTGTAGCCGTCATTGTATAATTCTTTTTACTGTTTTTGCTCCTAGGATAGACCCATGGAGGGGTGCACAAACTACCGAGTACTTGGCGGGTAGTTTGCCGCACCCGTAGGGGTCTTGGGTGGGGTATTTGGCTATTCACCGCGACCGTGTTATCCGCTTTTCGTTTCAGGCTCGAAAGGATTGCGGATTGCTAGTATATCCAATGCATTCATCTGTGATCTGTAATGTCTATCATTGCTTATTATTTAGGCGTTGCTTATGTTTTACAGACGCGCTAGCCCAGCCCCCGCTCTGTCGTTAGTTAAGTAACCTAACGGGTAATGACGGGGCCCAGTGGCGAATGCGAATGGCATAAGCGTACGTCATATTTTGGTTATTTTCTGCAATGGTAGGGTTAAATGATGGGACGCATTAAAAGTACTAATGCAAGAATATCACGCATTAAAAGAACTAATGCAAGATAATAAACCAAGTTTAAAGTCGTTGGAACACTTTCGAAAAACCACTCGGTTCTTTTCAAAAATAACTTTTAAATGCGGAGCTTGAGCCACTCCTTCTAAAAGCTATCTCGTTCCATCGACTATATCAAGTTCACTACGTTCACGGTTTTGCCAAAACCATTCGTAGCCCTCCATCATTTCAGTTAAATGTACGGTAGTATTCAAGCTATGTATTTTGACCTCACGCCAAGGCATAGTGATTGGTAGCTGCCGGATATTTATCTGTTGCATAGATAGAATGCGTTGGTTTGAGACAGTCGTACTGCCATTTTGGCCTAGGTCAAGGGTATGTACGGGTGGATTCAAATTAACCTGGATAATGATGGGACGAACTTGACATGTGACTTATGACATTTTGACCTCACGCCAAGGTCATAAGAGCATGGGGCAAAAATCCACATCGGGAGTTTCATAAGTACTGAAACTTGCTAGATTTGCATACCATTTGGAGTGTGGTGATTCTGGTAGGATTCCTTCAGTTTCATCACGCAATGATATTTGGATCCCGATCCTACTGTGAGTATATACTACTCCTCGGGAAATTTCTCACTAAACGATCAATGCTATAAACCTAGTAGGTGCCTAGAAAGGTGTTAGCGGGGTTACGCCCCCAGGGAAAAGAGGTTATTTAATTAAGGAACTTCGCGAAAGCGTTGGAAAACCTCCCTCGAAGTACCGACACCGGCCTGGCTGAACGGTTAAGCAAGTATTGTGCGGTGGGATTGATCCTGACTAATTCTTCCTTTATGGTTTGAGGAGGGATTCGAGAAACAGTGGGAGCCATCCTGTTTAGACAAACTAAAAACCACTCTAAACTTGCAAGAGCATCATGCTGAGTGTTTCTTCTTCTCTCTCCTAATTGCAGCGACCAATCAACATGACTGGACTTAAGTTACTCCTAGATAAAAACAAGCTGACAGGGCCAAACTACAAAGATTGGCTCAGGAATGTCAAGATAGCAATCACTTATGACAAGCTGGGGTATCTTCTTACCACCAAAGCTCCCCCTGTCCCTGGTCCAACTTCCAATGTCGCGGATAAGGAAATCCGCAAGACTTGGGAGATTGATAGCGCGAAGGCCAAATGCCTCCTGCTTGCCTCGATGGATAACGAACATCAGAGGAGGCATGAGAATATGGACATGGAGTCCATATTGCTCCATACAAAAGAACTGTATGGAGAGCAATCACGTATCGCAAGATACGAAGCGTCGAAAAAGTTATTTTCGACAAGAATGGCCGTCGGATCATCAGTAGCCGAGCATGTGCTAAAGATGATCGGCTACATTGAGGAGCTCGCTGACCTAGGGATTACATTGGAGAGTGAGCTATATACGGATATAGTTCTCCAGTCCCTTCCTTCCACTTACGCCCAGTTTATAATGAACTTCAACCTACAAGAAAAGGAGGTTGAACTTTCAGAGCTCCTCAACCTGCTGAGGAGCGCAGAGGGCACCCTACAGAAAGGTAGGGAAACATCCACTTTGTTTGTAGGAGGATCATCTTCTTCTAGGTCCAAGGCGAAAGCCAAGGGAAAGAAGAAGAAGGCCCCCGCCAAACCAAGGGGCGGTGTTGGTAAAGTGGATACGAAGGGAAAAGGTAAAGCAACAAAGATAGCGGGGAAGCTTGTGGATAAGGAAGAATGCTTCTTTTGTCATAAGAAAGGACACTGGAAGAATGATTGCAGGGCCTGGAAGGCCAGAACACAGGAATTGAAGCAGGTTGCAGCTTCAGCTTCAGGTGTGTATGTTATTGAAAACTGTCTTTCAATAAACTCTACTTCCTGGGTATTGGATACCGGATCAGGATCTCATATCTGTAATTCTTTGCAGGCGTTGAGAAACCGTAGGGATTTGAAGGCAGGTGACATGACCCTCAGAATTGCGAACGGAGCTAGCATGGATGCTAAAGCCGTGGGGGACTATCACCTGGGAATGTCAGATGGACATGTTTTGGTTTTGCGTAATTGCTTTTTTGTACCCAACGCAACTTGTAATATCATTTCTGTATCTTTAGTTTCTAAAGAAGGTTATGAATTTGCGTTTGTAAGTAATGTTGTAAACATTCACCTTAATCAAGTATTGATTGGGTCAGGTACTCTGAGTAATGGTATATACGTGTTAAACCAACCACAGATTTTTAATGTCCAGAATACACACAAAAGAAAGTCTCCAGAAATAAATCAGACTTTCTTATGGCATTATAGATTGGGTCACATCAATGAGAGAAGGTTGACGAAGTTACATACAGAAGGGTATTTGAATGCGTTCGAATATCAGTCGTATGCCACTTGTCAATCCTGTCTCAAGGGAAAGATGACAAAGACTCCGTTTACTGGACATGGAGTAAGAGCGAGCGAGCTCTT
The DNA here is from genome assembly GCA_030015575.1 of Agapanthus africanus. Taxonomy (NCBI): domain Eukaryota; kingdom Viridiplantae; phylum Streptophyta; class Magnoliopsida; order Asparagales; family Amaryllidaceae; genus Agapanthus; species Agapanthus africanus. The sequence goes on from CM057341.1 coordinate 598,646,751, forward strand.
GGGACTCGTACACAGTGACGTGTGCGGTCCAATGTCTACACATGCCCGAAGCGGACATTCTTACTTCATTACTTTTACGGATGACTTCTCAAGGTACGGTTATGTCTTCTTAATGAAACATAAGTCCGAGGCCTTTGGAAAATTCCAGGAGTATAAGAATGAAGTAGAGAAACAGACCGGCAAAAGTATTAAGATTCTAAGATCGGATCGAGGTGGAGAATACTTAAGTGCCGAGTTCCTGGACTATTTAAAAGAGAACGGAATTCTCTCTCAGCTTACTCCTCCTTACACCCCGCAACATAACGGTGTATCGGAGAGACGGAACCGCACCCTATTGGATATGGTGCGGTCCATGATGAGTAACGCTGAGTTGCCGCGATCATTCTGGGGGTATGCGCTAGAATCAGCTGCGTACCTTTTGAACCGAGTTCCTACTAAGACTGTGCCTACTACTCCATATGAGATGTGGAGTGGGAAGAAACCCTATCTTCAATATCTGAAGATCTGGGGATGTCCGGCTTTTGTCAAAAAGCAGCATGCGGACAAGCTCGAGGCACGCTCAGTACTATGCAAGTTTGTGGGATACCCAAAGAACACCAGGGGGTATCTTTTCTACTACGCAGAGGAACAAAAAGTCCTTGTTTCTCGTAATGCCCACTTTCTAGAACATCAGTTCTTGGAAAAGGAGATTAGTGGGAGCGCAGTAGAACTGGAAGAAATTCCAGAACCACAGACTATTACTGAAAGGTTAGTGGAACCAGAGGGTTCAACAGAACAGGACATTCCTACGCCGCTCCGCAGGAGTAGTAGGCAGTCTCATCCGCCCGAGAGATACTGCGGTTTTCTCATAGACGGGGATAGAGAGGATTGCATCATAGATTATGATGAGCCTACTAGCTTCCAGCAGGCCGTTCAGAGCGTTGACTCAGTGAAATGGCTGGATGCAATGCGGACCGAAATGGAGTCCATGTACACCAACAAGGTATGGACGTTGGACATTGCTCCAGACGGGGTAAAACCCGTAGGATGCAAGTGGATCTTCAAAAGGAAGATTGGTGTAGATGGACAGGTTGAGACCTATAAAGCTAGGCTGGTAGCAAAGGGTTTTCGTCAAAGACCTGGCTTGGACTACGACGAAACCTTTTCTCCAGTAGCCATGCTGAAATCCATTCGGATCCTTCTTGCCATTGCTGCCTTCCACGATTATGAGATCTGGCAAATGGACGTAAAGACAGCTTTTCTAAATGGAAATTTAGAGGAGTGTGTCTATATGGACCAGCCAGAGGGTTTCAATCAGAGTGGGAGCAGCGGAAAGGTGTGCAAGTTGCTTAAGTCCATCTATGGACTAAAGCAGGCATCGCGGAGTTGGAACATCTGTTTTGATGAGACGGTCAAGGAATTTGGCTTTATCAAAAATCCAGATGAACCATGCATCTATAGTAGATTTGTAGCGAGAACTGTAGTATTCCTCGTTTTATACGTGGATGACATTCTCTTAATAGGAAATGATATTCCTATGCTACAATCTGTCAAGGGGTTCTTGTCACAAAGGTTCTCCATGAAAGACCTGGGTGATGCCTCATACATCCTGGGGATCCGGATCCATCGTGATAGATCCAAGAGGATATTGGGACTTTCTCAGTCCAGGTACATCGACACCATAGTAAAAAGATTCGCTATGGAAGATTCCAAGCGCGGTAACCTACCGGCTTGTCACGGGATCACCCTCTCTAAAGAGATGTCTCCCAAGACTGATTTGGAGAGGGATCGCATGTCTATTATACCCTACGCTTCTGCGGTAGGCTCTATAATGTATGCGATATTGTGTACCAGACCGGATGTAGCTTATGCACTGAGCGTGGTAAGCCGGTATCAGTCTAACCCTGGGGAGAAACACTGGATAGCAGTAAAGAACATTCTCAAGTACCTGAGAAGGACTAAGGAGATGTTCTTGGTGTATGGCGGAAAAGACCTCCAGATCGAGGCCTTTGCTGACTCCAGCTTCCAGAGTGACAAGGATGATTCCAAGTCCATGTCGGGTTTTGTCTTCACCCTCAATGGAGGGGCGGTGTGTTGGAAGAGTTCCAAACAGGAAACCGTTGCAGACTCGACGATGGAAGCGGAATACATCGCTGCATCTGATGCCGCAAAAGAAGCTGTCTGGATAAGGAAGTTCTTAAAGGAACTTCAGGTGGTTCCGTCCATTGTTGACCCAGTACCTCTGTATTGCGACAACAACGGGGCTATAGCTTTAGCAAAGGAACCCAGGTCCCATCAAAGATCCAGGCACATCTTGAGGCGGTATCACCTGATCAGGGAGATCGTGGATCGCAAGGAGATCGAGGTTTGGAGAGTTGCTTCAGAAGACAACACTGCAGATCCATTCACCAAGGCCCTGCCCCAGACTCAGTTCGAGCGGCTGATCGAGATGATAGGTCTTCGATACGCCAGTACATGGCCTTAGTGCAAGTGGGAGATTGTTAGTGTATATGCCCTAGAGGCCATTACTGTATCATACTAGTTTGTATATTACTTAATGGATGCTTGGGATATTCACCTTGTATATACAATCTTGCTCAAAATAGTAGTATGCTACTTGGTTTGTTTCTACTTCAATGTGTACTTGTGTTTATTTCAGTATATCACTTATACGCATTAGTAGAGCCCTTAGGATCTTTGCTTGATTACCAGCGTTGTGATGGCAGTCACACTAGTGGGGGCTGGGTAATCTATAAGCACATCCTTATACAGGTCCCTAGTCGCAGGACTATCGAGACAGGGCATCGATACTCCGGAGTAGACTAGCGTATGCGCTTCTCATCCCAGTGTGGGAGATGGTCTGTCCCACAGCCATCAGTACGTTGTACTGGAGATAGTATACGGGTGCTCGTTGGGTTACGAGTACACTGGACAGGACTCGTCGGGAACTGACTAGTTGGTATTATACCTATCGTCAGTTATCAGTTCCCAGGTGACATGAGTACAGCTTAGTCCGCTGACTTGACACTGGCACTTCGCCTCAAGTGTGTTCCCACTGCACTTTGATCACTACCCTACCACGGCTCAAAGGAGTCGTGCAAACAGGTGGTGGTTGGGTGCAGTCCCGAAGCACTTGGAGGCAGTGACGGTTAGACAGGATTCGTCTCTCCCGGTATTGGGGGTTGACATCACGCTGTGTCTAGGAGAGCCATTACACGAGTAGTCCCTGGCCAGGGCAAACGAGATATACTGGTAGGTTTCCAGTGTTATCTCAGGGTGTTTTGGGCTTCGCTCCGACACGACTTGTACCGCTATTGGGGGACTGACGTTTACCGCCCCCTAGGCCCGCCATGCGATGTATCAGACGAACAGACCGGACTGTACGGAGACTGTCACATTCAGACTCAGTAGGAGTACAGATGGGGTTTCACCTCGTCAGCCTTCTTGTCGACATCTACCTGGGGACCGTTACGCACAGCTAGTGCCGCTTGCGGTCTGTGGTTAAACCCACTGCCAGCGTAGTGTCGAGTCTTTAGAGTCCCACACAGAGGGTATTCGCCTCTGGGCAAAACAGAGTAGAGGTCGCATGGTTTTGCGACAGGGTTCGTTCTCATCCGCGCACTTGTGCACGTTTGGAGTCCGGACGGATATTACCAGTGGGCTCTGGTTTGAGCCGGATGCTGGTATAGTATTTGGGGTTGCTTTTATCTCTTAGTATTCATGTTCCTCGGAACAAGAATGCAGGTGTGTATGCACAGTTATTTGAGGAGGAGGAAGATGACTTTCATTAGGGTTTCGGAACGGGTGCGTATGCACAGTTGACAGTCGTCTTTTTCCAAACCCTAATGGATTTGTATTATATCATTTAATAATATATAATAAAATGAAATTGTGTCATGGTTAGTTTTTGTTGACTTGTTGACCATGGTTGACTTGTTGACCATGGTTGAACATTTGACCATTATCATTACAAGAGAAAGATGCTCTTGATTCTTGCATTTTCATTTAATGCTTGTAATGATATTAGTCATTCTAAAACTTTCCATCAACCTTTTCATTTTGATTATTATTATTTGATAATTCATTTTCTTTTTGCATTATGGTTGCAAGAAAGAAAATGATAGCTCATTCTATCATTCTCACTCTCTCTCTTCACTTCATCTTCTTCTTCCTCTAGTCAAGAGAAACCTTCTCATGAGTTGAGAATCCTTCTCTTGAAAAACAAAAGCAACCCTTAGACACTCTCTACTCACTCTAGGATCAAGGGTCTAGCAAGCCGGCGATTCTAGTTCACTCCAAGTACGAGAAAGAGCCCAAAGGTCGAGCCTTCGAGGTGGATCCATCTTCGACGGAAGAAGGCGACAAAGTAGAACCATCAACCTCTACAAAGTTTGAAGACGAAGGAGTTCAAGTCTAGGTATAACCATCTTCATCCGAGTAGCTAACTCTCTTTAGCATAGTTTGCTAGTTTTAGTTTAGACAACGATCCCGACCATAGTTTAGTCCATGTTGCCTCTTGCGATAAAAATTCGTTTTTTATACCGTTTCCGCCTCCCCGTAAGAACCGGGGGTCGCAATATGGACTTACAAAATGAGCCCTGGAACAAAAATGGACCTATTCCCCTCTACTCTGGCCGCAAATTGCGGCCAGAATGATTAAATTTGTGGCCGTAGTTTTGAGTTAGGGGCTCGGGTCTTGGTGGTAGCTTCCTAGGTGCCTGCACGACTCACTGTCAGCTCAATTTTATTTTTGGTGCCCCCGGGTTGCTCCAGATTCCAGAACACCTTCACAGATCACATAAACCGACATGAAAAGTTCCGTAATTCCGTATTTTTGGGTTTCAGGTTGTGCTAGGCCAGTGTTTTGGTCAATATGGGGTCTAAGGTCACCATTTAAGTCCAATTACAAAGCCACATCTCAATTTTACCCTAACCCTTTCTAAGTTGGTCCAAAATACACCAAATTACACGATATCGATATGAAACTTGAATTGAAGGTTAAGCACAAGCAATAACGCTCTAATTGTGAAGAAATTACCTCATAATACCCTCATGAATCCTCAACAGCGCCAAAATGACTACTTTCTTGGTCCAAAGGCATGCTTGTGAGCTTGTGTACAATTTTTGTGAAATGGGAGTGGGGTTTTGAGATGTTTATTGAGGTGTTTTGGGGGATTTTATGATGAGGGAGAGAGGGCAACAGCAGCAGCAGTAATGGAGGAGGAAGAGAAGAGAGATGTGCAAATAATTGGAGAGGGATGGCTCAAGACCAAGTCAACAAAACCCTCACCTTTCTCTCTCTTCACCATACCTAATATTCTAATCCAAAACCTTTTCTTTTTCTTTTCAAATTCCATTTTCCTTCTCTCATCAATAGTAAACCCAAAGTAACATGGTAGAAATGCACAAGTGTAAAACAAAAATGATATGTGCATGTTTTGCACAAAATGCTAAAAATCCGATTAGCCATTTTTAATCGCGATTAGCACTAAGTTAGTATATAAATGCTCATAAAAACTTAAAAATGACAAAATTCCATAGAATACATTATTTTTGAATTTTCCATAATTTTTTCAAAATTTTTCCTATTTATCGATATTTAATTATAAATTTAATATTAAAATAATCAATAAAATAATATTAAATTATAAAAATTCCCAAAAATAATATTTTATTATTTTGAAATGTTACAATCTTCCCCCCTTAAAGAAATTCGGTCCCCGAATTTAAATTTAAACCCCCAATTTCTAAAACATTTCAATAAAATGTCCCAACCAACGGGGCTCCGAAATCATTGATTGTTAGGATACGAGCGTGTTCAAGTTCTAGTTTAAATACCGCAATCAAGACGGTTTCGCACGTAGCTAGCCGGTTGAGTACGGGTCGTCCGCAGGGAGATGGGAATCTTTTTCTATGTGTTTTTCGACGAGTTAAGTCCGGTTGTTCAGATTTTGTTTGTAGTTATCTAAGTGTTGAGTTGATATTTAAAGAGAGCTTGTTAGGGTTAGGATTAGGTTAGTTTGAGTTAGGAGTCTCCACATCTTTCGTTGCCCCACTTAATATCGGTGTTACGGTAATCGGCAACAACGGGGATTAGCACGACTAGGAAGGAACTTGCGAGTATAAGCTAGGCTTTCCAACGCATAGTCCTTCCTTTTGGTGCTTGTCCGTCCGTTCTTGGCTCTTATCCATAACCTCCGGTTAATTCAACCACAACCGGTCTCACTACGGAATCACCGCTATCATGTAGGATAGGGTGCCGTAAGGAGCGGATTGTGGTTGGGTTAACGGGAGTTGATTTAAGTTGTTGGGCAAGGAAAGAGTGAGAGAGATTTCCTTCTCTCAAACTTCCCTTATCCTACCCTAGCAAGTATAGAACTACTCACACTTCATAATACGGAAAAATAAAACAACACAAAAGAGGAAGATAGAAAGAAAGAGATTAGAAGAATACGACTAACTGTTTGCGACCTCACCTTGGCGAGGATCAAGCGTAAGTATCATTGTCGTATGCAAGGATAAAGAAAAAGAGAGAAGAAACAAATAACAAGGAAATAACAACAACTACTTAACAATTAAAATTACAACAATTATAACAAGTAAAGAAAGAGACAAGCATGATAATAAAAATGGTCTTCTTTATTCATCACTCTTCACTCAAAAGCTCACTTACAAGTTTAATGGAGAAGAGGTGAGAAGAGGAAGAAGAACATGTACTAAAACCTAGCAAAGAAAAATACAAGATTATGGACCCCTTCTCTCACAAACTTCTGGGCTATTTATAGGACAAAACATGAAACCCTAGGGCGACCAACAGAACATACATGAAAAGACCAACCTACACCCCAAAACCCTGCACACTTGGCGCCAATATGGCCGCGGAAGGGCGGCCAAAACCCCCATTTGGCCGCGCTTCCGCGGCAGTTTAGAGGAGTTGGGCCCACATCTTTTTGGTGCTGGCCTGGTTTAGTGTGTACTGCATTCTGGTATATGTATTTTCTCATAATTTCTTCACGAATTTTCCAGAATTTCTGTTGAGGGAAAGGTGGACTTTTTGTCAAGATTTTGTCATGATTGCCTCGAGCTCCGCGTAGATCTCTTGGATCTTGTGCCACCATTGAGCCTTGTGCCTGAAAACGACATTGATTTGACATTTTGTCTTCCTAAACCGGTATCTGGCAGCATACGGATGAAGAGCGGAGACCGTGTTTTATCTGTAGTTGGCAGGAACCGGATTTTTGTCGTGTTTTCCATGAATTTCTCCGTTTGAGAACCGGGAACCTGTATCCTGCAATTGACTAGCAAACACGGCTCAAGAGTATCTACCGACATGCAATGTGATAAAAATTGGGCGGTATAAAAATGCAAAAATCTGATATGAACAAATACCCCCAAACTTATCATTTGCTCGTCCCGAGCAAAGTCCATTTATTCACAAAAAATTTCCTAACCTCACTTTCGCAGGGAACGCGATTGCACTGAGCATGTGCAACAAGCCGTTAAACCTCTAGGTGTCCCTAGTAGGAGGAGTGTTGTCTCCTGAGGGTTTTCAGCGAATACTACCCACAAAATCCGGTCAAGTTGGTTTGTAAAAATGACTAAGTTTCAAACCCTAAAGTTTTGTTTTAGAAAATAACAATTCTATAATCCTTAGTCTAGACTATCGAACCTTTATTTTTCACACCTCACATCTTATTTAACTACAGATTTTATATGTCTTTACGTGCAGTGCGGATAGTGTCGTTAAGTTCCAGAAGGATCGATTAGAGTCATCATGTCGCACAATAAAGCCCAGATAACAATTTTAAAAGGATCACATAAGTTTTATAATGAGTTAAGCATTTTTCAAGTTTCGTTTTGCAGTAAGGTTTCAACTTTAGAATTTCTATCTTCCTTAACAGGAAACTAAGTCGTATTTTTCACTCCACCTTTTTCTTGTTTTCATTTCATACACACCACTGTGAACGTGCAATAGTCTTTATCAAAGAGTAAAACCTTCATATCTCCGTTAAAAATTTTTTTAAAAGCCTGTCTTTTATCAAGATTATTCTCACACAAAGAACCGTTAGGAATTTTAACTCGGAGAGAACACTTGCTTGACTTTGTTTTAAACTGGACTTTCTAGGCTTCTTAGCGAGCTTTGGGCCAATGCACCCAAACCAGTTGGTTTTAGGGCATTAGGTGTAGAAACACCCCAGCGGACTTAATTACTCAAGTTACCTAGGTCCAAAAACAAAAGACAGTTTGGCGTGAAAATCAGATGATTTAATACGAACGGAGATATAACCGGCAGTTCAAATATTTTTTTGGATAAAAGACGTGTCTAGTGGGTTTGGTGTGTAATCATTCCAATCAAGTTTTAGATGGGTTATTTTTCAGACTTAGCTCCTATTACGGCATCAATAACATTCCTTCATATTCGCTTTACTTCATAAACTATTCTTGTCATTACTTATTTCAGAACAAACCTATTTGATTCTCAGAAAATCATTTATCTGTTTAAAAGTTTGAACATGAAAGACTTGTCATCTAATTCCCAAAACTCACGACACGTGTAGTGTGATGTAAAGACGTATATCAGCTATAGTTAACTTCAAAGGAGAGTTATCTTTCAGGTTTTCAAAATCCAAACATAAGATCTAGTTATTCCTATTTTATCAAACAAAAACCGTCGAATGTTGAATCAGAGTTCTTCCACAAGCTAACTTGACAAAAAAGTTTTTATATTTTTGGAAAATTTTCAAATTTTTATGGATTTTATGGATTTTAGTATGCAGATGCAAAATATACATATGAATGCGAAGGTAAGAAATGCGTACCGAGCGTACCCCCAAACTTAAACTGGACAGTGTCCTCACTGTCATTGCATGAAGAGAGTAGTTTGAAGGCTCAAAATTGTTGGTTAGCGATACACAAGTTTTATTTGTTTTTGTTTTGAAAGAAAAGAAAAAGAATATACACAAATATAAACAAAATGGTTTGTACATACCCCCAAACTTATTTGGAACAGTGTCCACTGTTCTTGGCTGGATAACCGAAGTTTGGAGGTAGGCAGAGGAAGATCAAGCAAGGTAAACCGGCTCCTGTAAGAACAGGAGCTCCTCTGTTGGTTCGGCGCTAAGGTACGGTTTGCATCGGTGTCCGTTCACTTTGAAGAGTGAACCGTCCTTTGGATTTTCCAAATCCACAGCGCCCTGCGGATACACAGTCCGCACAAAATACGGCCCTTTCCAGCGAGATCGGAGCTTTCCAGGATGGAAATGAAGTCGGGTGTCGTAAAGAAGTACCTGTTGACCAGGTACGAAGGTTTTGCGCACAAGGTGTTTATCATGAAACACCTTCGTTCGATTCTTAACGACAACCGCGTTGTCGTAAGCCTCATCCCTAAGCTCGCTCAGTTCGTTCAGCTGCAGCTTCCGATGGCTGCCCGCGTCCTCCAGAGACAGATTCAGCTCCTTTATTGCCCAAAACGCGCGATGCTCGATTTCGACAGGAAGGTGGCAGGCTTTTCCGTACACAAGCCGATAGGGAGACATGCCAAGGTCGGTCTTATAAGCGGTTCTAAATGCCCAAAGGGCATCAGTGAGTTTCAAAGACCAATCCTTACGGTTCTTGGAAACCGTTTTCTCCAGTATCTGCTTGATTTGCCGATTTGAAACTTCGGCCTGCCCGCAGGTTTGGGGATGGTAGGGCGTAGAAAGCTTATGATTTATGGAATATTTCCGCATCAAGGCTTCGAAAGTTTTATTGCAGAAATGACTTCCATTGTCGCTAATGATTGCTCGGGGGTGCCCAAACCGGGAGAAAATGTTTTCTTTAAGGAACCTAACGACAACCTTGTTGTCGTTAGTCCGGCTGGGCACAGCCTCGACCCATTTAGAGACGTAATCAACAGCTAGAAGGATGTACAAGTTTCCAAAAGAGCTGGGAAACGGCCCCATGAAGTCTATCCCCCAAACATCGAAAATCTCCACAACCAAGATCGGTTGGAGCGGCATCTCATTCCTCCGGGATATCCGGCCCATGTGTTGGCACCGGGAGCAAGTCTTGCAATAGTCGTGAGCGTCTTTGAAAAGTTGTGGCCAGTAGAAACCACATTGCAAGATCTTCTCAGCTGTCTTTCTGGGCCCAAAATGCCCGCCACATGCTTGGTCGTGGCAAAAAGACAGCACACTCTTGAATTCCTCATCAGGGACACACCGACGAATAATCTGGTCGGGACAGTACTTGAACAAGTAGGGTTCGTCCCAGTAAAAATGTTTTACTTGGGATAAGAAGCGAAGTCTGTCCTGACTCGACCATTTGGTCGGTAGCAATCCCGTGGCCAAATAGTTCACAATATCTGCGAACCAGGGTTCGCAAGATACTGTCAAGAGTTGTTCATCCGGGAAAACGTCGTTTATCGGAATTGGAAGCGAAGGCGAAGAAGGAAGTCGCGAGAGATGGTCGGCAACCACGTTTTCACATCCTCGTTTGTCCTTAATGACAAGGTCAAACTCTTGAAGCAAGAGGATCCAACGGATCAACCGAGATTTGGCATCTTTCTTCGCAAAAAGATGGCGCAGAGCTGAGTGGTCAGTGTAGACAATGACTGGAGAGCCGATGAGGTAGGGCCTGAACTTTTCTAAGGCAAATACAACAGCTAAGAATTCCTTCTCAGTTGTTGTATAATTGAGTTGTGCGTCGTTCAGGGTTCGGCTTGCGTAATAGATCACGTGCGGCATCTTGTTGATGTGCTGTCCAAGGACAGCACGATGGCAAAGTCGGATGCATCGCACATAATCTCGAATGGGTGCGTCCAGTCAGGGGAAGAGAGAACGGGAGCAGAAGTGAGTGAGTGTTTCAATGATTCAAAAGCAGCCGCACAGCTTGAGCTGAAGTCGAATGGCGTGTCCTTGGCCAGGAGAAGAGTCAAGGGCCTAGCAATCTTGCTAAAGTCCTTGATAAACCGTCTATAAAAACCGGCGTGGCCAAGGAAGGCTCGGATATCTCTGACGCATCGGGGAGGAGGCAGATTGGAAATGACCTCAATCTTTGCTTTGTCAACCTCTATGCCATTTTGCGAGATGATATGTCCTAAGACAATACCTTCGCGCACCATGAAGTGGCATTTCTCCCAGTTCAAAGTGAGATTCTTGTCCTTACATCGTGTAAGGACAGCGTCAAGATGCAGCAAACACTCGTCAAAGGAGTCGCCGAAAATGGAGAAGTCATCCATGAAAATCTCCAGAAATTTCTCCACCATGTCTGAGAAAATTCCCATCATACACCGCTGGAAGGTAGCGGGCGCATTGCATAACCCAAAGGGCATGCGACGATATGCAAACGTGCTGAAAGGACAAGTGAAAGTGGTCTTGTCCTGGTCTTTTTCGGCGATGGGAATTTGATTATAGCCAGAGTAGCCATCTAGAAAGCAATAGTACTCATGTCCGGCCAATCGTTCGAGCATCTGGTCAATAAAAGGTAGCGGAAAGTGGTCTTTCCGCGTTGCGGCGTTGAGTTTTCTGTAATCAATGCAAACTCGCCACCCGGTTTGGGTGCGAGTAGGGATTAACTCATTCGCCTCGTTGGTTATGACCGTGATGCCCGACTTCTTGGGGACAACGTGAATGGGGCTAACCCACTGGCTATCAGAGATAGGGTAAATGATACCACTATCTAGACATTTGACGATCTCCTTCTTCACAGCCAAACCAGCCATTTGATTGTTAGGATACGAGCGTGTTCAAGTTCTAGTTTAAATACCGCAATCAAGACGGTTTCGCACGTAGCTAGCCGGTTGAGTACGGGTCGTCCGCAGGGAGATGGGAATCTTTTTCTATGTGTTTTTCGACGAGTTAAGTCCGGTTGTTCAGATTTTGTTTGTAGTTATCTAAGTGTTGAGTTGATATTTAAAGAGAGCTTGTTAGGGTTAGGATTAGGTTAGTTTGAGTTAGGAGTCTCCACATCTTTCGTTGCCCCACTTAATATCGGTGTTACGGTAATCGGCAACAACGGGGATTAGCACGACTAGGAAGGAACTTGCGAGTATAAGCTAGGCTTTCCAACGCATAGTCCTTCCTTTTGGTGCTTGTCCGTCCGTTCTTGGCTCTTATCCATAACCTCCGGTTAATTCAACCACAACCGGTCTCACTACGGAATCACCGCTATCATGTAGGATAGGGTGCCGTAAGGAGCGGATTGTGGTTGGGTTAACGGGAGTTGATTTAAGTTGTTGGGCAAGGAAAGAGTGAGAGAGATTTCCTTCTCTCAAACTTCCCTTATCCTACCCTAGCAAGTATAGAACTACTCACACTTCATAATACGGAAAAATAAAACAACACAAAAGAGGAAGATAGAAAGAAAGAGATTAGAAGAATACGACTAACTGTTTGCGACCTCACCTTGGCGAGGATCAAGCGTAAGTATCATTGTCGTATGCAAGGATAAAGAAAAAGAGAGAAGAAACAAATAACAAGGAAATAACAACAACTACTTAACAATTAAAATTACAACAATTATAACAAGTAAAGAAAGAGACAAGCATGATAATAAAAATGGTCTTCTTTATTCATCACTCTTCACTCAAAAGCTCACTTACAAGTTTAATGGAGAAGAGGTGAGAAGAGGAAGAAGAACATGTACTAAAACCTAGCAAAGAAAAATACAAGATTATGGACCCCTTCTCTCACAAACTTCTGGGCTATTTATAGGACAAAACATGAAACCCTAGGGCAACCAACAGAACATACATGAAAAGACCAACCTACCCCCCAAAACCCTGCACACTTGGCGCCAATATGGCCGCGGAAGGGCGGCCAAAACCCCCATTTGGCCGCGCTTCCGCGGCAGTTTAGAGGAGTTGGGCCCACATCTTTTTGGTGCTGGCCTGGTTTGGTGTGTACTGCATTCTGGTATATGTATTTTCTCATAATTTCTTCACGAATTTTCCAGAATTTCTGTTGAGGGAAAGGTGGACTTTTTGTCAAGATTTTGTCATGATTGCCTCGAGCTCCGCGTAGATCTCTTGGATCTTGTGCCACCATTGAGCCTTGTGCCTGAAAACGACATTGATTTGACATTTTGTCTTCCTAAACCGGTATCTGGCAGCATACGGATGAAGAGCGGAGACCGTGTTTTATCTGTAGTTGGCAGGAACCGGATTTTTGTCGTGTTTTCCATGAATTTCTCCGTTTGAGAACCGGGAACCTGTATCCTGCAATTGACTAGCAAACACGGCTCAAGAGTATCTACCGACATGCAATGTGATAAAAATTGGGCGGTATAAAAATGCAAAAATCTGATATGAACAAATACCCCCAAACTTATCATTTGCTCGTCCCGAGCAAAGTCCATTTATTCACAAAAAATTTCCTAACCTCACTTTCGCAGGGAACGCGATTGCACTGAGCATGTGCAACAAGCCGTTAAACCTCTGGTGTCCCTAGTAGGAGGAGTGTTGTCTCCTGAGGGTTTTCAGCGAATACTACCCACAAAATCCGGTCAAGTTGGTTTGTAAAAATGACTAAGTTTCAAACCCTAAAGTTTTGTTTTAGAAAATAACAATTCTATAATCCTTAGTCTAGACTATCGAACCTTTATTTTTCACACCTCACATCTTATTTAACTACAGATTTTATATGTCTTTACGTGCAGTGCGGATAGTGTCGTTAAGTTCCAGAAGGATCGATTAGAGTCATCATGTCGCACAATAAAGCCCAGATAACAATTTTAAAAGGATCACATAAGTTTTATAATGAGTTAAGCATTTTTCAAGTTTCGTTTTGCAGTAAGGTTTCAACTTTAGAATTTCTATCTTCCTTAACAGGAAACTAAGTCGTATTTTTCACTCCACCTTTTTCTTGTTTTCATTTCATACACACCACTGTGAACGTGCAATAGTCTTTATCAAAGAGTAAAACCTTCATATCTCCGTTAAAAATTTTTTTAAAAGCCTGTCTTTTATCAAGATTATTCTCACACAAAGAACCGTTAGGAATTTTAACTCGGAGAGAACACTTGCTTGACTTTGTTTTAAACTGGACTTTCTAGGCTTCTTAGCGAGCTTTGGGCCAATGCACCCAAACCAGTTGGTTTTAGGGCATTAGGTGTAGAAACACCCCAGCGGACTTAATTACTCAAGTTACCTAGGTCCAAAAACAAAAGACAGTTTGGCGTGAAAATCAGATGATTTAATACGAACGGAGATATAACCGGCAGTTCAAATATTTTTTTGGATAAAAGACGTGTCTAGTGGGTTTGGTGTGTAATCATTCCAATCAAGTTTTAGATGGGTTATTTTTCAGACTTAGCTCCTATTACGGCATCAATAACATTCCTTCATATTCGCTTTACTTCATAAACTATTCTTGTCATTACTTATTTCAGAACAAACCTATTTGATTCTCAGAAAATCATTTATCTGTTTAAAAGTTTGAACATGAAAGACTTGTCATCTAATTCCCAAAACTCACGACACGTGTAGTGTGATGTAAAGACGTATATCAGCTATAGTTAACTTCAAAGGAGAGTTATCTTTCAGGTTTTCAAAATCCAAACATAAGATCTAGTTATTCCTATTTTATCAAACAAAAACCGTCGAATGTTGAATCAGAGTTCTTCCACAAGCTAACTTGACAAAAAAGTTTTTATATTTTTGGAAAATTTTCAAATTTTTATGGATTTTATGGATTTTAGTATGCAGATGCAAAATATACATATGAATGCGAAGGTAAGAAATGCGTACCGAGCGTACCCCCAAACTTAAACTGGACAGTGTCCTCACTGTCATTGCATGAAGAGAGTAGTTTGAAGGCTCAAAATTGTTGGTTAGCGATACACAAGTTTTATTTGTTTTTGTTTTGAAAGAAAAGAAAAAGAATATACACAAATATAAACAAAATGGTTTGTACATACCCCCAAACTTATTTGGAACAGTGTCCACTGTTCTTGGCTGGATAACCGAAGTTTGGAGGTAGGCAGAGGAAGATCAAGCAAGGTAAACCGGCTCCTGTAAGAACAGGAGCTCCTCTGTTGGTTCGGCGCTAAGGTACGGTTTGCATCGGTGTCCGTTCACTTTGAAGAGTGAACCGTCCTTTGGATTTTCCAAATCCACAGCGCCCTGCGGATACACAGTCCGCACAAAATACGGCCCTTTCCAGCGAGATCGGAGCTTTCCAGGATGGAAATGAAGTCGGGTGTCGTAAAGAAGTACCTGTTGACCAGGTACGAAGGTTTTGCGCACAAGGTGTTTATCATGAAACACCTTCGTTCGATTCTTAACGACAACCGCGTTGTCGTAAGCCTCATCCCTAAGCTCGCTCAGTTCGTTCAGCTGCAGCTTCCGATGGCTGCCCGCGTCCTCCAGAGACAGATTCAGCTCCTTTATTGCCCAAAACGCGCGATGCTCGATTTCGACAGGAAGGTGGCAGGCTTTTCCGTACACAAGCCGATAGGGAGACATGCCAAGGTCGGTCTTATAAGCGGTTCTAAATGCCCAAAGGGCATCAGTGAGTTTCAAAGACCAATCCTTACGGTTCTTGGAAACCGTTTTCTCCAGTATCTGCTTGATTTGCCGATTTGAAACTTCGGCCTGCCCGCAGGTTTGGGGATGGTAGGGCGTAGAAAGCTTATGATTTATGGAATATTTCCGCATCAAGGCTTCGAAAGTTTTATTGCAGAAATGACTTCCATTGTCGCTAATGATTGCTCGGGGGTGCCCAAACCGGGAGAAAATGTTTTCTTTAAGGAACCTAACGACAACCTTGTTGTCGTTAGTCCGGCTGGGCACAGCCTCGACCCATTTAGAGACGTAATCAACAGCTAGAAGGATGTACAAGTTCCCAAAAGAGCTGGGAAACGGCCCCATGAAGTCTATCCCCCAAACATCGAAAATCTCCACAACCAAGATCGGTTGGAGCGGCATCTCATTCCTCCGGGATATCCGGCCCATGTGTTGGCACCGGGAGCAAGTCTTGCAATAGTCGTGAGCGTCTTTGAAAAGTTGTGGCCAGTAGAAACCACATTGCAAGATCTTCTCAGCTGTCTTTCTGGGCCCAAAATGCCCGCCACATGCTTGGTCGTGGCAAAAAGACAGCACACTCTTGAATTCCTCATCAGGGACACACCGACGAATAATCTGGTCGGGACAGTACTTGAACAAGTAGGGTTCGTCCCAGTAAAAATGTTTTACTTGGGATAAGAAGCGAAGTCTGTCCTGACTCGACCATTTGGTCGGTAGCAATCCCGTGGCCAAATAGTTCACAATATCTGCGAACCAGGGTTCGCAAGATACTGTCAAGAGTTGTTCATCCGGGAAAACGTCGTTTATCGGAATTGGAAGCGAAGGCGAAGAAGGAAGTCGCGAGAGATGGTCGGCAACCACGTTTTCACATCCTCGTTTGTCCTTAATGACAAGGTCAAACTCTTGAAGCAAGAGGATCCAACGGATCAACCGAGATTTGGCATCTTTCTTCGCAAAAAGATGGCGCAGAGCTGAGTGGTCAGTGTAGACAATGACTGGAGAGCCGATGAGGTAGGGCCTGAACTTTTCTAAGGCAAATACAACAGCTAAGAATTCCTTCTCAGTTGTTGTATAATTGAGTTGTGCGTCGTTCAGGGTTCGGCTTGCGTAATAGATCACGTGCGGCATCTTGTTGATGTGCTGTCCAAGGACAGCACGATGGCAAAGTCGGATGCATCGCACATAATCTCGAATGGGTGCGTCCAGTCAGGGGAAGAGAGAACGGGAGCAGAAGTGAGTGAGTGTTTCAATGATTCAAAAGCAGCCGCACAGCTTGAGCTGAAGTCGAATGGCGTGTCCTTGGCCAGGAGAAGAGTCAAGGGCCTAGCAATCTTGCTAAAGTCCTTGATAAACCGTCTATAAAAACCGGCGTGGCCAAGGAAGGCTCGGATATCTCTGACGCATCGGGGAGGAGGCAGATTGGAAATGACCTCAATCTTTGCTTTGTCAACCTCTATGCCATTTTGCGAGATGATATGTCCTAAGACAATACCTTCGCGCACCATGAAGTGGCATTTCTCCCAGTTCAAAGTGAGATTCTTGTCCTTACATCGTGTAAGGACAGCGTCAAGATGCAGCAAACACTCGTCAAAGGAGTCGCCGAAAATGGAGAAGTCATCCATGAAAATCTCCAGAAATTTCTCCACCATGTCTGAGAAAATTCCCATCATACACCGCTGGAAGGTAGCGGGCGCATTGCATAACCCAAAGGGCATGCGACGATATGCAAACGTGCTGAAAGGACAAGTGAAAGTGGTCTTGTCCTGGTCTTTTTCGGCGATGGGAATTTGATTATAGCCAGAGTAGCCATCTAGAAAGCAATAGTACTCATGTCCGGCCAATCGTTCGAGCATCTGGTCAATAAAAGGTAGCGGAAAGTGGTCTTTCCGCGTTGCGGCGTTGAGTTTTCTGTAATCAATGCAAACTCGCCACCCGGTTTGGGTGCGAGTAGGGATTAACTCATTCGCCTCGTTGGTTATGACCGTGATGCCCGACTTCTTGGGGACAACGTGAATGGGGCTAACCCACTGGCTATCAGAGATAGGGTAAATGATACCACTATCTAGACATTTGACGATCTCCTTCTTCACAGCCAAACCAGCCATTTGATTGTTAGGATACGAGCGTGTTCAAGTTCTAGTTTAAATACCGCAATCAAGACGGTTTCGCACGTAGCTAGCCGGTTGAGTACGGGTCGTCCGCAGGGAGATGGGAATCTTTTTCTATGTGTTTTTCGACGAGTTAAGTCCGGTTGTTCAGATTTTGTTTGTAGTTATCTAAGTGTTGAGTTGATATTTAAAGAGAGCTTGTTAGGGTTAGGATTAGGTTAGTTTGAGTTAGGAGTCTCCACATCTTTCGTTGCCCCACTTAATATCGGTGTTACGGTAATCGGCAACAACGGGGATTAGCACGACTAGGAAGGAACTTGCGAGTATAAGCTAGGCTTTCCAACGCATAGTCCTTCCTTTTGGTGCTTGTCCGTCCGTTCTTGGCTCTTATCCATAACCTCCGGTTAATTCAACCACAACCGGTCTCACTACGGAATCACCGCTATCATGTAGGATAGGGTGCCGTAAGGAGCGGATTGTGGTTGGGTTAACGGGAGTTGATTTAAGTTGTTGGGCAAGGAAAGAGTGAGAGAGATTTCCTTCTCTCAAACTTCCCTTATCCTACCCTAGCAAGTATAGAACTACTCACACTTCATAATACGGAAAAATAAAACAACACAAAAGAGGAAGATAGAAAGAAAGAGATTAGAAGAATACGACTAACTGTTTGCGACCTCACCTTGGCGAGGATCAAGCGTAAGTATCATTGTCGTATGCAAGGATAAAGAAAAAGAGAGAAGAAACAAATAACAAGGAAATAACAACAACTACTTAACAATTAAAATTACAACAATTATAACAAGTAAAGAAAGAGACAAGCATGATAATAAAAATGGTCTTCTTTATTCATCACTCTTCACTCAAAAGCTCACTTACAAGTTTAATGGAGAAGAGGTGAGAAGAGGAAGAAGAACATGTACTAAAACCTAGCAAAGAAAAATACAAGATTATGGACCCCTTCTCTCACAAACTTCTGGGCTATTTATAGGACAAAACATGAAACCCTAGGGCAACCAACAGAACATACATGAAAAGACCAACCTACCCCCCAAAACCCTGCACACTTGGCGCCAATATGGCCGCGGAAGGGCGGCCAAAACCCCCATTTGGCCGCGCTTCCGCGGCAGTTTAGAGGAGTTGGGCCCACATCTTTTTGGTGCTGGCCTGGTTTGGTGTGTACTGCATTCTGGTATATGTATTTTCTCATAATTTCTTCACGAATTTTCCAGAATTTCTGTTGAGGGAAAGGTGGACTTTTTGTCAAGATTTTGTCATGATTGCCTCGAGCTCCGCGTAGATCTCTTGGATCTTGTGCCACCATTGAGCCTTGTGCCTGAAAACGACATTGATTTGACATTTTGTCTTCCTAAACCGGTATCTGGCAGCATACGGATGAAGAGCGGAGACCGTGTTTTATCTGTAGTTGGCAGGAACCGGATTTTTGTCGTGTTTTCCATGAATTTCTCCGTTTGAGAACCGGGAACCTGTATCCTGCAATTGACTAGCAAACACGGCTCAAGAGTATCTACCGACATGCAATGTGATAAAAATTGGGCGGTATAAAAATGCAAAAATCTGATATGAACAATCATCAATACATAAAAAGTATCATAGCGCAATACATGCGCATGAGTAACGAGTAGATAACTCGAAAACAAAACTCCGTCAAGTATCCCGCAATCATTGGAGTTATGGTAAGGACACGAACGCCAAATCCAAAGCAAAACCAATATGATATAAATCAGAACTATACATGTAAATATCAAATCTATACATGTAAGTTTCTAAAGGAAATGCATGCCAAATCTTTTAAAGTCATTGTGCAATGCGCATAACACTGCACAGTGGCGGACGTCTCTTATAAGAAAATAACCATATACGTATATACCTTTTGTTTAATATGCACGTTCCGCCGTTTTGAAAACAATTTAGAAGGGTTCCCTGTTTTTAAACGTTTCTTGTCATATCGGACACGTATGTGAATAATGAGACCATAGCTCGCTTTTGGAAATCCCTTTGAAACCTATCAATGCATGCAAAATATACTCAGGTACTGTCCTCTGACTAGTCCTGGTCAGTATAAAAACATATAGCAATCATCATAAAAACGTACCGCTCCATAAGAAATCAATCCCAAAAAAAATACATATGAATACTACATGCGTCTGGTGCGCACGGAATCAATATCCATAAATGTTCCATACATGTGCACAGAAACAACATCTAAGTGCATCGGGTGTGCACGAAGCATCTGTCATGGGCCAAGTGTGTGCCTGACAGCAAAAACAGGTGCATCTCATGCACGAAGAATCTTGATTTAATGCATCTGGTGTGCACCAAATCGCATCTCATAACAGGCGCCCAACATGCGCTAAAAATCCGAATCAGGTGCACAGGGTGCACAAAACAAGTATCGAACATCACTATCAAAATCGAAGTCCAGTGCAACTAAGTGCATAAAATGCGAATCACTGCACTGCAAGCATATGTGAACTATACCGAGTGCAAAAACCAAATCGTGTGCGTGCATAAACGCAAAATCAACTCAACTGTATGAAACCCATGAAATCATAAATGGGGAAACCAAGGTTCAAAAACGATATCAAGTGCAACAACTGTGCAAAAATCATAAATACTCAGTAAGTGCCACCATGGTGCATGAAAACAAATATCATGAATCCAATCATCAAATCAGTCATGCGAATAGATCGCCCAAAACATCGAAATCAATAATGGCGGAATAGTACCGCTCAAGCGCATCCTCCAAGAATCTCGGGCCAACTGTCGCGGTCACTAGTGGGACGTCTCGTCGATGGTCATGAACTCTGGCCTGCTGGTGTGCGTAATAATGACCACTCCTGGGTCCAAGTCTTCTCTGGGGATTACCAATCTCACGATCCATCGGTTCACCGGCCCTGTCGGGTGTGCTAACGGGGACGATTCCGTTTTGGCACTTCTTTGGTCATCTTTCGGTCAATCCTCACGACCACTCGTAAAGGAGCATGTCACTGGCGTTAGCCTCTGGCTCTCTGAATATACGTGACCCATCTGATCCTGGGTGCAAATATCATTGCAGCAGTATCCAGGAAGGAATCCTGCTCAAGGTCGCTTCCATGTCTCATCTCTGCCAACTGTCCGGAAGTCATCGTCCTTTACTATATCTGCTTCTTGCTCTGGAATGGCTGCATACTCATTGCGACTCCTTCTGGAAGGTATATCAAAGTACAATGCCTCAGCATGCGCATCGCATCTCTGATGTCGGCGGAGTGGAACGTCATCTTATCAAGATCTCGTACGAACCGCTTACTCCACCTTTCTCTAATCTCGACTGCTTCGGACTCGTCTCGTCGTGGCTGCATAGACTGAGCTCCAACGGCTATCCTCGTATCTGGAGTCTCCCAATAAATGCATCTCATCACCTAGCATCCGAATTAAGTCGAGCCATCTGATCGATTCGTCAAAACCTCATAATCCCCCAAGAGCTCAACATCTTGGGTACAGCATAATGGTATCGAGTACATACCACAGCATCGGTGGTCCAGCCGTAGAAGGGCAAACCCAAGCCTCACTAATGGCGCCGAGGAACTGCCATGAACCCTAAGGTTCAA
Organism: Agapanthus africanus; assembly: GCA_030015575.1. NCBI lineage: Eukaryota > Viridiplantae > Streptophyta > Magnoliopsida > Asparagales > Amaryllidaceae > Agapanthus > Agapanthus africanus. The sequence goes on from CM057341.1 coordinate 598,667,948, forward strand.
AGGCTTTCACACGGTCATTAAGTCGAGTAAGGGTTTCATTCTTCTAGAGGGACCATAGAATTGCCTGCATGTCTTTTCGAGTACTTTAAACTTGGAATAATAGGTTTCTGACATTCGATCGTCTCTGTCGACTCTCAACGTCTCCGCGTGAAGTCGTCTCTAGCTGGAATCAATCTATCTGATGACCTCGCATCGGGTAGGCGAATGATCCACATGTCCTAGTCATTCATCCTCGATGACTAGCGACCTTCTATCCTCTCTTAGTACAATCTCATACTGCAATAGTTCCAACATCTGGGACGATATCTCATCGTTCGCAGCAATAACTGGCTCACTCATCTGCACGTTGAACCGTGCCTCAATCATCATGAATAAGCCACACATCAACGGTCATCAAAGTCTGGCTGGCCTCTGTCAGTGGCTCAATTCTCTGGTGCTAATCTGCACGTCCGAGAAGTCTCATACAGCGATCCATCCAACGCTCGTGGCGCAAAAACACACTAAAAAGACACATCTCCGCAATCGTGTGTTGCCCGAATCACGCCCTGGTCAGTCCTCGTTCGTAACGAGCTCATGCTGACCGCAACTCTAGCCGTAGCTCTCCTTGCCCGTAATCGTGGCAGCAAAACCAAAACTGGTACCGATGAGACTAGATCAGGAATGAATATGATACTGAACAAGAAATGTACATCCTAAGGCTTCTTAAGTGGAGTGGCGTGTCGTAAATATGCCGCGGAACATACCCACGGTACGTCACTCTACTTTAGTCACCTATTCCATCAACCAAGGGTCATCCTACGCTCCGAAGGTAAAACCTAACGCTCTGATACCAACTTTGTCACGTCCCGAAAGTACGGAATATGACCGGCACTTAAACTACGAACGTCTCAAGCCGTACGTATTCTAAGTAAGCCGAAAACCCAGAAATCCAAACAAAGAAAAGTAGTAGAGTGAAGGAAAACCAATTTAAATAAGTAGTTTTAATAGCATAAGCCGAATTATGCGTTTTTAAAAACATCAAATATTTCCTGAAAATTTCGGCAGTGTCTCCTTTGTAAATACAGGCCCCCAAACGGGATACAGCATGAATAGTATACGGAATCAATAAAAAGGCATCCCCAAGCGGGAGCTAGCTCTTCGTCAATCGACGGTCACAACCACACAAGCAATATAATATACAACGCCAAGGGCGAGGTCAAAACTCAAAAGGAAACTCAAAACAGCAAGAAATCCATAGAAATACAACGCGCGACTCTAAGGTCGAAAGAATAAACATCACTGGTCTCTATCTCTGAAATAAATACATGTTTGGTTGATGGAACTTCTAGATACAACAGAGTAATAATATACAAGTTATATAATGGAGGGTACGATACAAGTAAACCCACCTACTAGCAAATCACCCGAAGGAAACTATGCCCGCAAGCCGTAATGAAACCTGTACGGCAAACCTGCAAGAAACTGGGGCACAACGGGGGTGAGTTGCCAACTCGTGAATAGAATACATCTACGAACAGAAATCGCATGTATGACGCAATCCTAGGTCATACGATCAATATATATATAATCCTTAAATAAAACCAGCAGTCAATAACAATGACTAGGGTAAATATCTAACCCGAGTGTAATCTCATGTGCCCGTGTCAGTGCCTCAGGTAGCAATATATCATATGAATGAGGTATGAATGCATGAAAACAGAATACATGTAAATGAAGAACTGTTTTCATAATTTAGTGAGATTTCCTTTGTATTTTTAAAATGAGGTATCATAATAAAATCAGCATAAAACAGTGCCTAGCACCGGCACAAAACATAATCCCAATATCTCGATATCTCTGTATCACAGTCTCTGTAGCTCAATATCTCGAAATCTCAATGTCTCAATCACAATATCTAGGGCGCCGTCAGTCCAGACCGGCCCCTACCATCCATCTCAAGACCACGACGGTATCCTCCGGATATCCGACGCGTCGGGTAAAATCACCGGTAGGTAATGCTCCCCTGCCAGGCTCACATCGTCATCATCACGCGCTTCTTGCCCCGGGGTACCTTACCGGGTCCACCATGTACCCGAAACGGTTCATCCGCCTCCTCGAATCGGGTCTCGAAATCCATCAGCAAACTCATGGTGGACGACTCATACATCATGGGAAAACCGCATTTTTATTTAAAAGAGAGAAAGCAGTTTATATATGTTTTGCGGTTTTCCTCCAAATCCAGAAAATATCATGGAAATCCGAGTCATCAATAGGATGTAAAACCATGAATATAAGCATGAGAATCCATGAATACGGCATAGCAATGAATAACAGTATGCATGAAGCGACAAGTAATAACTACAGTATCTAAGCTGGCATATAAGGTATGTACACTAATATTATGTCAAACTACTAGCTATCAATCTAAGTTAAGCAATAATAGTTTCTAAGGTGTACGTGACATGGCAATTACCGATGAAGATGTGTGTGAGCCGGCAAGTAAGTGTACGTGGTACATACGCATCATCGGTAATGGTGCTGGTGTCCTAACAGCATGATATCAATAATGGAGTATGAAACATAATATAAGCATGCGATGCGAAGCGAACCACAATAATGAGCGGGAGCTGAATACTAGACGCAATTATAACTAATCTGCATTAATCTAATATAAGCCTTACAAATGGTGCCTTTTGAAATAACACGAATCATGGGGTTTTGAAAATAGGGGCTACGGTGTTTTTATGAAAAGATACGTCTTTTGAAATATCCGTAGGATCCCTTGGGTTGTCTTTTAAAATACCCACGATTCGTTAGTTTTTAAAATAGATAAGAATCGAATCTAATCTAACAACTAAACTAAACTAAAGGGCTAAGCTAACCAGCTGGACTACAGGTAAGGAAACCGCCTAACATCTGAGTCGATACATATACATACCTGTATATATATTAGTCGGTGATCCTGCCTCAATAATATCATATCCGATACTATATCTATAATCATACATCCCAAGTCAAGAGTGCGGATCAATCATCAATATATAGCTCGTACGTAAATCCGTCGTACGGCACCCCAAGTCTGGGTACGGGTCAATATCACATTCATCATACTATTCATCTGGTATCCTCTTTATTAAATATCATGATCGGGATACTGATCTATGTCTAGTACAATACTGATACCGCCTAAGTATGCATGCAGGTGTAAGAATCACTACGCCAAAAGACCCGCTAAAACATCATGTCGTATATCAATACGAACCAAATCACATCACCGATCTCCCGGCCTCAAGCCCAATCTCATCGACTCATCTCAAATTCCAATACTATTCTCAAATCCAGTATATGAACACATAGTCTCATACCTATGTGAACACATAAATATATTCCCATACGCACATATGAAAGAAAGAATGTATGCAAATATGTGTGTGCGTGCGTGTGTAAGTGCGACCACTACTCTAGGGTTTCGCAACTACACTAAACCAATCCAAAAATACCAAATATCCATCTTATCATCAATAATCTCAACAACATATAATCAATATCTATGTGTATACGTATTCGTATACATCACCACGAACTGCGGGGGTGCTATACGCCATCCACCCGACTTCTCCCCGTAGATATAAATCTACTCACCTGTATCCTGCGTGTCGGTGTCGATAACGCCATGCTTCATCGCCTCGGAATCCACATGAAGGTACCTACAATGATCAACCATAGCAATGCGTATGAAAATCAAGGCAGAAAACCGATACAGCGCACAGTGTGCTCATAGGTTGGAACCTATGGCCCAAACATGCAAATCCAACAAACAATCCCTGTTGTCGATGTACGAACACCCGACAACCAAATACAAATCCAAATATCAAGAAAGTGCATTTAAAAATACGGAAAACATCGCCTAAAACACACCAAAATGCTCCCAGATTTTCCCCAGATGACAATTAGCCAAAACCGCATATAGGAGGGGTCTAATTTAGTGCAAAATGAGCCCTGGAACAAAAATGGACCTATTCCCCTCTACTCTGGCCGCAAATTGCGGCCAGAATGATTAAATTTGTGGCCGTAGTTTTGAGTTAGGGGCTCGGGTCTTGGTGGTAGCTTCCTAGGTGCCTGCACGACTCACTGTCAGCTCAATTTTATTTTTGGTGCCCCCGGGTTGCTCCAGATTCCAGAACACCTTCACAGATCACATAAACCGACATGAAAAGTTCCGTAATTCCGTATTTTTGGGTTTCAGGTTGTGCTAGGCCAGTGTTTTGGTCAATATGGGGTCTAAGGTCACCATTTAAGTCCAATTACAAAGCCACATCTCAATTTTACCCTAACCCTTTCTAAGTTGGTCCAAAATACACCAAATTACACGATATCGATATGAAACTTGAATTGAAGGTTAAGCACAAGCAATAACGCTCTAATTGTGAAGAAATTACCTCATAATACCCTCATGAATCCTCAACAGCGCCAAAATGACTACTTTCTTGGTCCAAAGGCATGCTTGTGAGCTTGTGTACAATTTTTGTGAAATGGGAGTGGGGTTTTGAGATGTTTATTGAGGTGTTTTGGGGGATTTTATGATGAGGGAGAGAGGGCAACAGCAGCAGCAGTAATGGAGGAGGAAGAGAAGAGAGATGTGCAAATAATTGGAGAGGGATGGCTCAAGACCAAGTCAACAAAACCCTCACCTTTCTCTCTCTTCACCATACCTAATATTCTAATCCAAAACCTTTTCTTTTTCTTTTCAAATTCCATTTTCCTTCTCTCATCAATAGTAAACCCAAAGTAACATGGTAGAAATGCACAAGTGTAAAACAAAAATGATATGTGCATGTTTTGCACAAAATGCTAAAAATCCGATTAGCCATTTTTAATCGCGATTAGCACTAAGTTAGTATATAAATGCTCATAAAAACTTAAAAATGACAAAATTCCATAGAATACATTATTTTTGAATTTTCCATAATTTTTTCAAAATTTTTCCTATTTATCGATATTTAATTATAAATTTAATATTAAAATAATCAATAAAATAATATTAAATTATAAAAATTCCCAAAAATAATATTTTATTATTTTGAAATGTTACAATAATATATATATATATAATATCCATTCATCAGACGCAATAATAGGCATTCCAGATCACAGATGAACACATTGGATATACTAGGAATTCTGCGTTTCGTTTAAGCCTATAACGAAAGACGGATTCGACGGTCGTGATGAATAGCCAAACCCCACCCCAGGCCCCTACGGGTGAGGCAAACTACCCGCTAAATACCCGAAGTGAAGCAACCTCCCTCATCAACATGAGTAGGCCACTCGTCACTTCAAAGTACCCGGTAGTTTGTGCACCCCACCTTGGGTCTATCCTAGGAGCAATAAACAGTAAATGAAATAATACAACGGTGGCTACAACCTCAACCCGGATGTGCCCCGTGAAAAAATATTACAAAAAATTACAATTTACATTTGAATGAAAGAAACTCTCGTCTCACATCCCCGGCTATTCATTCACGACAATCCAATAAGTCCATATACACAAACCAAATATCACAGAAATATGCAACCCCCAACTAACCGACATATAGCAATTAGCGGAAGTTTACGAACACATATATCACAACTTGAAACATTAAACGACGTTAAACTGCGACTTCGAAACACCCTGTATTGCCACAGTGAAGAATTGACAGCATATTCAAAATTGGCAAAAATAAACAACTCCTGAAACACTAGATCCATGTAACAAAACCACAGACCAAAACACGAAGCATTTCCCTACTCTAAAACAGGTGAGGCCGGACTTTCAGGCAATGTGACCGGTCCAGGTTAGAGGAAAATGTCTCATTTTTTGTCTGTGTTCACCTTACAGGTGAAGGAGTACTCTACGGTTGCGAAAATAATTTTTAGAGCCACGTAAAAAATCAACAGAAACTAGGATCTAAGTTTCGATGTTTTCGGGTCATTTCGGTTTCGTAGTTTTAGTTGTCGTTTAATCTGTTAGTTATGGTTTAGTCGGCTCTGATACCACTGTAAGTCGATACCATGCACCCCACGTGTTCGCGGGGAGGTGGAGTTTGCAAAAAACGATTTTTATAAGCTTCGTAACATCGACTAAACTCCAGAATCGATACTAAACCCTAACTAACAATCTAGCTTAGAGGTTTAACTACTATGTGAGAAAGTTATACCTCAAGTTCTTGCTGTCCTTCACCTCATCGCTTACCTTCTCCACCTCGTGAGCTCCTCGATGTGAGAACGGATCGTGCTTCCTCGTCGACTTCTCCAAATCGTAGAAGATCCACCCGAGAGTTTCGACTTTGAGCTTAACCTCTAACTTGAGGTAACTAGGTTACTTGGTGTGCTAAACTAAGTAGCCTAGGATGTGTAGAGAGTGATTAGGAGTCTAGTAGTCTCACAAACCCTAGGATTCTCAACTCATGAGATGGTTAGGGTTTGAAATGAGATGGAGAAAGCTTGAGGAGAATGAGAGAGAGAAAGTATCTGTAGTTTTTCTTCAAGTGATGAGATAATATGTAAATGACTTGTGTTTTTGTCTTTTAAATCAAAAGAAAATATCTCATACAAATATCTCAAAATATCTAAGTCAACAAATCTCATATGAGTCTAAGAAAGTCAATATGAAACCCTAATCATATTTCACTAAAATACCACAAAGTTCCCTCTCTCATTTCCTCCACCTCACAAAAGAATTAATCATAAAAGAAAAACCCTAATTGAGGTGTCATACTCCAAGAAACAATCTTGATCAAATTACAAGAATGCCCCTCTCATCCGTATATACATACCCGCATCCGTATTCGGAGAAACACGAATACAATGAGACGAAACTAATCCAATAATCAAATACTAGGATCCGGCTTAAACCAAAGCCCACTAGTATTGTCCGCCCGAACATCATATGCACACAAGTACACGTATGTGATCGAACCCTGTCGTAAAACCATACGACCTCTACACGTTTCGCCCGAAGCTGGGAAACCCTCTGTGTGGGACTCTAAAGACTCGACAGTACGCCGGCAGTGGGTTTAACCACAAGCGCCTTAGCGGTACTAGCTACACGTAACGGCTACCCAGGTATCTGTCAATAAGAAGGTCGACGAGCAAACTCATCCGTACCCCTACTGAGCCTGTCTGTGGCAATCTCCGTACAGTCCGGTCTGTTCGTCAAAGAGTGTCGCATATCGGTCCTAGGTTGCAGCAAGCGTCAGACCCCTAATAGCGCAATAATTCGTGTCGGAGAGCGGCCATAAACACCCTGAGAAACTACTGGAATCCCTACCAGCAAATCTCGCTTGCCCTGGTCAGGGACTTTGTGTAATAGCTTTTCGAACACAACGCGGCATCAACCCCCAATACCAGGAGAGACGAATCCTATCTAACCGCCACTGCCTCCAAGTGCTTCGGGACTGCACCCAACTACTACCTGTTTGCACGACTCAACAGAGTCGTGGTAGGGTAGTAATCTAAGAACAGTGGGAACACACTTGAGGCGAAGTAGCATTGTCAAGTCGACGGACTAAGCTGTACTCATGTCACCTGGAAACTGCTTCCTGAAGATAGGTATAGTACCAACCAGCAGTTTCCCATGAGTCCGTCCAGTGTAACTCATAACCCAATGAGCACCTGCATACTATCTCCAGTACGACGTACTGATGGTTGTGGGACAGACCATCTCCCGTGCTGGGATGAGAAGCGTATACACTAGACTACTCTGGAGTATCGATGCCCTGTCTCGATAATCCTGCGACTAGGGACCTGTGTAAGGATGTGCTTGTAGACTATCCAGCCCCCACTAGTGTGACTGCCATCACAATGCTGGTAGTCAAGCAAAGATCCTAAGGGCTCTATCAATATGTATTAGTGATACGTTAAAAGAAACATATACACATATTAAGATAGATATAAACCAAGTAGCATACTACTATATCGAGCAAGACTGTCATAAATCCGTGTATATATCCCAAGCTTCCAAAATGTAATATATACAACCTAGAACTATTCAATAATGGCCTCTATGGCATATTGCACTAATAATATCCCACTTGCACTAAGGCCATGTGCTGGCATATCGCAGACCTATCATCTCGAATAGCCTTTCGAACTGCGTCTGAGAGATGGCCTTTGTGAATGGATCTGCAGTGTTATCCTCAGTTGCAACTCTCTGTACCTCGATCTCCCGGCGATCCACTATCTCCCTGATCAGGTGATACCACCTTAAGATGTGTCTGGACTTCTGATGGGACTTGGGTTCCTTTGCTAAAACTATAGCCCCGTTGTTGTCACAATACAGAGGTATTGGATCAACAATGGATGGAACCACCTGAAGTTCTGTTAAGAACTTCCTCATCCAGACTGCTTCTTTTGCGGCATCAGAAGCTGCAATATACTCCGCTTCTATCATCGAGTCAGCAACGGTGTCTTGCTTGGAACTCTTCTAACAGACCGCCCCTCCATTGAGGGTAAAGAAATAACCCAACATGGACTTGGAGTCATCCTTGTCACTCTGGAAGCTGGAGTCAGCAAAGGCCTCGATCTGGAGGTCTTTTCCGACGTAAACCAAAAACATTTCCTTAGTCCTTCTCAAGTACTTAAGAATGTTCTTTACTGCTATCCAGTGCTTCTCCCCAGGGTTTGACCGATACCGTCTTACTACGCTTAGTGCATAAGCTACATCTGGTCTGGTAAACAATATCGCATACATTATAGAGCCTACCACAGAAGCGTAGAGTATAATGGACATGCGATCCCTTTCCAAATCAGTCTTGGGAGACATCTTTTTGGAGAGGGTGATTCCGTGACAAGCCGGTAAATTACCGCGCGTTAAATCTTCCATACTGAATCTTTTTAGTATGGTGTCGATGTACCTAGACTGTGAAAGTCCCAACATCCTCTTAGATCTATCACGATAGATCTGGATCCCCGGAATGTAAAAGGCATCACCCAGGTCTTTCATGGAGAACCTTTGTGACAAGAACCCTTTGACAGATTGTAGCATAGGAATGTCATTTCCTATCAAGAGAATTTTATCCATGTACAAGACGAGGAATACAACAGTTCGTGCTACAATCTTACTATAAATGCATGGCTCATCTGGATTTTTGATAAAGTCAAATTCTTTGACCGTCTCATCAAAACAGATGTTCCAACTCCGCAATGCCTACTTTAGTCCATAGATAGACTTAAGCAACTTGCACACTCTCCCGCTGCTCCCACTCTGAATGAAACCCTCTGGCTGGTCCATATAGAAGCACTCTTCCAAATTTCAATTTAGAAAAGCGGTCTTCACGTCCATATGCCAAATCTCATAATCGTGGAAGGCAGCAATGGCAAAAAGGATCCGAATGGATTTGAGCATAGCCACTGGAGAAAAGGTTTCATCATAGTCCAAACCAGTTCTTTAACGAAATCCTTTTGCAACAAGTCTATCCTTATAGGTTTCAACCTGTCCATCTACACCAATCTTCTTTCTGAAGATCCATTTGCAGCCTACGGGTTTTACCCATTCTGGAGCAATATCCAAAGTCCATACTTTGTTGGTGTACATGGACTCCATCTCGGTCCGCATTGCATCCAGACATTTTACCGAGTATGTGCTCTGAATGGCTTGCTGGAAGTTAGTTGGCTCATCATTATCAATGATGCAATCCTCTCTATCCCCGTCTACGAGAAAACCGTAGTATCTCTCGGGCGGATGAGATAGCCTACTACTCCTGTGGAGTGGCGCGGGAATGTCTTGTTCTTTCGAAACTTCTGGCTCTACCAAGCTTTCAGTAATAGCTTGTGGTTCTGGAATTTCTTCCAGTTCTATTGCGCTCCCACTAGTTTCTTTTTCTATAAATTGATGTTCTAAAAAGTGGGCATGACGAGAAACAAAAACCTTTTGTTCCTCTACGTAATAGAAAAGATACCCCCTGGAGTTCTTTGGGTATCCCACAAACTTACACAGTACTGAGCGTGCCTCAAGCTTGTCCGCATGCTGCATTTTAACAAAAGATGGACATCCCCATATCTTCAGATATTAAAGATAGGGTTTCTTCCCACTCCATATCTGATATGGTATGGTAGGCACAGTCTTGGTAGGAACCTTGTTCAAAAGATATGCAACTGATTCTAGTGAATAGCCCCAGAATGATCGCGGTAACTCAGCATTACTCATCATGGAACATACCATATCCAATAAGGTTCAGTTCCATCTCTCCGATACACCGTTATGTTGTGGTGTGTATGGAGGAGTAAGCTGAGAGAGAATTCCATTCCCTTTTAGGTAATCCAGGAACTCGGCACTCAAGTATTCACTACCTCGATCAGATCTCAGTGTCTTGATACTTTTGCCGGTTTGTTTTTCAACTTCATTCTAATATTCTCAGAATTTTTCAAAGGCCTCGGATTTATGTTTCATCAAGAAGACATGTCCATACCTAGAGAAATCATCCGTAAAAGTAATGAAATAGGAATAACCACTTCTTGCATGTGTAGACATTGGACTACACACGTCACTGTGTATGAGCCCTAAAAGCTCGCTCGCTCTTACTCCGTGTCCAGTGAACGAAGTCTTTGTCATCTTTCCTTTGAGACAAGATTGACAAGTTGCATAAGATTGACATTCGAACGGATCCAAATATCCTTCTCTATGTAATTTGGTCAATCGTGTTTCATTGATATGACCTATTCTACAATGCCATAAGAAAGCATGATTTATTTCTGGAGTCTTTCTTTTATGTGTGTTCTGGACATTGAAAATTTGTAGTTGGTTTAATACGTATATACCGTTGTTTAGAGTACCTGACCCAATCAGACCATAATTAAGGTGGATGTTTACGACATCGCTTATAAATGTAAAATCATAACCTTCAATAGATAACAAAGATACAGAAATGATATTACAAGTCAAACTAGGTACACAAAAACAGTTGCGCAAAACCAAAATGTGTCCACTCGTCAATCCTTGGTGATATTCCCCTACGGACACAGCATCCATGCTCGTTCCGTTAGCAACCCTGAGGGTCATATCACCGGTCTTCAGAACCTTACGGCTTCTCAGTGCCTGCAAAGAATTACAGATATGAGATCCTAATCCGGTATCCAATACCCAGGAAGTAGTGTTGATTAATAGACAGTTTTCAATTACAAACACACCTGAAGCCGAAGACACAACTTTCTTCGGGTCCTGGTTCACATACACGCATTATTCTCGGTCCTGCACATATCTCATATGCGCTCCTATTTCGTTTCGCTTGAACCAGGAAACCTCTGTGTAGGACTCTAAAGACTCGTCAATACGCCGGTAGAAGATGATGATCATATCAAGCACCCACAAGCCGCAAGCGGTCTGCCAAACGTAACGGCCATCCGGGTATCGAGCGATCAGAAGATCGACGAGCTAGCCCGCTCACACTCCTGTGAATCCAACCAGTAACACTTACCGTAAAGTCTGGTCTATTCGTCTGATATGTCGCATATCAAGTCTAGGGGTGGTATACGTCAGACCCCAATAACCGATAAGTCGTGCCGATGTGAGGCTCATAACGGGTCGAGAAACTACTGGTAACACTTACCAGCAAATCTCTGATCAGCCCTGGCCAGGGACTTCCCTGTTACGACCAATCGAGCACAGCGCAACATCAACCCCCAATACCGGGAGAGACGAAACCCCTCCTATCGCTCATTGCCTCCATATGACTCGGGACTGTACCCAAAGACCACCGTTTTGCACGCCCTCATGGACGTGGTAAGGTGGAGATCAAAGCACAGTGGGAATCACACAAGACTCTATGACGATCTCGGGTCTACAGACTAACCTGTACAAGTGTCACCTGAGAACTGCCATCTGACGTGAGGTATAATACCATCTGGGAGTTCTCGGCGAGTCCGTCCAGTGTACCAAGTCTCCACTGAGCACCCGTACACCATCTCTGATGTCAAACACCAATGGATATGGGATCATCCATCGCCCATCTCATGGGTCGAGAAGCGTATACGCTAGTCTACACTGGTATATCGATGCCCCGTCTCGATACACCCATGACTAGGGACCATGAAGGATGTACTTATGGACTCCATGTCCCCACTAGTATGATCTGCATCACAGTCCAGGTAGTCAAGTACATATCCTAAGGGCTTTACCAACATGTAACTATAAGACAGTATAAAGAGACTAGTGTACATGTTAAGATAAAGAGTAACCAGATAGCATACTATCATATCGAGCAAGAAAGTCATCTCTATATATGTCCAAGCATCCAATATAATATACATCATCTGTACAATACTGGCCTCTAGGGCATACATACAACTAACAATCTCCCACTTGCACTAGGGCCAGCTGCTGTAGTATCGCATACCGAGCATCCCGAAGAGTCTCTCAAACTGTATCTGGGGAATGGCCTTCGTGAGTGGATCCGCGGTGTTGTTCTTCGTGTCAACCCTCCTGACCTCGATCTCCCGGCGATCAACTATCTCCCGGATCAGGTGATACCGCCTCAGAATATGCCTGGATCGCTGATGGGACCTGGGTTCCTTGGCCAAAGCCACCGCTCCATTGTTAGCGCAATACAAAGGTATTGGATGCTCAATGGATGGAACCACACCAAGTTCAGTAATGAACTTCTTGATCCAAACAGCTTCTTTAGCAGCATCGTTGGCAGCGATGTATTCAGCCTCCATCGTCGAGTCTGCCACGGTTTCCTGCTTGGAACTCTTCCAGCTAACCGTCCCTCCGTAAAGGGTAAAGACAAAGCCCGACTGCGACTTAGAGTCGCCCTTATCACTCTGGAAGCTCGAATCGGTAAAGGACTCCACTTGGAGCTCTCCGTTACCATACACCAAGAACATATCTCTAGTCCTTCGCAAGTACTTGAGAATGCTCTTCACAGCTGTCCAGTGACTCTCTCCAGGATCAGCTTGATACCTGCTCACTACACTTAGTGAGTATGCTACATCGGGTCTGGTACATAGCATCGCATACATGATAGAGCCTACTGCCGAAGCATAGGGTATCCCTTGCATGCGAGCTCTCTCCAAATCAGTCTTGGGAGACATCTCTTTGGAGAGAGTGACTCCAGAGATCGTGGGCAAGTTCCCACGCTTGGACTCTTCCATACTAAACCTCTTTAGTATGGTGTCAATGTACCTGGATTGGGACAATCCCAAAATCCGTTTGGATCTATCTCTATAGATCCTAATTCCCAATATGCAGGAGGCATCACCAAGATCTTTCATCGAGAATCTTTGTGATAAGAAGAGCTTGACCGATTGCAGCATAGGAATATCATTTCCTATCAAGAGTATGTCATCCACGTACAATACGAGGAAGACAACCTTACTCTCTGCCACCTTCTTGTAGATACAAGGTTCATCTGGATTTTTGACGAAATCAAACTCTTTGATAACGACGTCAAAGCAGATGTTCCAACTCCGCGATGCTTGCTTTAATCCATAAATGGATTTAAGCAGCTTGCACACCTTCCCGCTGCTCCCACTGTCTACGAAGCCATCTGGCTGAGTCATGTACACGCACTCTTCTAAATCACCATTTAGAAAGGCGGTCTTAACATCCATTTGCCATATTTCGTAGTCATGAAAGGCAGCAATGGCAAGCATGATTCGGATGGATTTAAGCATAGCCACTGGAGAAAAGGTTTCGTCATAGTCCACACCTGGTCTTTGACGAAAACCCTTTGCTACAAGTCTAGCTTTGAAAGTCTCCACTTTCCCATCTACACCAAATTTCTTCTTGAAGATCCACTTGCTCCCAATGGGTTTTACCCCTTCAGGAGCAACTTCCAAAGTCCATACTTTGTTGGTGTACATGGATTCCATCTCGGACCGCATAGCATCCAGCCATTTCACTGAGTCCCTACTCGTGATGGCCTGCTCGAAGCTAGTTGGGTCATCATCCTCCATGATGCAATCCTCGCTCCTACCGTCCATGAGAAAACCGTAGTATCTCTCAGGTTGGCGAGGAACCCTACTAGATCGGCGGAGTGGCTGGGGTTCATCGGGAACTACGGAATCCTCTGGTTCCACCAGATCTTCTGTTGTAGCTTCTGCAGCTGGAACCTCTTCCAGTTCTACCTCATGACCACTAATCTCTTTTTCAAGAAATTCCTTTTCTAAAAAGGTGGCATACCGAGAAACAAATACTCTTTGTTCCTCAGGGTGGTAGAAGATATACCCTTGAGAATTCTTGGGATATCCTACAAATTTGCATAGAACAGACCGTGCCTCGAGTTTGTCCGGATTTTGTCGTTTGACATAGGCTGGACAACCCCATATCTTAACATAGTTAAGACATGGTCTCTTCCCTTTCCATATCTCATATGGAGTGGTAGGCACAGATTTGGTGGGGACCATATTCAATAGATGTATGGCTGTCTCAAGCGCATACCCCAGAAGGAAATAGGTAACTCAGCTGTGCTCATCATAGAGCGCACCATATCTAATAGGGTGCGGTTCCTCCGTTCTGATACACCGTTGTGCTGTGGTGTATATGGAGGAGTCAGCTGAGAGAGAATCCCATTCTCTTTTAGGAAGTCCAGGAATTCATTGCTCAAGTATTCACCTCCTCGATCAGATCGAAGGATTTTAATACTTTTTCCGGTTTGGTTTTCGACTTCTTGTTTATATTCTCTAAATTTCTCAAAAGCTTCAGACTTGTGTCTTATCAAGTACACATGTCCGTATCTTGAGAGATCGTCAGTGAATGTAATGAAGTACGAAGAACCATCCCTGGCATGTGTAGACATTGGACCGCATACATCACTATGTACTAGTCCTAAGAGTTCAGTAACTCTTTCTCCGTGTCCCGTAAACGGAGTTTTGGTCATCTTGCCTTTGAGACATGACTGGCAAGTGTCATAAGATGAAAATTCGAATGGTTTCAAATACCCATCCTTATGCAACTTAGCCAGTCGTGTCGCATTGATGTGACCCAGTCTACAATGCCACAAGAAGGATTCGTTCAGTTCAGAACTCTTCCTCTTGTGTGTGTTTGTTATGCTTAGAACTGTTGATTGGTTTAGAACATAAATGCCATTGCACAACGTGCCTGATCCAACCAACTTTTGGTTACGGAAAATGTTCATAACATTGTCCTGTAATACAAAATTATATCCCTCTTTACTCAACAAAGAAACCGATATAATGTTGCATATCAGGTTCGGCATGTAATAGCATACGTTCAGAACCAATGTATTACCTGTTGGTAATACAAGGTGATATTCCCCGACAGTCTTAGCTGCAACAATTGCACCATTTCCAACTCTAATGTCTTTATCACCTTCTCCAAGTTCTCTACCTTTCCTAAGCCCATGTAAATGATTACATATATGGGATCCTGACCCGGTATCTAATACCCAGGACGTAGGGCAAATGGAGAAACAGTTCTCTGTAACGAACACACCCGAAGAAAATGCATCATCATGTACTTTCTTCATTCGGGTGGCATGGGAATCCTGGTATTCCCCTATATCCTGTTCAGTCCTATAACTCTTATAGGAAAGAACGGAACCAACGTTCCCCAGCACAGTATAACATGCGGGTTCGGTCAATACATCCATATTATTATCTTTATTAAGGCATGAAATAGTCGCTACCTGGAGAGAGAGAGAGAAGAAAACACTTTAGCGTATGCTCGTGCAAGATCAGATTGGTTATTATCTTATCTAATCAGGATGGCTCCCACTGCTTTTTATCAAATCTTCCTTCAAACCCCAAAAGGAAAGACTAGCCGAGATTAATTACACACTACAAGTTCGCCAATCTTTCAGCCACGCCAGTGTCGGTACTTTGAGGGAGGTCCCCCGTGCTTTCGCACGAACCTAATTAATGTAAACCTCGTTTTCCCAGAGGCGTAACCTCGTTAACACCTTTCTTGACACCTACTTGATCGGCTAATTGTAATGTGTAAAACTCTCCCAGGAGTAACTCTTACTCGCAGTGGGTATCGGGATCCAACTATCTCATAGAAGGTATGCAATCTCATTGCAAATTTCAACCCTTGAAATTCCCGATAATGCTTTTGCCCCTAGCGTGCTATGACCTTGACGAAAGCCAACAAACCACAGCCCGCTAGTCAAGTTCAACCCGTACATTTCTTGACTGAATTAAACCCACCCGCACGACCCTTGACGAAAGCCAACAAAGCCGTACGACTACCCTAATCCAGTTGCATCATATGCAGCAGATAAACAGCACATAGCTACCGCACACTACACCATGACGAAAGCCAACAAATGTAGCACGAATACTATATGTAATTTATCTGAAATGACGGAGGACTACGACAGGTTTTCTGAAAACCTATTGCGTAATGAACTTGATATCGTTGTAGAATCAAATGAAGTTTTAAAATGGAATGATTTTGAGGCTTTTCTAGTTTTGCTAAAGGGGTCACTCCCGGTGAAGGGATCGTCGGCCCTTTCCTCGTCGAATGAGGTGCGGGATATATCATATATATCACTGTGCAAAGCAAAAACTCTTAAAAGCAATCAAAGCCAAACCGAGTGTGTAGCATCTGCCAGTTATTGCTAAAGGAGTCACTCCCGGTGAAGGGATCTCGGTCCTTTCCTCATCGAATAAGGTGCAGGGTATATCATATATACCGCTATGCAAAGCAAGAACTGTAGCTACCTGTTTTGTTTAAAATCAGATTCCACAACATCTTAGGTTTCTTTTCTTTCATTAATCACATTAATGAAGTCCCATCATTTAAATACCTAAACATCACAAATAGATATGACGTACACTTATGCCATCCGCATTCGCCTCGATGTCCCCTCGTGCACCGTTAGGTTAGGTAACTAACGACAGAGCAGGGCAGGGCTAGAGCGGGTGTAAAACATAAGTAACGTCTATATAATATATCATATATACTATATACTATATCCATCACAGAACATCTCATGATCACATCACAGATATCGCAGCAGAAGAAACATATGAAACATTGGATATACTAGGACGTCCGTGTTTTCAATACGAGCCAGTATAAAACACGGATTCCACGGTCGTGATGAATAGCCAATCCCACACCCCTAGACCCCTACGAGAGCGGCAAGCAACCCTGCCAATTCTAGGGTTAGGAGACCCGGACTCGACTCCTCGAGTTGGTCTCCCACTGGACCCCAGAACCCGGTTACTTGTGCTCCCCTCCTTGGGTCTATCCTAATGCGGAAAAGTAAATAATATACAAAAGGTGACAACTTCCGCTACCTGGAAGTGCCCCAAATAAAAGAATATTACATACAAGTTTTTACATGAATGAAAATGAAAAACACTCATCTCACATAAAAAAACCCGGCTATTCGAACACGACGATCCAATATAACATATCCAGCAACACATAACATCACATGTCATCAACGTAAGTAAGTATGCATACCCCAATTGTCGTTGACGTATAGCAATGAAACCGGCGATATGAACATACTACACTTACGGTCACAGAAAAGAAAGTGTAAAACTACAACAATTGGAATCCGCAACCTCTTTAGACATCGCATGCCTAACAGATATAAATCCCGCATTTTAGTCTCATTATCGAAAACTCTTTTCAATATCTATGGGACTAAATTGCTAGATTTATAACATTCATTCAGTTATCTCATAACTACTTGTGAATTCCAATTATTGTATCACATTCCAGATAAACAGAAAATGTTAAACTTTCCGATCGAACAGTCGAATACCCAAGTTTTCCCGATACAACTCAACACATGAAATAAGTCTAACAACATTCAGTTCGTGCCTCAGTACCAACGGTCCAGCCGTAGAAGGGTCAAGCCAACGCCTCACATGTGGCACGCCGTACTGCCCCAAACCCGAAGGTTCAAAGGGCAGTTCAAGACGGTCACATAATCGAGTTAAGGTTTGTTGTCTTCTAGAGGGTCCATCGAGTTACTTGCACTACTTAGAACGTCGTTAAACCACGGAAAAATCCAACACTTGGAAATTTCCCGACAGGGGAAAAATTAGGTATTTACATCCGGTCGAACTTTTTAACATATTCTAAACCGGAAATACACAAAGACGAAATTTGATACCCCGATCGAAACACCGAATCCCCAATGCAACCCTAGAAAATTCAACTCTTGAATAAATTTTAAAAATTCCCAGAAAATCCAACACCAGGAGGTATCAGTTACTGTGCAAAAATTATATAATAATTTAATAAAGCTGCCGCGGATCCGCCGCCTAAGGAGGCTTAGGCCGCGGATCCGCCGCGCTTTAGACTGTTCATAAAGAAATTTTTGCACCGTAATTCATATATTTCCCTGCTGAATTTTTTAGCAATTTTTAATCTGGAAAAATCCCAGAATTTAGAAAAAGTCCAGAGAGCATCTTAAAGTTAGGTTTTCGGGTTCGATCAGGTTTCAAATTGCGTCTAGACTTCGCCTAAGGCTCTAGCTAGGCTCTGATACCACTGAAAGGTTCCTAGGCACCCTATAGAGGTCTCACAAGGCATCAACCATGCCAATTTACAAAAATTATGGTGCCGAGAAACCCTAACACGGATCTTAGACTAGAATTCTAGGCAAAAAGTTAATCTAGTTAACTACTTAACTAAAAGTTAGATGCTACAACCTTTGTAGATCCGGATATCCACTTCCTTAGCTCCACGTAGTCATCCTCTCGCTGTCCTTTTCGAATCCTAGACTCATTCGTCGGCTTCATCGGGAAAACGAGCGGAATAGGTCGTCGGCTTCGTGTCAAAGACGATCTACGTCGAGGTTGCGCAAGTTCAAGCTCCAACTTCACCAAGTTGTGAAACTTGTGAAGAAAACACCCAAAACAACTTGGCAAGAGGTAGAGGGTGAAGAAATAGGAGGTGGGTTCACTTTATAATTGGATTTCTCTCACTTTTTCTCAAGTTGCCATTGATGGCATCTAGTTTTCTCTCTTGAAGAAGAAGGAGAAGATGAAGCTAGTTTATGATAAGTGTTATGATAAATTAAAAAAAGAAATCAATACTTATCATAATCTAACCTTAGTTGAGTGTAGAGAATGGACCATGGTTACTTGGATGAGTTAGGGTTAAGCATGAAGACAAGAATGGTCACTAAGGTCAAAGCTTCATGAAGCTTCAACATAAAACAAATAAAGCCACCATTCTTATCTTAATCCATTTCAAATAAATAAATAAATGAATTTGCAAACCCTAATCAACACTTAACCATGGTTTAATTCTTTACACTTAACCATGAAAGCAAGTATCATCAAACATGATACAAACATGTGTACAAAAGTATATCACATATACAACTTGCACATCAAGTGAGAAAATCCATTTAAAGTGAACCTATACTAGCTAATGCAAAGTAATATATCAAATATATAATTACACATTAAATCATTAAATCAACATTTGATTCAATGATCCGGTCATGTCGCACATAACCGACTAGTATTCAATGTATCGATTTATCGAATCAATGATTCGATAACTAGGTCATATCGAATATAACCAATCGAAACATATATCGCGAGAATGAAATGCGGTATCACATACACGCATTATTCTCGGTCCTGCACATATCTCATATGCGCTCCTATTTCGTTTCGCTTGAACCAGGAAACCTCTGTGTAGGACTCTAAAGACTCGTCAATACGCCGGTAGCAGATGATGATCATATCAAGCACCCACAAGCCGCAAGCGGTCTGCTAAACGTAACGGCCATCCGGGTATCGAGCGATCAGAAGATCGACGAGCTAGCCCGCTCACACTCCTGTGAATCCAACCAGTAACACTTACCGTAAAGTCTGGTCTATTCGTCTGATATGTCGCATATCAAGTCTAGGGGTGGTATACGTCAGACCCCAATAACCGATAAGTCGTGCCGATGTGAGGCTCATAACGGGTCGAGAAACTACTGGTAACACTTACCAGCAAATCTCTGATCAGCCCTGGCCAGGGACTTCCCTGTTACGGCCAATCGAGCACAGCGCAACATCAACCCCCAATACCGGGAGAGACGAAACCCCTCCTATCGCTCATTGCCTCCATGTGACTCGGGACTGTACCCAAAGACCACCGTTTTGCACGCCCTCATGGACGTGGTAAGGTGGAGATCAAAGCACAGTGGGAATCACACAAGACTCTATGACGATCTCGGGTCTACAGACTAACCTGTACAAGTGTCACCTGAGAACTGCCATCTGACGTGAGGTATAATACCATCTGGGAGTTCTCGGCGAGTCCGTCCAGTGTACCCAGTCTCCACTGAGCACCCGTACACCATCTCTGATGTCAAACACCAATGGATATGGGATCATCCATCGCCCATCTCATGGGTCGAGAAGCGTATACGCTAGTCTACACTGGTATATCGATGCCCCGTCTCGATACACCCACGACTAGGGACCATGAAGGATGTACTTATGGACTACCATGTCCCCACTAGTATGATCTGCATCACAGTCCAGGTAGTCAAGTATATATCCTAAGGGCTTTACCAACATGTAACTATAAGACAGTATAAAGAGACTAGTGTACATGTTAAGATAAAGAGTAACCAGATAGCATACTATCATATCGAGCAAGAAAGTCATCTCTATATATGTCCAAGCATCCAATATAATATACATCATCTGTACAATACTGGCCTCTAGGGCATACATACAACTAACAATATAGGTAGGACTTTCTTGCTCGACATGATAGTATGCTATCTGGTTGCTCTTTATCTTAACGTGTATACTTTCTGTCTCTCTGTTACATGTTGATAAAGCCCTTAGGATGTGTACTCGACTTCCAGGACTGTGATGCAGATCATACTAGTGGGGCCTGGATAGTCCATGAGTACATCCTTCAATGTTCCTAGTCGAGGGAATATCGAGACGGGGCATCGATATTCCAGAGTAGACTAGCGTATATCTTCTCGACCCATGTGATGGGCGATGGATGATCCCATATCCATTGGTGTTTGACATCGGAGATGGTATGCGGGTGCTCAGTGGAGACTGGGTACACTGAACGGACTCGCCGAGAACTCCCAGATGGTATTATACCTCACGTCAGATGGCAGTTCTTTGGTGACACTGGTACAGCTTAGTCTGTTGACCCGAGATCGTCATAGAGTCTTGTGTGTCTCCCACTGTGCTTTGATTTCCACCCTACCACGGCTCTACTGAGTCGTGCAAACAGGTGGTTTTTGGGTACAGTCCCGATTCATATGGAGGCAATGAGCGATAGGAGGGGATTCGTCTCTCCCGGTATTGGGGGTTGATGTTGCGCTATGCTCGACTGGCCATAACAGGAAATCCCTGGCCAGGGTTGCCGTGACCTACTGGTAAGTGTTATCAGTAGTTTCACACATATCATGGACTTCACGTCGGCATGAATTATCGAGCTACTGGGGTCTGACGTTTACCACCCCTAGGCGAGATATGCGACATATCAGACGAACAGACCGGACTGTACGGTAAGTGTTACTGGTTGGATTCACAGGAGTATGAGCGGGCTTGCTCGTCAATCTTCTGATCGCTCAATATCCGGGTGGCCGTTACGTTTAGCAGACCGCTTGCGGCTTGTGGGTGTTTGATATGATCATCATCTGCTGCCGGCGTATTGACGAGTCTTTAGAGTCCTACATAGAGGTTTCCTGGCTCAAGCGAAACGAAATAGGAGCGCATATGAGATATGTGCGGGACCGAGAATAATTCGTGTATGTGATACCGTATTCCATTCTCGCGACGAATGTATCGATTGGTTATATGCGATATAACCTGGTTATCGAATCAAGGATTGATTCGAGAAGCCGATACATTGAATACTAGTCGGTTATATGCGACATGACCGGATCATTGAATCAAGTGTTGATTTAATGATTTAATGCATAATTATATATATTTGATATATTACTTTGCATTAACTAGTATTGGTTCACTTTAAAAGGATTTTCTCACTTGAATTGTGCAAGTTGTATATGTGATATACTTTTGTGCACATGATTGTATCATGTTTGATGATACATGCTTATTTGGTTAAGTATAAAGAATTAAACTATGGTTAAGTTAATGATTAGGGTTTTGTTTACTTAATTACTTATTCATTTATCTTACTTATTCATTTTGGAAAATGATTAGGGTTTTGTGCCCTTTTGTCTCCTCTTGCAATAAATTTTGCACAGTAATTCCTAGTTTGCAGTGCTGGTTTTCCTGGGAATTTTTAATTATTTTTCAGGAGTTGAATTTTCTGGGTTGTATTGGGGACTCGGTGTATCGATCGGATTGTCTAATTTTGTCAGTGTGTTTTTCCGGGTATTTTTAGAATATGTTAAAAAGTTCGACCGGATATAAATACCCACTTTTTCGCCTGCCGGGAAATTTCCAATTGTTGGATTTTTCCATAGTTTAACGACGTTCTAAGTAGTGCAAGTAACGCGATGGTCCCTCTAGAAGACAACAAACCTTAACTCGATTATGTGACCGTCTTGAACTGCCCTTTGAACCTTCGGGTTTGGGGCAATACGGCGTGCCACATGTGAGGCGTTGGCTTGACCCTTCTACGGCTGGACCGTTGGTACTGAGGCACGAACTAAATGTTGTTAGACTTATTTCATGTGTTGAGCTGTTTCGGGAAAACTTGGGTGTTCGAATGTTCAATCGGAAAGTTTAACATTTTCTGTTTATCCGGAATGTGATACAACAATTGGAATTCACAAAAGTTATGTGATAACTGAATGAATGTTATAAACATAGCACTTTAGTCTCATTTGATCGGTTGCCACGGGATTTTTGATGTGATCAAAAGTCTGTCGCAATCACGTAGCGTACGCGGATACTCGCCGGGTAAACTTAATAGACAGCCTCACTCTATAGCCCCGACCAAGCGACTGTAGGAGAACCCCGTCGCCGAAAGCATCCGTTCGGGTGCTCGCGGCAGCGGTGTTCCGCCTTGGTGCACTTCGTCGACGGTATCGGGGGTGCGGCCGTCTACTAAAGTTTGCGACGAGCATTCGATCAAAATGTCGGGAATCCTGTTGAATTGCCCGACTTGGTATTGAAAAGTGTTTTCGATAATGAGACTAAAATGCGGGGTTTATAATTGTTAGGCATGCGATGTCTAAGTAATTCATTTGGTCAGGCATGCGATGTCTGAGGAGGTTGCGGATTCCAACTGTTGTAGTTTTACACTTTCTTTTCTGTGACCGTAAGTGTAATATATGATATCGCCGGTTTCGTTGCTATATATCAACGACAATTGGGATGCGCATATTTACTTACGTTGATGACATGTGATGTTATGTGTTGCTGGATATGTTATATTGGATCGTCGTGTTTGAATAGCCGGGGGTTTTTTATGTGAGATGAGTGTTTTTCATTTTCATTCATGTAAAAACTTGTATGTAATATTCTTTTATTGGGGCACTTCCAGGTTGCGGATGTTGTCACCATTTGTATATTATTTACTTTTCCGCATTAGGATAGACCCAAGGAGGGGAGCACAAGTAACCGGGTTCTGGGGTCCAGTGGGAGACCAACTCGAGGAGTCGAGTCCGGGTCTCCTAACCCTAGAATTGGTAGGGTTGCTTGCCGCTCTCGTAGGGGTCTAGAGGGTGTAGGATTGGCTATTCATCACGACCGTGGAATCCGTGTTTTATACCGGCTCGTATTGAAAACACGGACGTCCTAGTATATCCAATATTTCATATGTATCTTCTGCTGTGATTTATCTGTGATCATGTGATGTTCTGTGACAGATATTGTATATAGTATATATGATATATTATATAGACATTGCTTATGTTTTACACCCGCGCTAGCCCTACCTCGCTCTGGCGTTAGTTACCTAACCTAACGGTGCAGACGGGACATCGAGGCGAATGCGGATGGCATAAGCATACGTTATATTTATCTGTGATGTTTAGGTGGATTTAAATGATGGGATATTCATTAATGAGATTAATGAAAGAAAATAAACCTAATTGATGTTGTGGAATCGAATTTCTAAATAAAACATGTAGCTACAGTTCTTGCTTTGCATCGCGGTGTTCATTATAGAACATCCTACACCTTATTCGATGAGGAAAGGACCGAGATCCCTTCACCGGGAGTGACTCCTTTAGCAATAACTGGCAGATGCTACAACCCTCGGTTTGTCATTTGATTGCTTCTATAGTTTCTGCTTTCCACAGTGATATATATGATATATCCCGCACCTCATTCGACGAGGAAAGGGCCGACGATCCCTTCAACGGGAGTGACCCCTTTAGCAAAACTAGAAAAGCTTCAAAAAACATTCCATTTAAAAACCATTTGATTCCGCAACGAGATCAAGTTCAAAGCGTTAAAGGTTTTCACAAAAACCATTCGCAACCCTCCGTCATTTTAGGAAGTAGAGTACTTAGTATTCGTGCTGTGTTTGTTGACCATAATCAAGGCACAGTGTACGGTAACTAAGTGATGTCTTCCTACACCGCATATGATGCGATTAGTTAGGACAGTCGCGTGACTTTGTTGACCTTAGTTAAGGGTCATGTGGGTGGGTCTAATTAATCACGAAATGACGGGTAGAACTTGACTAGTGCTTATGATTTGTTGACCATAGTCAAGGTCATAAGTGCTAGGGGTAAAAATCTTTATCGGGAGTTTCAAGTGTTGAAATTTGCAATGAGATTGCATACCTTCTATATGATAGTTGGATCCCGATACCCACTGCGAGTAATTGTTACTCCTGGGAGAGTTTTGCACTTTACAATTAGCCGATCAAGTAGGTGTCTAGAAAGGTGTCAACGGGGTTACGCCTCTAGGAAAACGAGGTTTATTGTAATTAGGTCCGTGCGAAAGCACGGGAAACCTCCCTCAAAGTACCGACACTGGCCTGGCTGAAAGATTGGCGAACTTGTAGAGTGTAATTAATCCCGGCTAGTCTTTCCTTTTAGGGTTTGAAGGAAGATTTGATAAAAACAGTGGGAGCCATCCTGATTAGATAAAATACATAACCAATCTAATCTTGCAAGAGCGCACGCAGAGTGTTTTCTTCTCTCTCTCTCCTGGTAGCGACCATATCACGCCTTAATCAAGATAATAATACGGATGTATTGACCGAACCCGCTTGTTATACTGAGCTGGGGAACGTTGGTCCCGCTCCAACTTATAATTGTTATAAGACAGAGTAGGAAATAGGGGAATACCAGAATTCCTATGCCGCCCAAACGAAGAAAGTGCATATGATGCATCTCCTTCGGGTGTGTTCATTATACAGAACTGTTTCCCAGTATCCTCTGCATCCTGGGTATCTGATACCGGATCAGGATCCCAGATATGTAATCTGTTACATAGGGCTACAAAAAGGTAGAAAAACTGAGAACGGGTGATAAGTTTCATGAGGCAGAAAACGGGGCAAGTGTTGCAGCCAAGTCTGTTGGTCACTGTCACCCTGTATTATCAATACATTGATTCTGAACGAATGTTATTAGATACCGAACCTGATATACAAAATCATATCAGTCTCTTTATTAGTAAAGAAATGATAAAATTTTGTATTGTTGGATAATATTTTGAACGTTTCCTATATCAAAAGTTGATCGGTTTAGGCGCGTTATCTAAAAGCATTAACGTTCTAAATCAAACTACAGTTCTTAGTATTCAGAACACACACAAGAGGAAGAGTTCAGAAATGAACGAATCATTCTTGAGGCATTGTAGACTAGGTCATATCAATGCGACCCGACTGGCTGAAGTTATATTTTAGATGCATATTTAAATCAGTTTGAATTTACATCTTGTGAAACTTGCCAGTCATGTCACAAAGATAAAATGACCATAGCTCTGTTTGTTGGAAACAGAGAAAGAGTTAGTAAACTCTTGGGACTGATACATTATGATGTATGTAAGGTCTCCTGTCTACACATGCCAGGACTGGTTCTTTATACTTCATTACGTTCTCTGATGATCTCTCAAGATTCTAACATATGTTCATGTTGAAACACAAGTCCGAACCTTTTGAGATATTCACAGAATATAAGTTAGAAGTAGAGAACCAACAACCGGGTATAAGTATTATGTCCTATATGATAAGATCAGGGAGGAGAATACTTGTGCATGGCATTCCTGGACTATTCTAAAAGAAAATGAGATTCTCTCTCCGTATTACTCCTCTGAATACACAACAGCACAACGGTGTATCAGGGCAGAAATCGCACAATATTAGATATGGTGTGCTCTATGATGAGTATTACTGAGTTACCTATTTCCTTTTGGGGTTATGCGCTTGAGAAGCTGCGTACCTATTGAATTAGGTTCGAATCAGATCACTGCCTACCATTCCATATGAGATATGGTATGGGAAGAGCCTATCTCTTAAGTAAGTTAAGATTTGGGATTGTCCGGCCTATGTCAAAAGCAAAATCCGGACAAGATCGAGGCAAGATCAGTTCTGTAGAACTGGAAAGGTTCCAGCTGTACAAAACTGCTAATGATTTGACAGAACCAAAGGATTCAATAGTTTCCGACGAACCTCAGCCTCTCCGCCAATCTGGTAGGGTTCCTCATCTGCCTGAGAGATACCTCGGTTTCTCGATGACAGTGGGAGCGAGGAATGCATCATGAGATGATGACCCAACTAGTTTCGAGCTGGCCATCAAGAGTGGGACTCTGTAAGAATGGCTGGATGCTTAGCGATCTGAGATGGAATCCATATACACCAACAAAGTATGGACTTTGATTGCGATATCTGAAGGGTTAAATCCCCATCAGGAGCAAGTATATCTTGAGAAGATTACTTGGTGTAGATGGAAAAGTTGAGACTTTCAAAGCTAGACTTGTTAAAAGTTTTCGTCATCGACCAGGCACGGATAATGATGAAACCTTTTCCAGGGACTATGCTTAAGTCCATCCAGATCCTACTTGCCACTGCTACATACCATAACTGCGATATCTGGTGGTTGGGTGCCATGACTAATTTTCTAAATAATGATTTAGAAGAAAATGTCTATAAGAACACAGCCAGAGGGCTACGTAAACAGTGGGAGCAGCGGAAACGTGTGCAAGATGTTTTATGTGATGAAGCAGGCATCGCGGAGTTGGAACATCTGTTTTGATGTGGTAGTCAAAGTATTTGACTTCATCAAAATAGTAGATGAACCTTGTATATACAAAACGGTAGTAGAGAGTAAGGTAGTTATCCTCGTATTGTACGTGGACAACATACTCTTGATAGGAAAAGAGTTTCCTATGCTACGATCGGTCGATCTCCTATTATCACAAAGATTCTCCAATAGGATCAAAGTGATACCTCCTAAAATCCTGAGTTTTCATCTATGAGATAGATGTAATTGGATGCTAGGATTCTCACTAGATGTAGTGAGATGGTATCAATCGATCCTGGGGAGAATCTCTGGAAGGGTTCCAGGGTGATAAAGACGACTGAATGTCAGTCACAGGCATTGTCTTTACCCTCAGTAAAGGGACGGTATGTTGGAAGAGTTCCAAGCTAGATACCGTGGCAAACTAGACGATAAAGGCTGGTAACATCGCTATTAAAGGTACTACCAAAGAGGCAGTTTGGGTGTATATTGGTTCATAAGATGAACTAGGTTCCTGCCATTGTATGACAATGGAAGTGTGGTTTTGGCCCTGGAACCCTGGTCCCATCAGTGACCCAGACATATTCTGAGGCAGCATCACCTGATCATGGAGATAGTTGATCTCCAGGATGATCGAGGTTAGGAGAGTAGACTCAGAGGACAACACGGCGGATCCACTCACGAAGGCCTTTTCCCAAAGAGAGACTTTTAGGGGATGGTTGAGTATGTGATACTGCAACCACTGCTACAGATGGCCCTAGTGCAAGTGGGAGATTGTTAGTTATATGTATGCCCTAGAGGCCATTACTGTACATTGGATGTATATTGTAGTGGATGCTGGGACATATATAGGTAGGACTTTCTTGCTCGACATGATAGTACGCTATCTGGTTGCTCTTTATCTTAACGTGTATACTTTCTGTCTCTCTGTTACATGTTGATAAAGCCCTTAGGATGTGTACTCGACTTCCAGGACTGTGATGCAGATCATACTAGTGGGGCCTGGACAGTCCATGAGTACATCCTTCAATGTTCCTAGTCGAGGGAATATCGAGACGGGGCATCGATATTCCAGAGTAGACTAGCGTATATCTTCTCAACCCATGTGATGGGCGATGGATGATCCCATATCCATTGGTGTTTGACATCGGAGATGGTATGCGGGTGCTCAGTGGAGACTGGGTACACTGAACGGACTCGCCGAGAACTCCCATATGGTATTATACCTCACGTCAGATGGCAGTTCTCTGGTGACACTGGTACAGCTTAGTCTGTTGACCCGAGATCATCATAGAGTCTTGTGTGTCTCCCACTGTGCTTTGATTTCTACCCTACCACGGCTCTACTGAGTCGTGCAAACAGGTGGTTTTTGGGTACAGTCCCGATTCACATGGAGGCAATGAGCGATAGGAGGGGATTCGTCTCTCCCGGTATTGGGGGTTGATGTTGCGCTATGCTCGACTGGCCATAACAGGAAATCCCTGGCCAGGGTTGCCGTGACCTACTGGTAAGTGTTATCAGTAGTTTCACACATGTCATGGACTTCACGTCGGTATGAATTATCGAGCTACTGGGGTCTGACGTTTACCACCCCTAGGCGAGATATGCGACATATCAGACGAACAGACCGGACTGTACGGTAAGTGTTACTGGTTGGATTCACAGGAATGTGAGCGGGCTTGCTCGTCAATCTTCTGATCGCTCAATATCCGGGTGGCCGTTACGTTTAGCAGACCGCTTGCGGCTTGTGGGTATTTGATATGATCATCATCTGCTGCCGGCATATTGACGAGTCTTTAGAGTCCTACACAGAGGTTTCCTGGCTCAAGCGAAACGAAATAGGAGCGCATATGAGATATGTGCGGGACCGAGAATAATTCGTGTATGTGATACCGTATTCCATTCTCGCGACGAATGTATCGATTGGTTATATGCGATATAACCTGGTTATCGAATCAAGGATGGATTCGAGAAGCCGATACATTGAATACTAGTCGGTTATATGCGACATGACCGGATCATTGAATCAAGTGTTGATTTAATGATTTAATGCATAATTATATATATTTGATATATTACTTTGCATTAACTAGTATTGGTTCACTTTAAAAGGATTTTCTCACTTGAATTGTGCAAGTTGTATATGTGATATACTTTTGTGCACATGATTGTATCATGTTTGATGATACATGCTTATTTGGTTAAGTATAAAGAATTAAACTATGGTTAAGTTAATGATTAGGGTTTTGTTTACTTAATTACTTATTCATTTATCTTATTTATTTATTCATTTTGGAAAATGAAAAGGATAAATGAATGGTTACTTGTTTTGTTTTTAGTTGAACATTCATGAAGTTTTGACTTAGTCTCCATTCTTGTCTTATACTTAACCCTAACCATTTAACTAACCCAAGTTAATTCTCTACACTTAACTATAGTTGAAAGTATGATAAGTATTGATTTTTATCTAATTTATTAAGGACTTATCATATCTTCTTCTTCTTCTTCTTCTTCCATGAAGAAAGCTTGCTACATCAATGGCAAGTGATGAAAAAGTGTGAGAAATCCAATTCTAAAGTGAACCCACTTTCTATTTCTTCATCCTCTACCTCTTGCCAAGTAGTATAGGGTGTTTCCTTCACAAGTTTTCATGGCTTGGTGAAGGTGGAGCTTGATCTAGTGATGCCTCGACGTAGATCATCTTCGGCACGTTGTCGACGACCTAGCCCGCCTTTTTCTCCGATGAAACCACCGTGAGAGTCATGGTTCGATTTGGACAGCGGAGAGGACTTCATCACGGAGCCTAGGAGGTGGAGGACCGGATCTACAAAGGTTGTAGCCCCTTCCCTTTAGCTATATTTCCGTTTACTTGCATCGCATCATCTATACATCTAGTTAACGATCCGTATTAGGGTTTCTCGGCACTTATAAAATTTAAAATAGCCATGTTTGATGCCTTGTGAGACTCCATTAGAGTGCCTAGGAACCCTACAGAAATAACTTCTTCGAGGTCTCGTATCATGCGATACGAGATTGCTCTCCATATAATTCCTTGGTATGGAGGAATATGGATTCAAGATCCATATTCTCGTGCCGCCTCTGATGTTCATTGTCCATAGAGGCCAGCACGAGGCACTTGGCCTTCGCGCGGTCAATCTCCTAGGTCTTACGGATCTCAATATCCGCGACACTGGAGTATGGACCTGGGACGGCGGGGGCTTTACTAGTGAGGACATACCCCAATTTGTCATACGTGATTTCCATCTTGACATTCCTGAACCAATCTTTGTAGTTTAGCCCTGTCAATATATTTTTATCTAATAGTAACTTAAGGCCCGTCATCTTTGGTTGCTGCAATTAAGAGAGAGAGAAGAAACACTTTAGCATGATACTCTTACAAGTTTAGATTGGTTTTTAGTTTATCTAAACATGATGGCTCCCACTGTTTCTCGAATCCTTCCTCAAACTATAAAAGAAGAATTAGTCAGGATTAATCTCACCGTACAATACTTGCTTAACCGTTCAGCCAGGCCAGTGTTGGTACTTCGAGGGAGGTTTTACGACGCTTTCGCGAAGTTCTTTAATTAAATAACCACTTTTCCCCGGAGGCGTAGCCCCGCTAACACCTTTCTAGACACCTACTTGGTTTATAGTATTGATCGTTGAGTGAAAAAATCTCCCGATGAGCAGCATATACTCACAGTAGGATCGGGATCCAAATATCATCGTATGATAAAGTCGAAGGAATCCTACCAAAATTATCACACTCCAAATGGTATGCAACACTAGTAAGTTTCGGTTTCTTTAGAAACTCCCAATGTAGATTTTTGCCCCATGCTCTTATGACCTTGACGAAGGCCAACATATCATAAATCGCATGTCAAGTTCTACTCGTCATTGTCCAGGTTAATTTGAACCCACCCGTACATACTCTTGACGAAGGCCAAAATAGCAGTATGACTGTCCCAAACCAACGCATCTATCTATGCTACAGATGAATATTCAGCAGCTACCAATCACTATGCCCTTGGCGAAGGTCAAAATACATAGCTTGAATACTACTGAATGTCCAACTGAAATGACGGAGGGCTACGAATGGTTTTGGCGAAACCGTGAACGTAGTGAACTTGATATAATCGAAGGAACCTGATAGCTTTTAAAAGGAGTGGTTTAAGCTACGCATTTTAAAAGTTTTACTGTTTTGAAAAAACCGAGTGGTTTTAAAATATTTCCAACGATTCAGCTTTAGTTTGTTTCCTTTGCATTAATGTAATGCAGTCCCATCAATTAACCTACCATTGCAGAAAAAGAAGAAAATACAACGTACGCTTATGTCATCCGCATTCGCCACGGGCACCCGTCTTACACCGTTAGGTTAGATAACTAATGCCAGAGCTGGGGGCTGACTAGCGCGGATGCAAAATATAAGCAACGTCTATTATATAATATATATATATATATATATATATTAATATCCATTCGTTAGACGCAATAATAGGTATTCCAGATCACAGATGAACACATTAGATATACTAGGAATTCCGCGTTTCGTTTAAGCCTGTAACGAAAGACGGATTCCACGGTCGTGATGAATAGCCAAACCCCACCCCAGACCCCTACGGGTGCGGCAAACTACCCGCCAAATACCCGAAGTGAAGCAACTTCCCTCATCAACGTGAGTAGGCCACTCGGCACTTCAAAGTACCCGGTAGTTTGTGCACCCATCTTGGGTCTATCCTAAGAGCAATAAACAGTAAATGAAATAATACAACGGTGGCTACAATCTCAACCCGGATGTGCCCCGCGAAAAAATATTACAACAAATTACAATTTACATTTGAATGAAAGAAACTCTCGTCTCATATCCCCGGCTATTCATTCACGACGATCCACTAAGTCCATATACACAAACCAAACATCACAGAAATGTGCAACCCCCAACTAACCGACATATAACAATTAGCGGAAGTTTACGAACACATATATCACAACTTGAAACATTAAACGACGTTAAACTGTGACTTCGAAACACCCCATATTGCCACAGTGAAGAATTGACAGCATATTCAAAATTGGCAAAAATAAACAACTCCTGAAACACTAGATCCAAGTAACAAAACCACAGACCAAAACACGAAGCACTTCCCTACTCTAAAACCGGTGAGGCCGGTCCAGGTTAGACGAAATTGTCGTGTTTTTGGTCTGTATTCACCTTACAGGTGAAGGAGTACTCTGCAGTTGTTAAAATAATTTTTAGAGTCTCGTAAAATATCAACAGAAACTAAGATCTACGTTTCGATGTTTTCGGGTCATTTCGGTTTCGTAGTTTTAGTTGTCATTTAATCTGTTAGTTATGGTTTAGTCGGCTCTGATACCCTTGTAAGTCGATGCCACGCACCCCACGTGTTCGCGGGGAGGCAGAGTTTGCAAAGAACGATTTTGATAAGCTTCGTAACATCGACTAAACTCCAGGATCGATACTAAACCCTAACTAACAATCTAGCTTAGAGGTTTAACTACTATGTGAGAAAGTTATACCTCAAGTTCTTGCTGTCATTCACCTCCTCGTTGTCCTTCTCCACCTCGTGAGCTCCTCGATGTGAGAATGCATCGTGCTTCCTCGTCGGCTTCTCCAAATCGTAGAAGATCCACCCGAGAGTTCCGACTTTGAGCTTAACCTCTAACTTGAGGTAACTAAGTCACTTGGTGTGCTAAACTAAGTAACCTAGGATGTGTAAAGAGTGATTAGGAGTCTAGTAGTCTCACAAACCATAGGATTCTCAACTCATGAGATAGTTAGGGTTTGAAATGAGATGGAGAAAGCTTGAGGAGAATGAGAAAGAGAAAGTATCTATAGTTTTTCTTCAAGTGATGAGATAATATGTAAATGACTTGTGTTTTTGTCTTTTAAATCAAAAGAAAATATCTCATACAAATATCTCAAAATATCTAAGTCAACAAATCTCATATAAGTCCAAGAAAGTCAATATGAAACCCTAATCATATTTCACTAAAATACCACAAAGTTTCCTCTCTCATTTCCTCCACCTCACAAAAGAATTAATGATAAAAGAAAAACCCTAATTGAGGTGTCATACTCCAAGAAATAATCTTGATCAAATTACAAGAATGCCCCTCTCATCCGTATATACATACCCGCATCCGTATTCAGATAAACACGAATACAATGAGACGAAACTAATCTAATAATCAAATACTAGGATCCGGCTTAAACCAAAGCCCACTAGTATTGTCCGCCTGAACATCATATGCGCACAAGTACACGTATGTAATCAAACCCTGTCGTAAAACCATACGACCTCTACACGTTTCGCCCGAAGCTGGGAAACTCTATGTGTGGGACTCTAAAGACTCGACAGTACGCTGGCAGTGGGTTTAACCACAAGTGCGTCAGCGGTACTAGCTGCATATAACGGCTACCCAGGTATCTGTCGACAAGAAGGTCGACGAGAAAACTCATCCGTACCCCTACTGAGCCTATCTGTGGCAATCTCCGTGCAGTCCGGTCTGTTCGTCAAAGAGTGTCGCATATCGGTCCTAGGGGCGGCAAGCACCAGACCCCTAATAGCGCAATAAGTCATGTCGGAGAGCGGCCAAAAACACCCTGAGAAACTACTGGAATCCCTACCAGCAAATCTCGCTTGCCTTGGCCTGGGATTTTGTGTAATGGCTTTCCGAACACAACGCGACATCAACCCCCAATACCTGGAGAGATGAATCCTATCTAACCGCCACTGCCTCCAAGTGTTTCGGGGCTGCACCCAACTACTGCCTGTTTACACGACTCAACAGAGCCGTGATAGGGTAGTAATCTAAGAACAGTAGGAACACACTTGAGGCGAAGTAGCAGTGTCAAGTCGACGGACTAAGCTGTACTCATGTCACCTAGGAACTACTTCCTGACGATTGGTATAGTACCAACCAGCAGTTCCCCATGAGTCCGTCCAGTGTAACTCATAACCTAATGAGCACCTTCATACTATCTCCAATATGACGTACTGATGGCTGTGGGACAGACCATCTCTCCTGCTGGGATGAGAAGCGTATACACTAGTCTACTCTGAAGTATCGATGCCCTGTCTCGATAATCCTGCGACTAGGGACCTGTGTAAGGATGTGCTTGTAGACTACCCAGCCCCCACTAGTGTGACTACCATCACAACGCTGGTAGTTAAGCAAAGATCCTAAGGGCTCTATCAATATGTATTAGCGATACGTTAAAAGAAATATATACACATATTAAGATAGATACAAACCAAGTAGCATACTACTATATCGAGCAAGACTGTCATAAATCCGTGTATATATCCCAAGCTTCCAAAATGTAATATACAACCTAGTACTATACAATAATGGCCTCTATGGCATATTGCACTAACAGATTCTGGGGGTGGAATCGTCAGATCCCACTAACTCGATAAGTCATGTCGATGTGTGGCCTATAACCTTTCGAAAAACTATTGATAACACTTACCAGTAAATCTCATCATCCCTGACTAGGGACTTGCTGTTATAGCCAATCGAGCATAGCGCAATATCAACTCCCAATACCGGGGGAGACAAAACCGCTCCTATCGCTCACTGCCTCCATGTGACTCAAGACTGTACCCAAAAACCACCTGTTTGCATGACTCATTTGAGTCATGGTAGGGAGGAAATCAAAGCACGGTGGGAACCACATAAGACACTATGACGATCTCGGGTCTACAGACTTACCTGTATAAGTGTCACTAGAGAACTGCTATCTGACGATAGGTATAGTACCATCTAGGAGTTCTCGACGAGTCTTGTTCGGTGTACTCATTCTCCAATGAGCACATGTGTACAATTTTTGATGTCAAACACCAATGGTTATGGGATCAACCATCGCCCCATACAGGGTCAAGAAACATACACACTAGTCTACTCTGGAATATCGATGCCCTGTCTCGATATTCTCTCGACTAGGAACAGTTAAGGATGTGCTTGTGGACTACACAAGCCCCACTAGTATGATCTCCATTATAATTCTGGTGGTCAAGCCAACATTCTAAGGGCTTTATCAACATGTATCAGAAAGACAGTAAACTAAAACAAGTGCACATGTTAAGATAAAGAGCAACCAGATAGGATACTATCATGTCGAGCAAGAAAGTCCTCTATATATATGTCCAAGAATCCACTATAATATACAATAATGGTGTCTAGGGCATACATATTCCTAACAAAATTAACTAAATTATTTTAAATTTAAATAAAATGCCCTCAACTAGTATTGCAATTTTACTTAAATACCCTTAAATATTGTTGATTTTCAGTATACAACCCTAACCCTAACCCTAACATTAAAACCTTAAATCTAACCCTCAACCCCCAACCCAAACCCTCCCTAACCCATCAACAACAACATCAACATCAACAGCAGCAATATTGACAACATCGACATCAACAACAGCGACATCGACATCAACAACTTTTACCCAATTTTAAAAAAAATTAAAATTAAACAAGAAATTTAAAATTAAACAAATTTTCCTTACCTGCTGATGAAGGGGCCGGGCTCGAACAAAGAAGCTTCGACGGCGGCTCTTCACCGGCGACGATCTTGAACGGCGACCACTGCCTGAGAAGGGGGGGAGAAAGACTGTGAGTGAGAGTGAGAGCGAGAGAGTAGCAGAGAGAGAGGAGCTTACCATCGGAGGAGAGGAGGAGCAGTGGATCCGGTCGCCGGGAGGGTCGATCGGAGCAGAGGAGGAGAGGAGCGGCGGATCTAGGGTTTTTTGGCTTGGATTTGGGGGGAAATAAGAAGAGAGATCAAGCTCGGAGGCTGCTATATTTATTAAGTTATTCCGTTGGGTTATAGCCGACGAAATAACTTAATAAAATTATTAAAAATTTCGGGAAACCTTTTGGCTTATTTAAGCGATATTTTCAAGTTGTACATTTATTCCGTCGGCTTCTAACCGACTAAATAAGTCATTTTTTTTCTTGTAGTGATTTCTTTTCATAAATTGATCCTCCAAATTGTCTTTTTGAGACTGGTAGGGGGCCACGTTGGGTTTTGGTTTTAGTATTCCTACTGATTGAATGCTTATTTAGCAAAATGTATACAAATAAATAAATTCGGTTTCTTTGATTATGATGCTTTTAGATTTCAAAAATGAACATATAAAACTTATGGTATTTGTTCTACCCAAACCATTCATCAAGAATGAATATACAACTTATTAACTGGTTTTAAACCTATTGAGAAACAATTTTCAGCCACCGTTGCAAGAAACAATTTACCCCTAGATTTCAACTATTCTGATAATTATGCATTACTGTGAAGGACATAGAATTCAAGAATAAATCAAAACCACCGAGTTTTATCCTAACATAAGGAGAAAACCAGCATAAATTTTAGACCAAGGCTAAGAACAAAACATTGCGTGTAAACTATTGCGACGCGTTTTCATGGAGCCCGTGGCAAATAATTTTCAAGGGGTTCACATCTTGTAGCGTGGTTGTAGTTGTCAGCCCACAAATAATTTTCAAGGGGTTCACATCTTGTAGGGTTCACATCTTTATTTTGTCTCCTTGGACAGCTCTTCATAGAGTTGAGTCATATCTCTACGAATGAGTCCAATGCATCTCCATGATGATTGGAACCTTGGAAACAAAAACCAGCTATTATTAATAGATATCAAGAAGAACCACATCACACTTGGGTGTTACTCCATCACTAGCTCAATAGTGATGGAATGATGGTGGCAAAGATATCAACTTTATGATGGTAACAAAAGGATATTAAGCCTTGAGGATGTCATTGCTTCAACTGTATTATTGGCAAACAAAATGAAAATGAGTTATGAATTCACATCTCATTCAATGGGAGCAGATTTGATGTAGGAAGTGCATTATTGTAGGATGTTGGTATCACATATTCTAGCCTCAGGTCTTCAGAAGGATGGAACAGATTTGATGAGGTGGTGGAAACAAAAGCATATGATCCGACAAACAAATCTAGCTTTGATTGAAAGTAATGATCAAAGTTCGAATCTGATACCTGCATGCATTTTATTATAAACCAAATGAGAAATTTAACAGACAGCGATCATCGTATATTCATGTATTACCCCTTCCGTTTTCCTACTATAAATATTGCGGTTTGGCCTCCGATTTCACACCATCGTCACATAGAGTTGAGTCGCAAAATCGAAATGCATCAAAGGATACAAATGGAAACATGCAATAGTTGGGAAAACACCACATTCCATACCAGCAACCAAAATAAAAACAAAGTCCATAATCGGGTGCATTACAACACTAATGAACCGGATTATTTCTACTGCTGACAAACTCCACCCTCAATTATTCCGCCATCCGACACTATTTTGCAATACTCCTATTCTCCAGCATTAAATAGGAATTATTGATCATCATCCCTCTAGCAATGACAAAGGAAAAAAAATTTTAAAAAAACAAGAAAGAAAAGAAAAGCACAAGAGCAAAGAGCTAACTAAATCTAAACAGGCAAACCTCATGACCCTCCACCAAAGCCTACACACACTCATCGCTGTGTGGATTCCACGGTCCTTGCGCCCGTGGTTTCTTCGATCTTGTCCTTGGTTACCTCCACAAAATGGCCGATCATTTCGTGGAACTGCCTCAGCCCAGACAAGGGAAGTATGATGGATGAACGATCCGAACCAGCAACCTGCATTATGCAAAATTTGGGTTTTTCTAGTTAGTAGCACAAAATTATACTAACTACTATAGCAAAGGCTAATTTTTCAGAAACTAGCCTGAACTTGTACTCGAGTTATAAAGACAAAAAAATACAAAAAACTACCTCACACTTTTTAAATTATAAAAAGTAGAATGAATTTGGATATATGGATAAGGGGGGCCATGATATGAGTCAGAGTCATGATTTTCCAAAACTAAGGGATTCGTTGGTATGCACTAAGTTTTTGTTGTTAGTATTTATACACACAACCAAAAATTATCATCGCAGCAAATCTTTTTTTTATTAAAAATCATATTGGCAAATCTAAACAAAGAATGATAAGGATTTATCAGCGCTGATGCATTGATCGTTGGGGTGTGTTTGGTTGAATGAAGTTGTATCTACATTGCATTTCCAACTGCATGTTGTTCCAACAATAGTAACTGGAATTGCATTCTTGTGTTTGGTTGAATTCCAATTCCAACTTCGTGTTACCAATGTTTGGTTTTTGGAAATAAAGACTATTCGAAATGGTTTAACTACAAAAAGTATAAAATCTACCAAAAGAATAAATAATTAAAGTCTATCCCATGTTCATGATAAAAACAATATAAAAATGTTTAAATGGATAATTAAATAAGCAAAATTTTCTACAAGATTCTGGCAGGCCATGTTGTAAAGATGGGCTATTAAAAGTAATGCTCCATCCACCACATGAAACAAAATCACCGCTTATTAGGAAAGAAGTGGCCTTAATCAATGGTTATTAATGAAATAATGTGGATTATTGCTAGACCCAGAGGCCTCCAAATCTTGCGTTGGAACTGCACTCGAGTTGAGCGCAGTTCCAACTGCATGCCACCTCATGCTTTTTGTTGTTGCAGAAGCATGGCGGTGAAGCAAATCCATCAACCAAACACCAACTTTTAATAATTCATGTAGTTGGAACAAGAAGTTGTTCCAAATACATACAACCAAACACACCCTTAGTGTCTTACCCATTTAATAGTACACAAGGCCAATTTGACAACCTATATTATACCCCAAATGGAGACATCCCTAAAACGAAATCCAAAAAGGAAGAACTTGAAATTGGGCATCGTAGCTCATTAAAATTTTCCTGATTTGGTACAATGAGAAGTATTTTCCTTAACTCCTCAATCAACTGGATGAAGTTCACATGGAAAGAGAAGAGGAGGAATAGAATAGTGGAGGAGAACAAAAGTCAGGAAGAAGTAAACAAGGGATATGTAGAATTAATATGTAAAGTCAGGGGGTAAAATAGTCCTACAAGGCGTCAAGTCAAGTGTTATGAACGTGCCCTATTCAGTAACGGTAGCTAACAGAGGGTAGTTTTTGGTAACAGTTTAGGACAGTACTATAATTTACAAAATACATCGTGGTTTTTCATAACTCATGTATAAGTTCAGTTTAGTTTCTAGCCGTATAGCAAAAATCATTGAGCACCACAATAGTACCTCAGATATTCGCAGGAAATGGCCCCTGTTATTGCTCCCCAAATCAAAGAAAAATCTTTTTTGATCTGCCCTGATTACTTTAGACACCCCCATGCTGCCGCCACCAATTTCATCTGAAGGAGAAAATTCAACCAAACGGTCTACAGAGGCTGATTGGTTGCTTTGGCCTGATATGAATCCAGCACCGACATCATCTGATAGTCCTGGAACACGCTCCGAATTTTCCACATTCTGCTTAAAATAAAAGCAAATGGTCATATCAATGTGAGAATAGTTGATACTTTAAGAAATGTGATGTCAGTTGGCATTTTGATTTGTTACCACGAAGAGTCGGTTGGCCTCATCATTAATCTCTAGCAATATAATCCTGAAAGCTGTCCATCCTTCTTCACCAGAGCTTCCCGCAGGGACTATAATTGTACTCCGATTTCTGCTAAGAGATGCTTCCGATATCTATTTGAGAATCAAGTTGTCAGCCTTACTTCATAATATAAATCTATAGGCTCAAAAGAAGTTTCTAACAAAGATATTCGCAGGCATGCAAACTGGCAGATTAAAAACGATCGTTGTTTGAAAGAGGTCTATAAAGAAGTTTCAACTACGGGTGGAAGACTAGTTCCAAAGGCTTCCTGTTCACCCTAATCATATAGAAATTGTCTTGTACCGTCGAGAGAGATCTAGAAAAGTTTTTATCAATCTTTCAAAGGACAAAGATGGCATAATGGTGATTTATGAAATCAACAGCATGGGTAAATGCCTAAGCCACAAGGGGTGTTCAGAAGCAAAAGAACTATAAGGTTTTTAAAGAGCTTTTGAGAATCAAGAATGCATGTGAAGTCTTCCAAGAGTTGAGGATTGAAAATGGATTGCTAGCGCATCAATATCACAAACTATAGAAGAAATGGAGTGGAATCTGATGTTGTGTGGTTCAAGTGGGTCTTATTCTGTTTTGTTTCTTTTTTAATGTAGCGGGCCAGGTGCGGTGGGGTTTCCTCAGCTTATAGGTGTATAAGAAGCATTTCCAAGAGTTCCGGCAGCAAGGGAGTCAGCGCCATGGCATTCAGCTTATTGATGCCTTGAACACCAGTTACAAGCTCAGTATAATACTAAAAAGAAACATAAGGCAGAATTTATTTTATTTTATTTTATTTTATTTCACACAAAATGGTCCTATGAATCCAAGACATAACTCATTCGCAAGCCCTTCCCATGCCCACATGTTCCCTAGGCATAATATTGGAACTAATGAAGAAAGGGATGACATCAAGCCAACAGGTAGTGAAATAGTCTCACATCCTTTATGGAGCCTTTTGCTTTATAGCCGCCAAAATTTGATGGGATCAGGTGATGAAAATAATAATGATGACTCATGGGTGGATGGGGGGGCCCTTACAAAATACAATATATATATATATATATATATATATATATATATAAAGAGAGAGAGAGAGAGAGAATAATGGGGGAAAGAGGCCATAGGAGGGAATTTCCTTCTATGGCGTCGAAAAAAAACGCCCTCCATCGTGTTTTCCGACGATCGGAATCCATCATCTTCATCGTTATCATCAAAGATATGGGTACGCCAAATTTCATGTGATTCTACAACTTTTTCACCGCTGTTTTAGCAATGTAAAAAGTTCTATTGTCGGTAAACCGTTAATTTTGAACCCACTAATTCAACGGTGAAAAAGTTATAGAACCACATAAAATTTGGTGTGCCCATATTTTAGATGATAACGATGAAGATGATGGGCGCCGATCGTCGGAAAACAAGATGGCGATTGTATTTTTTTGACGCCATAGGAGGAAATTCTCTCCTATGGCATCTTTCCTCCATTATTCTCATATATATATATATATATATATATATAACAAAAAATAGAAACAAAAATATGGTCGTCAAACCAATTAAAAGAGGTTGACATCAATGTAGTAAGATTTGTCAAATCTTTCACTAAGACTTGCTTCATAGCCTATCCCATCTTGATGGAAGAAGGCTTGATGATGATGATGGCGGCGGCGGCGGCGGCAACACATTGAATGCAATCAATATGCTTAAGAACAAAAAGAAAAAAATATATACACATGGCCACGAAACCATTCATAATTAGTAGGAATATCACAGTAAAGTCTCATGCCAACGAATATGCAAAGCATAATCGGTCCATACTTATCATTTCTTTATTTTCAACTTTAACAAACTAAAATATACTGACGATGGAAACAGTGGTCATGACGCCCTTGTAATGGATACATGAGGACTGCTGGATATCATTTTTGTAATTATTTGTGCGCATAAAGTACAAAAATTATGAGGTATGTCTAAGCCCCATTGGATATATTATATATTATTGGTATCCAGTGGACGATTGCCCGTGCAAAATATCATGATGTTCCTTCTGCAACTTGTGGGAAGGTACAAGCACAATTTATTGATGACTTCATGCCGCTGGAGACGAACGAGAGGTGTTGCTAGCCAATTGTTGGTACACCATTACAATTGTATTCCTCCAATTGTGGGTCACATTAATTATGGTCACATTAAATGTTATGTTAGGTAGGAGAAACACATCTTAATTATCTGTTGTTTAAAAAAATTTAACGTTCCCTTTAAATCCAGGCCCACATCTGTTAGCTTTCGTATCTGAATCATTTGATTTTGTATGGTCTTATGCTCTTAGATGCTCCATTATTCTATTATGCCACTACAGAGCTATAACAGCATCAGTGATTCAGCTGTTTTATCTAATGGCTGCCTAAGCAGAATGCAACCTCCAAGATGGACCCATCTAAAGCCTACACTCATGCTGCCACAGCTTATAGCTAAAAACAGCAAAAGCAACCCCAAGAAAACTAGTCACTACGATTTACAACTTAAGCTAAAACCTGTAATGTGACTTCTAACCTTTACAGGAAATGCACCAATAG
The DNA here is from genome assembly GCA_030015575.1 of Agapanthus africanus. Taxonomy (NCBI): domain Eukaryota; kingdom Viridiplantae; phylum Streptophyta; class Magnoliopsida; order Asparagales; family Amaryllidaceae; genus Agapanthus; species Agapanthus africanus. The sequence continues at coordinate 598,710,103 of CM057341.1, forward strand.
AATTTCTTCAACAAGATAACTCAAACTAAATCAGAAAGGAAAGATGATAAGTTGATTACCCACTTTATTATAAGTTCGATATATTTACTATATTATATGCTAAAAAACCCACCACCAACCGGCAATAACATAATAGAAAAGGAAGGGAAAACATAACTCTTCTTGTTCGGTTTTGCTATTACCAAATTAAGCTTTTTTGAAGTCATGAAAGGAGGATTTAAACATTAAGCAACAAACAATTGAACAATTATTGGCTCGTCAAATAGAATATTATTTCTGAAAAAAACAGAGGAAATAATTTATTGGCTTATTAAATCATTAATTCCTACATACAAATATATAGTGAGCGTCATAGACCGCCTCTTCTATTATAGCCGATATGGGACTAAAACTAATAACTAATAACTAATTATATTCACAACACTCCCCCGCAAGTTGGAGCGTAAATGTCAATCATGCCAAGTTTGGACAGAAGACGAGTGAATATCGGTCGAGAAAGAGATTTGATAAGGATATCTGTCTATTGAGCCAAAGAGAAAATATGTTGGAGTGCAACAACCTTATCTGTCACCTTGTCACGGATAAAATGGCAATCTAACTCGATATGCTTGGTCCTCTTATGAAAAACTGGATTCTCGGCAATGTGGATCGCGGCCTTATTATCACAGAAAAGTGTAGTCGGAAGAGAAGAGAAAACCCCAAGATCTGTCAGGAGGGAAGTAAGACATACCAACTCAGCAACTGTATGCGCCATGGATCTATACTCAGCCTCGGTATAAGAACGGGCCACTATATTTTGCTTCTTACCCCTCCACGTAACCAAGTTTCTTCCCAAGAATACACAATAGCAACTAGTGGAACGACGATCATTAGTAGATCCAGCAAAGTCAACATCTGTAAAGGCTGTAAGCGATAACGTAGATGATGGTTTGTAGAGAAGACCATATCCTGAAGAATTTTTGATGTATCTGAGAATATTCTCAACTGTCTATAAGTGAGAGGTCAAAAGATTCTGTATATACTGACTCACTTTGCTAACGGTAATGGCAATGTTAAGACGAATGACAGTGTGGTAAATAAGCTTTCCAACCAGACGTCGAGATCATCCTGGATCAGGCAGTGGAGAATCTGAGGGAGAGCTCAATCGAGATACATTGGCTGTGGAATCCATAGGAGTGTCTGCTGATCTACATCTCAGAAATCCCGTCTCGGATAGAAAATCGAGTGCATATTTACGCTGAGAGAACTATAATCTACCAGAATTCCGTGACACTTCAATTCCAAGAATGTATCTAAATGGCCTAAGATCCTTGGTATGGAAGTGTGAAGCCAATTGTTCTTTCACCTTGGAGATACCAGCAGAATTATCTCCAGTAATGATAATATCATCAACATACACCAGCACAATCAATATGACCTGAGGACGACTATGTGTAAAGAGAGATGTATCAGCGCGACTGCGTTTGAAGCCAATCTTTCGTAAAACCGTACTAAACTTTTCAAATCAGGCACGCGGACTGCTTCAATTCATATAAAGATTTACGTAACAAAAAAACCATAAACTTTTCCGATCGCTCAAAAACAGGAGGCTGCTGCATGTAAATAGTCTACGAAAGATCGCCATTAAGAAAAGCATTCTTCACATCAAGTTGATATAGGGGTTATGCATTAGAAACAGCCAAGGATATAAAAACACGAACCGAGATCAATTTGGCAGCTGGCGAAAGTCTCAACATAATCCAAACCATACTGCTGAGTAAAGTCTTTAGCTTCCAATCGAGCTTTGAGACGGTCAATCGTCCCATCAGGATTTTGCTTGACAGTAAAGCCTCATCGACAGCCGACAACCTTCTTATCTGAATGCGGAAGTACCAATTTCCATGTCTGATTAAAGCACAGTGCGGCAAGCTCCTCTAACATAGCTGCATACCAACTTGGGTGTTGAAGTATTTCCTAAACAGAGAAAGGAAGAGTGATAGCAAATAAAGAAGAAACAAACTGACGAGCAGATGGTGCCAGTATATGATAAGAAACAAAATTAGAAATCTGATGTGCTGTGGTACAGGAACGCTTACCCTCACATAAGGCAATAGGAAGAGAGAGATCTTCTGAAGGCGGCAGGAAACAGTAGACTGTATCAGAGCACCTGTAGAAGAATCGTTAAGAGTAGAAATGGTGTGAGAGGGTGGTGGTTTTGGGTCACAACGGTGATACACCTGTGGATATAGGGACACAGGCTTAAAACTAGGACACACGGGTCAAACAGACGAATCAAACTCCAAGAAAGGTAGGTGAGAAACAGGGATAGTAGAAGTGAGGTCCTTGACAGGCGGTGAAAAATATGCTTGATCTTCTAAGATGATCACATCACATGAAGTTAGAAGTGGGTGGGTCAAAACAAACATATTTTTTCTGGGATCATGAATAACCTACAAACAGCATATGGGTAGCTCGAGAATCAAGTTTGTCTACCTGAGGACCTAGAATATGATGATAGTAGAGACAACCAAATACCTTAGGAGGAACAAGAAAAAGCTTGCCATGTGGAAACAAAATAGAGAAAGAGGACTGGTTTCCTAGGACCGGAAAAGGCATGTGATTGATATAAAAGCAAGCAGCTAAGACCGCAAAATTCCACAATCGTTTAAGAACATGCATATGCAAAATATGAGAACGGGCTATCTCAAGCAAATGTCAGTTCTTCCATTCAGCAATCCCATTTTGCTAGGGAGTATAAAAACATGATGTTTGATGCAATATACCAGGAGTCTGACAAAATGCAGTAAACTCCATACTAATATATTCCTTAGTATTATCTGAACGAAGAATTTTTACCGAAACACCAAATTGATTAGTAATCTCAGCTATGAAGATTTTAAAGGTAGAAAAAAGTTCAGACCTACTAAGCTGAAGATACAACCAAGTCATACGTGAATGATCATCGATAAATGTCACAAAATATTTACAACCAAACACACTAGGAAATTTAAAGAGACCCTAAATATCGGAGTGAACGCAAAAGGTAAATCATATCTTTTATTAACGGGAGGAAAAGAGAGACGATGGTATTTACCAAGAATACAGGATTTACAACTGAACTCGGATAAATCAAGAGAAGGCAGCATAGTTCGTAAAAAGGAAAGAGGATGACAAGTCTCTGATGCCACTGGTGTAAGTCAATGTCGCACACTCCACAGAGTTTGTAGAGAGGCGGAAATTACAAAAAACGATTTTAAAACAAGCAATATCAACTAAACTCCCAAGATCTACCATAAGCCCTAACTAGCAAAACTAACATAGGTTCTAATCTACTGTGAAAGTGATTATACCTAGATGATTCAAGTCCTTCGAGTCTTCTTATCCTCTTCTTGATCTCCTTGTTCGTCGGGATCAAGCTTGATCGTCGGTCTCCTTGTGTCGAAGACGATCCACCCGAGAGTATGGTTTAAGCTCCAACCCCAAAGGTGAGGTAACTAAAATACCTAGTTTGCTAATCTAGGTAGGTTAGAAGATGTAGAGTGTTAATTGGATTAATTTATCTCAATAACCCTAGGTTTCTCAACTCATGAAAGTGTTAAGGTTTGAAGAAGAAAAAGATAGCAAAGGATGGGAGAGAATGTCAAGTGAAGAATGAATGAAGAATGGCTAAGAATGAAAACTATTAAGCATGTCTTTTTCAATAATAATAATAATAATAATAATACAATCATGCTTCAATAGTTATCACAAATGAATGAATAAAACAAGCCATGCTTCAAACCATGCTTTCATAACACCTCATACATCCACCTCATTATCTATTTAAACAAAATATATTTTACACAAATGAGGTGTCTTCTTCTAGAAGCACTCTTGTGAAAATATAAGAATACCCCTCACCGTATATACATACCCGTATTCGTACTACGAATACCAAGAGATTAAAATAATCCAATAATATAATACTAAAATACGGCTTAATCCTAAACTCGCTAGTATTATCCGTCCGAACATAAATCCGTGTAACTAATACACGTATATGATCGAAACCCTGCACGTAAAACCATACGGCCTCTACATCGTTTCACCTGAACTAGGAAAACCCTCAATGTGGGATTCTAAAGACTCAACAGTACGCTGGTAGTGGGTTTAACCACAAGCACGTCAGCGGCACTAGCTGTACATAACGGCTACCCAGATACTTGTCGAAAAGAAGGCCGACGAGCAAACTCATCCAAACTCCTACTGAGCCTGTCCGTGACAATCTCCGTACAGTCCGTCTGTTCGTCTGAGAGTATCGCATGCCGGGTCTAGGGGTGGAAAACGTCAAACCCCTAATAACCTGATAAGTCGTGCCGATGTGGCTCAAGACCATCTAAGAATCTACTGATCTAACTATCGGTAATTCTCAATCCGCCATGGTCAGGGACTTATGGTATTGGCCAACCGAACACAGCGCGATATTGACTCTATACCGGGAGAAACGAATCCCCAATAATCGCTCACTGCCTCCATATGGCTCGGGACTGTGCTCAACTAAAACATGTTTGCACGACTCAGTAAAGCCATGGTAGGGTAGTAATCAAATCACCGTGGAAACTCACACGAGACAAATGACGACCTCAGGTCGACAGACTATCCACCAGAGAACTGCTATCTGATGATAGGTATAATACCAAGCCAGTTCTCGGCGAGTCCGTCCAATGTACCAACCCTCAATGAGCACCTATATACAATCTTAGGTGCATCACACCAATGGCTGCAGGACCAATCATCGCCTCTTGTCAGGGTCTAGAAATGTATACACTAGTATACTCTGGAGTATCGATGCACAGTCTCGATACTTCCACAACTAGGGACATTTAAGGATGTGCTTATCGATTACCCAGCTCCCACAAGTATGATTGCCATCATAACGCTGGTAGTCAAGCAATGATCCTACAGGCTTTATCAACATGTATAAGCAATATGAAATAACAAGTAAAACATATACACATGTTAAGATAAAGACAAACCAAATAGTATACTATCATATCGAGCAAGATTGTCATGTACATACATACTCTTAGCATCCTATACAATGAAGGCCTCTAGGGCATACATATCTAACAATCTCCCACTTGCACTAAAGCCTATTATTGGCGTATTGAGTACCCAACGTCTGCACTAGAGCAAGTTGCTGGCGTACTGCATACCCAATATCTCGAACAGTCTCTTGAACTGGATTTGAAGGATGGCTTTAGTGAATGGATTTGTCGTGTTTTCTTTCGTATCTACTCTCCGCACATCGATCTTCCGGCGATCCACGATCTCCCTGATCAGTTGATACCGCCTCAAGATATGTCTGGATTTCTGATGGTTTGTGGTTCCTTTGCCAAAGTTATGGTTCCATTGTTATCGCAATACAAATGCATTGGATTAGCAATGGATGGAACCACCTGAAGTTCATAAATGAACTTTCTCATCCAGTCTACCTCTTTTGCGGCATCGTTAGCAGCGATGTACTCAGCCTCCATCGTCAAGTCTGCTACAATGTCCTGTTTGGAGCTCTTCCAACAGACCGTCCTTCCGTTGAGGATAAACACAATTCGAGACAGATTTAGAGTCATCTTTGTCACTTTGGAAGCCAGAGTCGGTAAAAAACTCGATCTGGAGGTCCCATTACCATACACGAAGAACATCTCCTTAGTCCTTCTCAGGTACTTAAGAATGTTTTTTACCGCTATCCAATACTTCTCACCTGGGTTGGACTGATACCTGCTTACGACGCTAAGTGCATAAGCTACATCTGGTCTGGTACACAACATCGCATACATTATCAACCCCACCGCCGAAGCATAGGGTACAATGCTTATGCGAGCCCTCTCCTCATCAGTCTTGGAAGATATCTATTTGGAGAGGATAATTCAGTGACAAGCGGGTAAATTACCGCGCTTAGAATCTTCCATACTAAACCTCTTCAGTACGATCTTGACTGTGAAAATCCCAACATTATTTTAGATCTTTCACGATAGATCTTAATCCACAGAATGTATGGGTATCACCCAGGTCTTTCATAGAAAACTTCTGTGACCAGAACAGCTTGGCCGATTGTAACATAGTAATATCATTTCCTATCAGGAGAATGTCATTTACGTATAAAACGAGGAATACCACAGTCCTCCCTACAATCTTCTTATAAATACAAGATTCATCTACATTTTTGATAAAGTTAAATTCCTTGACCATCTCATCAAAGCAGATGTTCCAACTCCGCGATGCTTTCTTTAATCCATAATGGATTTAAGCAATTTGCACACATTTCCACTGCTCCCACTGTCTATGAAACCCTCTGCTTGATCCATGTAAACACTTTCCTAAATTTCCATTTAGAAATGCGGTTTTAACATCCATCTGCCAGATATCCATGAAAGACAGCAACGGCAAGTAGGATCTGAATGGATTTAAGCATAGCAACCGGTGAAAAAGTTTCGTCATAGTCCAATCCTGGTCTTTGACGTAAACTTTTAGCAGCAAGTCTAGCTTTGTAGATTTCTACCTTTCCGTCTACACCAATCTTCTTTTTGAAGATCAATTTGCATCCAACCGGTTTTACCCCTAGAGGAGCAACATCTAAAGTCCATACTTTATTGGTGTACATGAATTCCATCTCGGATCGCATAGCATCCTGCCACTTCGCCACTTCGCCGAGCCTCTACTCATGATAGCTTGCTGAAAACTAGTAGGCTCATCATCATCAATGATGCAATCATCTCGATCATCGTCTACGAGAAAACCGTAGTATCTCTCCGGCAGATAAGACTGCCTAGTAGATCTGCGGAGTGGAGTAGGTACGTCCGGTTCCATTGAAACTTCAGGTTCTACTAAGTCTTCAGTAATAATTTGTGGTTCTGGAATTTCTTCCAGCTCTATTGCGCTCACTAATTTCTTTTTCAAAAAATTGAGTTCCATAAAGCGGGCATGATGAGGAACAAAGACGTTTTGTTTCCCAGCGTAACAGAAATAATTCCCCCTTGAATTCTTAAGGTATCCCGCAAACTTACACAATACTGAGCGTGCATCGAGCTTGTCCGGATGAACCTTTTTTGATAAAAACAGGATATACCCATATCTTAAGATACTTAAGACAGGGTTTCTTCCCATTCCACATTTCATATAGAGTGGTAGACACATACTTAGTTGGAATTTTATTCAATAGGTATGCAGCAGATTCTAATGCATAACCCCAGAAGGATGGCAGCAACTCAGCATTACTCATCATGGAATGCACCATATCAAGCAAAGTGTGATTCCATCTTTCTGATAAACCGTTGTGTTGTGGTGTGTATGGAAGAGTAAGCTGAGAGAGAATTCCATGATATTCCTGGAACTCTGCACTTAAGTATTCACCACCCCGATCAGATCGGAGCATCTTGATTCTTTTACCGGTTTGCTTTTCCGCTTCATTCCTATACTCCTGGAATTTCTAAAAAGCCTCGGATTTATGTTTCATCAAGAATACATGTCTATATCTTGAGAAATCATCGGTAAAAGTGATGAAGTGGGAATAACCACTTCTTGCATATGTAGACATTGGCTCACACACGTCGCTGTCAATGAGTCCCAAGAGCTCAGCGGCTTTTTCTCTGTGTCCAGTAAACGGAGTTTTTGTCATCTTTCCTCTGATACATGATTGACAAGTTGCATATGATTGATATTCAAACAGATCTAAATATCCATATTTATGTAACTTAGTCAATCGTGTTTCATTGATATGACCAAGTCTATAATGCCATAAGAAATCTTGATTTGATTCTAAAGTCTTTCTTTTTAGCGTGTTTTGGACGTTAAAAACTTGATGTTGATTGAAAACGTATATTCCATTATTCAATGGACCCGACTCGATCATTTCATGATTTAGGTAAATGTTTATGACATTGCTTTCAAATGCAAAATTATATCCTTCATTAGATAACAAAGATACAGATATAATATTACACATCATACTAGGCACACAAAAGCAGTTATGTAACAACAAAATATGTCCACTCGTCAACCAAGATGATATTCTCCTACTGCAACAGCATCCACACTGGTTCCGTTACCAACTCTGAGAGTCGTATCCATTTCCTCAAAACTCTACGGCTTCTCAGCGCCTGCAAATAATTACAGATGTGAGATCCTGATCCGGGATCCAATACCCAGAAAGTAGAGTTAATAGAGAAACGGTTTTCAATTACGAACACACTTGAAGCCGAAGCCACAACTTGCTTCGTGTCCCGATTATTGGCTTTTAAAGTCCGGCAATTTTTCTTCTAATGTCCCTTCTTATGACAGTAGAAATATTCTTCCTTTATGGTTGCTCCCCAATCTTTTCCTTTCCCTTACCATGCACCTTCTGCACACCTCATCTCGGTTTGGTGGGGGCCTTCTTCTTCTTCCTCTTGGCCTTGGTTTTGGATTTAGAAAAAGAAGATTCCTCAATAAACAGAGCGGGTGTTTCCTCGGATTTCTTCAAGGTGCCCTCTGCCACCCTCATCATGTTGAGAAGCTCAGAAAGTATAACTTCCAGCTTCTGCATATTGAAGTTCAATACGAATTGGACATAGATGGAGGGAAGGGACTGTAGAATTAAGTCGGTATATAACTCATTCTCCAACGTAGTTACTAGGTCTGCGAGCTCTTCAATAAGAGAAATCATCTTCAGGACGTGGTCTCCAACAGATGATCCGACAGCCAATCTCGAAACAATTTCTTCGAGGCTCGTATCTTGCGATACGAGAATGCTCTCCATATAAATTTTTGGTATGGAGGAAGATGGAAGTAAGGTCCATCTTCTCGTGCTGCCTCTGATGTTCATTATCCATGAAGCCAGCACGAGACACTTGACTTTCGCGCAATCCAGATCCCAAGTCCTACGAACCTCAATGTCCGCGACCGAGGATTTCGGACCTGGAAGAAGGGCTTTAGCCGTGAGTACGTATGGAATCTTATCATAAGGGTCATATGAACGTTTCTCAACCAGTCTTTATAGTTTAGCCCAGTCGGTTTGTTTTTATCTAGTATAAGTTTAAGTCCCGTCATGATCGCTGCATTTAGGAGAGAGAGAGAAAAACACCCAGCATATGCTCTTGCAAGTTTAGATTGGTTATTAGTTTATCTAAGCAGAATGGCTCCCACTGTTTTCTCGAATTCTCCTTCAAACCCTAAAAGAAGAATTAGTCAGGAGTAATCGCACCCTACAAGTTTACTTATCTTTCGGCCAGGCCAGTGTTGGTACTTCGGAGGGAGGTGCCCCATGTTTTCGCACGCCCCTAATTAAATAACCTCGTTTTCCCAGAGATGTAGCTCCGTTAACACTTTTCTAGACACTTACTTGATTGGCTAATTGCAAAATGAAAAACTCTTCTGAAGAATAGCTGATACTAACAGTAGGATCGAGACCCAACTATATTGTGTGATAATTTTGAAGGAAGCCTACCAAAACTACCACACTCCAGAATGTATGCAACACTAGCAAGTTTCCTGTATGTTTGAAACTCCCGATGTGGTTTTTGCCCCGGACGCTTATAATCTTGGCACTTCTCTTTTTGTCCAAGTCATTTCTTTTTTTGTCCAAGTCATTTCTATTTTTGTGCAAGTCACTTCTCTTTTTGTCCAACACAAGCGAAGCAGAAAAATCAAACCTTTCATTGTAATAATTGATATCTTGCTTGGCGAGCAAGCATCAGTCAAGGTCAAATCATCATAAGTCGCAAGTTAAGTTCAACCCGTCATTGTCCAGATTAATCTAAACCCATTCATACAAGCCCTTGACGAAGGTCAAAACAGTTCTACGCCTGTCCTAAATTAATGCATCTATCTATGCTACAGATAAGTACCCACTAGCTACCAAATACTATGTGTTGGCGAAGGTCAAAACACATAGCATGAATACTAGTTGATACCTATCAGAAATGACGGAGGGCTACGGCTGCTTTTGGCGAAAACCGTTAACGTAATGAACTTGATATAGTCGAAGGAACCGGATATCTTTTGAAAAGTGGTGGTTTAAGCTCCGCTTTTAAAATTTGTTTTTAAAGCAAACCGAGTGGTTTTGCAATTGTTCCAACGACGTTAAATATTAGGTTTATTACTTTGCATTAATTGAAATTAATGCGGTCCCCTCAATTAATCTTATCACACCGCAAAAAGAACGAAAATAGAATGTACGTATATGCCACACGCATTCGCCACGGACCAAGTCATGCACCTTTAGGTTACTTAACTAACGGCAGAGCGGAGGCTGGACTAGTGCAGATGCAAAACATATACAACATTTATTTATACATACATACATATATATATGTGTGTGTATCCATCACATGCATGATAAGCAACACAGACAGATATAAGCATCACAGAGAATGGATAAATGGATCAACTAGGAACATTTGCATTTCATTGAGCCACTTATGAAACACGGTCCTCCACGGTCGTGTGAATAGCCGAGTGTGAATAGTTCTAGACCCCTACGAGTGCGGCAAGTTATCCGGCAATCCTAGAATTGGGTGACCCGGGTCTTGACTCCTCGAGATGACCACCCACTGAATCCTAGAATCTGATAGCTTGTGCACTTCTCCGTGGGTCAATCCGAGATGCGAAAATGAAAAATAATATACAGCCGGTGACTTCATCATCAATCCGGATGCACCCCAATAAAAGAATATACATGAATTATTACATGAATTAGAAAAAATCCACTCACATCTAAATTCACACCGGGCCATTCCCAAGATCCATGAAACCATTCGCAACTGAACATCACAAGATATGTGCAACCATTTCTAATCGACGTATAGTGATTAGAAGACGTTTAAGAACACGTACACATCACAAAAGCAAGTAAAGAAAACCACGACGTTAGAATTCCGCGCACAATTAGCGAACGAAACTAATTTTCCAAGTCTTGAAAATCTGTCCACTAAAGTCCCCAAAAAATTCGTTTTAAGCCTATCCAGGAATCAAAACGAACTCGAAACCTGTCCGAATCTTCACGGAGACGAAGGGCAAAAATTAACTGTCGACTCGGGGGCCTAGGGGGTACCCACCCCCGGGAGCCACCACAAGGTGGCCCCTAAAGGTAGGCAGACCCGAGAGCACCCTTTTGGGGTGCTCTCGGGTCACCACCCCTAAGGCCGCCTTGTGGTGGTCTTGAGGGGTGGGCCCGACCTTCGGCCCCCCCCCGAAAGGTGCTCTCGGGTCACCAACCCCCAAGGGCGTCTTGTGGTGGTATTGGGGGTGGGCCCGACCTTCGGTCCCCCCGGGTATTCCGGTTTGCCCATACTTCACCTCGCGGCTTCTCGGTTCAAACTATGAGCCCGCGGGGTGTGCAAACATCTCAAAACCTCATTTTTAGGGATTGTTTTTTACAGTAGTTCGTGTGCGACAAAAACAGCGGATTTTAAACGTCGCTACAAGCTATCTAAGGCCTATGGAGTGGCTTTGATACCATGTAAAAGGTCAGTCAGCACAGCGGAAACTGGCTGTGGCGCTCATAGGTCCCTCGACAGTTACTTTTTACGCAGTCCTCTCACGACGGACTGCAACCCGCCGAATCATATAACCGCATGGGGCATCTTAGGGGTAAGAGCATGCGCTTCGCCACTACTGTCATACAGTGAAAACCCCATAGGTCGGCATTCCTGCCTGGTAGCTTTGATACCATGTAAGTCAATATCGACACTCCACGGAGTTTGTAGAGAGACGGAAATTACAAAAACCGATTTTAAAGCAAGAAATATCGACTAAAGTCTCAAGATCTACCATAAGCCGTAACTAGCAAAACTGACATAGGTTCTAATCCGCTGTGAATGTGATTATACCTATGTGATCAAAGTCCTTCGTGTTTTCTTATCCTCTTCTTGAGCTCCATGTTCGTCAAGATCGAGCTTGGTCGTCAGCCTCCTTGTGTCGAAGACAATCCACTCGAGAGTCGATGGTTCAAGCTCCAACCTTAAAAATGAGGTAACTAAAATACCCAGTTTGCTAATTTAGGTAGCTTAGAAGATGTAGAGTGTTAATTGGATTAATTTATCTCAATAACCCTAGGTTTCTCAACTCATAAGAGTATTAGGGTTTGAGGAACAAGAAGAGAACAAAGGAGGAGAGAGAATATCAAGTGAAGAATGAATGAAGAATGGCTAAGGATGAAAACTATGAAGCATATCCTTTTCAATAATAATAATAATAATACAATCATGCTTCAATAGTTATCACAAATGAATGAATAAAACAACAAGCCATGCTTCAAACTATGCTTTCATAACTCCTCATCCCTCCACCTCATTATCTATTTAAACAAAATAGATTTAATACAAATGAGGAGGTGTCTTCTTCTAGAAGCACTCTTATGAAAATACAAGAATACCCCTCACCGTATATACATACCCTTATTCGTACTATGAATACCAAGAGATGAAAATAATCCAATAATATAATACTAGAATGCGGCTTGATCCTAAACTCGCTAGCATTATCCGTCCAAACATAAATCCGTGTAGCTAGTACACGTATATGATCAAAACCCTGCATGTAAAACCATACGGCCTCTACATCATTCCACCTGAATCAGGAAAACTCTCTGTGTGGGACTCTAAAGACTCGACGGTACGCTGGCAATGGGTTTAACCACAAGTACGTCAGTGAAACTAGCTGTACATAACGGCTACCCAAGTACTTGTCGAAAAGAAGGCCGACGAGCAAATTCATCCGAACTCCTACTGAGCCTGTCCGTGACAATCTCCGTACAGTCTTGGTCTGTTCGTCTAAGAGTATCACATGCCGGGTCTAGGGGTGGAAAACGACATACCCCTAATAACCTGATAAGTGGTTCCGATGTGGCTCAAGACCATCCGAGAATCTACTGATCTAACCATCGATAATTCTCAATCCATCCTGGCCAGGGACTTATGGTGTTGGCCAACCGAACACAGCGCGACATCGACTCCCTATACTGGGAGAGACGAATCCCCAACAATCGTTCACTACCTCCATATGGTTCATAACTGTACCCAACTAAAACCTTTTTGTACGACTCAGTAGAGCCATGGTAGGGTAGTAATCAAAGCACAATGGGGACTCACACGAGACAAATGGCGACTTCATGTCGACAGACTATCTGTACTCATGTTACCAGAGAACTGCTATATGATGATAGGTATAATACCATCTGGCCAGTTCTCGGCGAGTCTGTCCAGTGTACTCACCTCCAGTGAGCACATGTATACAATCTTAGGTGCATCACACCAATGGCTGCGGGACAAACCATCGCCCATCGTCAGGGTCTAGAAATGTATACACTAGTCTACTATGGAATATCGATGCCCGGTCTCGATACTCCTACGACTAGGGACATTTAAGGATGTGCTTATCGACTACCCAGCTCTCACAAGTATGATTATCATCATAACGCTGGTAGTCAAGCAATAACCCTACGGGCTTTATCAACATGTATAAGTGTAAGGTGTTTTTCATCACCCCCATTGAAATGAGAATACACGCCGCTTGTCAAGCGTATACAGATTCCCCCTGCCTAGGGTAGGCTGGGGTTTATTGATTGTGAGGATCCGAATCTCCAGCAGGCGCGGACTAAGCTGCCGTTAATTACCTCTCGCTCCAAAAGCGAGAGGGAACCTCCGATTGACAGGTCAAATTGGTCATGCGAAATCAATATGCCATGTGTGTGTTGTGTTTTGGAGAGGACTTAGATGTATTGGGGGCCACGCAGAGTTTACGGAAGTCCCGCTATCCGGATAGTAGAGGCTAAGGGTCAAGAGGACTAGCAGCGCCCCGTTAGAAATTTTTTCTAACGGGAGACGTGGTTTCGGTGTGGAGCGTGAGGGAAAAAGAGGAGTGAGGAGCGTCCTAAGGACGCGTGGGCGCTAGACGCATGCAGAAAAAGGGGGTTTAGCCCCGGGATCAGAAGTTAAACTCCCGAAGGACTTTACAAACTCCTAGAAAAAAAGGAGGATTTTTATTTTTATGGAGTTAAACTCCCAAAAAGATTTATGGGGTTATACTCTAAAAGATTTTAACAAATGGAGTTGAACTCCCAAAAATCTTCGGGGATGATCAAAGGGACCCCTTTCTTCTTTCTTGAGCCCTGCATCCTTTTCCAAGTCTCGGATCCTCCCCAAAATGGGATTTTTGGAGATAGGTCTCCTTCTTCCTCCTCTCTGTTAGCTGAATCTTGGGGAAACGAGGGTTAGACCTAAAAATCTCCCCTTTTAGAGATTTGATGGGAGATCTGAGCTCCTCTTGGGTTTTACGGTGAAAAACTTTTTCTTTTTGGAAAAGGGTGAGTTAAACTCTCGATTTAATTCAAAAAAAAGGAAAAAGGTTTAGAACCTTGAAGAAAGAGAATGAGGCACAAAACCCTAATTTTTTAGGGGAATCAATTATTCTCTTCATTTCATTATCATGTTACCTTATATAGGCTTACAAGTTTACGCATGACCCCTTGGGCTTTACAAAATGGTATTTTGCACATCTCATGCCTCGTGTGCTTATTTCTTTTGCACATGAGCCATGGGCTTTACAAAAATTTGAATTTATACCCATTTTCCTTATATTTATTCATAAAAATTACATCAAAATTATTTATTACGTAATTTTCATTTTGGCATGAGACAGACCGGCCGTGGGGCTCGACTCGGGCATGAGCCTACTTGACCTTGGCTTGGACCCGCTTACTTGGGGTTGACTTTGACTTGGTCAACCGGGGTGTAATTTTTGACCCCAACAATAAGCAAATATGAAATAACAAGTAAAACATATACACATATTAAGATAAAAGCAAACCAAATAGCATACTATCATATTGAGCAAGATTGTCCTATACATACATACCCTCTAGCATCCTATATAATGAAAGCCTCTAGGGCATACATATCCAACAACTGGATCATAGAAACAGCTGCAAACGTACTGAGAAGGTGATCAACGTAGTACAGTCCGTTATGTTTATGCCCCCACCAATCCGCTGCTTCGTCAAAAGGTTATGTATCACAAAGTGAGATGGATAACATGTTACGAAGCAGTTAGAACCATTTGTAAGTTGGTGAATAAAAAGCAAGTTTTATTTTAAAGATGGCACAATTAAACTATTTTTCAGGTGTAAAGATTAAGTGATAAAACAGTAGAGCCAGAGACAGGTGTGATATTACAATCAGCCATGAAAATAAACTTGTGAGGATTAGAAGTAATATCAGATGGTCTATCACGAGACATGATGTGAGGTGCCGGAATAAGCGCCCCTCGAATTAGAATGAAAAAGGAACGATATACCTGACAGAATAGAAATGTTGGCATGAGTTACAGAAAAGAGGAGACGACGCAACTGGACCCACTTAGCACTGGATAAAGGTAGATGACCAGTAGAAGAGGAAGATTGGTCAGCAAGAACTGGTGTGAATGTCTGGCGAGCTGTAAGTGTATCATCAGGATAGCCATGCTTCTCCCAACGCCGGTCTTCACGATGATTAGTGCCGCCGCAATAAGAACAATAAAGGCCGCCACGGCCACGGCCACATCCACGGGAACCACGAACACGAGCAGTAATAAAGGCACGACCACGAGCAATAATTGAGACCGAATCAAAATCCATGATGAATGGCACAGAGATAAATCACGAGAGAGCAGGAATAAGGTTGTCTAACATCCAAGCAAGTACAAACGTAAAGAAGTCGGAGCAAGACAATCGAATAGTTCATCGTCATTAACCGAGAGGAGCGGAGACGACATCATTGGAGGAGGCTGTCTACAAGCAGAGGGCAGCGGCCATGGAGGTTGCGGTGTAGTGAGGGTTGCTGCTTGTGCGTGGTACGTGCTGTTGTGGGTGCTGGTGAGTGGTGCTGGTATGGATGCAGGTGGGTGCGAGTGCTGGTGTTGATGCAGGTGGGTGCGGGTGCGGGTGCTGGTGCTGGAGTGGGCGCTAGTATTGATGCAGGTGGGTGCAAGTGCTGGTCCAGGTAGGTGCAGTAGAGTGCGGTGAGGGCAAGTGCGTGGTGCGGTGTCTAGTGAAGCGTGGTGCGGTGAGGATTAGGCAGCGAGGGCTGTAGGGGTGGGGGCAAAGGAGGAGAGGGGGCATCTATGGCAGCATCGGCGGCAGTTGGTGAGGGCAGAGGAGGGGAGGCGGTGGCCAAGGAAAATAGGGTTAGGGTTTTGGAGATTAGGTTTCCTCTCAATTCTTTTACCATGAAAAATACAAGAGTAAATAATTTATTGGCTAATCATGAGTTTCTACATACAAATATATAGGGAGGGTCATAGACCATCTCTCCTATTATACCCGATATAAGACTAAAGCTAATAACTAATAGCTGATAACTAATTATATTCATAACAATTTCAATCATTTTGTAGACATTGTAAATGGATCACTAGTAGTTGTTTTGCAAAGTTACAGTAGAATTCCAAGCATGAACCATGATGTGATTAAACTAATTAATTTTAGAAAAAGTTGGTTAGAAAGATGTAAACTACCATCCATTGTCCAAACCAAGCAATGGATTCCTTGAATATTTTCTCTAAAATTTAGTTATTTATTATTAAAAAAAGTAATTACCTTTTACCAAGTGTATTGTTTGAGGATTTCCTTTTTTCTGTACACACTGGTATCCCTATACATGAGCCAATTTATAGGGGGCTTCAAATTTCATCTACTTAATAGCATCTAAACAGACAATAAGTACTTAATACGTTTATCAAAATATATGAGGTTCGATTCAAGTTGTACAACATCATAGAATAATACTGGCGGTATACAATACATGTTTCAATTTTATGTTTGATATACATTCTTCAACTTAAAAAGAAGTAGATTGCCACAAACCAACTAACCAGTATGTTATGGCTAAAAATCCATAATGTCGCATAGATATACAGACTAGTAGCAGTTAGAACAGGAATAAAGTTTCTAGTGAAACTCATTTAATATTTTCAACTTACTTTGATGAAAACAATTAAATCTGCATGTAGGAGGATTTAGTTGAGAGGATTTCTGTGATGTCACGTTAACTGAAGAGATAGTTTCCAAAAAAAAGGAATATACTCCCTTTGTTTCACAATACTAGTCTCTTTTTGCACTTTATTGTTTCTCAAATTACTTCTCCATTTAGACATTCAAGTAAAACATTTTACCCTATACTTCTAAAACACTTCCAATATGGAGTTCCAAAACCATCCTAAAATTGGAAATCCAATGCGCATTATCCTGGTTCAAGAGAATTAATGAAACATATCATAGGATTAAATTAGAGATTTCACACCTATAACATTTTAAATTTAGATAAGTTATTCTTCTTAATAAGTGTGCAAAAGGCCAAAAAGACAATAAAAAGGAAACGGAAGGAGTAATAAGTATGAATTAATGGTGGTGACAGTGGAACTAATAGTGTTGGTACCAATATGTGCTTTAAAAGTCAGTGAAGAAGTAATAGCTAGGCTAACAGCAGCATAGACGACAATTGAGGAACCTAGGCAGTTGCTTATGCAATTATGCTATCTACACATACAGTTGAGTTTCTTATGGCTCTTACATCCTAAAGTAACAAAATGAATCTTTTTGACAACTCATTTGAAATTTCAAACTCATAATTGGCATTTACAGATGGGAATGCATTATCAATTAGCCACAAAAAATTCAAAGATAAATGTAATTTAACATAACGAAAGCCAACATCTGCCCCGTTCATTAAGTTGTTTTTAAGCTACATAAATTTTAGACAAGTCGCTCAATGGTTGTTGATTGTATATAAAATAACGAATAAACACAATTTATGGGGAATCAACAGCCGGTCTTATATTTTCATCTCTCACGGAGTTCTCAAATAATGCTAGAGGCCAACTATGCGACTTGTTCATAAAGCTGGTGGGCTCCAGAATAAAAAGGGAAGACAATAGGGGGAAGTTGTGTGCCCTCCGCCACCTTCATAGGAATCCCAGACGCTCCTCACTAGCCGCTCCTCACTGTTATGATTGCTCCATCTTTTATTGTTAATGTGGTTACGAGAGGTCTACGTTAAGGATTGATCAATCATGAACTTAAAGGGCAAAAATGACATACCTTTCCATTTCATTTTTTTTTCAATCCTTTTCTTTTCCTACCTCCTGTTTGTCATTGTTTTTCATGTTACTTTTCTCATATTACACATTTCCTACTGAATATCAGCTGATTACCTCCCTCTCCTTAATCTTTTTTATATACTCTAGACAAAAAACTGACAGTTTCCTTGAGGGTTGATATCAGGTTAAAAATCAGCTGGAATATCCATGACCAAAAATTTGACACGACTTCAAGAGTCGAAGTCCGTAATCATTTTTTCTCATCTATGTTTCATTTTATAGTTACCTCAATTTGCAAGCTAGGTTTTTGGTTTTCTGTCAGGAAGCTTGGATGCCTTCCATATGGAATATCTATACAACAACCTACACATTAATTTCTGCCTAATATCGAACATTTATTTCCGGCTTGTTGTTAAATGATGTCTACACTTAGTAATAGAGTTGATGAATAATCGGTGACAATCAAGGTTTTAAAAAGCTTTAAGCGGTTGGAGTAGACCCGAGTACATTTAAACAATTAACCAAGCTAAACCACTTAGTCGCCCAACTTAGCTTCCTGCTTAATTGTCATCTAAGTGTTCCTATGCATGATGGGCCGCTTAATTAGTCGCCTAGATGCCTACCACTTTATTTAGATTGCTTATATATATAAAAATTGGGCGAATGTGCACCACTTTCATCGAGCCAGACCCCAGGACGGCCGTGCAGCTTGCTTTTAAAAACGTTAGTGCCAATGCACTTTGAAAGGTAAAGAAGGACATAAAGCATATCAAAATAAAGCTTTGATTAGCGAATGCCGTCGCGTGAAATTATCATATCTCAATTATATATAACCCAAGTCATAACCTCACTATCATCCAACTTAAACCAAAAGATGTTCAGAGCAATTAAACATTTGCAGTCAACATTCCCAGCACTTTCCATATGTTGAATTTGCCAAGAGGTTCAATAGACTTAGACAGTAGAAGCGCTAGGTACCAGATTTAAAATCAAAATGCTATTTGTAATGATCACGATGCAATGCAGATTGAAGATACATATTAGGAAAAACATAATGTAGGTCCAGAGGAGGGAAGCGATTTCCGACGAAACCCCGGCGAGATCTCCGGTGAGCTTTTTTCAAGTAAAGATTGGTCTTTTTAAGTTCGAAACAGATAGGGCAGTAAAGAGAGGTGATAGAGAGGGTGAAGAGCATCGACAGCCACGACCCCGATGGGGATCAGGTCGGAATACGAAGAAGGAGAAGAAAAGGAAGGAAATGAAGATCTACGTGTGGATGGGCAAAGGTGAGTAGTTCAGGGAAGGATCCGGTTTCAACCTACCGTTCGATGTCTCGATCAACATTTCGAACAAGATCCAAGAGTTCCTGGCGGAGCTTTGTCAACGACCCCTCCTTGTATGAGAACAAGGGTTCTTCAGGGGTAAAGAGGCAGAGGCTAACGATAGGAGAGCTGCGCATCAGCCATGGGAGTGCGAGCGTGTTTCCGTGGTTTCCGGCGAGACTCCGGTGTCTCTCTGATGCATCTCCGGCGATGGTTGTTCACCTTTAAAATATGGTTTTTCTTCCTCGTCGAGCTTCTTTAAATGCGAAGGAAGCAATATTGGAGCACGATGAGACAGACAGTGATACAAAGAGTGTATGTTTGGATGAGGACCGGCGCAAGCCCTGAAACCGAAGTTGGTCTCTGGTGGGTTCTAATAGGAGCAAGATGAGACTCATGTTGGGTTCTTTAGAAAAAGAGGGGCTCATAAGGCAAGAAGAGAAACGAGTGAAGGTCGTACCCAAAACTTCGTCGGGGAAGACACTGGTTATAATGTTAGAGGAGGCAGCAAAGTTCAGTAAACAAGTGAGTCATCTAAAAAAGGAATGTGTTTGTGAAGTCGAGTGCTTCAATCCTCAAGGTCATGGTCATGCAGCTGGTGGGTGTAAGGACATGAGGCTCCAAACTCAAGTTCATCAACCGTCGATGGTCATGGAGATGGCGGGGCTTAGACAGATGGAAGTCGTGGAGGATGATTTGGTTATCATCCCTTACATCAAAGCTATGGAGCAAATGAGATTAGAGTTGTGAGAAAAACGAACGGCGGGCGGCTCGCCGATAACATGGACATGGATGGGGGCTGTTCTTGTCAATGAAGGCTCGGTGCACTTTAGACCACCGGCAATGTCGGGTTAGGCCCACGAAGACATTACGAGAGAATTTGGATTTCATTTAGGTACGGAGCTTGAGGAGGAAGATGACGGATTAGAGCCCGTTCAAGTTCTCACATCCGAACCGGGCTCGAATCGGGATGAGGTGACAGCGTACAATAGTCCATGTTCACAGATTGGATTGTGTCGACTGGGGCTTTGGTCATGGTGGGGCCCATTGCGAGTGAACGGGCACTGCATAGCTCAGAAAAGTCGGGCCATGCAGGCACGCTTATGAAGACATGTGCAGGAAATACACGTGGTGGTACTGTGGGATTCCCTCATGAGCAAGCTAGAGGACAAATTAGTGCCAGCTTTGAAAAGAGAGAAGAGGCTCATTGTGTTGAAGCTGAGATTATACTTCATAGGCCTGAGCTGCTATTGGATAGGACTTTCGAAGTTGGTATATAGGCCTGGTTCCGAAATTGATGGACCTAAACAAGCCCATATGTACGATAATGACTCTACCTTTCTTATAGTTGGGCTGTTGGGTTTTGGAAATGGACTTTTTACTAGGTCAAGGCACAATCTGTAGAGGCCTATAGTAGAAAAACAAAATGAAAATTGGGAGTGGATGGACACTATTTTGAGAGACATCCTAACCTCAAAAAATTTGGAAGATGTATTTTCTATTAGCTTGGTGCTAAGTCCTCGAAAGGGCATTCAAGAGACGGTTATCAAGTATAGAGAGGAAGCTAAAGTGTCGAGTTTCAATGAGCAGGGCTCGAGTTTCGCTGAGAAAGTTTATACAATTGAGGCCAATAATTCGAATCTAGGTGATGAGAATATTAAGACCTTGGAACTAAAGATGCAAGATAAAAGAGAGGACGGTGGAGAACACTCCAATAGAAAGAGTGTGCGGGTTAAGCCTCGAAGGAGAGTGAAGATTGGCATAAAGGATACTCAAGGCAACATGACAAAGGCGTTACAAGAAAAGCAACTGATGGAACTTAGGATCTCCTTCAGATGTTGTCCTCCGTCGATCCTGTGATGGCGGTCTTTGACGGCTGAGATTTGTTTTGGAAGTGGTTAAGTGTGGATCTCAATGGGTTGGTGTTAGACGCCGAGCTACCTATAAAGAAGTCCCGGGATGGGTGACCACCGTAGGACCCTCCGACGATCAAGTTAGTGCCAAGGTATAAGTGCAGAGTAGCGGCGTATTGGAATCAGTTCGAATTACCTGAGTCGTCTGGAAGAGGGGTTTTTATAGTGGTCGCATGGAGCAAGCCGGTGCGAGATCCTCGCCGTCAGTTACGCCATTACGTTACGCCTGCATTAATGGCAGGATCCGCTCATTAATGGTGGAACGAGCTTGCGTGGGACGTGGAGCGTGAGGCGGCGGATATCTCGTCTTGGCGAGATACGCG
The DNA here is from genome assembly GCA_030015575.1 of Agapanthus africanus. Lineage (NCBI taxonomy): Eukaryota > Viridiplantae > Streptophyta > Magnoliopsida > Asparagales > Amaryllidaceae > Agapanthus > Agapanthus africanus. The sequence continues at coordinate 598,731,724 of CM057341.1, forward strand.
GAGCCGTTGCGGGACGCAAGGGATCCGCACTCTTGATTGATGGGGGAAACCGAGGAAGTTCGGCATGTCAGGAGTTCGGAGACGAGCAGGAGGCCGAGAAGGCTCGGTCCGTCAGGAGCTCGGAGACGAGAGGGAGGCCGAGGAAGCTCGGCATGTGAGAAGCTCGGAGACGAGCGGGAGACCGAGGAAGCTCGGCATGTCAGAAGGCTCGGAGACGAGCAAGGAGACTGAGAAGGCTCAAAGACGAGCTGTTGGTAGTTTCCTAGGTAAAGGTGGAATATATTCAGGGAGGTCTCCTGAAATGTCAGATACGTTCCTCGAGAAGAGGATCCCGAAGAATCCCCCTAATGCAACTCATTTATTCCACCTCTGTAGCCTTCGGGACGCGTCATCCGCCATGTGTCGTAATCTGAGGAGATATCACTTGTGAGCATCATCATTAGCCCCCCGCTCTCATTCCGATCTATTCATGGTTCGGGTCGAAAGTGGTCTGCTCGATTTTTCTTCTGCTCAGTTTGGCGCCAAGAATCATAATGTGGATCGTCCGGGAACGGCATGGCGTTTGGTGGTTGCATCGTTTTGATCTTTGGGCCTACGTGTCGCCTCGTCGTGCACCTGAATCTTCGCGCGTATCACCGATGGCGTCAACGGATCAGTGAAATGATTACGCTTTAAAGAGGGCGCGTCGTTTCAGTCGATTCGTCAGTTGAGGTACGGGCCACATGTTCGCCGTTGGTTGGCGGAGGCGACAGGCTGTCTCTAACTCCTGCACTCGAAAAGACGTCCCCAATGGCCGATCGCCACGTGGAGCCCCGCCGGCCGCTGGGCGCGATATTTCGTTTTGGCGGGAATCAATCTGGGCCGTAGAATGTTCTCTTTTGGGGTGTATAAATAAGAGGGGACCATCCTAAGGCTGACACTTTGCTCAAATTCTCTTTCATTGCTGAAGACTGCCCGACGCTCGTCCCTTTAGATCGGATCCTCTGTTGATTTTTCCTCGGTGAGTCCCTTTCTTTGAATCAGGTTTGATGTCTTCATCCGAGGAGTCCGTAGAGGTAGTAAGGGTAATGTCGGACGATGAGGCTCCCGTTGTTGGGGCCGAGTCCAGTGGGTCTTCCTCCTATTCGGCTTCAGATAGCCAAGAGGGTTCTTCTTCGTCCTCTGTGTCAAGTTAGCCCCTAGAGTCAGGGCTGCCCCTGTCACTCGCCGTCGGGGGGCGACAAGGGCCCCCAAGATGAGCATCGGAAACACTCGCAATGCACCCTCCGTTTTGAAGAGTTTGGTCGAGCTTTCCGAAATTCGGGCTCGATTCCACATCCCCTCTAACTATTCATTTCGCTTAGCTAGAGAAGGTGAGCGGGCAGATCAGATGCGGGGCAAGAAGATTGCCCTGTATCTGGAAGCGTTCCGGGCAGGAATGCGTCTACCCTTCCCCACCGAGGTTTGTGGGGTGCTTCCCACCTTGCCCCGGGCCAGCTAGCGCCGAACTTGTAGAGAATCCTCCTCGGGTTTCTATTCCGGTTAAGACTTGAAAATATCCCCTTTAGTTTGACTCTCCTTGTCTCTTTCCTTTGTCATAAGAATCACCCCGGCACCAGTAAGGATGAGCCGAGCTGGGTGTATTTTTCGTATAAGAAGCGTAAGGGTGGGACGGCCGGATCAGGGGTAGTAGTCGTCCCTTCTTCTATCCACGAGTGGAAGAAGAAATTTGTATTCGTCGGGCCGCCTGAGGGTGAGAATTGGCCTGTACCTATACAGTGGCACAGGGCCGATTGTCCGAGGGCAAAGCAGTCGACTTCCCCCGAAGCCAGGGTGGTGTCCCAATGGGAGCCGATCCAATTGGCGGATGTCCTGCTATCCGAGCAAGCACTAAGCTGGGTTGGCTCAGTGCTGCGAGTTTCTTGGGTAAGTTAGGGCTTTCGATGATCTGTTTAGACTTTACCAAATTTCCTTTTATGTTTTTTTGTCGCTAACCCCCCTTTGTTTGCAGAGCCCATGGACCGAGCAAAAATCCTAGCTGCCCTGGTCGCCAAGACTCAGGGAAAGAAGGCCAGGGCGCAAGCTCATCCCGACACGGTCCGAGCTCGGCCACGAGGCAAACACCACCGTCCAAGCCTTCCGCCGCTCCCCGAGTTCCAAAAGAACGCCGCGGGGGAGCCATAAGCACTCGCGGGACTCGGCGCTCCGGGCGCGAGAGGAGGAGGCTGGGCCCGTCGAAGTCCCCCTTAAAATGTAGAAGCGGACGGTCTCCTGGCTAACTTCTTCCGGGACCCCGGTGCAGGAGAGCGACTTCTGTATTGAGGTGCCCTCGGGGCTCTTTTTCCTTTCGACATGGAGCAGACGGCCGGGGTTAAAATACCCCGGGGGACCATGAAGGCCCAGGTGGCCGCCATAACATAAGAGGCAGTTCAGGTCGGTTCCTGAATTTTCTCAAAAGATTTTTCAAGTCTTATTTTTTCGGTTTGAGCTTTCTAACCCGTTTGCTGTTTTCCACAGGTCCTCCACCACTGTGCACTCCTCGTCGCCATGGAATCCGAGGAGATAGCCCCAGCCATAAAAAAAGGCGGGTGAGTCCTCCAAATTGGAGGAGGAGCTCCGCCTCCAACTGCAAGAAGCGGAGGAGAAGGTGGCTCTCCTTGACACTCGTTTGATCGCCGAGGGGCTGACGAACTCCAGGCTGAAGGAGTCTCATCGGCTTCTGGACGAGTCCAACCGGGCTATTCAAGCCAAGTTGGAGTGTAGGGTTTCCTAGGCACACTCAAGAGGTTCCACAAGGCATCTACCATGCCAAATTCAAATTTTCTACGTGCCGAGAAACCCTAATGCGATCGTTAACTAGAGGATAGGCGAAACTACAAGCAAGTTAACAACTTAACTACTAAGTGAATGGAAATACAATCTTTGTAGATCCGGTCCACCACTTCTCTACCTCCGTGTTGACATCCCTCCGCTGCGATCATCGGAATTCCGGACTCTCTTGTCGGTTTCATCGGAGAAAAGATCGAGCTAGGTCGTTGACTTCGATGCCGAAGATGATCTACGTCGAGGCAACTCAAACTCAAGCTCCATCTTCACTTGGTCATAAAACTTGTGAAGATAACACACTCTACTACATGGCAAGTGGTAGAGAATGAAGCAATAGGAAGTGGGTTCACTTTGGAATTGGATTTCTCACTTGGATTCATCACTTGGAAAATTTTCAAGAATGTTTTCTTCTCTTCATGAAGAAGAAGAAGAAGAAAAGAAAATGAATAATCCATTCTTGAAAATAATAAATCAAGTGATTCTTATCATATAGCAACCATGGGTTAGTTTACTTTTGTAGAGAATAAACCAGGGTTTAGTTAAATGGTGAGGTTAAGGGATAAAAACAAAATGGTCACTTTGTCAAAGATGCATGAAGCATCAAGAAGCTTCTTGCATAAAACAAAAGCAACCATTTAGTTTTTTTCTTTTAACCAAAATAAATAAAGTAAATAAAACCCTAACCATTTAGCTAAACATGGTGTATAGCATACACATACCCAAGTTTGCATATACATCAAATATGATACAATCAAGTGCACAAAAACATATCACATATACTACTTGTGCACATCAAGTGAGAAAATCCATTTTAAGTGAACAAATACTAGTTAATGTAAAGTAATATATCAAATATAAAATTATACATTAAATCATTAAATCAACACTTGATTTAATGATCCGGTCATATCGCATATAACCGACTAATATCAAGTGTATCAATGTATCGAATCAACACTTGATTCGGTAACCCGGCTATATCACATACAACATGCCGATGATACAAATCGCGAGAATAGAATACAGTATCACATACTGGTATTATTCTCGGTCCCGCGCATATCTCATATGCGCTCCTATTTCGTTTCGCTTGAGCCAGGAAAGCTCTGTGTAGGACTCTAAAGACTCGTCAATACGCCGGCAGCAGGTGATAATCATATCAAACACCCACAAGCCGCAAGTGGTCTGCTAAACTAATGGCCACCCGGGTATTGAGCGACCAGAAGATCAACGAGCAAGCCCGCTCACACTCCTGTGAATCCAACCAGTAACACTTACCGTACAGTCCGGTCTGTTCGTCTGATATGTCGTATATCTCGTCTAGGGGTGGTAAACGTCAGACCCCAGTAGCTCGATAAGTCATGTCGATATGAGGTCTATAACAGTTCGAGAAACTACTGGTAACACTTACCAGTAAATCTCAGTAACCCTGGCCAGGGATTTCCGGTTATAGCCAATCGAACACAGCGCAACATCAACTCCCTATACCGGGAGAGACGAATCCCCTCCTATCGCTCATTGCCTCCATGTGATTCGGGACTGTACCCCAAAAACCACCGTTTTGCACGCCCTCTTGGACGTGGTAAGGTGGAAATTAAAGCACAGTGGAAATCACACAAGACTCTATGACGATCTCGGGTCTACAGACTAACATGTACCAGTGTCACCAGAGAACTGTCATCTGACGTGAGGTATAATACCATCTGGGAGTTCTCGGCGAGTCCGTCCAGTGTATCCAGTCTCCACTGAGCACCCGTATATCATCTCTGATGTCAAACACCAATGGATATGGGATCATCCATCGCCCATCTGTATGGGTCGAGAAGGTATACGCTAGTCAACTCTGGTATATCGATGTCCCGTCTCGATACACCCACGACTAGGGACCTTGAAGGATGTACTTATGGACTACCATGTCCCCACTAGTATGATCCGCATCATAGTTCAGGTAGTCAAGTACACATCCTAAGGGCTTTACCAACATATAACAGAGAGACAATCAGTATACACGTTAAGGTAAAGAGTAACCAGATAGCATATTATCATGTCGAGCAAGAAAGTCCTCCCTATATATGTCCCAGCATCCACTACAATATACATCCTATGTACAGTAATGGCCTCTAGGGTATACATATAACTAACATGGAGAAGGTGAACGGCTTCTACCACACGGTTAAGAAGTCGAGAGACGCCCTCAAAAGGGACGTCCGAGTGGCTTTGGACGCGATGAAGCTCGTCGAGTGCCGGGCGACAAAGGCCGTAAAGGCGTATAAGGTGTCAGATCAATTCTACGCCGATCCCACCGAATCTGCAGCCGTCGTGTGGCACAGCGCCCTCGACGCCGTCAAAGAGTCTGCGCCGGGGTTCGATATCAGCGAGCTCCACGCTAAGTATCCCCTGGCCGAGGAGGTGCCGTGGGGGGAAGTCGCCGAGACAGCCGTTGGGGGCGAGGCTGCCGGTGGAAGCGCCGACCCCGAAGTCGCAGTTTTGGTCCCAAGGCTGGTATTGAGCAGGTCGAGATCCTCCCCGAGCGGGCGGACTGAGCTTTCCTTCCTTGGGGATTTTCTTTTTCAAAATTTTTGTTAGCCTCCGGGCATTTTTCCGTTTCCACAATTTTTGTAAGCCTCCGGGCATTTTTGTAAGGCCGAGAAGCCCAGAATACCTTGTATTTATTTTTTATTATAAATAAAGTACACCTTTTCTTTGCCCAAATGTCTGCTCACTATGCAAGTACCTTTAGCTCGTATACTTTTGTTCGGATCTTCATTCTGCAAGTATTTTTAGCTCGTGGGTCTTTTCATTTTGCAAGTACTTTCAGCTCGCGGGCCTTTTCACCTTCCAAGTGTTAGGCCGGTGTCCACTCCTCCCGCACTTGCTGACCGTTTATCAAGTAGCGACAGACGATAGCTAAGTGTAGGAAGGTCGGTGTCTTCCTCAGCCCCGGGGTTGAGGTGGTGATCGCACGTCAAGCCAAACAGTAGCCAAGTATAGGAAGGTCGGTACGCTCCTTTTTCCCTTGAGTCGAGGTAGCAATCGCATATCGAGTATGAGTTGATTGATGGTTAGCAAGTGTAGGAAGGTCGGTATCCTCCTTTCTACTCAGTTGCCTCATGGTGAGGGCTTTGATCCAGAGCGTTGTCGGACAGGAAGCTACCCGTTGCGGACGGACCGAGCAGGAAACTACTCGGTGGACTCATGAGGAGGGCTTTTGATCCACAGCGTCGTTGGGTAGGAAACTACCCGCTGCGGACGGGTCGAGCAGGAAGCTACTCGGTGGCCTTGTGAGAGGGCTTTTGATCCACAGCGTTATTGGGCAGGAAACTACCCGCCACGGACGGACCGAGCAGTAAGCTACTCGGTGGCCTCGTGGGGAGGGCTTTTGATCCACAACGTTGTTGGGCAGGAAAACCCGCTGCCGACGGTCCGAGCAGGAAGCTACTCGGTGGCCTCGTGAGAAGGGCTTTTGATCCACAGCGTTGTTGGGTAGGAAGCTGCCCGCTGCGGACGGACCGAGCAGGAAGCTACTCGGTGGCCTCGTGAGGAGGGCTTTTGATCCACAGCGTTGTTGGGCAGGAAGCTACTCGGTGGCCTCGTGAGGAGGGGTTTTGATCCACAGCGTTGTTGGGCAGGAAGCTGCACGCCGCGGACGAACCGAGCAGGAAGCTGCCCGCCGCGGACGGACCGAGCAGGAAGCTACTCGGTGGCCTCGTGAGGAGGGCTTTTGATCCACAGCGTTGTTGGACAGGAAGCTGCCCGCCGCGGACGGGCCGAGCAGGAAGCTACTCGGTGGCCTCTTGAGGAGGGCTTTTGATCCACAGCGTTGTTGGGCAGGAAGCTGCCCGCCGCAGACGGGCCAAGCAGGAAGCTACTCGGTGGACTCGCGAGGAGGGCTTTTGATCCACAGCGTTGTTGGGCAGGAAGCTGCCCGCCGCGGACAGGCCAAGCAGGAAGCTACTCGGTGGTCTCGCGAGGAGGGCTTTTGATCCACGGCATTGTTGGGCAGGAAGCTGCCCGCCGCGGACAGGCCGAGCAGGAAGCTACTCGGTGGTCTCGTGAGGAGGGCTTTTGATCCTCAACGTTGTAGGGCAGGAAGCTACCCACCGCGGACGGGCCGAGCAGGAAGCTACTCGATGGCCTCGTGAGGAGGGCTTTTGATCCACGGCGTTCTGTGGACAGACCGAGCAGGAATCTACTCGGTGGTCTCGTGATGAGGGTTTTTGATCCACAGCGTTGTTAAGCAGGGAGCTGCCCACCGCGGACGGACCGAGCAGGAAGCTACTCGGTGGCCTCGCGAGAAGGGCTTTTGATCCACAGCGTTGTTGGGCAGGAAGCTGCCCGCCGCGGACGGGCCGAACAGGAAGCTACTCGGTGGTCTCGTAAGGAAAGCTTTTGATCCACAGCGTTGTTGGGCAGGAAGCTGCCCGCTGCGGACGGACAGAGCGGAAAGCTACTCGGTGGCCTCGTGGGGAGGGTTTTTGATCCACATCGTTGTTGGGCAGAAAGCTGCCCGCTGCGGAAGGACCGAGCAGGACGCTACTCGGTGGCCTCGCGAGGAGGGATTTTAATCCACAGCGTTGTTGGGCAGGAAGCTGCCCGCTGCGAACGGACCGAGCAGGAAGCTACTCGGTGGCCTCGCGAGGAGGGATTTTGATCCACAACGTTATTGGGCAGGAAACTACCCGCTGCGGACGGACCGAACGGGAAGCTACTCGGTGGTCTCGCGAGGAGGGCTTTATTATCTCCCTAACACCTTCTTGGGGCGTCGTTCAATCTTCCTTGACCCGTAAAGGGCGGGAATGGTGACCGTCGCGGGTGACACGTGACAGTGCCATATCAGGAAAGTGCAATATTCCGTGATTTGCGTCGTCGTGCGAGTAAATCTCGGTTGATGGAAGATTTTTTGTTGAGGCTATAAATAGTGAAAGCATGTTGATTTCTTTCTATTCTCGCGTTCTCTGAAGATGGTCGGCCGCATGTATACCATCAGGAAGATCGTTTCCTGTGATGACGTATGCATTTACAACCTTGATCGTTCCGAGGAAACGTACGAGGTGGTGATAAGCCGCTTGGAGGGCCACTGTAGGCGCTTACTCCCTTGGAGATCTCATCTTCTTCCGGTGTTGATTTATGCGATATGGAAGACTTCGTCGGGTCTGCACAATACACTATCCCCACAGTTGATGGACGAGGCGTTCGACAAAATGCACACGGTCCACGATCTGATCTCAAAGAGTAGGCGGGATCGCTCAGTGGACCTACTTCTCGCTCGGTCCAGGTTTTTACTTCGGCCATGGTCTTAAGTTGCGCTAATGCAAAAGAGCGGAGCCACTCTTTGTGCCTAAAACCCGACCTCAGCGCGGTGATGACCGTTTCATCGCGGTGCTCGGGGACATCGAGGAGGGCGTTGTAGAAGCGGGTGACATATCTTTTTAAGAATTCTTTTCTCCGCTCTTGACGGTGGACAGGTAGTCGACCGTTCTTTTATGTCGTCGATTCCCGACGAAATGACCGAGGAATTGGGTGACCAGCTCGTCGAAGGTCGAGATGGAGCGTGGCGTAAGTCCTCGGAACCAGTCCCGGCCAGCCCGGATTTGAGTGGTGGGGAAAGCTCGACATTGAGCCGCGTCCGAGTTATCTTGGAAGCTCATGCCCGCTGTAAATATGTTTAGGTGATCCTTCGGGTCGGATTTCCCGTCGAAGAGGGCTACTTTTGGCGGCTTGTTCCTGGACGAGACGTGCTCGACCAGCAGCTCTTCTGTAAAGGGCTTTGTTAATAAGTCGGCGGAGTACCTGGCCCCTTCACCGGACGCATGGCCATCCCGTCGTATGCCTTCGAGTTTATTTTCGAGGACTTCAAGTCGGAGGTGGTACCCCGAGGATTCTGCACAGTCGAAGTGGTGGCTACATCTGCTCCGGGTCTGCGCGATGGTGCGGCTCCAATTCCGTTCTATCAAATTTCAAAAATCCTCGGGCGAGACCTCCTCGTGTGGTCCCGGCGTTCGCTGTTCGCGCGGCCCCGGCGAGCGTGGGGGCGACGGTCATACCTGAAAGCAGGCGAGCTGACCGACACCTCCTCAGAGGGGAGAGCGCGCGGCGGGCATCGGGGCGACGACCCAGTCTTCCCTGGGATCGGGACGTGGAGCTGTCCAGCGCCCAGCGGGTCATGCAATCAATCGCCGCATACAGGTCACGGTGGCCGGAGTCGGCACGCCGGCGCTCAGTGACGCTGGGATGAGCACGAGTGAGATCGAGGGCTTGAGCGTGCACATCCGTCCTTCTGCGGACGTCGTTATCCCGGGAAGGAGGAAAGCGGTCTGGTGGGTAGGGCCTGCCGCTTGAACACGAATGAGGGGCGTCCACCAGCAATGTAAGCCTGTCTATCCGAGCGGATAGGACGTTGATCACGTTAGGAGGGGAAGACGAGCCGCTCCCGCCTCCGTTGTGACGGCTCGTATTCGGATCGTCGCGGTTGTCGCTCGCCATCGGGTCGAGGGCGGAAGATCAACTTTAGGGGTGGAGAAGTTTCTGAAACGCTTCCCATAGACGACGCCAACTGATGGAGCTCAGGATCTCCTTCAGATGTTGTCCTCCGTCGATCCTGTGATGGCGGTCTTTGACGGCTAAGATTTGTTTTGGAAGTGGTTAAGTGTGGATCTCAATGGGTTGGTGTTGGACGTCGAGCTACCTACAAAGAAGTCTTGGGATGGGTGACCACCGTAGGACCCTCTGACGATCAAGTTAGTGCCGAGGTATAAATGCAGAATAGCGGCGTATTGGAATCAGTTCGAGTTACCTAAGTCGTCTAGAAGAGGGATTTTTATAGTGGTCGCATGGAGCGAGCCGATACGAGATCCTCGCCGTCAGTTACGCCCTTACGTTACGTCCGCATTAATGGCGGGATCCGCTCATTAATGAGGGAACGAGCCTGCGTAGGGCGGCGGATATCTCGCCTTGGCGAGATACGCAGAGCCGTTGCGAGGCGCAAGGGATCCGCGCTCTTGATTGATCAGGGGAAACCGAGGAAGCCCGGCATGTCAGAAGCTCGGAGACGAGCGGGAGGCCGAGGAGGCTTGGTTCGTAAGGAGCTCGGAGACGAGCGGGAGGCCGAGGAGGCTCAGCATGTGAGAAGCTCGGAAACGAGCGGGAGGCCGAGGAAGCTCGGCATGTTAGGAGCTCGGAGACGAGCGGGAGGCCGAGGAAGCTCGGCATGTCAGAAGGCTCGGAAACGAGCAAGGAAACTGAGAAGGCTCGGAGACGAGCGGTTAGTAGTTTCCTGAGTGAAGTTGGAATGTATTCAGGAAGGTCTCCTGAAAGATCGGATACGTTCCTCGAGAAGAGGATCTCGAGGAATCCCCTAATGCAACTCATTTATTCTACCTCCGTAGACTTCGGGACGCGTCACCCGCCACGTGTCGTAATCTGAGGAGATACCACTTGTGATCATCATCAGCATCGGTCAACTCAGGAATGGCTTCAGAGCGAGTCTGGAGATCAAGGTTCCAGGTCAGATTGAGGCATAACGAGGAAGGACCGTCTAGTCAAAGCGTTCGGCAAGAGGATCGGGCCAATATCGCAGGGGAGACATAATCTGGAGATCATACGATTATTACTGAAAGGCCTGGTTCTAAGTCTCAGTTCGACGCTCAAGGTCCTTGCCCAGACCCGTACCTTTATCTGAAGACGATGGCATTTAGCGATCAACATGCCGCGGAATTCTCCGATCAAGGATTTTTTATCATATTGTCATTCTTTCAAACGCGAAATTCAAACCAATTTTGCACTAGCGCTGATCCGGCATGAGTAAGCAAGTAACTTCTTTTCGAGTCTTCTGCTTCCAAAGTGGCAAGAAGATGATGATCTAAATTTCACCCTTTTAGATACTTTTTCACAGCAACAGTCAGACCGAAAACTTCTATAACACCAGCAGCACCGTGATAACTCCTTGTCCCCCTTTATCGTTTCCCTTGATGGAAATTGGCTTCGCTGCGACCAAGGGGCTTTCTGGGCTGAACCGACTCCCCTAGCCAATTCAAACTCGGATCCGAAGTTGGTACAAGGTACATCTCAAGCCTATGGGCCGCTATAACTATAACCCAATCTTTTCTTAGAAAATACGTTATATTACCCAATCTATTAACTGTCGTAAACGATGTTATATGAGGACTGATTGAACTGGGTGACTATCCCATGTCACTTTGGTAGTGAATGTGGGACTTTTTTATCCATATCATCATATAGTCTATCGTATGCTTGTAAAGGGTTGTAACCTTCCCTTGGACCTGGATATTTCTTTTTTTCTTCTTTTCTCTAATTGAAGTTTCGTTAAAACCATTTTAATGAAACGCGGGGTCATTTTGCTTTCGTTTTAATCAAAAAAAAACATATTAGGAAAACATGAAGTGCTACAATGCTAAAGAAGGATCTTGTTTAATATACTAAAATTCCCAACAACAACAACAACAAAATGGGACATCCTTTTCGTGGAAAAGGGGGAGAAACAGCTGTTCCTGTACAAAATTCAGTGCTAATATGTTGAGATGACCAGAAATTTGCTTACCAGTTGCTCTATCTTAATATGACTCTAATCCGACGAAACCACCTCACCACCCAAGTTGCAATTTTTATAAATAAGAAAACAATCAAATAATTAAAGCATCATAGGAATCAAAGTTACCTTCAAAAAACGCCCCCTTTTGTTCTGTCCCGCATCAAAGTAAAACACCTAAAAACCACCACCAAAACAAACGTCAACAATCATCAAATAATAATAATAATAAAATAAAAACACTAACAAATTAAAGAACAAACCTTGGTATCGAGCTTAAGCTCTTTGCTGAAAAGCTCCTCCTCGTTGGTATTGCAATAATAATCAAACAGATCAAGAAACCAAACAATGCCGTTAACGGGAACAATGATGGTCGATCTCGTGGCCGAGGTCTTCTCCGAGATCTTCAAGTAGCGGCCCCTAGGGTTTTCCTTCAGATCGAAGTAGAAGAGCTTGTGCTCGAATTGGAGAGTCTTGGAGACCAATTCGACGTCGTTGCCCACAGCTGCTTCCATTAGCTGAGAGAGGCCCTAACCCAAGGAGGAGGAGGAATCGAAGGGGGTTAGGGTTTTGGAGAGTAAGATTAGCGTTAGGGTTAGGGTTTGACTCGATGCCGTCGTTCTCACTCATCGCGGCCCCCTTTATCGTCTCGCTTTTCTCCCCTGATAAGTCGGATATGTGATTTTTACGTCGCTTTGGTGTGGTTAAAAAAGGAACAGTTAAAATTTTGAGTCTGTAGATTAGCTTGAAAGAAGTGCTTTGAGAATATTTAAACCCTGTTTGGGCATGGAGTTAGGATAAACGCAGGTTATTTTTAAGTGGAGATATAAGATATGTAAACTATAGTTTAAGCCCCAAACTCTATTTTAAAAACTTTGACCTTGTCTAGATATATGAAGGTGGGATGAGTGTAGTTTTATTTTTAAGTGAAGATGGGAAGATTCAAACTGCGGTTTGCAAGCCCCAAACTTTAAAAATGGAGTTTACAAAACTTTAATCCGATTTGGAGTTGAAATAACTACAGTTATCTTGACATTTGAGCTTAGATAATTGCAGTTATCTCAGCTCCAAAATGATTATCAAACAAGACAAAGTGAGAATTTTGGAGTTTTGCTAACTTTATGAAATTACAGTTTTGAAAACTTAGCTCCATTCATGAACAGTACCTTAGCTTTGATGGATGTTTGGCTTTTGAGTCTTTTAAATTCTCAGAGGTTGATTTAGAGTTATCTAAACTTCAAAATGGATATTTTCTTCACAAATTTTGTTGTTTACAAAACTTTGGTTGGATTGAAGTTTTGTAAACTGTCACATCCCGTTTGCCAGAAGACAGTGGCGGGTACGCAACGAGGCCCGTGACATATCTATACTGAGAAGCACACATTCCCGATATAGACACGTTAAGCGTCTAGCATGCAGCAGTACATCATAAGAAATATATAATTTCAAATCCAACAACATTTATTAAGATAATTCAAGATTCAACAAGTGCAACAAATTCTGAAACCATACTAAAAGCCTTCCAACACGAGGCATATCCAAGATACATGACACAAAACGATCGATGACAAAAGAAAAGACCAATACTCTTAAAGAGGCTGGAAGTGAGAAAGGTCTTCGGCTGATAGATCCACTTCACTAAGCATTGCCTCATTCGTGTCGACTCTAGATCGGATGAATATTTCAAACAAAAGACATATCCTTCAGTGAGCTTTCGTTTGGGTAAGTCTCCCAAAGTCTAGATAGTAATCGTATAAAGAAAGACTATGACATGATATACAGTGACTAGTACGGGTAAATGACGCACGCAAGTCTATGTAACGTTATTTATTGTAACATTTCAGAAAATATAAAATATTATTTTTGGAATTTAATATTAAAACAATATTTTTTTCCCGAAAACTACCCGATTTGCGAAATTGGGGTTTTCGAAAAAGGGTATAAATATATACCGATAATTGTGAAATAAATGGAAATTTAAAATGATTTATTCATTTAAAAATATAATTAAAGGATTTGGCATTTTTAAAATTTATTATATGCAGTTTGGATAAAAACCCGATTAGTGCACTGCTAATCGCGATTAAGCCAAATCCGTGTTTCTATAGTTTTCATGGTTAGTGCACCATAATATGTTTCATTTGGTTACTTGTTCATTGTGTTGTTTTATGTTATGGTTTTATTGTGGTAAGAAAAGAAAGGGAAAAGGTGTCATGATGACTCGAAGAGAGAGGGGGGGCTGCCTCATTTGATTCTCTACCATTTTCTTCTCCTTCTTCTTCTTCATCTCCATCCACCTTCAACCTCAAAAATCCATCTCCAAACCTTCCTCAAAATCTTATACCCCTTTCACAAAAAATGATCACCTCTTCATCATCTACCCAATAGACCAAGCAAAGTGAGATTTTGACAACTTTGGGACTTCTAGGGTTTTGCTTGGGTATAACCATGAGGTATATCTCTTTTCATTTAGTTTAGTTTTGATTTCCTAGCATTTTGTTTAAGTTTAGAAGTCGTTTAGTGATGGATTTATGAGCTTTGAAATTCTAGAGAAGGGTTTGGGAGATTGATGATGTTAGTGGATGTCGATAAGACTTAGAGATGATTCTTGACCTGGACCATAGCATAGAAACCAGGATACGGATTTAGGATTTTAGCCGTATCGGTTTTGTGAGGAATTGTGAGCCTACAGTGATTCTGGAGCAACCCGGGGAATTTTTGAGAAAACCAAACAATACCAGGGACCAAATTAGGGTAATAGGAGACCACCCTGACCATACGAACCCAAACGGAGGCTATGGGGCCGAGGAGGCCGGATTTTTAGGCCAAGTGGCCGGTCACATTGGAGGGGTTTGGGTCTAGGTTGGTCCAGTAGCTTATATATGTAAGGTTCCTAGGCACACTCAAGAGGTCTCACAAGGCATCAACCATGCCAAATTCAATTTTTACAGGTGCCGAGAAACCCTAATACGGATCGTTGACTAGAGTTTAAGGCGAAACATGCAACTAGTTAACAACTTAACTAAGAGTGAACGGAAAATACAACCTTTGTAGATCCGGTCCTCCACCTCCTTGGCTCCGTGATGACGTCCCTCCGCTGTACCAATCGGATCCTGGACTCTGGCAGTGGTTTCATCGGAGAAAAGATCGGGCTAGGTCGTCGACTTCGATGCCGAAAATGATCGACTTCGATGCAACTCAAGATCAAACTCCAACTTTACCAAGTCATGAAACTTGTGAAGAAAACACCCTATACTACTTGGCAAGTGGTAGAGGATGAAGAAATAGGAAGTGGGTTCACTTTAGAATTGGATTTCTCACTCTTTTTCTCTTGTTGCCATTAATGGTTGCAAGCTTTTTCTTTGTTGAAGAAGAAGAAGAAGAAGAAGAATTATGATAAGTTTTTTTTTTAAAAAAACAAAATAATACTTATCATAATTTCAACCATAGTTTAGTGTAGAGAACTAACTAGGGTCAAGTTGAATGGTTAGGGTTAGGAGAAGAAGACAAGAATGGTTACTTTAGTCAAAGATGCATGAAGCATCAAGAAGTTTCATGAATGAAAGCAACCATTTTTGTTTTCCTTTCCTTTATTTAACCAAAATAAATAGATAAATGAATAAGTGAGTAAATCAAAACCCTAACCATTAACATAACCATGGTTTAAGTCTTTACACAAACCCAAGTATGCATGTATCATCAAACATGATACTAACAAGTGCACAAAAATATATCACATATACAACTTGTGTAATTCAAGTGAGAAAATCCATTTAAAGTGAACCAATATTAGTTAATGTAAAGTAATATATCTAATATATAATTATACATTAAATCATTAAATCAATACTTGATTTAACGATCCGGTCATATCATATATAACCGACTAATATCAATAGTAACAACTTATCGAATCAACACTTGATCCGATAACCCGGCTATATCACATATAACCGATCAATGTCACAAATCGCGAGAATCGAATACAGTATCACATACTGGTATCATTCTCGGTCCCGCACATATCTCATATGCGCTCCTATTTCGTTTCACTTGAGCCAGGAAACCTCTGTGTAGGACTCTAAAGACTCGTCAATACGCCGGCAGTAGGTGATGATCATATCAAACACCCACAAGCCGCAAGCGGTCTGCTAAACGTAACGGCCACCCGGGTATTGAGCGATCAGAAGATCGACGAGCAAGCCCGCTCACGCTCCTGTGAATCCAACCAGTAACACTTACCGTACAGTCCGGTCTCGTCGTCTGATATGTCGCATATCTCGCCTAAGGGTGGTAAACGTCAGACCCCAATAGCTCGATAAGTCGTGTCGATATGAGGTCTATAACAGTTCGAGAAACTACAGGTAACACTTACCAGTAAATCTCAGCAACCCTGGCCAGGGATTTTCGGTTATAGCCAATCGAACACTGCGCAACATCAACTCCCTATACCGGGAGAGACGAATCCCCTCCTATCGCTCATTGCCTCCATATGATTCGGGACTGTACCCAAAAACCACCGTTTTGCACGCCCTCTTGGACGTGGTAAGGTGGAAATCAAAGCACAGTGGGAATCACACAAGACTCTATGACGATCTCGGGTCAACAGACTACTCTGTACCAGTGTCACCAGAGAACTGCCATCTGACGTAAGGTATAATACCATCTGGGAGTTCTCGGCGAGTCCGTCCAGTGTACCCAGTCTTCACTGAGCACCCGTATATCATCTCTGATGTCAAACACCAATGGATATGGGATCATCCATCGCCCGTCTGTATGGGTCGAGAAGGTATACGCTAGTTTACTCTGGTATATCGATGCCCCGTCTCGATACACCCACGACTAGGGACCTTGAAGGATGTACTTATGGACTACCGTGTCCCCACTAGTATGATCCGCATCATAGTCCAGGGAGTCAAGTACACATCCTAAGGGCATTACCAACATGTAACAGAGAGACAATCAGTGTACACGTTAAGGTAAAGAGCAACCAGATAGCATACTATCATGTCGAGCAAGAAAGTCCTCCCTATATATGTCCAAGCATTCACTACAATATACATCCTATGTATAGTAATGGCCTCTAGGGCATACATATAACTAACAATCTCCCACTTG
This sequence comes from Agapanthus africanus, assembly GCA_030015575.1. Taxonomy (NCBI): domain Eukaryota; kingdom Viridiplantae; phylum Streptophyta; class Magnoliopsida; order Asparagales; family Amaryllidaceae; genus Agapanthus; species Agapanthus africanus. Next base: position 598,748,192 of record CM057341.1, read on the forward strand.
CACTAGGGCCATCTGATAGCAGTGGTTGTAGTATCTCATACTCAACCATCCCATAAAAGTCTCTCTTTGGGAAAAGGCCTTTTTGAGTGGATCCGCCGTGTTGTCCTCTGAGTCTACTCTCCTAACCTTGATCACCTGGAGATCAACCATCTCCACGATCAGGTGATACTGCCTTAGAATATGTCTGGATCACTGATGGGACGGACGTTCCTTGGCATAAGCCACAACTCCATTGTCACACAATGGGAGGAACTAAGTTCATCTCATGAACAAATATACATCCAAACTGCCTCTTTGGTAGCATCTTAAGTAGCGATGTATCTTGCCTTTAATCGTCTAGTATGCCACGGTATCTAGCTTGGAACTCTTCCAACATACCGTCCCTTTATTGAGGGTAAAGACTGTTAGTTATATGTATGCCCTAGAGGCCATTGCTATACATAGGATGTATATTGTAGTGGATGCTGGGACATATATAGGGAGGACTTTCTTGCTCGACATGATAGTATGCTATCTGGTTGCTCTTTACCTTAACGTGTACACTGATTGTCTCTCTGTTACATATTGGTAAAGCCCTTAGGATGTGTACTTGACTACCTGGACTATGATACGGATCATACTAGTGGGGACATGGTAGTCCATAAGTACATCCTTCAAAGTCCCTAGTCGTGGGTATATCGAGACGGGGCATCGATATACCAGAGTAGACTAGCGTATACCTTCTCGACCCATGCAGATGGGCGATGGATGATCCCATATCCATTGGTGTTTGACATCAGAGATGATATACGGGTGCTCAGTGGAGACTGGGTACACTGGACGGACTCGCCGAGAACTCCCAGATGGTATTATACCTTACGTCAGATGGCAGTTCTCAGGTGACACTGGTACAGAGTAGTCTGTTGACCCGAGATCGTCATAGAGTCTTGTGTGGTTCCCACTGTGCTTTGATTTCCACCTTACCACGTCCAAGAGGGCGTGCAAAACGGTGGTTTTTAGGTACAGTCCCGAATCACATGGAGGCAATGAGCGATAGGAGGGGATTCGTCTCTCCCGGTATAGGGAGTTGATGTTGCGCTGTGTTCGATTGGCTATAACCGGAAATCCCTGGCCAGGGTTGCTGAGATTTACTGGTAAGTGTTACCAGTAGTTTCTCGAATTGTTATAGACCTCATATCGACATGACTTATCGAGCTATTGGGGTCTGACGTTTACCACCCCTAGACGAGATATGCGACATATCAGACGACAAGACCGGACTGTACGGTAAGTGTTACTGGTTGGATTCACAGGAGTGTGAGCGGGCTTGCTCGTCGATCTTCTGATCGCTCAATACCCGGGTGGCCGTTACGTTTGGCAGACCGCTTGCGGCTTGTGGGTGTTTGATATGATCATCACCTGCTGCCGGCGTATTGACGAGTCTTTAGAGTCCTACACAGAGGTTTCCTGGCTCAAGCGAAACGAAATAGGAGCGTATATGAGATATGTGCGGGACCGAGAATAATACCAGTATGTGATACTGTATTCGATTCTCGCGATTTGTAACATTGATCGGTTATATGCGTTATAGCCGGGTTATCGGATCAAGTGTTGATTCGATAAGATGTTACTATTGATATTAGTCGGTTATATGTGATATGACCGAATCATTAAGTCAAGTGTTGATTTAATGATTTAATGCATAATTATATATTTGATATATTAGTTTGCATTAACTAGTATCGGTTTACTTAAGATGGATTTTCTCACTCGTATGTGCACATCGTATATGTGATATATTTTTGTGCACTTGATTGTATCATGTTTGATGATGCAAGATTGCTAGGGTATGTGTAAAGAGTTAAACCTATGGTTAAGTAAATGGTTAGGGTTTTCTTTTATTCATTCATTTGTCTTTTTATTTGGATTAAAAGAAAAGAGAAAAGAAAAACAAAAGGGTTTCTTTCTTTCATGAAGCTTGTTGAAGCTTCATGAAGCTTTGACCAAAGTAACCCTTTTGTCTTCATCTCATTGACCCCAACCATTCATTTAACCTTAGTCAATTCTCTACACATAACTATGGTTAATATTATGATAAGGATGATTTTATTATTCTTTTCTATATACTTATCATAATATTCTTTCTTCTTCTTCTTCATCTTCTTCAATGAAGAAAGCTTCACTTCATCAATGGTGACTTGATGAAATGAGTGAGAAATCCAATTCTAAAGTCAACCCATCTCCTATTTCTTCATCCTCTACCTCTTGCCAAGTAGTATAGGGTGTTTCCTTCATAAGTTTTCTTGACTTGGTGAAGTTGGAGCTTGATCTAGCGATGCCTCGACGTAGATCATCTTCGGCATCGTCGTCGATGACCTAGCCCGCTTTTTCTCCGATGAAGCCGACGCTAGAGCCCAAGATCCGATTTGTACAGCGAGGAGACTTCATCGCGGAGCCATGGAGGTGGAGAACCGGATCTACAAAGGTTGTATTTCCGTTTACCATATAGTTAAGTTGTTAACTAGTTTCTTTTTCGCCTAAACTTCTAGCCAACGATCCGTATTAGGGTTTCTCGGCACCGTAATTTTTGAAATTGGCATGGTTGATGCCTTGTGAGACCTCTTGAGAATGCCTAGGAACCCTACAGTGGTATCAGAGCCTAGCTAGAGCCTTAGGCGATGCGTAGACGGAATTAGAAGTCCGATCGGACCGAAACCCAAACCCTAAAATGCTCTCTGTACATTTTTGAAATTCGTGGATTTTTGTGAATTAAAAATATGCAGAAAAATAAGCAGGAAAAACTAAGAATTACTGTGAAGTTTGGGCTCCTAATTCCATAATTAGACCGCGGAACCGCGGCCAAACCAGGGGTTTGGCGGCTCTTCCGCGGCCCAAATTTGGACTTAGTCCCTCAAATTTTATATATTTATTCTTAGGTCCTTTCTTGGCAATTTTTTATGTGAATTTTTTAATTCCACTCCAGTGTTGAGTTTTCTAGGGTTTTATTGGGGATTCGTTAATTTGATCGGATAATTTAACTTCGTTTATGTTTTTCCGGATATTTTAGAAACTGTTAAAAAGTTCGACCGGATATAAATACCCACTTTTTCCCCTGCCGGGAAATTTCCAAGTGTTGGATTTTTCCATGGTTTAAAGACGTTCTAAGTAGTGCAAGTAACGCGATGGACCCTCTAGAAGACAACAAACCTTAACTCGATTATGTGACCGTCTTGAACTGCCCTTTGAACCTTAGGGTTTGGGGCAGTACTGTAAGTGCACGGCGGCGCCCCGGCCGTCAATCCGACGCCGGAATGCGGAAACGGTGATAAACTTAAATTTTGCGGACTTTGCAAACCGGCACCACCGCGCACTAAACTCCGGATCGTAACCATTAACAAGTCTAAGCTAACTAGAAGAAGGGTTAGAGATATACCGACTGATCCGAGTCCTCCGGTCTTCATCTCCACTCCGATCTCCTCGCGGGATCTCCGTCCGTCTCCTCCTCGTCGGAAAGGGCACCACGTCGCCTGTATCTTTTACGGGCTCCCACCTCAATACCGAGGCAACTCGGGCGCGAAGCTGGCGAATCGACGCGTCCAAGATTTGCAGTAGAATGTGTAGTGTCTATGTCTCTTTAGGGTTTTGTTGCCATGGAGGATGGAGGGATCATGAATGGACTTTTGAATGAAGTGTAGAATATTGCAAGCATGCAAATGAGATATAGATAATTTCCCCCATCCAAATGAACTCCTCTCTCATCTCAAAATGGTGTGGCCGGCCAAGTCTATATGAGGGAAAAATGGTGGGAGGAATTAACAAAGGAAGGTGAGTGTAGGAGATAGAAGGAGGTGACCACATCCTAAAGCAAAAGAAACATCAACCATACTTCACACCTTAACCTTTCATATCACATTTAATGCAAGAATGGTGCAAAAGATAATGAAAGCTATCATAATCAATAGTTTTGCAAGAAACCCCCTCCAAAAAGATTATTTGCACAATTGCAAATAACCCCCTCCATCGGAAAAGTCCGGCCGGGAAAAAGCAAAGGAAAACCGGCCGGAACGGAATGCAAACTGGCAACTCCAGAAAACTGGTCCCGTAATAAATTACAGGAAAACCCCGATACTGTGCATACACACCCGCATCTGTATTCCGTCCGGATACAAATGCAAAGAGACAAAATCTACACTGTACTAAACTAGGACCGGCTTAAACCAAAGCCGGCTAGTATTATCCGTTCGATCCTGATCCGTGCAATACCGCACGTATCTGATCGAACCCTGCCATATACCTATACGGCTACTAGTACAAACCGTCCGATCCTGATCCGTGCAATACCGCACGTATCTGATCGGACCCTGCCATATCTCCATACGGCCTCTACAGCGTTTCGCCCGAAAACTGAGTAACTGAAAATGTGGTAGACTCTAAAGACTCGTCAATACTATGGCTGTGGATTAATCCACTAGCCCGTCAGAGGTATAAGCCAATACGTAACGGGCGACCAGCTATTGACTAAAAGGGACGTCGATGAGCGAACTCACCCTGACACCCTACTGAGCCTGTCAGTGACAATATCCGTACAGTCCGGTCCGTTCGTCTATGAGTATCGCATGGCGGGCCTAGGGGGTTGGTAAAAGTCAGACCCCCAAAAGCGGTACAAGTCGTGTCGGAGTGTAGCCCAGAACACCCTGAGATACTACTGGAATACCTACCAGTAAATCTCCTTGCCTTGGCCAAGGACTTTGTGTAATGGCTCTCCTAGACACAGCACGACCTCACCCCCAATACCGGGAGAGACGAACCCCTGAAGATACGCTCACTGCCTCCATGTGGCTCGGGACTGTACCCAACTAAAACCTGTTTGCACGACTCCTTTGAGCCGTGGTAGGGTAGTAATCAAAGTACAGTGGGAACTCACACGAGACAAATGACGATCCCCAGGTCGATGAACTAACCTGCACACATGTCACCAGGGAACTGCCATCTGACGTCTGGTATATGACCAACTAGCATGTTCCCGGCGAGTCCTGTCCGGTGTACTCATAACCCAATGAGCACCTGTATACATCTTAGGTGATCCAACTGACACCAGTGGCTTGTGAGACCGGCCACCGCCCCTCGTCGGGGTCTCGACTGTATACACTAGTCTACTAATGGAGTATCGATGCCCGGTCTCGAAACTCCCACGACTAGGGACCTTTTAAGGATATGCTTGTAGACCCCCAGCTCCCACTTATATGATCGCCCTCATACTGCTGGTGGTCAAGCAAGAATCCTAGGGGCTCTATCAACGTGTAATAGCGACGTGTCATGTCACCTAAAACAGTACACGATGATAAAGGTAAACCAGATAGCATACTATCATCTCGAGTAAGACTGTCCTACCGGGATAGGTCCTCCCTCAATCATTACAATCACGTACCTGTGACCTAATAATTGACTCTGAGGGCACTATCTCCAACAAGTACGGCGTGCCACATGTGAGGCGTTGGCTTGATCCTTCTACGGCTGGACCGTTGGTACTGAGGCACGAACTGAATGTTGTTAGACTTATTTCATGTGTTGAGCTGTATCGGAAAACTTGGGTGTTTGAATGTTCGATCGGAAAGTTTAACATTTTCTATTTATCTGGAATGGGATACAATAATTGGAATTCACAAGTAGTTATGAGATAACTGAATGAATGTTATAAATCAAGCACTTTAGTCTCACTTGATCGGTTGCCACGGAATTTTGATGTGATCAAAAGTCCGTCGCAATCACGTAGTGTACGCGGATACTCGCCGGGTAAACTTAATAGACAGCCTCACCCCATAGCCCCGACCAAGTGACTGTAGGAGAACCCCGTCGCCGAAGGCATCCGTTCGGGTGCTCGCGGCAGTGGTGTTCCTCCTTGGTGCACTTCGTCGACGGCGTCGGGGGTGCGGCCGCCTACTAAAGTTTGCGACGAGCATTCGATCAGGATGTCGGGAATCTTGTTGAATTGCCCGACTTGATATTGAAAAGAGTTTTCGATAATGAGACTAAAATGCGGGGTTTATAATTGTTAGGCATGTGATGTCTAAGGAATTCATTGGTTTAGGCATACGATGTCTAAGGAGGTTGCGGATTCCAACTGTTGTAGTTTTACACTTTCTTTTCTGTGACCGTAAGTGTAATATGTGATATCGCCGGTTTCGTTGCTATATGTCAACGACAATTGGGATGCGCATATTTACTTACGTTGATGACATGTGATGTTATGTGTTGCTGGATATGTTATATTGGATCGTCGTGTTTGAATAGCCGGGGTTTTTTTTATGTGAGATGAGTGTTTTTCATTTTCATTCATGTAAAAACTTGTATGTAATATTCTTTTATTTGGGGCACTTCCAGGTTGCGGAAGTTGTCACCCTTTGTATATTATTTACTTTTCCGCACTAGGATAGACCCAAGGAGGGGAGCACAAGTAACCGGGTTCTGGGGTCCAGTGGGAGACCAACTCGAGGAGTCGAGTCCGGGTCTCCTAACTCCAGAATTGGTAGGGTTGCTTGCCGCTCTCGTAGGGGTCTAGGGGTGTGGGTTTGGCTATTCATCGCGACCGTGGAATCCGTGTTTTATACTGGCTCGTATTGAAAACACGGACGTCCTAGTATATCCAATATTTCATATGTTTCTTCTGCTGCGATATCTGTGATGTGATCATGTGATGTTCTGTGATAGATACAGTATATAGTATATATGATATATTATATAGACGTTACTTATGTTTTACACCCGCGCTAGCCCTGCCCCGCTCTGCCGTTAGTTACCTAACCTAACGGTGCACGAGGGGACATCGAGGCGAATGCGGATGGCATAAGTGTACGTCGTATTTATCTGTGATGTTTAGGTAATTTAAATGTTGGGACTTCATTAATGAGATTAATGAAATAAAAGAAACCTAATGATGTTGTAGAATCGAATTTCAAAATAAAACAGGTAGCTACAGTTCTTGCTTTGCACAGCGGTGTATATGATATATCCTGCACCTTATTCGATAAGGAAAGGACCGAGATCCCTTCACCGGGAGTGACTCCTTTAGCAATAACTGGCAGATGCTACACACTCGGTTTGTCTTTTGATTGCTTTTAAGAGTTTTTGCTTTGCACAGTGATATATATGATATATCCCGCACCTCATTCGACGAGGAAAGGACCGACGATCCCTTCACCGGGAGTGACTCCTTTAGCAAAACTAGAAAAGCCTCAAAAACACTCCATTTCAAAATTCATTCGATCCTACAACGATATCAAGTTCATTACGCAATAGGTTTTCAGAAAAACCTGTCGTAGCCCTCTGTCTTTTCAGATAAGTACTAGTTAGTATTCGTGCTGCGGTTGTTTGGCATGCGTCAAGGCGTAGTGTACGGTAGCTAACTAGTGCTTATCTGCTAGCATACGATGCGATTGGATTAGGGTATTCGTACGGCGTTGTTTGGCATGCGTCAAGGGTCGTGCGGGTGGGTTTAATTCAATCAAGAAATGTATGGGTTGAACTTGACTAGCGGACTATGGGTTGTTTGGCATGCGTCAAGGTCATAGCACGCTAGGGGCAAAATATTATCGGGAATTTTCAAGTGTTGAAATTTGCAATGAGATTGCATACCTTCTATGAGATAGTTGGATCCCGATACCCGCTGCGAGTAAGAGTTACTCCTGGGAGAGTTTTACACATTACAATTAGCCAATCAAGTAGGTGTCTAGAAAGGTGTTAACGAGGTTACGCCTCTGGGAAAACGAGGTTTACATTAATTAGGTTCGTGCGAAAGCATGAGGGACCTCCCTCAAAGTACCGACACTGGCCTGGCTGAAAGATTGGCGAACTTGTAGTGTGTAATTAATCCCGGCTAGTCTTTCCTTTTAGGGTTTGAAGGAAGATTTGATAAAAAGCAGTGGGAGCCATCCTGATTAGATAAAATAATAACCAATCTATTCTTGCAAGAGCGCACGCTGAGTGTTTTCTTCTCTCTCTCTCCAGGTAGCGACCATATCACGCCTTAATCAAGATAATAATATGGATGTATTGACCGAACCCGCTTGTTATACTGAGCTGGGGAACGTTGGTCCCGCTCCAACTTATAATTGTTATAAGACAGAGCAGGAAATTGGGGATTGCCAGAATTCCCGTGCCGCCCAAACGAAGAGAGTGCATGCTGATGCATCATCTTCGGGTGTGTTCGTTACAAAGAACCGTTTCTCAGTATCCTCCGCATCCTGGGTATATGATACCGAATCAGGATCCCAGATATGTAATTTGTTACATAGGGCTACAGATAGGTAGAGAACTGAGAACGGGTGATAAGTTTCATGAGGCAGAAAACGGGGCAAGTGTTGCAGCCAAGTCTGTTGGTCACTGTCACCCTGTATTCCAAATACATTGATTCTGAACGAATGTTATTAGATACCGAACCTGATATACAAAATCATATCACTCTCTTTAATAGTAAAGAAATGATAAAATTTTGTATTGTTGGATAATGTTTTGAACATTTCCTATATCAAAAGTTGATCGGATCAGGCACGTTATCTAAAAGCATTAATGTTCTAAATCAAACTACAGTTCTTAGTATACGGAACACACAAAAGAGGAAGAGTTCAGAAATGAACGAATCCTTCTTGAGGCATTGTAGACTAGGTCATATCAATACGACCCGACTAGCTAAAGTTACATGTAGATGCATATTTAAATCAGTTTGAATTTACATCTTGTGAAACTTGCCAGTCATGTCACAAAGATATAATGACACCAGCTCTATTTATTGGAAACAGAGAAAGAGTTAGTGAACTCTTGGGATGATGCATGTTGATGTATAAAGGTCCCCTGTCTACACATGCTAAGACCGGTTCTTTGTACTTCATTACATTCTCTGATAATCTCTCAAGATTCAGACATATGTTCCTGTTGAAACACAAGTCCGAACCTTTTGAGATATTCACAGAATATGATTTAGAAGTAGAGAACCAAAACGGGTATAAGTATTATGTCCTTTGATGAGATCAAGGAGGAGAATACTTGAGCACGGAAATCCTGGACTATTCTTAGGAGAATGAGATTCTCTCTCAGCATTACTCCTCCGTATACACCATAGCATGATGGTATATCGGGGTGGAGCAATCACACCCTATATGATAAGGTGTGCTCTATGATGAGTACTACTGAGTTTCCTATTTTCCTTTTGGGAGTTATGCACTTGAGAAGATGCATACCTATTGAATTAGGTTCGAATCAAATCAATGCCTACCACTTCATATGTGATATGGAAAGGGAAGAGCCCATATCTTAAGTTAGTTAAGATTTGGGGTTGTCCGGCCTATGTCTAAAAGCAAAATCCGGACAAACTCGAGGCAAGGTCAGTTATGTAGAACTGGAAAGGTCCCAGCTATACAAACTACAGCAGATGATTTGATAAAACCAAAGGATTCAATAGTTACCAACGAACCTCAGCCTCTCCGCCGATCTAGTAGGGTTCCTCACCCACCTGAGAGATACTTCGGTTACTCTATGACAGTGGGAGCGAGGATTGCATCATGAGATGATGACCCAACTAGTTTCGACCTGGCCATCAGGAGTGGGACTCTGTAAGAATGGCTGGATGCTTAGTGATCTGAGATGGAATCCTTATACACCAACAAAGTATGGACTTTAGTTGCTTTAACTGAAGGGTTAAATCCCCATCAGGAGCAAGTATATCTTGAGAAGATTACTTGGTGTACATGGAAAAGTTGAGACTTTCAAAGCTAGACTTATTAAAGGGTTTGCATTATTGACCAGGTATGGATTATGTTGAAACCTTTTCTAAGGATCTATGCTTAAGTCCATCCAGATCCTACTTGCCACGGCTACATACCATGACTACGATTTCTGGTGGTTGGGTGTCATGACTGCTTTTCTAAATGATGTTTTAGATGAGAACGTCTGTAAGTACACAGCCAGAGGGCTTCGTAGACAGTGGGAGCAGCGGAAACGTGTACAAGATGCTTTATAGGATAAAGCAGGTATCGCGGAGTTGGAACATCTGTTTTGATGTCTTAGTCAAAGAGTTTGACATCATCAAAATGGTAGATGAACCTTGTATAAACAAAAAGGTAGTAGGGAGTATAGAGACGATCCTCGTAGAGTACGTGGATGACATGCTCTTGATAGGGAAGGAGTTTCCTATGCTACGTTCGGTCAATCTCCGGTTATCACAAGAATTCTCCATAATAGGATCAAAGTGATACCTCCTAAATCCTGGTTTTGGATCTATGAGATAGATCTAATTGGATGTTAGGATTCTCACTAGTTGTAGTGAGAAGGTATCAACCGATCCTGGGGAGAATCACTGGAAGGGTTCCAGGGTGATAAGGACGACTGAAAGTCAGTCACAGGCATTGTCTTTACCCTCAGTAAAGGGACGGTATGTTGGAAGAGTTCCAAGCTAGATACCATGGCATACTAGACGATAAAGGCTGGATACATCGCTACTTAAGATGTTACCAAAGTGGCTGTCTGGGTGTATATTGGTTCATGAGATGAACTTAGTTCCTCCCATTGTGTGACAATGGAGTTGTGGCTTATGCCAAGGAACGTCCATCCCATCAGTGATCCAGACATATTCTAAGGCAGTATCACCTGATCATGGAGATAGTTGATCTCCAGGGTGATCGAGGTTAGGAGAGCAGACTCAGAGGATAACACGGCGGATCCACTCACGAAGGCCTATTACCAGAGAGAGACTTTTATGGGATGGTTGAGTATGAGATACTACAACCACTGCTATCAGATGGCCCTAGTGCAAGTGGGAGATTGTTAGTTATATGTATGCCCTAGAGGCCATTGCTATACATAGGATGTATATTGTAGTGGATGATGGGACATATATAGGGAGGACTTTCTTGCTCGACATGATAGTATGCTATCTGGTTGCTCTTTACCTTAACGTGTACACTGATTGTCTCTCTGTTACATATTGGTAAAGCCCTTAGGATGTGTACTTGACTACCTGGACTATGATGCGGATCATACTAGTGGGGACATGGTAGTCCATAAGTATATCCTTTAAAGTCCCTAGTCGTGGGTATATCGAGACGGGGCATCGATATACCAGAGTAGACTAGCGTATACCTTCTCGACCCATGCAGATGGGCGATGGATGATCCCATATCCATTGGTGTTTGACATCAGAGATGATATACGGGTGCTCAGTGGAGACTGGGTACACTGGACGGACTCGCCGAGAACTCCCAGATGGTATTATACCTTACGTCAGATGGCAGTTCTCAGGTGACACTGGTACAGAGTAGTCTGTTGACCCGAGATCGTCATAGAGTCTTGTGTGGTTCCCACTGTGCTTTGATTTCCACCTTACCACGTCCAAGAGGGCGTGCAAAACGGTGGTTTTTGGGTACAGTCCCGAATCACATGGAGGCAATGAGCGATAGGAGGGGATTCGTCTCTCCCGGTATAGGGAGTTGATGTTGCGCTGTGTTCGATTGGCTATAACCGGAAATCCCTGGCCAGGGTTGCTGAGATTTACTGGTAAGTGTTACCAGTAGTTTCTCGAATTGTTATAGACCTCATATCGACATGACTTATCGAGCTATTGGGGTCTGACGTTTACCACCCCTAGACGAGATATGCGACATATCAGACGACAAGACCGGACTGTACGGTAAGTGTTACTGGTTGGATTCACAGGAGTGTGAGCGGGCTTGCTCGTCGATCTTCTGATCGCTCAATACCCGGGTGGCCGTTACGTTTGGCAGACCGCTTGCGGCTTGTGGGTGTTTGATATGATCATCACCTGCTGCCGGCGTATTGACGAGTCTTTAGAGTCCTACACAGAGGTTTCCTGGCTCAAGCGAAACGAAATAGGAGCGCATATGAGATATGTGCGGGACCGAGAATAATACCAGTATGTGATACTGTATTCGATTCTCGCGATTTGTAACATTGATCGGTTATATGCGTTATAGCCGGGTTATCGGATCAAGTGTTGATTCGATAAGATGTTACTATTGATATTAGTCGGTTATATGTGATATGACCGAATCATTAAGTCAAGTGTTGATTTAATGATTTAATGCATAATTATATATTTGATATATTAGTTTGCATTAACTAGTATCGGTTTACTTAAGATGGATTTTCTCACTCGTATGTGCACATCGTATATGTGATATATTTTTGTGCACTTGATTGTATCATGTTTGATGATGCAAGATTGCTAGGGTATGTGTAAAGAGTTAAACCTATGGTTAAGTAAATGGTTAGGGTTTTCTTTTATTCATTCATTTGTCTTTTTATTTGGATTAAAAGAAAAGAGAAAAGAAAAACAAAAGGGTTTCTTTCTTTCATGAAGCTTGTTGAAGCTTCATGAAGCTTTGACCAAAGTAACCCTTTTGTCTTCATCTCATTGACCCCAACCATTCATTTAACCTTAGTCAATTCTCTACACATAACTATGGTTAATATTATGATAAGGATGATTTTATTATTCTTTTCTATATACTTATCATAATATTCTTTCTTCTTCTTCTTCATCTTCTTCAATGAAGAAAGCTTCACTTCATCAATGGTGACTTGATGAAATGAGTGAGAAATCCAATTCTAAAGTCAACCCATCTCCTATTTCTTCATCCTCTACCTCTTGCCAAGTAGTATAGGGTGTTTCCTTCATAAGTTTTCTTGACTTGGTGAAGTTGGAGCTTGATCTAGCGATGCCTCGACGTAGATCATCTTCGGCATCGTCGTCGATGACCTAGCCCGCTTTTTCTCCGATGAAGCCGACGCTAGAGCCCAAGATCCGATTTGTACAGCGAGGAGACTTCATCACGGAGCCATGGAGGTGGAGAACCGGATCTACAAAGGTTGTATTTCCGTTTACCATATAGTTAAGTTGTTAACTAGTTTCTTTTTCGCCTAAACTTCTAGCCAACGATCCGTATTAGGGTTTCTCGGCACCGTAATTTTTGAAATTGGCATGGTTGATGCCTTGTGAGACCTCTTGAGAGTGCCTAAGAACCCTACAGTGGTATCAGAGCCTAGCTAGAGCCTTAGGCGATGCGTAGACGGAATTAGAAGTCCGATCGGACCGAAACCCAAACCCTAAAATGCTCTCTGTACATTTTTGAAATTCGTGGATTTTTGTGAATTAAAAATATGCAGAAAAATAAGCAGGAAAAACTAAGAATTACTGTGAAGTTTGGGCTCCTAATTCCATAATTAGACCGCGGAACCGCGGCCAAACCAGGGGTTTGGCGGCTCTTCCGCGGCCCAAATTTGGACTTAGTCCCTCAAATTTTATATATTTATTCTTAGGTCCTTTCTTGGCAATTTTTTATGTGAATTTTTTAATTCCACTCCAGTGTTGAGTTTTCTAGGGTTTTATTGGGGATTCGTTAATTTGATCGGATAATTTAACTTCGTTTATGTTTTTCCGGATATTTTAGAAACTGTTAAAAAGTTCGACCGGATATAAATACCCACTTTTTCCCCTGCCGGGAAATTTCCAAGTGTTGGATTTTTCCATGGTTTAAAGACGTTCTAAGTAGTGCAAGTAACGCGATGGACCCTCTAGAAGACAACAAACCTTAACTCGATTATGTGACCGTCTTGAACTGCCCTTTGAACCTTAGGGTTTGGGGCAGTACGGCGTGCCACATGTGAGGCGTTGGCTTGATCCTTCTACGGCTGGACCGTTGGTACTGAGGCACGAACTGAATGTTGTTAGACTTATTTCATGTGTTGAGCTGTATCGGAAAACTTAGGTGTTTGAATGTTCGATCGGAAAGTTTAACATTTTCTATTTATCTGGAATGGGATACAATAATTGGAATTCACAAGTAGTTATGAGATAACTGAATGAATGTTATAAATCAAGCACTTTAGTCTCACTTGATCGGTTGCCACGGAATTTTGATGTGATCAAAAGTCCGTCGCAATCACGTAGTGTACGCGGATACTCGCCGGGTAAACTTAATAGACAGCCTCACCCCATAGCCCCGACCAAGTGACTGTAGGAGAACCCCGTCGCCGAAGGCATCCGTTCGGGTGCTCGCGGCAGTGGTGTTCCTCCTTGGTGCACTTCGTCGACGGCGTCGGGGGTGCGGCCGCCTACTAAAGTTTGCGACGAGCATTCGATCAGGATGTCGGGAATCTTGTTGAATTGCCCGACTTGATATTGAAAAGAGTTTTCGATAATGAGACTAAAATGCGGGGTTTATAATTGTTAGGCATGTGATGTCTAAGGAATTCATTGGTTTAGGCATACGATGTCTAAGGAGGTTGCGGATTCCAACTGTTGTAGTTTTACACTTTCTTTTCTGTGACCGTAAGTGTAATATGTGATATCGCCGGTTTCGTTGCTATATGTCAACGACAATTGGGATGCGCATATTTACTTACGTTGATGACATGTGATGTTATGTGTTGCTGGATATGTTATATTGGATCGTCGTGTTTGAATAGCCGGGGTTTTTTTTATGTGAGATGAGTGTTTTTCATTTTCATTCATGTAAAAACTTGTATGTAATATTCTTTTATTTGGGGCACTTCCAGGTTGCGGAAGTTGTCACCCTTTGTATATTATTTACTTTTCCGCACTAGGATAGACCCAAGGAGGGGAGCACAAGTAACCGGGTTCTGGGGTCCAGTGGGAGACCAACTCGAGGAGTCGAGTCCGGGTCTCCTAACTCCAGAATTGGTAGGGTTGCTTGCCGCTCTCGTAGGGGTCTAGGGGTGTGGGTTTGGCTATTCATCGCGACCGTGGAATCCGTGTTTTATACTGGCTCGTATTGAAAACACGGACGTCCTAGTATATCCAATATTTCATATGTTTCTTCTGCTGCGATATCTGTGATGTGATCATGTGATGTTCTGTGATAGATACAGTATATAGTATATATGATATATTATATAGACGTTACTTATGTTTTACACCCGCGCTAGCCCTGCCCCGCTCTGCCGTTAGTTACCTAACCTAACGGTGCACGAGGGGACATCGAGGCGAATGCGGATGGCATAAGTGTACGTCGTATTTATCTGTGATGTTTAGGTAATTTAAATGTTGGGACTTCATTAATGAGATTAATGAAATAAAAGAAACCTAATGATGTTGTAGAATCGAATTTCAAAATAAAACAGGTAGCTACAGTTCTTGCTTTGCACAGCGGTGTATATGATATATCCTGCACCTTATTCGATAAGGAAAGGACCGAGATCCCTTCACCGGGAGTGACTCCTTTAGCAATAACTGGCAGATGCTACACACTCGGTTTGTCTTTTGATTGCTTTTAAGAGTTTTTGCTTTGCACAGTGATATATATGATATATCCCGCACCTCATTCGACGAGGAAAGGACCGACGATCCCTTCACCGGGAGTGACTCCTTTAGCAAAACTAGAAAAGCCTCAAAAACACTCCATTTCAAAATTCATTCGATCCTACAACGATATCAAGTTCATTACGCAATAGGTTTTCAGAAAAACCTGTCGTAGCCCTCTGTCTTTTCAGATAAGTACTAGTTAGTATTCGTGCTGCGGTTGTTTGGCATGCGTCAAGACGTAGTGTACGGTAGCTAACTAGTGCTTATCTGCTAGCATACGATGCGATTGGATTAGGGTATTCGTACGGCGTTGTTTGGCATGCGTCAAGGGTCGTGCGGGTGGGTTTAATTCAATCAAGAAATGTATGGGTTGAACTTGACTAGCGGACTATGGGTTGTTTGGCATGCGTCAAGGTCATAGCACGCTAGGGGCAAAATATTATCGGGAATTTTCAAGTGTTGAAATTTGCAATGAGATTGCATACCTTCTATGAGATAGTTGGATCCCGATACCCGCTGCGAGTAAGAGTTACTCCTGGGAGAGTTTTACACATTACAATTAGCCAATCAAGTAGGTGTCTAGAAAGGTGTTAACGAGGTTACGCCTCTGGGAAAACGAGGTTTACATTAATTAGGTTCGTGCGAAAGCATGAGGGACCTCCCTCAAAGTACCGACACTGGCCTGGCTGAAAGATTGGCGAACTTGTAGTGTGTAATTAATCCCGGCTAGTCTTTCCTTTTAGGGTTTGAAGGAAGATTTGATAAAAAGCAGTGGGAGCCATCCTGATTAGATAAAATAATAACCAATCTATTCTTGCAAGAGCGCACGCTGAGTGTTTTCTTCTCTCTCTCTCCAGGTAGCGACCATATCACGCCTTAATCAAGATAATAATATGGATGTATTGACCGAACCCGCTTGTTATACTGAGCTGGGGAACGTTGGTCCCGCTCCAACTTATAATTGTTATAAGACAGAGCAGGAAATTGGGGATTGCCAGAATTCCCGTGCCGCCCAAACGAAGAGAGTGCATGCTGATGCATCATCTTCGGGTGTGTTCGTTACAAAGAACCGTTTCTCAGTATCCTCCGCATCCTGGGTATATGATACCGAATCAGGATCCCAGATATGTAATTTGTTACATAGGGCTACAGATAGGTAGAGAACTGAGAACGGGTGATAAGTTTCATGAGGCAGAAAACGGGGCAAGTGTTGCAGCCAAGTCTGTTGGTCACTGTCACCCTGTATTCCAAATACATTGATTCTGAACGAATGTTATTAGATACCGAACCTGATATACAAAATCATATCACTCTCTTTAATAGTAAAGAAATGATAAAATTTTGTATTGTTGGATAATGTTTTGAACATTTCCTATATCAAAAGTTGATCGGATCAGGCACGTTATCTAAAAGCATTAATGTTCTAAATCAAACTACAGTTCTTAGTATACGGAACACACAAAAGAGGAAGAGTTCAGAAATGAACGAATCCTTCTTGAGGCATTGTAGACTAGGTCATATCAATACGACCCGACTAGCTAAAGTTACATGTAGATGCATATTTAAATCAGTTTGAATTTACATCTTGTGAAACTTGCCAGTCATGTCACAAAGATATAATGACACCAGCTCTATTTATTGGAAACAGAGAAAGAGTTAGTGAACTCTTGGGATGATGCATGTTGATGTATAAAGGTCCCCTGTCTACACATGCTAAGACCGGTTCTTTGTACTTCATTACATTCTCTGATAATCTCTCAAGATTCAGACATATGTTCCTGTTGAAACACAAGTCCGAACCTTTTGAGATATTCACAGAATATGATTTAGAAGTAGAGAACCAAAACGGGTATAAGTATTATGTCCTTTGATGAGATCAAGGAGGAGAATACTTGAGCACGGAAATCCTGGACTATTCTAAAGGAGAATGAGATTCTCTCTCAGCATTACTCCTCCGTATACACCATAGCATGATGGTATATCGGGGTGGAGCAATCACACCCTATATGATAAGGTGTGCTCTATGATGAGTACTACTGAGTTTCCTATTTTCCTTTTGGGAGTTATGCACTTGAGAAGATGCATACCTATTGAATTAGGTTCGAATCAAATCAATGCCTACCACTTCATATGTGATATGGAAAGGGAAGAGCCCATATCTTAAGTTAGTTAAGATTTGGGGTTGTCCGGCCTATGTCTAAAAGCAAAATCCGGACAAACTCGAGGCAAGGTCAGTTATGTAGAACTGGAAAGGTCCCAGCTATACAAACTACAGCAGATGATTTGATAAAACCAAAGGATTCAATAGTTACCAACGAACCTCAGCCTCTCCGCCGATCTAGTAGGGTTCCTCACCCACCTGAGAGATACTTCGGTTACTCTATGACAGTGGGAGCGAGGATTGCATCATGAGATGATGACCCAACTAGTTTCGACCTGGCCATCAGGAGTGGGACTCTGTAAGAATGGCTGGATGCTTAGTGATCTGAGATGGAATCCTTATACACCAACAAAGTATGGACTTTAGTTGCTTTAACTGAAGGGTTAAATCCCCATCAGGAGCAAGTATATCTTGAGAAGATTACTTGGTGTACATGGAAAAGTTGAGACTTTCAAAGCTAGACTTATTAAAGGGTTTGCATTATTGACCAGGTATGGATTATGTTGAAACCTTTTCTAAGGATCTATGCTTAAGTCCATCCAGATCCTACTTGCCACGGCTACATACCATGACTACGATTTCTGGTGGTTGGGTGTCATGACTGCTTTTCTAAATGATGTTTTAGATGAGAACGTCTGTAAGTACACAGCCAGAGGGCTTCGTAGACAGTGGGAGCAGCGGAAACGTGTACAAGATGCTTTATAGGATAAAGCAGGTATCGCGGAGTTGGAACATCTGTTTTGATGTCTTAGTCAAAGAGTTTGACATCATCAAAATGGTAGATGAACCTTGTATAAACAAAAAGGTAGTAGGGAGTATAGAGACGATCCTCGTAGAGTACGTGGATGACATGCTCTTGATAGGGAAGGAGTTTCCTATGCTACGTTCGGTTCAATCTCCGGTTATCACAAGAATTCTCCATAATAGGATCAAAGTGATACCTCATAAATCCTGGTTTTGGATCTATGAGATAGATCTAATTGGATGTTAGGATTCTCACTAGTTGTAGTGAGAAGGTATCAACCGATCCTGGGGAGAATCACTGGAAGGGTTCCAGGATGATAAGGACGACTGAAAGTCAGTCACAGGCATTGTCTTTACCCTCAGTAAAGGGACGGTATGTTGGAAGAGTTCCAAGCTAGATACCATGGCATACTAGACGATAAAGGCTGGATACATCGCTACTTAAGATGTTACCAAAGTGGCTGTCTGGGTGTATATTGGTTTCATGAGATGAACTTAGTTCCTCCCATTGTGTGACAATGGAGTTGTGGCTTATGCCAAGGAACGTCCATCCCATCAGTGATCCAGACATATTCTAAGGCAGTATCACCTGATCATGGAGATAGTTGATCTCCAGGGTGATCGAGGTTAGGGAGAGCAGACTCAGAGGATAACACGGCGGATCCACTCACGAAGGCCTATTACCAGAGAGAGACTTTTATGGGATGGTTGAGTATGAGATACTACAACCACTGCTATCAGATGGCCCTAGTGCAAGTGGGAGATTGTTAGTTATATGTATGCCCTAGAGGCCATTGCTATACATAGGATGTATATTGTAGTGGATGATGGGACATATATAGGGAGGACTTTCTTGCTCGACATGATAGTATGCTATCTGGTTGCTCTTTACCTTAACGTGTACACTGATTGTCTCTCTGTTACATATTGGTAAAGCCCTTAGGATGTGTACTTGACTACCTGGACTATGATGCGGATCATACTAGTGGGGACATGGTAGTCCATAAGTATATCCTTTAAAGTCCCTAGTCGTGGGTATATCGAGACGGGGCATCGATATACCAGAGTAGACTAGCGTATACCTTCTCGACCCATGCAGATGGGCGATGGATGATCCCATATCCATTGGTGTTTGACATCAGAGATGATATACGGGTGCTCAGTGGAGACTGGGTACACTGGACGGACTCGCCGAGAACTCCCAGATGGTATTATACCTTACGTCAGATGGCAGTTCTCAGGTGACACTGGTACAGAGTAGTCTGTTGACCCGAGATCGTCATAGAGTCTTGTGTGGTTCCCACTGTGCTTTGATTTCCACCTTACCACGTCCAAGAGGGCGTGCAAAACGGTGGTTTTTGGGTACAGTCCCGAATCACATGGAGGCAATGAGCGATAGGAGGGGATTCGTCTCTCCCGGTATAGGGAGTTGATGTTGCGCTGTGTTCGATTGGCTATAACCGGAAATCCCTGGCCAGGGTTGCTGAGATTTACTGGTAAGTGTTACCAGTAGTTTCTCGAATTGTTATAGACCTCATATCGACATGACTTATCGAGCTATTGGGGTCTGACGTTTACCACCCCTAGACGAGATATGCGACATATCAGACGACAAGACCGGACTGTACGGTAAGTGTTACTGGTTGGATTCACAGGAGTGTGAGCGGGCTTGCTCGTCGATCTTCTGATCGCTCAATACCCGGGTGGCCGTTACGTTTGGCAGACCGCTTGCGGCTTGTGGGTGTTTGATATGATCATCACCTGCTGCCGGCGTATTGACGAGTCTTTAGAGTCCTACACAGAGGTTTCCTGGCTCAAGCGAAACGAAATAGGAGCGCATATGAGATATGTGCGGGACCGAGAATAATACCAGTATGTGATACTGTATTCGATTCTCGCGATTTGTAACATTGATCGGTTATATGCGTTATAGCCGGGTTATCGGATCAAGTGTTGATTCGATAAGATGTTACTATTGATATTAGTCGGTTATATGTGATATGACCGAATCATTAAGTCAAGTGTTGATTTAATGATTTAATGCATAATTATATATTTGATATATTAGTTTGCATTAACTAGTATCGGTTTACTTAAGATGGATTTTCTCACTCGTATGTGCACATCGTATATGTGATATATTTTTGTGCACTTGATTGTATCATGTTTGATGATGCAAGATTGCTAGGGTATGTGTAAAGAGTTAAACCTATGGTTAAGTAAATGGTTAGGGTTTTCTTTTATTCATTCATTTGTCTTTTTATTTGGATTAAAAGAAAAGAGAAAAGAAAAACAAAAGGGTTTCTTTCTTTCATGAAGCTTGTTGAAGCTTCATGAAGCTTTGACCAAAGTAACCCTTTTGTCTTCATCTCATTGACCCCAACCATTCATTTAACCTTAGTCAATTCTCTACACATAACTATGGTTAATATTATGATAAGGATGATTTTATTATTCTTTTCTATATACTTATCATAATATTCTTTCTTCTTCTTCTTCATCTTCTTCAATGAAGAAAGCTTCACTTCATCAATGGTGACTTGATGAAATGAGTGAGAAATCCAATTCTAAAGTCAACCCATCTCCTATTTCTTCATCCTCTACCTCTTGCCAAGTAGTATAGGGTGTTTCCTTCATAAGTTTTCTTGACTTGGTGAAGTTGGAGCTTGATCTAGCGATGCCTCGACGTAGATCATCTTCGGCATCGTCGTCGATGACCTAGCCCGCTTTTTCTCCGATGAAGCCGACGCTAGAGCCCAAGATCCGATTTGTACAGCGAGGAGACTTCATCGCGGAGCCATGGAGGTGGAGAACCGGATCTACAAAGGTTGTATTTCCGTTTACCATATAGTTAAGTTGTTAACTAGTTTCTTTTTCGCCTAAACTTCTAGCCAACGATCCGTATTAGGGTTTCTCGGCACCGTAATTTTTGAAATTGGCATGGTTGATGCCTTGTGAGACCTCTTGAGAGTGCCTAAGAACCCTACAGAGACAATGCCTGTGACTGACATTCAGTCGTTCTCATCACCCTGGAACACTTCCAGTGATTCTCCCCAGGATCATTTAATACCATCTCGCTTCAACTAGTGAGTATCCTAACATCCAATTAGATCTATCTCATAGATCTAAAACCCAGGATTTAGGAGGTATCACTATGATCCTATATGGAGAATCCTTATGATAAGCGGAGATTGACCGAGCATAGCATAGGAAACTCATTCCCTATCAAGAGTATGTCATCCACGTACTCTACGAGGATCATCACCATACTCTCTACTACCTTTTTGTATATACAAGGTTCATCTACCATTTTGATGAAGTCAAACTCTTTGACTACCAAATCAAAACAGATGTTCCAACTCCGCGATACCTGCTTTATCATATAAAGCATCTTGCACACGTTTCCGCTGCTCCCACTGTCTACGAAGCCCTCTGGCTGTGTACTTACAGACGCTCTCTTCTAAAACACCATTTTAGAAAAACGGTCATGACACCCAACTGCCAGATATCGTAGTCATGGTATATAGCCGTGGCAAGTAGGATCTGGATGGACTTAAGCATAGGCCCCAGAAAAGGTTTCATCATTATCCACGCCTGGTCGATGACGAAAACCTTTAACAAGTCTAGCTTTGAAAGTCTCAACTTTTCCATCTACACCAAGTAATCTTCTCAAGATATACTTGCTCCTGATGGGGATTTAACCCTTCAGATATAGCAACTAAAGTCCATACTTTGTTGGTGTATAAGGATTCCATCTCAGATCGCTAAGCATCCAGCCATTCTTACAGTGTCCCACTCTTGATGGCCAGCTCGAAACTAGTTGGGTCATCATCTCATGATGCATTCCTCGCTCCCACTATCATAGAGAAACCAAAGTATCTCTCAGGTGGGTGAGGAACCCTACTAGATCGGCGGAGAGGCTGAGGTTCGTTGGTTACTGTTGAATCCTTCGGTTCTACCAAATCATCTGCTGTATAGCTGAAACACTTCCAGTTCTACATAACAGACCTTGCCTCGAGCTTGTCCGGATTTTGCTTTTAGACACAAGCCGGACAACCCCAAATCTTAACAAACTTAAGATATGGGCTCTTCCCTTTCCATATCACATATGAAGCGGTAGGCAACTGATTTGATCGGAACCCTATTCAATAGGTATGCAACTTCATAAGTGCATAACTCCCTAAAGGAAATAGGAAACTCAGTAGTACTCATCATAGAGAACACCATATCATATAGGGTGCAGTTGCTCCGCCCCGATATACCATCGTGCTATGGTGTATTCGGAGGAGTAATGCTGAGAGAGAATCTCATTCTCCTTTAGAATAGACCAGGATTTCCGTGCTCAAGTATTCTCCTCCTCGATCACATCAAAGAATATAATACTTATACCCGTATTTTGGTTCTCTACTTCTAACTTTCTTTCTGTGAATATCTCAAAAGGTTCGGACTTGTGTTTCAACAGGAATATATGTCTGACTCTTGAGAGATCATCAGAGAATTTAATGAAGTACAAAGAACCGGTCTTGGCATGTGTAGACAAGGGACCTTTCATACATCAGCATGTATCAATCCCAAAAGTTCGCTAACTCTTCCTCTGTTTTCAATAAACAGAGCTATGGTCATTTTATCTCTGTGACATGACTGGCAAGTTTCACAAGATGTAAATTCAAACTAATTTAAATATACATCTAAATGTAACTTCAGCTAGTCGGGTCGCATTGATATGACCTAGTCTACAATGCCTCAAGAAGGATCCGTTCATTTCTGAACTCTTCCTCTTGTGTGTGTTCTATATACTAAGAACCGTAGTTTGATTTAGAACATCAATGCTTTTAGATAACGTACCTGAACCGATCAACTTTTGATATAAGAAATGTTCAAAACATTATCCAACAATACAAAATTTTATCATTTCTTTACTTTGTAAAGAGACTGATATGATTTTGTATTTCAGGTTCGGTATCTAATAACAGTCGTTCAGAATCAATGTACTGGTAATACAGGGTGACAGTGACCAACAGACTTGGCTGCAACACTTGCCCCATTTTCTGTCTCATGAAACTTATCACCCGTTCTCAGCTCTTTACCTATCTGTAGCCCATATAACAAATTACATATGCGGGATCATGATCCGGTATCACATACCTAGGACGTAAAGGATACTGAGAAACAGTTCTCTGTAATGAACACACCCGAAGATGATGCATCACTATGCACTTTCTTCGTTTGGGCGGCACGGGAAATCTGGTATTCCCCAATTTCCTACTCTATCTTATAACAATTATAAGTTGGAGCGGGACCAACGTTCCCCAGCTCGGTATAACAAGAGGGTTCGGTCAATATGTCCGTTTTATTATCTTGATTAAGGCGTGACATGGTCGCTACCTGGAGAGAGAGAGAAGAAAACACTCTGCGTGCGCTCTTGCAAGATCAGATTGGTTATTATTTTATCTAATCAGGATGGCTCCCACTGTTTTTATCAAATCTTCCTTCAAACCCTAAAAGGAAAGACTAGCCGGGATTAATTACACACTACAAGTTCGCCAATCTTTCAGCCAGGCCAGTGTCGGTACTTTGAGGGAGGTTCTCCGTGCTTTCGCACGGACCTAATTACAGTAAACCTCGTTTTCCCAGAGGCGTAACTCCGTTGACACCTTTCTAGACACCTACTAGATCTGCTAATTGTAACGTGTAAAACTCTCCCAGGAGTAACAATTACTCGCAGTGGGTATCAGGATTCAACTATCTCATAGAAGGTATGCAATCTCATTGCAAATTTCAACACTTGAAATTCCCGATAATTTTGCCCCTAACCTCCTATGACCTTGACAAAGGACAACAAACCATAGGATGCTAGTCAAGTTCAACCCGTCATTTCCTGATTGAATTAAACCCACCCGTACGACCCTTGACAAAGGCCAACAAGGTCGCACGACTACCCTAACCCAATCTGCATCATATGCATAAGCAGATAAGCACCAGTCAGCTACCGCACACTACGACTTGACAAAGGCCAACAAACGCAGCACGGATACTAACTACTACTTACCTGAAATGACGGAGGGCTACGACAGGTTTTTCTGAAAACCTATTGCGTAATGAACTTGATATCGTTGTAGAATCAAATGATTTTAAAATGGAGTGTTTTTGAGGCTTTTCTAGTTTTGCTAAAGGGGTCACTCCTGGTGAAGGGATCGTCGGCCCTTTCCTCGTCGAATGAGGTGCGGGATATATCATATATATCACTGTGCAAAGCAGAAACTATAGAAGCAATCAAAAGACAAACCGAGAGTTGTAGCATCTGCCAGTTATTGCTAAAGGAGTCACTCCCGGTGAAGGGATCTCGGTCCTTTCCTTATCGAATAATGTGCAGGATGTTCTACAAGGAACACCGCGATGCAAAGCAAGAACTGTAGCTACCTGTTTTTATTTTGAAATTCGATTCCACAACATCTTAGGTTTCTTTTCTTTCATTAATCACATTAATGAAGTCCCATCATTTAAGCACCTAAACATCACAGATAAATACGACGTACACTTATGCCATCCGCATTCGCCTCGATGTCCCCTCGTGCACCGTTAGGTTAGGTAACTAACAGCAGAGCAAGGCAGGGCTAGCACGGGTGTAAAACATAAGTAACATCTATATAATATATCATATATACTATATACTATATCTATCAGAACATATCACATGATCATATCACAGATAACGCAGCAGAAAATATCATATGAAATATTGGATATACTAGGACGTCCGTGTTTTATTTTGAGCCTGAATAAAACACGGATTCCACGGTCGCGATGAATAGCCAAACCCATACCCCTAGACCCCTACGAGAGCAGCAAGCAACCCTACCAATTCTAGAGTTAGGAGACCCGGACTCGACTCCTCGAGTTGGTCTCCCACTGGACTCCAGAACCCGGTTACTTGTGCCCTCCTCCTTGGGTCTATCCTAGTGCGGAAAAGTAAATAGTATACAACAACGGTGACAACTTCCGCAACCTGGAAGTGCCCCAATAAAAGAATATTACATACAAGTTTTTACATGAATGAAAATGAAAAACACTCATCTCACATAAAAAAACCCCGGCTATTCAAACACGACGATCCAATATAACATATCCAGCAACACATAACATCACATGTCATCAACGTAAGTAAATATGCGCATCCCAATTGTCGTTGACATATAGCAACGAAACCGGCGATATCACATATTACACTTACGGTCATAGAAAAGAAAGTGTAAAACTACAACAGTTGGAATCCGCAAACTCTTTAGACATCGCATGCCTAACCAAATGAATTCCTTAGACATCACATGCCTAACAATTATAAACCCCACATTTCAGTCTCATTATCGAAAACACTTTTCAATATTAAGTCGGACAATTCAACAAGATTCCCGACATCTTGATCGAATGCTCGTCGCAAACTTTAGTAGACGGCCGCACCCCCGATACCGTCGACGAAGTGCACCAAGGCGGAACACCGCTACCGCGAGCACCAGAACGGATGCTTTCGGCAACGGGGTTCTCCTACAGTCACTTGGTCGGGGCTAAAGGATGTAGCTGTCTATTAAGTTTATCCGGCGAGTATCCGCGTACGCTACGTGATTGCGACGGACTTTTGATCGCATCAAAATTCCGTGGCAACCGATCAAGTGAGACTAAAGTGCTATGTTTATAACATTCATTCAGTTATCTCATAACTACTTGTGGATTCCAAATGTTGTATCACATTCCGGATACATAGAAAATGTTAAACTTTCCGATCGAACAATCGAACACCCAAGTTTTTCCGAAACAGCTCAACACATGAAATAAGTTTAAAAACATTCATTTCGTGCCTCAGTTCCAACGGTCCAGCCGTAGAAGGGTCAAGCCAACGCCTCACATGTGGCACGCCGTACTGCCCCAAACCCTAAGGTTCAAAGGGCAGTTCAAGACGGTCACATAATCGAGTTAAGGTTTGTTGTCTTCTAGAGGGACCATCGCGTTACTTGCATTACTTAGAACGTCATTAAACTACGGAAATATCCAACACTTGGAAATTTCCCGGCAGGGAAAAAAGTGGGTATTTATATCCGGTCAAACTTTTTAACATATTCTAAAATTACCCGGAAAAACACATACGAAGTTAAACTTCCCGATCGAAACACCGAACCCCCAATACAACCCAGAAAACTCAAATCTTGAGTATGCATTAAAAATTCCCAGAAAAGTCAGGAAACTATAATGGAAATTACTGTGCAAAATTGGATGACAGATGCGACCGTACGGCCGCGGAACCGCCGCAGTAGGCATGCATTTGCCGCGGTTCCGCGGCTACGTGGTCGATTTAGGGGTCCCGTTTTGTACAGTAATTCTTATAAAAGCCTGATTATTTTTCTGCATATTTTTAATTCACAAAAATCCCAGTTTTTAAAAAATGTACAGAGAGCATTTTTGCATTAGGGTTTCGGTTCGATCGGACTTCTAACTCCATCTACGCATCGCCTAAGAATCTAGCTAGGCTCTGATACCACTGTAGGTCAGGCAGCCACCCCATCCAATGGGGTCACCGTGGCACCAACGGGTCCCTCAGCAGCTACTTTTTATGCATGCCCCCTCGCGAGGACTACAACCCGCCGGAACACCTTCCGGTCTCGGGACACCCTGGGGGTAAGAGCCTATGCTTCGCCACACTGTCACACAGTGAGAACCCCCCATAGGTCGACATCCAATGCCTAGTAGCTCTGATACCACTGTAGGGTTCCTAGGCACACTCAAGAGGTCTCACAAGGCATCAACCATGCCAAATTCAAATTTTACAGGTGCCGAGAAACCCTAATACGGATCGTTGACTAGAGTTTAAGGCGAAACATGCAACTAGTTAACAACTTAACTAAGAGTGAACGGAAAATACAACCTTTGTAGATCCGGTCCTCCACCTCCTTGGCTCCGTGATGACGTCCCTCCGCTGTACCAATCGGATCCTGGACTCTGGCGGTGGTTTCATCGGAGAAAAGATCGGGCTAGGTCGTCGACTTCGATGCCGAAGATGATCTACGTCGAGGCAACTCAAGATCAAACTCCAACTTCACCAAGTCTTGAAACTTGTGAAGAAAACACCCTATACTACTTGGCAAGTGGTAGAGGATGAAGAAATAGGAAGTGGGTTCACTTTAGAATTGGATTTCTCACTCTTTTTCTCTTGTTGCCATTAATGGTTGCAAGCTTTTTCTTTGTTGAAGAAGAAGAAGAAGAAGAAGAAGATTTATGATAAGTTTTAAAAAAAAATGATACTTATCATAATTTCAACCATGGTTTAGTGTAGAGAACTAACTAGGGTCAAGTTGAATGGTTAGGGTTAGGAGAAGAAGACAAGAATGGTTACTTTAGTCAAAGATGCATGAAGCATCAAGAAGTTTCATGAATGAAAGCAACCATTTTTGTTTTCCTTTCCTTTATTTAACCAAAATAAATAGATAAATGAATAAGTGAGTAAATCAAAACCCTAACCATTAACATAACCATGGTTTATGTCTTTACACAAACCCAAGTATGCATGTATCATCAAACATGATACTAACAAGTGCACAAAAATATATCGCATATACAACTTGTGTAATTCAAGTGAGAAAATCCATTTAAAGTGAACCAATATTAGTTAATGTAAAGTAATATATCTAATATATAATTATACATTAAATCATTAAATCAATACTTGATTTAACGATCCGGTCATATCACATATAACTGACTAATATCAATAGTAACAACTTATCGAATCAACACTTGATCCGATAACCCGGCTATATCACATATAACCGATCAATGTCACAAATCGCGAGAATCGAATACAGTATCACATACTGGTATCATTCTCGGTCCCGCACATATCTCATATGCGCTCCTATTTCGTTTCGCTTGAGCCAGGAAACCTCTGTGTAGGACTCTAAAGACTCGTCAATACGCCGGCAGCAGGTGATGATCATATCAAACACCCACAAGCCGCAAGCGGTCTGCTAAACGTAACGGCCACCCGGGTATTGAGCTATCAGAAGATCGACGAGCAAGCCCGCTCACGCTCCTGTGAATCCAACCAGTAACACTTACCGTACAGTCCGGTCTCGTCGTCTGATATGTCGCATATCTCGCCTAGGGGTGGTAAACGTCAGACCCCAATAGCTCAATAAGTCGTGTCGATATAAGGTCTATAACAGTTCAAGAAACTACAGGTAACACTTACCAGTAAATCTCAGCAACCCTGGCCAGGGATTTCCGGTTATAGCCAATCGAACACAGCGCAACATCAACTCCTTATACCGGGAGAGACGAATCCCCTCCTATCGCTCATTGCCTCCATATGATTCGGGACTGTACCCAAAAACCACCGTTTTGCATGCCCTCTTGTACGTGGTAAGGTGGAAATCAAAGCACAGTGGGAATCACACAAGACTCTATGACGATCTCGGGTCAACAGACTACTCTGTACCAGTGTCACCAGAGAACTGCCATATGTCGTAAGGTATAATACCATCTGGGAGTTCTCGGCGAGTCCGTCCAGTGTACCCAGTCTCCACTGAGCACCCGTATATCATCTCTGATGTCAAACACCAATGGATATGGGATCATCCATCGCCCATCTGTATGGGTCGAGAAGGTATACGCTAGTCTACTCTGGTATATCGATGCCCCGTCTCGATACACCCACGACTAGGGACCTTGAAGGATGTACTTATGGACTACCGTGTCCCCACTAGTATGATCCGCATCATAGTCCAGGGAGTCAAGTACACATCCTAAGGGCTTTACCAACATGTAACAGAGAGACAATCAGTGTACACGTTAAGGTAAAGAGCAACCAGATAGCATACTATCATGTCGAGCAAGAAAGTCCTCCCTATATATGTCCAAGCATCCACTACAATATACATCCTATGTATAGTAATGGCCTCTAGGGCATACATATAACTAACAATATACACTATATACAGCACCCTAGACTTGTTTGTACAACTTCTTTTGGCCCGAGTCAAAATCTGGGAACACATTAGTGTGATTTTGGATATGTTTTCCGTATTTTGAATGATGGGTTTTGATATTTGGATTTGTATTTGGTTGTTGAATCTTTGTACATCAACGACTAGGGGTAATTTGTTGGTTTTGCATACGTGGGCTATAGGTTCTAACCTATAGGCGATCCGTGTGCCGTTTTGGTTTCCGGACTTGATGTTAATAGCGATTACGATTATTTATTATTGTAGGTACCCTCGCATGGATTCCGAGGCGACGGAGCTGTTAGTTGTATGTATGCCCTGAAGGCCAGTATTGTACAAATGATGTATATTATATTGGATGCTTGGACATATATAGAGAGGACTTTCTTGCTCGATATGATAGTATGCTATCTGGTTGCTCTTTATCTTAACATGTATACTTGTCTCTTGATACTGTCTTATAGTTACATGTTGGTAAAGCCCTTAGGATGTGTACTTGACTACCTGGACTATGATGCACATCATACTAGTGGGGACAGTCTAGTCCATAAGTACATCCTTTAAGGTTCCTAGTCGTGGGTGTATCGAGACAGGGCATCGATATACCAGTGTAGACTAGCGTATACGCTTCTCGACCCATGAGATGGGCGATGGATGATCCCATATCCATTAGTGTTTGACATCAGAGATGGTATACGGGTGCTCAGTGGAGACTGGGTACACTGGACGGACTCGCCGAGAACTCCCAGATGGTATTATACCTCACGTCCGATGGCAGTTCTCAGGTGACATTTGTGCAGGTTAGTCTGTAGACCCGAGATCGTCATAGAGTCTTGTGTGATTCCCACTGTGCTTTGATTTCTACCTTACCATGTCCAAGAGGGCATGCAAAACGGTGGTTTTTAGGTACGGTCCCGAGTCACATGGAGGCGATGAGCAATAGGAGGGGTTTCGTCTCTCCCGGTATTGGGGGTTGATGTTGCGCTGTGCTCGATTGGCCATAACAGGGAAGTCCCTGGCCAGGGCTGATTTAGAGATTTATTGGTAAGTGTTACCAGTAGTTTTTCGACCCGTTATGAGCCTCACATCGGCACGACTTATCGGTTATTGGGGTCTGACGTTTACCACCCCTAGACTTGATATGCGACATATCAGACGAGGAGACCGGACTGTACGGGAAGTGTTACCGTTTGGCTTTTACAGGAGTTGGAGTGGGCTTGCTTGCTGATCTTCTAATCGCTCAATACCCGGGTAGCCGTTACGTCCAGCTTGTACCGCTGACGGCTTGTGGGTGCTTGATGTGATCATCACCTACTGCCGGCGTATTGACGAGTCTTTAGAGTCCTACATAGAGGTTTTACTGGCTCAGGCAAAACGAAATAGGAGCGCATATGTGATATGTGCGGGACCGAGAATAATGCGTGTATGTGATACCGTATTCTATTCTCGCGACTTTCTGTATCGGTCGGTTATATGTGATATAGCCGGGTTATCGAATCGAGTGTTGATTCGATAAGTCGATACATTGGATGTTAGTCGGTTATATGAGTTATGACCGGATTATTAAGTCAAGTGTTGATTTAATAATTTATTGTATAATTGTATATTGGATATACTAATTTACATTAACTAACATTTGTTCACTTAAGGGTTTTTCTCACATGTGCACAACTTTAATGTATATATGATATATATTAAAATGTGTTTTCTTTTTGTATCATGGTTGTTGATACATCATTCATGGGTGTATGAGACTTACACCATGCTATTTATTATGTTGGGTTTTAATATTTAAAGTAATTACAAAATTAGTGGAGGATTAGAAATATGCATGAAGCTTGTGGAAGCTTGTGGATGCATTGACTAATTCCACTAAGTTTGTTTTTACTATGGATATTTGTTAACCCAACCATAAGGATTAGCCATGGTTATGTCTCTACATGAGTTAGTATATGATACTCACTCACCATGGTTAGCTTTCTCACTTGATCATTATCTTTCTCTCTTTATTTCTTCATCTTCTTCCTTGAGCAAAAGAGCTCTCTAGGGTTTGATCCAAAGTGAGAAACATTGTGAGAAAATAAATTCTAAAGTGAACCTACTTCCTATTTCTCCATCCTCTACTAGACTAGCACTTTAGTTTAGGGTGTTTGCTTCACTAATTCTCTAGTTAGTGAAGTAGAAGCTTGAGTTGGCATCCCCTCGACGTAGATCATCTTCGGCCTCGAAAACTTCAAGCAAGGACGCTCTTTTAGCCTCGTGAAGCCATGCAAGAGTCTGGGAGAACCATGATCGCAGCGAAGGGACTTCAACAAGGAGCTAAAGAAGTGAAGGACCGATCTACAAAGGTTGTATTTCGTATTCACTTAGTTGTAGATGCTATTTACTTGCATGTGAAACCCTAATTTTCTAGCAAAGATTTTGTTTAGGGTTGTTAGGTACGGCTAAAATTTTAATCGGGCATGGTTGATACTTTCTTAACCCTTGTTAGAGTGCCTAGTAACCCTACAGGAGCATGGCGTCATCGACTTCGACAAGCAAGGATCAGGTGAGTAGATCTATATCTACGGGGGAAGTCGGGTGGATGGCGTATAACACCCCTGCAAATTTTGATGGAAATCGATTTATGTATATAGATTATGATTAGTGAAACCTTTAATAGAAGACTATAGATAGAGTAAAAAGGTAGTTAGAGAACCATATTAGAAACTAAGGATAGTTAGAAGTGATATGATACGACTAGTATGTGATGACGGGATTTGAGGATGATATTTGATGATATTGCCGTTTAGGGTACTATAAGACTAGATAGTCGACGTAGATATATCATCCGAACCATACCTATTTCCAAACTAAAGAATCGTATGCATCTTTTAAACAGATAGCTTGAGAGACGTTACGGATTTTCAAATGATATCTTTTCTTTAAAAACACCGTAGCCCTACTTTCGAAACTACGATTCGCATCTTTCAAAAAAAACTGTTTGTATGGTTCGGGTGTGTATGTTAGATTAGATACGTATGCTTATAGTAAAGGTAGAATGTATTTGTAAAATTGACTTGATGTGGGATATAAATATGATGAAAAGAATATATGACGTGATATGATGATTTAATGATATGTTGGTATACGGATGCGAGTCGATTGAGATGATTTATACTCTGCAGGTCCCCTGATATGAGATTGTTGCGGATGTGACCTGGGATATAGATATATAGAGATATTTATATATGTTGTGAATCGTGAGTGATAGCCGTACGAGACGTTAGGTCCGTACCCTCCTCGTCTTATAGGTTGATAGGATCCCTGATAGCTTAATGCCGCCGTACGATGATTTTCCGTACCTGATGAGTTTGACTTGATGTTTGATCCATACCCTTGACTAGAGGATGCCGTACGATGGATTATACCATACGGGATGTTGTGAGGCTGGATGCCGACTGCTAGATTCACCGACTCGGTCATGTTAGATACGTATACTCGTCAGCATTTGCATATGATTTACCTTATGCTGCATTCATGTTATTTTCATTGCACCGCATATACCTGTGCAAGTACACTTACACCATTATCGATGATGCGTATGTTACACGTACACAGATTTGCCGGCTCACACACTTCATCATCGATAATTGCCATGTCACTACACAGTAGAACTGCTGCATCAGGATATGACTCCTTGCATGGCATACTTGCGTGCATACATATTGTACACTATACTTGCGTGCATATATATTGTACACCATACTTGCGTGCATACATATTGTACACCATACTTGCGTGCATACATATTGTACACTATACTTGCGTGCATACATATTGTACACTATACTTGCGTGCATACATATTGTACACCATACTTGCGTACATACATATTGTACACCATACTTGCGTACATACATATTGTACACCATACTTGCGTATGTTGGTGTGTAGTAGCACCTCCAGTTAGGTTACAACATCATAAAGTAGTGAACTTTTAAATTTTAGAGGGCTATTACAAACGAACTACGAATCATAACTAGAGTTTAGGATAACAACAACAATAAAGGAAGTCTAATATAAAGGAAAAGGGAATACAACCTTTATAGCCAACTCCTTCACTCTTTTGGACTCCTATGGCTTTGCTCGAAGCTTCGATCAACTCCGCTTAAGCTCCTTCGTCGTCTACGATGATCCACCCGGAGATTTCTAGTCAAGCTCTTTGCTTCACAAAAGCAAGATGAAGTGGAGCAAACACTCTACACTAAAGGGCTAGGGTAGTGTAGAATGGTTATGTGGTTTGTATACTCTCTTAAAAACCCTTTCTTTTTAATTTCCTCACTCTTTTTAAAACTCAAGAGAGCTTGAAGAAGGAGGAAGATGAAGATGTCAAAAACTTTTGTCAATATTGTGAAAAACTTAATCAAAAAAAGAAAAAGGAAAGAATATATATATGAGACACTTTCAAATATAACCATGGTTAACATAATATCTAGATATTTTGTGGATGAGTCAAAGAACAAAAAGAAATATAATTAGGGTTAAAGTCAAAGGGTTAACAAGAAGTGTGTTGAAGAAATGATTCATTTAGCTGATTTTCTTTTTCTTTAATTCATTACAAATATGAAGATATTTGTCAACCATGTGAGTCTTATATCGCCATCTCCTATGTGCCAACAACCATGAAACATGTGTATGTATGTATGTGTGCATTCACATCATCATGTGCATGTATAAACATATATGCATACATGCATCCATACAATCAAAAGAAAATGTTTAATTAAAAGTGAGCTAAAAGTCAATATTAAATCAACACTTGATTTAATAAATCGGTCACATCAAATACGACCCGACCAATAGTAAATGCCCGATTAAAATACGGTATCACATACTCCCATTTAATCGAGCTACCGCACATATCTCATATGCACACCACATTGTTTCGCCTGAGCTAGAAAAATCGTGTGTGGGACTCTAAGACTCATCAATACGCCAGCAGTAGGCGATGATCATATCAAAACACCTACAAGCCGCAAGCGGTCAGCTAAATGTAACGGTCACCCGGGTATTGAGTGATCGGAAGAAAAACAAGTGAACCCGTCAAAACTCCCGTCGAGCCATTGGCAACACTTACCGTACAGTCCGGTCTCTTCGTCTGATATGCTGCATATCAAGTCTAGGGATGGAATCGTTCAGCCCTAATAACTCAATAAGTCATGTCGATATGGACTATGACCGGTCGAGAAACTACTGATAACACTTATCAGTAAATCTCATCAGCCCTGGCCAGGGACTTCAAGTCAGAGCCAATCGCACATTGCACAACATCAACTCCCAATACCAGGAGAGATGAAACCCCTCCTATCGCTCACTGTCTCCATGTGTCTCGGGACTATACCCAAAAGCCACCTGTTTGCACGACTCAGTAGAGCCATGATAGGGTGGAAGTCAAAGTACAGTGGGAGAACACACAAGACTCTATGACGATCTCGGGTCTAAAGACTAACATGTACCAGTGTCACCAGAGAACTGCTATCCGACGATAGATATAATACCATATAGGAATTCTCGGTGAGTCTGTTCAATGTACCCGGTCTCTACTAAGCACCCGTATACAATCTTCGATGTCACAACACCAATGGATATGGGATCATCCATCGCCCATCATATGGGTCAAGAAACGTATACGCTAGTCTACTCTGGAATATCGATGCCCTGTCTCGATATACCTACGACTAGGAACATTTAAGGATATGCTTATAGACCACACATGCCCCACTAGTATGATCTCCATCATAGCCATGGAAGTCAAGCAAATATCATCAGGGCTTTATCAACATGTATTAAATGAACAGTATCAAGTAAACATGTCAGATAAAGTAAAACCAGATAGCATACTATCATGTCGAGCAAGAAAGTCATCTACACATATATACATGTCCAAGCATCCACTATACATATAATGGCCTCTAGGGCATACATATATCCAACAATCTCCCACTTGTACTAAGGCCAATAATTGGCATATCTTATACCCAACATCTCAAAAAGTCGCTCATGTTGCGGCTGTGGAAGGGCCTTGGTGAGTGGATCCGCGGTGTTATTCTTTGTGTCTACTCTCCGAATCTCGATCTCTTGGCGATCTACTATCTCCCGGATCAAATGATATCGCCTGAGGATGTGTCTGGACTTCTGATGGGATCTGGGTTCTTTGGCCAATGCCATAGCTCCATTATTATCACAATACAATGGTATTGGATCAATAATGGTTGGAACTACTCCTAGCTCCATTACGAACTTTCTCATCCAGACAGCTTCCTTGGCAGCATCATTTGCAGCAATATACTCAGCTTCCATCGTGGAGTCTGCAATGGTATCCTGTTTGGAACTCTTCCAACATACCGCCCCTCCATTGTGGGTAAATACAAACCCTGAGATAGATATACTGTCATCCTTATTACTTTGGAAGCTGGAATCGGTAAAGGCCTCCATTTGGAGATCCCCATTACCATACACCAAGAACAATTCTTTAGTCCTTCGTAAGTACTTAAGAATGTTTTTCATGGCTATCCAGTGTTGCTCCTCTGGGTTGGATTGATACCTGCTTACTACAGCTAGTGCATAAGTTACATCAGGGCGAGCACATATCATCGCATACATTATAGATCCTACGGCTGAAGCGTAGGGTATAATGCTCATGTGAGCTCTCTCTTCATTAGTCTTTGGACAGAAGTCCTTAGAGAGAGTGATTCTATAGCAAGCGGGTAAGGCACCGCGCTCGGAATCTTCCATACTAAACCTTTTTAGGATGGTATCAACATACTTTGATTGGGACAATCCCAATAACCTCTTGGATTTATCTCTATAGATTCTTATGCCTAAAATGCACGAGGCATCACCCAGGTCCTTCATGGAGAACCTTTGTGATAAGAATAGTTTGACCGATTGTAGCATAGGAATATCATTTCCTATCAAGAGAATGTCATCCACGTACAATACGAGGAAAGTGACAGTACTCCCTAGAATTTTCTTATAAATGAATGGTTCATCTATATTTTTGATAAAATCAAATTCTTTGATTGTATCATCAAAACAGATGTTCCAGCTCCGAGATGCCTGCTTTAATCCATAAATGGATTTAAGCAACCTACACGCCTTTTCGCTGCTCCCACCGTCAATGAAGCCCTCCGGCTGATCCATAAAAACGCACTCTTCTAAATCACCATTTAAAAATACAGTTTTAACGTCCATCTGCCAGATTTCATAGTCGTAGTGAGCAGAAATAGAAAGTAGGATCCGAATGGATTTAAGCATTGCTACTGGAGAGAAAGTTTCATCATAGTCCAAACCTGGTCTTTGACGAAAACCTTTCGCTACAAGCCTTGCTTTATAGGTCTCTACCTGTCCATCTACACCAATCTTTTTCTTAAAGATCCATTTGCACCCTACGGGTTTTATCCCAGGAGGTGCAATGTCCAAAGTCCATACTTTGTTGGTGTACATGGACTCCATTTCAGATCTCATGGCATCAGCTATTTCACCGAGTCACCACTCATGATAGCCTGCTGAAAACTAGTAGGGTCATCATCATCCATGATGCAATCTTCTCTATCACCATCAATGAGAAAACCATAGTATCTCTCTGGTGGGCGAGAAGTTCTACTAGATCTTCGGAGTGGCCGAGGTTCTTGATGTTCTACTGCAACATCAGGTTCAACCAATTCTTTATGAGTAACTTGTGTCTCTAGAACCTCTTCTAGTTCTACCTCATTGCCATCAGTACTATTTGTAAAAATTTCATTTTCCAAAAATGTGGCATGTTGAGAAACAAACACCTTTTGTTCCTCCTTGTGGTAGAAAAGATATCCATATGAATGTTTTGGATATCCCACAAATGTACACATGACCGATCGTGTCTCGAGTTTATCCGGATTCTGCTTTTTGATATAAGCCGGACAACCCCATATCTTAACTCTTTTAAGAGATGATCTCTTCCCACACCACATCTCATATGGAGTGGTAGACACGGTCTTGGTTGGAAGCTTGTTCAATAGATAAATTGATGTCTCTAATGCATGTCCCCAAAAGGAAAGCGGTAACTCAGCATCACTCATCATGGACCGTACCATATCTAATAGGGTACGATTCCCCGTTCTGACACACTGTTGTGCTGTGGTGTGTAAGGAGGAGTGAGCCGGGAGAGAATCCCATTCTCTTTTATGAAGTCTGAAAACTCAGTGCTTAAATACTCTCCACCTCGATCTGATCGAAGTTTCTTGATACTCAAGCCAGTTTGCTTTTCTACTTCAAGTTTGTACTCCTTGAATTTCTTGAAAGCTTCGGATTTATGCTTCAATAAAAACATGTGTTCGAATCTTGAGAAATCATCAGTAAAAGTGATGAAGTATAAAAAACCGCCTCTAGCATGTGTAGACATTGGTCTGCATACATCACTATTTATGAGGCTTAAGAGTTCTGTAGTTCTCTCTCCGTGTCCTGTAAACGGAGTTTTGGTCATTTTACCCTTGATACAAGACTGACAAGTCGCATAAGATTTATATTCAAAAGGTTTTAAATATCCATCTTTATGTAACTTGTTTAGTCTTGTTTAATTAATATGACCAACTCTACAATGCCAAAGAAAAGATTCATTTATGTCTGAAATCTTTCTTTTATTTGTATGTTGTATATTGAAAACCGTGTGTTGGTTTAGGACGTAAATTCCGTTACTTAGTGTACCATACCCAATCAACTATTGATTCAAATTAATGTTCATAACATTATTTTGTAACACAAAATGATATCCTTCATTATCTAACAAAGATACGGATATTATATTACATAACATACCAGGTACAAATAACAAGGGTTCAAAACCAAAATACATCCTGAAAACAACCCCAGATGATACTCTCCTACGGATATAGCGTGTACATTGGAACCATTTCCAACCCGTAGAGTGTGGTCCCCAGTCTTCAAAACTCTACTATTTCTCAATCTCTGCACACAATTACAGATGTGAGAACCAGAACCGGTATCTAATACCCAAGATGCAGAGTTTAATGAAAAACAGTTTTCAGTTACAAACACACCTGAAGCGGAATCATCAGTATGCTTCTTCTTCTTGAGATCAGCAAGGTACAAAGCACAATTGCGTTTCCAGTGTCCCGACTTGTGGCAGAAAAACATTCTCCTTTTCCACTACCCGCGGCCCCATACTTGTCTTTCCCCTTCGCCTTTTCAACTCCACCTCTCGGCTTTGTGGGATTCTTCTTCTTCTTTCTCTTGGCCTTGGCTTTCGGGACTGAAGAGGAAGATGGCCCATAAAGCAGAGCGGGAGTTTTCGCTATCTTAAGCATGCTCTCTGCAATTCTCAACATATTGAGATGTTCAGGCAATGATTTCTCTAAATCGTTCATATTGAAATTCACTATGAACGGAGCAAAGGCTGGGGAGAGAGACTGCAGAACAATATCTGTATATTGCTCATTATCCATAGTCCATCCCAGTTCCTCAAGTTCTTCTATATGACCAATCATCTTCAGAACATGGTCTCCTACTGATACGCCGGGGGCCATCTGCATCTGAAACAACTTTCGAG
Organism: Agapanthus africanus; assembly: GCA_030015575.1. NCBI lineage: Eukaryota > Viridiplantae > Streptophyta > Magnoliopsida > Asparagales > Amaryllidaceae > Agapanthus > Agapanthus africanus. Next base: position 598,786,981 of record CM057341.1, read on the forward strand.
ATGCCTCGTATCGTAAAGTACGAGATTGCTCTTCATACAACTCCTTTGTATGAAGAAAGATAGATTGTGCATACATCCATCTTCTTGTGCTGTTTCTGATGGATACTGTCCATAGAAGCAAGCGCGAGGCACATAGCCGTGTTGCAATCAATATCCCATGTTTTTCGGATCTCCTTATCTGAAATAGATGATTCAGGTCCTGGGATGGGTGGGGCTTTGGTAGTGAGGACATATGATACTTTATCATATGTGAGTGCAATGTTCAAGTTCCTTAACCACTTTATAATTCGGTCCAGTCAGTTTGTTTTTCTCTAAAAGAAGCTTAAGTCCCGTCATCGGTATCTGCCATTAGGAGAGAGAAAAGAATACACTCAGCGAAATGCTCTTGCAAAGATCAGATTGGTTATTTATCTTATCTAATTGATGTCTCCCACTGCTTTTATCAAATCTTCTTTAAAACCTCAAAAAAGAAAACTAGCCAGGATTAATTACACTCTACAGTTTCGCTAACCGGTCAGCCATGCCAGTGTCGGTACTTTAAGAGAGGTTTCCCGTGCTTTCGCACGGACCTAATTAAAATAAACCTCGTTTTCCCAGAGGTCAAACCCCGTTGACACCTTTCTAGACATCTACTGGATTGGCTAATTGTAAAGTACAAAACTCTCCCGAGAGTAACTCTTACTCACAGTGGGATCGGGATCCAACTATCACATAGATGGTATGCAATCTCATTGCAAATTTCAACTCTCGAAACTCCTGATTTTGTTTTTACCCCTAGCAACTTATGACCTTGGCTATGGTCAATATATCATAAGTAATAGTCAAGTTCTACCCGTCATTTCGAGATTAACTAGACCCACCCATGTGACCCTTAACTATGATTAACATAATCACATGAATGTCCTAACCGATCACATCATATGCTTTGTAGGAAGAAATCACTTAGCTACCGTACACTACGCTTTGACTATAATCAACATACGTAGCACGAATACTAAGTACTCTGCTTCCTAAAATGACGGAGGGTTGCGGATGGTTTTTACGAAAACCTTTAACGTTTTGAACTTGATTTCGTTGTAGAATCTAAATAGTTTTATAAAAAGAAGTGGCTTAAGCTCCGCATCTTTTGAAACTTGCTTTTTCATAAAAAAGGCCGAGTGTGTTTCAAATCCGATTCTACAACATCATTAGGTTTCTTTTCTTTTACATTAATCTCACTAATGAATTCTCATCATTTAAGTTCCTAAGCCATTACATAAAGAAACGAAAAACAGTATTACATATCACATATATAACAATATTATATTCGTCTCAGATATTAAGCAATCACATCACAGAATAATCAGCAGCAGAAACACATATATGAAATAATAGGATATACTAGGAACTTCGTATTTTATATTTAGCCTACGATAGAAAATATGGATTCCACGGTCATGATGAATAGCCAAGCCCACACCATTAGACCCCTACGAGAGCGGCAAGTGACCCTTCCAATTCCGGAGTTTAGGAGACTCGGTCTCGACTTCTCGAGATGGCCTCCCACTGAACTCCAGAACCCTGTCACTCGTGCTCCCCTCCTTGGGTCTATCATAATGCGGAAAAGTAAAATATACATCAATGGAGACATCATCCTCAACCCGGAAGTGCCCCAATAAAATAATAATATATAGAATGAATTTTACATGAATGAAAAGATAAACTCTCGTCTCACAAAAAACCCCGGCCATTCGATCACGACGATCCTATACATTATATCACATCAACAATTGAAAAGCATAGACGACGTTAAAATATATCAATCAACGCATCAACATACCCACTGTTGTAATAGATCTCAACATTTGAACTTGCATAAAAATTTCCCAGAGAGCATATGTAGTACCTATGGATCAACGCAAGAACGCATGGTCCAAGCCTCACCAACGGCGCCGTGGACCCGCCGCAAATACCCCTATTTGGCCGCGTTTCCGCGGTCGTTGTATCGAGTTAGGCGCTCGTTTTTCTTGGGGATCCACAGAAAACCCTGCTCTATTTTCTGAATATTTTTAATTACAAATATTTCAACTTTTGAAAAAATTTCCAGTGAACAATGAAAAAAACACATTTTTCATGTTCGATTGAGTTTTTAAACGTCGTCTAGTTTACCCTAAAGCTCTAGTTAGGCATTGATACCATGTTGGTGTGTAGTAGCACCTCTAGTTAGGTTACAACATTATAAAGTAGTGAACTTTTAAATTTTAGAGCGCTATTACAAACGAACTACGAATCGAAACTAGAGTTTAGGGTAATGATTGGTAAAGATTCTGCGTGTTCAAGTTTAATTAATTACCGCAATCAAGACGGTTTCGCTTGTAGCTAGCCGGTTGAGTACGGGTCGTCCGCAGGGAGATGGGAATCTTTTTCTAAGTGCTTTAACGAGTTAAGTCCAGATTTCCAGATTTTGTTGTGATTAATTAAGTGTTAAAGTGATATGTAAAGAGAGCTTGTTAGGGTTAGGATTAGGTTAGTTTAAGTTAGGAGTCGCTCACCTCTTTCGTTGCCACTCTTAATATCGGTGTTACGGTAATCGGCAACAACGGGGATTAGCACGACTAGGAAGGAACTTGCGAGTATAAGCTAGGCTTTCCAACGCATAAGTTCTTCCTTTTGGTGCTTGTCCGTCCGTTCTTGGCTCTTAGCCATAACCTCCGGTTAATTCAACCACAACCGGTCTCACTACGGAATCACCGCTATCATGTAGGATAGGGTGCCGTAAGGAGCGGATTGTGGTTCAATTAACGGGAGTCGATTTTAAGATGTTGGGCAAGGAAAGAGTGAGAGAGATTTCCTTCTCTCAAACTTCCCTTATCCTACCCTAACAAGTATGAAACTACTCACACATCATAATGGAAAGAAAACAAAACAAAAGAGGAAGATAGAAAGAAGGAGATTAGAAGATAACAACTAGCTATTTGCGATCTCACCTTGGCAAGGATCAAGCGTAAGCATCATGGTTGTTTTAATGATAAAGGAAAAGAGAAAAGAAAGAAATAACAACAACTAAGTTAACAAATTAAAATTACAAGCAATTATAAAAGAACAAGACAAGCATGATAAGTAAAAGAATCTTCTTTATTCATCATTCTTCACTCACAAAGCTCACTACAAGTTTTAATGGAGAAGAGATGAGAAGAGGAAGAAGAAACAAGTATTCTAAACCTATAAAAATAAAAGATTATGCACCCTTGGCTTCACAAGGTTCTGGGCTATTTATAGACTGGAGAATGAAAACCTAGGGCAACAATCAGAACTAGCATGGAATGACCATTCTGCCCCCCAAAACTCTGCACATGCGGCGCCTATATGGCCGCGGAACCACGGCCTAGACCCCCCTTTGGCCACGGTTCCGCGGCCGTATGAAGGAGTTGGGCTGTCTGCTTTTTTGGGCTTCCCTGGTTTTTCTTGTACTTTATTCTGGCATATGATTTTTCTCAGATTTTCTTCACGATTTTTCCAGAATTTCTGTTGAGCAAAAGGTGATTTGATGTGTATCTTTTTGTCATGATTTCCTCGAGCTCCGTGTAGATTTCTTGGATCTTGTGCTGCCATTGAGCCTTGTGCATGAAAACGACATTGATTTGACATTTTGTCTCTTAAACTGGTGTGTGGCAACAGACGGATAAAGAGCGGAGATCCGTGTTTTATCTGTGGTTGGCAGGAACCCGGGTTTTGTCGTGTTTTTCCATGAATTTCACCGTTTAGAACCGAGAACCTGTATCCTGCAATTGACTAGCAAACACGGCTCAAGAGTACCTACCGATATGCAATGTGATAAAAATTGGGCGGTATGAAAATACAAAAATCTGATATGAACAAATACCCCCAAACTTATCATTTGCTCGTCCCGAGCAAAGCCAATTTATTCACACAAAAAAAAAATTTCTTAACCTCACTTTCGCAGGGAACGCGATTGCACTGAGCATGTGCAACAAGCCGTTAAACCTCTAGGTGTCCCTAGTAGGAGGAGTGTTGTCTCCTGAGGGTTTTCAGCGGATACTACCCACAAAATCCGGTCAAGCTAGTTTTGCAAAATTACTATGATTCAAACCCCTAAAGTTTTGTTTCAGAAAATAACAATTCTATTATCCTAAGTCTAGACTATCGAACCTTTATTTTTCACACCTCGCTTCTTATTTAACTACAGCTTTTATATGTCTTTACGTGCAGTGCAAATAGTGTCGTTAAGTTCCAGAAAGGTCGAATAAAGTCCTCATAATAAAGCCCGGATAAGAATTTTGAAAGGATCACATAAGTTTTATAAAGAGTTAAGCATTTTTCAAGTTTCGTTTTCCAGTAAAGTTTCAACTTTAGAATTTCTATCTTCCTTAACAGGGAACTAGGTCTTATTTTTCGCTCCACCTTTTTCTTGTTTTCATTTCATACACACCTCTGTGAACGTGCACTAGTCTTTATCATAGAATAAAACCTTCATATCTCCGCTAAAATTTTTATAAAAGCCTGTCTTTTATCAAGATTATTCTCACACAAAGAACCGTTAGGAATTTTAACTCGGAGAGAACACTTGCTTGACTTTGTTTTAATCTGGACTTTCTAGGCTTCTTAGCGAGCTTTGGGCCAATGCACCCAAACCAGTTGGTTTTAGGACATTAGGTGTAGAAACACCCCAGCGGACTTAATTACTCAAGTACATAGGTCCAAAAACAAAAGACAGTTAGGCGTGAAAATCAGATGATTTAATACGAACGGAGATATAACCGGCAGTTCAATTATTTTTTGGATAAAAGACGTGTTTAGTGGGTTTGGTGTGTAATCATTCCAATCAAGTTCCAGATGAGTTATTTTTCAGACTTAGTTCCAATTAAGGCATCAATAACATTCCTTCATATTCACTCACTTCATAAACTATTCTTGATATTACTTATTTCAGAACAAACCTATTTGATCCTCAGAAAATCATTTACCTATTTAAAAGATTTTTTAAACATAAAAGACTTGTCATCTAATTTCCAAAAACTCACGACACGTGGAGTGTGATGTAAAGACGTATATCAGCTATAGTTAACTTCAAAGGAGAGTTATCTTTCCGGTTTTCAAAATCTAAACATAAGATTTAGTTATTCTTATTTATCAAACAAAACCGTCGAAATGTTGAATCAGAGTCCTCCCACTAGCTAACTTGACAGAAAAGTTTTTATGTTTTTAGAAAATTTTCAGATTTTTATGGATTTTAATATGCAGATGCAAAATATACATATGAATGCGAAGGTAAGAAATGCGTACCGAGCGTACCCCTAAACTTAAACTGGACAGTGTCCTCACTGTTATTGCATGAAGAGATCATTTGAAGGGTCAAAATTGTCGGTTAGCGATACACAATTTTTTTTTTTTTAAAGAAAAGAAAAAGAAAAAGAATGGAAAAGAATATCCACAAATATATACAAAATGGTTTATACATACCCCCAAACTTATTTGGAACAGTGTCCACTTGTTCTTGGCTGGAAAACCGAAGTTTGAAGGTAGGCAGAGGAAGATCCTGCAGGGTAAACCGGCTCCTGTAAGAAAAGGAGCTCCTCGGTTGGTTCGGCGCTAAGGTACGGTTTAAGTCGGTGTCCGTTCACTTTGAAAAATGAACCGTCCTTTGGATTTTCCAAATCCACAGCGCCCTGCGGATACACATTCCGCACAAAATACGGCCCTTTCCAGCGAGATCTGAGCTTTCCTGGATGGAAGTGTAGTCGGGTGTCGTAAAGCAATACGTGTTGACCAGGTACGAAAGTTTTGCGCAAAAGGTGTTTATCGTGAAACACCTTCGTTCGGTTCTTAACGTCAACCGCGTTATCGTAAGCCTCATCCCTAAGCTCGCTCAATTCGTTCAACTGCAGCTTCCGATGGCTGCCCGCATCTTCGAGAGATAGATTCAGCTCCTTTATCGCCCAAAATGCGCGATGCTCTATTTCGACAGGTAGGTGGCAGGCTTTTCCGTACACAAGCCGATAGGGAGACATGCCAAGGTCGGTCTTATAAGCGGTTCGAAATGCCCAAAGGGCATCAGTGAGTTTCAGCGACCAATCCTTACGGTTCTTGGAAACCGTCTTCTCCAGTATCTGCTCGATTTGCCGATTTGAAACTTCGGCCTGCCCGCAGGTTTGGGGGTGGTAGGGCGTGGATAGCTTATGATTAATGGAATATTTCCGCATCAAGGCCTCGAAAGTCTTATTGCAGAAATGACTTCCATTGTCGCTAATGATCGCTCGGGGGTGCCCAAACCGAGAGAAAATGTTTTCTTTAAGGAACCTAACGACAACCTTGTTGTCGTTAGTCCGGCTGGGCACAGCCTCGACCCATTTAGAGACGTAATCAACAGCGAGAAGGATGTACAAGTTCCCAAAAGAGCTGGGAAACGGCCCCATAAAATCTATCCCCCAAACATCGAAAATCTCCACAACCAAGATCGGTTGGAGCGGCATCTCGTTCCTCCGGGATATCCGGCCCAAGTGTTGGCACCGGGAGCAAGTCTTGCAATAGTCATGAGCGTCTTTGAAGAGTTGTGGCCAGTAGAAACCACATTGCAAGATCTTTTCAGCTGTCTTTCTGGGGCCAAAATGCCCGCCACACGCTTGATCGTGGCAAAACGACAGCACACTCTTGAATTCCTCGTCAGGGACACACCGACGAATAATCTGGTCGGGACAGTACTTGAACAGATAGGGTTCGTCCCAGTAAAAGTGTTTTACTTGGGATAAGAAGCGAAGTCTGTCCTGACTTGACCATTCAGTCGGTAGTAATCCCGTGGCCAAATAGTTCACAATATCTGCGAACCAGGGTTCGCAAGATACCGTCAAAAGCTGTTCATCCGGGAAAACGTCGTTGATCGGAATTGGAAGCGAAGGCGAAGAAGGAAGTCGTGAGAGATGGTCGGCAACTACGTTTTCACATCCTCGTTTGTCCTTAATGACAAGGTCAAACTCTTGAAGCAAGAGGATCCAACGTATTAACCGAGATTTTGCATCTTTCTTCTCAAAAAGATGGCGCAGAGCAGAATGGTCTGTGTAGACAATGACTGGAGAGCCGATGAGGTAGGGCCTGAACTTTTCTAAAGCAAATACAACAGCCAAGAATTCCTTCTCAGTTGTTGTATAATTGAGTTGGGCGTCGTTCAGGGTTCGGCTCGCATAATAGATTACGTGCGGCATTTTGTTGATGTGTTGTCCAAGGACAGCACCAATGGCAAAGTCGGATGCATCGCACATAATCTCAAATGGGTGCGTCCAGTCAGGTGAAGAAAGAACGGGAGCAGAAGTGAGTCAGCGTTTTAATGACTCGAATGCAGTCACACAGCTCGAGTTGAAGTCGAATGGCGTATCCTTGGCCAGCAAAAGAGTCAAGGGTCTAGCAATCTTGCTAAAGTCCTTGATGAACCGTCTATAGAAACCGGCATGGCCAAGGAAGGCTCGGATATCTCTGACGCAACGGGGAGGAGGTAGATTGGAAATGACCTCAATCTTTGCTTTGTCAACCTCTATGCCATTTTGCGAGATGATATGTCCTAAGACAATACCTTCGCGCACCATGAAGTGGCACTTCTCCCAATTCAAACTGAGATTCTTGTCCTTACATCGGGTAAGGACAGCGTCAAGATGCAGCAAACACTCGTTGAAGGAATCGCCGAAGATGGAGAAATCATCCATGAAAATCTCCAGAAATTTTTCCACCATGTCTGAGAAGATTCCCATCATACACCGCTGGAAGGTAGCGGGCGCATTGCATAACCCAAAGGGCATGCGACGATATGAGAACGTGCCGAAAGGACAAGTGAAAGTGGTCTTGTCCTGGTCTTTTTCGGCGATGGGAATTTGATTATAGCCGGAGTAGCCATCAAGAAAGCAGTAGTACTCGTGTCCGGCCAATCGTTCAAGCATCTGGTCAATGAAAGGTAGCGGAAAGTGGTCTTTTCGCGTTGCGGCGTTGAGTTTTCTGTAATCAATGCATACTCGCCACCCAGTTTGGGTGCGAGTAGGGATTAACTCGTTTGCCTCGTTGGTTATGACCGTGATGCCCGACTTCTTGGGGACAACATGAATGGGGCTAACCCACTGGCTATCAGAGATAGGGTAAATGATACCACTATCTAGACATTTTACGATCTCCTTCTTCACAGCCTCTTTCATGACTTGATTGAGACGTCTTTGTGGATCCCGGGCTGGTTTGGCATCATCCATCAGATGAATGTGATGCTCAACGATCAGGGGACTAATCCCCTTGATGTCCGCCATGGACCAGCCAAAAGCTTTCCTGTTGCCGTGCAAGACCGCGAGAAGGGCTTTCTCTTGCTCGGGAGCTAGAGAAGCCGAGATGATGACAGGCAGGGTCTCGTTCTCACCTAAGTAAGCGTACTTAAGGTGAGACGGCAAAGGCTTGAGTTCGAGCGTTGGAGGTGAAACGATGGAAGGCAAGATTGGTGAAACGGTCTCGAACTCAAAAGATTCCAGCAAAGGTTCAGAACGAGTGTAAGCGACCGAGTCGGATGATTTAGGTAACTCATCCGAAAATTCGAAGGATTCAAACTCGGGTTGCGAGCGGCTAAGATCGTTCAAAAATGTGAAACACTCGTAGTCGTTGTCGGGCGCAGAAACAGCAGCAGGTTCGAGGAGGAACACACTAGTGGCGTCAAGATTATCGTGATCAAACAGAAACTCCTCGAATTCACATTCTTCTGGGGTGATCTCCTGGATCGAGCAGACGTCCAGTATATGAGCATTAGGTTCGGCGGGCTGATTCCCCAACCTAAAAATGTTGAGTTCAATCGTCATGTTTCCAAAAGAGAGGTTCATCGAACCATTGCGACAATTGATCACAGCATTTGAGGTTGCAAGGAATGGGCGACCGAGTATCACCGGAATTTGATTCCGGGGGTTAGCTACAGGCTGTGTGTCTAATACAATGAAGTCAACGGGGAATATGAAGTCCCTGACTTTTATTAACACATCCTCTAGCTCACCCCTAGGATGGGTGATCGATCGGTCGGCCATTTGGAGAGTGCAGTGTGTGGGTTTCAGCTCTCCTACGCCTAATTGCTCGTATACTGAGTACGGAAGTAGGTTAACACTGGCACCAAGATCTAATAGTGCGCGGCTGATGTTCTTATCCCCAATGGTAATAGAAATCGTAGGACAGCCAGGGTCCTTCCGTTTTTCTGGTAAAGATTGGGTAAGGGCATCACTCACAGCACTAGCCAAGAAAACTTTCTTGGGTACCTGAGACTTCCTCTTTTTCGTGCACAAGTCCTTTAAGATTTTAGCGTAGGACGGGACTTGTTGGACAGCATCTAAAAGAGGAATGTTAATGTTAACCTGCTTAAATAACTCCAGAATCTTCTCCATTTAAGGATTTTGTTTATTAGACCTCAACCGGTTTGGAAATGGGACATTTTTAAAATTGGTTGAGTCTAATGCTTGTGGAGGAGATTGTGGAGTAGGAACGGATCCCAGAACAGGTGTTTTCGTGGAGTGAGAAGTGGGTCCATTCAAAGCAGAAGAAGAGGAAGGAGAGCCTTATGAAGAACGGAGAATAGGCTCAGAAGACGAAGAAGCAGGAGACGAAGAAGAAGAAGAAGAAGAAGAAGAAGAAGAAGCGGCCGGGGTGTCATCATTGATCCGTGTGCCGATGTTGTTTTGCAGCATCCTTCCCAATCTCAATGTGGTCACGGCACTCACATTATGATTCTGTTGTTCAAGAGCAACATGTACATTCTGTGGGTGACCGGGATTTGGGAGTGGTTGGGACGGGAGCTTCCCCTTCTCTCGCTCGCTTAAGGCCGCATTCAGTTGTGCAATCTGGGCCTCGATGGTTTTGATGCTTTGCCCGTGAGAGGCAGTGTGTTGCACTAAGGACTGAATGGAAGACTGGATGTTGGCAGTGGATTGAGTCGATTGTTTAACGAACGCCTCCAGACTTCGTTCGAGCGAGGAAACCTTATCGTTGTTTGACGGAACAAAGTTGTTTGGAGGAAAAGAATTGTTGGGTGCAAAGTTGTTCGTCTGATTTTGGAAAGGTTGGGGTTGGAAGGGCTGCTGAAACTGCTGTTGAGTTTGTTGTTGCGCTTGTTGTTGCGGTGGAGGGGTCCTTTGGAAATTGTTGCCTTGGAATTGATTCTGATTCTGATTCCAGGCGAAATTTGGGTGGTTCCTCCAACCGGTATTGTAGGTGGAAGAGTATGGATCATTACTCGGTCTTTGCTGGAATGCAGCATTAACCTGATCCTATCCTTGCGATGGTGGATTGTAAGGACACTCTTCGGTTAAGTGAGAAGGATTGGAACAACAAGCGCAGATGGTACGAAGGGGAAGAACAGGGGCAGGAGTAGGAGAAGAAAATTTGCTCTCTATTGCTTCAAGCTTTCTCTTTATTGCAGCCATTTCAGCTTTCATCGCAATAGAGACATCAAGTTGGTGAATTCCTACCCTAGACTGACCGGTAGAAGTGGAGGTAGAAGAAGAAGAAGTCGGTCTGGTGCTCTCCCATTGTAGCGTTTGCTCAGCAAGGTCGTCAAAAAATTGCCACGCCTCCTCGTCAGATTTCGATAGGAAGTGGCCCTGACAGATGGTTTCCAACAACTGCTTCGTTGTTGGGTTCAGGCCCTCGTATAAGGTTTGGCAAAGTTGCCATTTCTCTATACCGTGGTGAGGACACTGAACAAGAAGGTCTTTGTACCGGTCAAAGCATTTCCAGAAGGGTTCAGAAGGAAGCTGAGAGAATTGGTTGATTTCATTGCGAATTCTTGCGGTTTTATGATTCGGATAGAACTTTTTGAGAAACGCTTTAACAAACTCGTCCCAACTGGTTATGGAGTGGGAAGCGGTGCTATACAGCCATTTTCAGCAAGATCGCATAAAGTGAACGGAATGACCCGTAGGCGTATAGCATCGTCCGACAGTTGGGTGGTTTTCATCATGGCACAGACGTTTTGAAATTTATTAATGAAGATATAGGCATCTTCAGATTCAAGCCCATGAAATCGTGGAAGCATGTTGATGAAGTGGGGATTAATTTCAAAATTATCCCCATTGGCAGGTGGAAGAGAAAGGCAGGTGGGAAGTGCAGAACGGGTGGGATAGAAACGATCCTGGAGCGCGATTCGCTGCGGCGCTACAACAGGCGGTGGTGGTGGGTTATTGGTCTCCGTAGGAGGTGGAGCCAATCCAGGGGTAGTCAAAGAGATGTTCGGATTAAATCCTGACATCGCGGAAGAAGAGGTTGGTGATGGTGAAGGTGAAGATGTATGAACAGAATTCCGGTCAACGTCGGAGTTGGCCGGCAAAGGTAAGGGTGAAAGAGGAGTGGACGGAGTTTCGACGTCTGAGTCGATCGCGTAGTCGGTAGCGACTAACGTAACGCGGACTAGACGGGCGCTAGTGTCCCGAGTCCAAGCGGACATACACTAAACGAGTTTAGTATAGTCAAAGCGGAGAAGGTGAGGGTAAGAAAACGTCAATGGAGAAAGGCGATGGGTGGTGGGTGAAAAATGGATTTTGGCGATAAAGGGCAAGTTTTTATAAAAGTTTTTGATTTTTTTCTTTTTTTAGAAAGAGCTTTACAGAAATATGTACGGACTTACGGCTTTAAGCAATCACAAACAAGATATGCACAATCACACCTAGATCTAGGGTCACCTAGGTGTAGGGTTCCTAGGCATCCTAATGAAGTCTCACAAGGCATCAACCATACCAATTTCAAAAATTATGGAAGCCGAGAAACCCTAACACGGATCGTTTACTAGATGTTTAGGCGAAAAAGTAAACTAGTTAACTACTTAACTAGAAGTGAGAAGCTACAACCTTTGTAGATCCGGTTACCCTCTTCCTTGGCTCCATGAAGGCATCCTCTCGCTGTCCATCTCGATTCCCAAACTCGAACGTTGGCTTCATCGGAGAAACGGGCAAGTTAGGTCGTCGGCTTTGTGTCAAAGACGATCTACCTCGAGGCATCGCAAGTTCAAGCTCCGACTTCACAAACTTGTGAAACTTGTGAAGAAAACACCCAAAACAACTTGGCAAGAGGTAGAGGGTGAAGAAATAGGAGGTGGGTTCACTTTAGAATTGGATTTCACTCACTTTTGCTCAAGTTGCCATTGATGGACCTTGAGCTTTTCTTGAAGAAGAAGATGGAGCTCAAGAAAGAATATGATAAGTGTTGATTAAAAAGAATAATAAAATCCAACACTTATCATGTTCTAACCTAGGTTAAGTGTAGAGAATAAACCATGGTAAATGGGAATGGTTAGGGTTAAGGATGATGACAAAATAGTCACTTTTGTCAAAGCTTCATGAAGCTTCATCAAGCTTCATGAAAGAAACCATTTTGTTATCATATATATATATATATTTATTTATCAAAAAAGAATAGATAAATAAATAAGTAAATAAATAAAAACCCTAATTATTATCATAACCATGGTTTAAGTCTTAACACAACACCAAACAACATGTATCATCAAACATGACACAAAGTAGTGCACAAAAGTATATCATATATACTTCTTGCGCATCGAGTGAGAAAATCCATATAAAGTGAACCAATACTAGCTAATGCAAAGTAATATATCAAATATATAATTATGCATTAAATCATTAAATCAACATTTGATTCAATGATCCGGTCATGTCGCACATAACCGACTAGAATCCAATGTATCGATTTATCGAATCAATGATTCGATAACTAGGTCATATCGAATATAACCAATCGAAACATATATCGCGAGAATGAAATGCGGTATCACATACACGCATTATTCTCGGTCCTGCACATATCTCATATGCGCACCTATTTCGTTTCGCTTGAGCCAGGAAACCTCTGTGTAGGACTCTAAAGACCCGTCAATACGCCGGTAGCAGATGATGATCATATCAAGCATCCACAAGCCGCAAGCGGTCTGCTAAACGTAACGGCCACCCGGGTATTGAGCGATCAGAAGATCGACGAGCTAGCCCGCTCACACTCCTGTGAATCCAACCAGTAACACTTACCGTACAGTCCGGTCTGTTCATCTGATACGTCGCATATCAAGTCTAGGGGTGGTATACGTCAGACCCCAATAACCGATAAGTCGTGCCGATGTGAGGCTCATAACGGGTCGAGAAACTACTGGTAACACTTACCAGCAAATCTCTGATCAGCCCTGGCCAGGGACTTCCCTGTTACGGCCAATCGAGCACAGCGCAACATCAACTCCCAATACCGGGAGAGACGAAACCCCTCCTATCGCTCATTGCCTCCATGTGACTCGGGACTGTACCCAAAGACCACCGTTTTGCACGCCCTCATGGACGTGGTAAGGTGGAGATCAAAGCACAGTGGGAATCACACAAGACTCTATGACGATCTCGGGTCTACAGACTAACCTGTACAAGTGTCACCTGAGAACTGCCATCTGACGTGAGGTATAATACCATCTGGGAGTTCTCGGCGAGTCCGTCCAGTGTACCCAGTCTCCACTGAGCACCCGTATACCATCTCTGATGTCAAACACCAATGGATATGGGATCATCCATCGCCCATCACATGGGTCGAGAAGCGTATACGCTAGTCTACACTGGTATATCGATGCCCCGTCTCGATACACCCACGACTAGGGACCTTGAAGGATGTACTTATGGACTACCATGTCCCCACTAGTATGATCTGCATCATAGTCCAGGTAGTCAAGTACACATCCTAAGGGCTTTACCAACATGTAACTATAAGACAGTTTAAAGAGACAAGTGTACATGTTAAGATAAAGAGTAACCAGATAGCATACTATCATGTCGAGCAAGAAAGTCATCTCTATATATGTCCAAGCATCCAATATAATATACATCATCTGTACAATACTGGCCTCTAGGGCATACATACAACTAACACTAGGTCAGCTAGACAGCTCCTAACTGTTCCAAAGAACTAAAAATAGAACCTCAAACCGCCTCTTCTCCGCCAATTGCGGCCAGATAAGTGCCAGGTAAGTGGGAGGTTGTCCAACACTTTCGCGAAGTTCCTTAATTAAATAACCACCTGCCTTCGTCACACTTGTCTAGACACCGCAAAGTCAGGATAGGATAAACGGCCGATGCCTGTAATTAGTCCTCTGTCCTAATGAGCGCGAAGTCCTTAGGGCCGAGTCTAGTATTTTTTAATTTAACAATGGTCAATGCATATGCTTTTTATGATTTTTGGGGTCCTGGGAAGGGTGATGAAATCCCCACCCAATCTGAATTGGTTTCAAGCCCCTTAAGTCCGTATTAATGAATGCAAAGCGATAACAAATCAACTGCAAACAATTTTTATTTTTAGCGCGGCGCAAAGAATCCTGCACAAGAACAGTTTATTGGAAGGGGGAAGAGAGTTTGCGCAAAGAAATCTGCAGAAAACACAGTTTATTGGAGTCCAGAGGAGTGGGGAGGAGAAAAGAGACACTTACACAGAATTTGGCACCCTGAGGCCACCAAACGGCCGCGGTTCCGCGGCCTAAGCCAGCTTATGCCGCAGTTCCGCGGCAGAAAGGTGAGATTGGGACATCATTTTTCTTGGGTTTGCTGCTTTGGGTGTCCTCTGCTTGTCTGGATTTGCTAAATCTTGATTTTCTCACTGTATCTGCTCCAGATTTGTACAGTAGACCGTTTGCTTCGTTTCGATCCGTCGCGGTGTAGCCGCGAGATGTGGGTCTATCTTCCCACGTCTTTGGCACTGTACTTGAATTTCAAATATCCCACGTCTTTGGCACTGAACTTCAAACTTCGTATTATCCTGCACACTTGCATAAAAACTAATCAAGAATAACAAAAAGATTTTTTACAATGTATATATTTTTTTGTTTTGGTTATATTTATATTCACAAGTTAACCCGAAATTACACAAAGAAATAAACTATCGTCTCCCCGGCAACGGCGCCATTTGATTGGTAAAGATTCTGCGTGTTCAAGTTTAATTAATTACCGCAATCAAGACGGTTTCGCTTGTAGCTAGCCGGTTGAGTACGGGTCGTCCGCAGGGAGATGGGAATCTTTTTCTAAGTGCTTTAACGAGTTAAGTCCAGATTTCCAGATTTTGTTGTGATTAATTAAGTGTTAAAGTGATATGTAAAGAGAGCTTGTTAGGGTTAGGATTAGGTTAGTTTGAGTTAGGAGTCGCTCACCTCTTTCGTTGCCACTCTTAATATCGATGTTACGGTAATCGGCAACAATGGGGATTAGCACGACTAGGAAGGAACTTGCGAGTATAAGCTAGGCTTTCCAACGCATAAGTTCTTCCTTTTGGTGCTTGTCCGTCCGTTCTTGGCTCTTAGCCATAACCTCCGGTTAATTCAACCACAACCGGTCTCACTACGGAATCACCGCTATCATGTAGGATAGGGTGCCGTAAGGAGCGGATTGTGGTTCAATTAACGGGAGTCAATTTTAAGATGTTGGGCAAGGAAAGAGTGAGAGAGATTTCCTTCTCTCAAACTTCCCTTATCCTACCCTAACAAGTATGAAACTACTCACATATCATAATGGAAAGAAAACAAAACAAAAGAGGAAGATAGAAAGAAGGAGATTAGAAGATAATAACTAGCTATTTGCGACCTCACCTTGGCAAGGATCAAGCGTAAGCATCATGGTTGTTTTAATGATAAAGGAAAAGAGAAAAGAAAGAAACAACAAGAAATAACAACAACTAAGTTAACAAATTAAAATTACAAGCAATTATAAAAGAACAAGACAAGCATGATAAGTAAAAGAATCTTCTTTATTCATCATTCTTCACTCACAAAGATCACTACAAGTTTTAATGGAGAAGAGATGAGAAGAGGAAGAAGAAACAAGTATTCTAAACCTATAAAAATACAAGATTATGCACCCTTGGCTTCACAAGGTTCTGGGCTATTTATAGGCTGGAGAATGAAAACCTAGGGCAACAATCAGAACTAGCATGGAATGACCATTCTGCCCCCCAAAACTCTGCACATGCGGCTCCTATATGGCCGCGGAACCACGGCCTAGACACCCCTTTGGCCACGGTTCCGCGGTCGTATGAAGGAGTTGGGCTGTCTGCTTTTTTGGGCTTCCCTGTTTTTTCTTGTACTTTATTCTGGCATATGATTTTTCTCAGATTTTCTTCACGATTTTTCCAGAATTTCTGTTGAGCAAAAGGTGATTTGATGTGTATCTTTTTGTCATGATTTCCTCGAGCTCCGTGTAGATTTCTTGGATCTTGTGCTGCCATTGAGCCTTGTGCATGAAAACGACATTGATTTGACATTTGTCTCTTAAACTGGTGTGTGGCAACAGACGGATAAAGAGCGGAGATCCGTGTTTTATCTGTGGTTGGCAGGAACCCGGGTTTTGTCGTGTTTTTCCATGAATTTCACCGTTTAGAACCGAGAACCTGTATCCTGCAATTGACTAGCAAACACGGCTCAAGAGTACCTACCGATATGCAATGTGATAAAAATTGGGCGGTATGAAAATGCAAAAATCTGATATGAACAGGTAACAACAACAATAAAAGAAGTCTAATATAAAGAAAAAGGGAATACAACCTTGCTTGAAGTCTCCGAGGCCGAAGATGATCTACGTCGAGGGAATTCCGACTCAAGCTCCTACTTCACTAACTTGAGAATTAGTGAAGCAAACACCCTATAGTAAAGGGCTAGTCTAGTAGAGGATGGAGAAATAGGAAGTGGGTTTTCTTTAGAATTTTGTTTCTCACAAGGATTCTCACTTTGGATCAAACCCTAGCTTGCTTTTTCTTTTGCTCAAATGAAGAAGAAGATGATGAACAAAAGAAAAGAAAAATGAGGATAAGTATTAAGTGAGAAGGCTAACCATGGTGAGTGAGTATCATATACTAACTCATGGTGAGACATAACCATGGCTAAGTGTAAATGGTTAGGTCAATAAAAATCTAAAGTAAAACAAAACTTATGGACTTTTTCAAAGCATCCACAAGCTTCTACAAGCTTTATGCTTATGAAAAAATTCCACTAATTTGTAATTACTTTAGATAAATATAAACCACCATTTAAAAATAGAATGGTGTAAGTCTTACACATCCATGTCTAGTGTATCAACAACCATGATACAAATATATGACACATTTTAATATATATATCATATATATAAAATAAAGATGTGTGAAAGTGAGAAAAACCCTAAAGTGAACAAGTGTTGGTAAATGTAAATTAGTATATCTAATATACAATTATACACATAATTATTAAATCAACACTTGACTTAATAATCCGGTCATATCTCATATAACCGGCTAACATCCATCGTATCGACTTATCGAATCAACACTTGATTCGATAACCCGGTCATATCATATATGACCGACCGATACAAAAAGTCGCGAGAATAGAATGCGGTATCACATACACGCATTTATTCTCGGTCTCGCACATATCACATACGTGCTCCTATTTCGTTTCGCCTGAGCCAGTAAAACCTCTGTGTAGGACTCTAAAGACTCGTCAATACGCCGGCAGTAGGTGATGATCACATCACGCACCCACAAGCCGTCAGCGGTACTAGCTGGAGATAACGGCTACCCGGGTATTGAGCGATCAGAAGATCAGCAAGCAAGCCCGCTCCAACTCCTGTGAAAGCCTGCCGGTAACACTTCCCGTACAGTTCGGTCTCCTCGTCTGATATGTCGCATATCAAGTCTAGGGGTGGTAAACGTCAGACCCCAATAACCGATAAGTCGTGCCGATGTGAGGCTCATAACGGGTCGAGAAACTACTGGTAACACTTACCAGTAAATCTCTAAATCAGCCCTGGCCAGGGACTTCCCTGTTATAGCCAATCGAGCACAGTGCAATATCAACCCCCAATACCGGGAGAGACGAAACCCCTCCTATCGCTCATTGCCTCCATATGACTCGGGACTACACCCAAAAACCACCGTTTTGCATGACCTCATGGACGTGGTAAGATGGAAATCAAAGCACAGTAGGAATCACACAAGACTCTTTGACGATCTCAGGTCTACAGACTAACCTGCACAAGTGTCACCGGAGAACTGCCATCTGACGTGAGGTATAATACCATCTGGGAGTTCTCGGCGAGTCCGTCCAGTGTACCCAGTCTCCACTGAGCACCCATATACCATCTCTGATGTCAAACACCAATGGATATGGGATCATCCATCGCCCATCTCATGGGTCGAGAAGCGTATATGCTAGTATACACTGGTATATCGATGCCCCATCTCGATAAACCCACGACTAGGGACCTTGAAGGATGTACTTATGGACTACCATGTCCCCACTAGTATGATCCGCATCATAGTCCAGGTAGTCAAGTACACATCCTAAGGGCTTTACCAACATGTAACTATAAGACAGTATAAAGAGACAAGTATACATGTTAAAGTAAAGAGCAACCAGATAGCATACTATCATATCGAGCAAGAAAGTCCTCTCTATATATGTCCAAGTATCCAATATAATATACATCATCTGTACAATACTGGCCTCTAGGGCATACATATAACTAACAATCTCCCACTTGCACTAGGGCCAGCTGCTGTAGTATCGCATACCGAGCATCCCGAAGAGTCTCTCAAACTGTATCTGGGGAATGGCCTTCGTGAGTGGATCCGCTGTGTTATTCTTTGTGTCAACCCTCCTGACCTCGATCTCTCGGCGATCAACTATCTCCCGGATCAGGTGATACCGCCTCAGAATATACCTGGATCACTGATGGGACCTGGGTTCCTTGGCCAAAGCCACCGCTCCATTGTTATCGCAATATAAAGGTATTGGATGCTCAATGGATGGTACCACTCCATATTCAGCAATGAACTTCTTGATCCATACAGCCTCTTTGGCAGCATCGTTGGCAGCGATGTATTCAGCCTCCATCGTCGAGTCTGCTACGGTTTACTGCTTGGAACTCTTCCAGCTAACCGCCCCTCCGTAAAGGGTAAAGACAAATCCCGACCGCGACTTAGAGTCGTCCTTATCACTCTGGAAGCTCGAATCGGTAAAGGACTCCACTTGGAGTTCTCCGTTACCATACACCAAGAGCATCTCTTTAGTCCTTCGTAAGTACTTGAGAATGCTCTTCACAGCTGTCCAGTGACTCTCTCCAGGATCAGCTTGATACCTACTCACTACACTTAGTGAGTATGCTACATCGGGTCTGGTATATAGCATCGCATACATGATAGAGCCTACAGCCGAAGCATAGGGTATCCCTTGCATGCGAGCTCTCTCCAAATCAGTCTTGGGAGACATCTCTTTGGAGAGAGTGAGCCCTGAGATCGTGGGTAAAAACCCACGTTTGGACTGTTCCATACTAAACCTCTTTAGTATGGTGTCAATGTACCTGGATTGGGACAATCCCAATATCCGTTTAGATCTATCTCTATAGATCCTAATTCCCAATATGCAGGAGGCATCACCAAGATCTTTCATTGAGAATCTTTGTGATAAGAAGAGCTTGACCGATTGCAGCATAGGAATGTCATTTCCTATCAAGAGTATGTCGTCCACGTACAATACGAGGAATACAACCTTACTCTCTGCCACCTTCTTGTAGATACAAGGTTCATCTATGTTTTTGACGAAATCAAACTCTTTGATAACGACGTCAAAGCAGATGTTCCAACTCCGCGATGCTTGCTTTAATCCATAAATGGATTTAAGCAGCTTGCATACCTTCCCGCTGCTCCCACTATCTATGAAGCCCTCTGGCTGAGTCATGTACACGCACTCTTCTAAATCACCATTTAGAAAGGCGGTCTTAACATCCATTTGCCAGATTTCGTAGTTATGATATGCAGCGATGGCAAGCATGATCCGGATGGATTTAAGCATAGCAACTGGAGAAAAGGTTTCGTCATAGTCCACACCTGGTCTTTGACGAAAACCTTTTGCAACAAGTCTAGCTTTGAAAGTCTCCACTTTCCCATCTACACCAAGTTTTTTCTTAAAGATCCACTTGCTCCCAATGGGTTTTACCCCTTCAGGAGCAACTTCCAAAGTCCACACTTTGTTGGTGTACATGGATTCCATCTCGGACCGCATTGCATCCAACCATTTCATTGAGTCCCTACTCGTGATGGCCTGCTCGAAGCTAGTTGGGTCATCATCAACCATGATGCAATCCTCGCTCCCACCATCCATGAGAAAACCGTAGTATCTCTCAGGTGGGTGAGGAACCCTACTAGATCGGCGGAGAGGCTGAGGTTCATTGGGAACTACCGAATCCTCTGGTTCCACTAAATCTTCAGTTTGAGTTTGTGTAGCCAGAATTTCTTCCAGTTCTACCTGGTCTCTACTAATTTCTTTTGTAAGAAATTCCTTTTCTAAAAAGGTGGCATGTCGAGAAACAAACACTTTTTGTTCCTCAGTATGGTAGAAAAGATATCCATGTGAATGTTTGGGATATCCCACAAACTTGCATAGAACTGACCGTGCCTCGAGTTTGTCCGGACTTTGCGTTTTAACATAGGCCGGACAACCCCATATCTTAACACGTTTAAGACATGGTCTCTTCCCACTCCATATCTCATATGGTGTGGTAGGTACAGATTTAGATGGAACTTGATTCAATAGGTATGCCGCTGTCTCCATCGCATACCCCCAGAAGGAAATAGGTAACTCAGCTGTGCTCATCATAGAGCGCACCATATCTAATAGGGTGCGGTTCCTCCATTCAGATACACCGTTGTGCTGTGGTGTATATGGATGAGTCAGCTGAGAGAGAATCCCATTCTCTTTTAGGAAGTCCAGGAATTCATTGCTCAAGTATTCATCTCCTCGATCAGATCGTAGGATTTTAATACTTTTTCCGGTTTGGTTCTCGACTTCTTGTTTATATTCTCTAAATTTCTCAAAAGCTTCTGATTTGTGTTTCATCAGGAACACATATCCGAATCTAGAGAGATCATCAGTGAATGTAATGAAGTACGCAGAACCATTCCTGGCATGTGTAGACATGGGGCCGCATACATCACTATGTACCAGTCCCAAGAGTTCCGTAACTCTCTCTCCGTGTCCCGTAAACGGAGTTTTGGTCATCTTGCCTTTGAGACATGACTGGCAAGTGTCATAAGATGAAAATTCAAACGGATTCAAATATCCATCTTTATGCAACTTAACTAGTCGTGTCGCATTGATGTGACCCAGTCTACAATGCCACAAGAAGGATTCGTTCATTTCTGAACTCTTCCTCTTGTGTGTGTTTGTTATGCTCAGAACTGTTGATTGATTTAGAACATAAATGCCATTGCACATCGTGCCTGATCCAACCAACTTTTGGTTTAGGAAAATGTTCATAACATTATCCTGTAATACAAAATTATATCCCTCTTTACTCAACAAAGAAACCGATATAATGTTGCATATCAGGTTCGGCATGAAATAGCATTCGCTCAGAATCAATGTATTACCAGTTGGCAATACAATGTGATATTCCCCGACGGTTTTAGCTGCAACAATTGCACCATTTCCAACCCTTATGTCTTTATCATCTTCTCCAAGTTCTCTACCTTTCCTAAGCCCATGTAACTGATTACATATATGGGATCCTGACCCGGTATCTAATACCCAGGATGTAGAGGAAATGGAGAAACAGTTCTCTGTAACGAACACACCCGAAGAAAATGCATCATCATGTACTTTCTTCATTCGGGTGGCATGGGAATCCTGGTATTCCCCTATGTCCTGTTCAGTCCTATAACTCTTATAAGAAAGAACGGAACCAACGTTCCCCAGCACAGTATAACATGCGGGTTCAGTCAATACATCCATATTATTATCTTGATTAAGGCATGACATGGTCGCTACCTGGAGAGAGAGAGAAGAAAACACTTTAGCGTATGCTCTTGCAAGATCGGATTGGTTATTATCTTATCTAATCAGGATGGCTCCCACTGTTTTTATCAAATCTTCCTTCAAACCCTAAAAGGAAAGACTAGCCGGGATTAATTACACCCTACAACTTCACCGATCATTCAGCCAGGCCAGTGTCGGTACTTTGAGGGAGGTTCCCCGTGCTTTCGCACGGACCTAATTAAAGTAAACCTCGTTTTCCCAGAGGCGTAACCCCGTTGACACCTTTCTAGACACTTACTTGATCGGCTAATTTTCCTGTGTAAAACTCTCCCAGGAGTAACAATTACTCGCAGTCGGTATTGGGATCCAACTATCTCATAGAAGGTATGCAATCTCATTGCAAATTTCAACACCTGAAATTCCCGATAATATTTTGCCCCTAACCCTATGACCTTGACAAAGGCCAACAAATCATAGGATGCTAGTCAAGTTCAACCCGTCATTTCTTGATTGAATCAAATCCAGCCGCACGACCTTTGACAAAGGCCAACAAGGTCGTACGACTACCCTAAAACAATCTGCATCATATGCATAAGCAGATAAGCACTATTTAGCTACCGCACACTACGCCTTGACAAAGGCCAACAAACGTAGCACGAACACTAAACAGTTCTTATCTGAAATGACGGAGGGCTACGACAGGTTTTTCTGAAAACCTATTACGTAATGAACTTGATATCGTTGTAGAATCGAGTGAATTTTGAAATGGAGTGATTTTGAGGCTTTCATTAGTTTTGCTAAAGAGGTCACTCCCGGTGAAGGGATCTCGGCTCTTTCCTCATTGAATAAGGTGCAGGACATATCATATATATCACTATGCAAAGCAAAACTCCAAAAGCAATCAAAAGTCAAACCGAGTGTTGTAGCATCTGTCAGTTTTGCTAAAGAGGTCACTCCCGGTGAAGGGATCTCAGCTCTTTCCCCATTGAATAAGGTGCAGGGTATATCATATATACCGCTATGCAAAGCAAGACTGTAGCTACCCTTTTATTTGAAAATTTGATTCTACAACATCTTTTAGGTTTCTTGTCTTTCATTAATCACATTAATGAAGTCCCATCATTTTAAGTCACCTAAACATCACAGATAAATACGACGTACACTTGTGCCATCCGTATTCGCCTCAATGTCCCCTCGTGCACCGTTAGGTTAGGTAACTAACGGCAGAGCAAGGTAGGGCTAGCGCGGGTGTAAAACATAAGTAACACCTATATAATATATCATATATACTATATACAGTATTTATCACAGAACATCAAATGATCACATCACAGATATCGCAGCAGAAGAAACATATGAAACATTGGATATACTAGGACGTCCGTGTTTTATTTTGAGCCTCTATAAAACATGGATTCCACGGTCGCGATGAATAGCCAAACCCACACCCCTAGACCCCTACGAGAGCGGCAAGAAACCCTACCAATTCTAGAGTTAGGAGACCCAGACTCGACTCCTCGAGTTGGTCTCCTACCGGACCTTAGAACCCGGTTACTTGTGCTCCCCTCCTTGGGTCTATCCTAGTGCGGAAAAGTAAATAATATACAAAAGGTGACATCAACCTCGACCCGGAAGTGCCCCAATAAAAGAATATTACAAACATTTAAATTTTACATGAATGAAAATAAAAAAACTCTCATCTCACATAAAACCCCCCGGCTATTCAGAACGCGATGATCCAATATAACATATCCAGCAACACAGAACATCACATGTCATCAACGTAAGTAAATATGCGCATCCCAATTGTCGTTGACATATAGCAACGAAACCGGCGATATCACATATTACACTTACGGTCACAGAAAAGAAAGTGTAAAACTACAACATTTGGAATCCACAATCTCTTTAGACATCGTAAATCTGAAATATCACATATTCCGCATTTCATGCCTAACTGTATGAATTCCACATATTGTATCACATTCCAGATAAATAGACAGTATTAAACTTTCCGATCGAATAATCAAATACCCAAGATTTCCATAATAGCTCAACACTTGAGCGGAGTTCAAAAATTCCAGAATACGTAACAGTAGCAACGGTCCAGCCGTAGAAGGGTCAAGCCAACGCCTCACATGTGGCACGCCGTACTGCCCCAAACCCTAAGGTTCAAAGGGCAGTTCAAGACGGTCACATAATCGAGTTAAGGTTTGTTGTCTTCTAGAGGGTCCATCACATCATATGCACGTTTTTCCGAAAGATTTAAAACCCGATAAAAATTCAACACTTGAATATTTTTCGTGCCGGGAAAAATTGAGTTAATGATATCCGTTCGAACATTTTAATACTTTCTAAATTATCCGGAATAACAATACGAAATTAAATCTTCCGATCGAATCGACGAATACAAAAGGATCCCCAGAATACTCAACACTTGAGTCAGTTTAAAACTACCCATAAAATAGCACTATCAGACAAAAGTATTACTGTGCAAACAGATAAGCCAACTCTCACTGTACGGCCGCGGTTCCGCGGCACAAGCAGGGTATTGCCGCGGAACCGCGGCGGTCCGTACGGATGACGTCACCAAATTTGCACCGTAATGCTTAGAAATCCCTGCTGTATTTTTTAGGTATTTTTAATTCTTAAAACCCTAGATTTTGAAAAAAGTCCAGAGAGGGGGTCGTTTTGACATTTTCGGGTTCGATCGGGGTTTTAACTTCGTTAACACATCGCCTAATGCTCTAGCTAGGCTCTGATACCACTATAGGGTTACAAGGCACACTAACAAGGCTCTACAAGGCATCGACCATGCCAAAATTAAAATTTTATGTGCCGCACAACCCTAAGCAAGATCGTTAACTAGAGTTTAGGCGATACAATTAGCAAGTAAGCAACTTTACTCTAAAGGGAATACGAAATACAACCTTTGTAGATCGGTCCTTCACTTCTAAAGCTCCTTGATGAAGTCCCTTCGTTGCGATCAAGGTTCTCCCGGGCTCTTGCATGGCTTCACGACGCGAGGGATGCGACCTTACTTGAAGTATCCGAGGCCGAAGATGATCTACGTCGAGGGAATTCCGACTCAAGCTCCTACTTCACTAACTTGAGAATTAGTGAAGCAAACACCCTATACTAAAGAGCTAGTCTAGTAGAGGATGGAGAAATAGGAAGTGGGTTCTCTTTAGAATTTTGTTTCTCACAAAGATTCTCACTTTGGATCAAA
This sequence comes from Agapanthus africanus, assembly GCA_030015575.1. NCBI lineage: Eukaryota > Viridiplantae > Streptophyta > Magnoliopsida > Asparagales > Amaryllidaceae > Agapanthus > Agapanthus africanus. The sequence continues at coordinate 598,812,015 of CM057341.1, forward strand.
CCCTAACTTGCTTTTTCTTTTGCTCAAATGAAGAAGAAGATGATGAACAAAAGAAAAGAAAAATGAGGATAAGTATTAAGTGAGATGGCTAACCATGGTGAGTGATTATCATATACTAACTCATGGTGAGACATAACCATGGTTAAGTGTAAATTGTTAGGTCAATAAAAATCTAAAGTAAAACAAAACTTGTGGACTTTTTCAAAGCATCCACAAGCTTCTACAAGCTTTATGCTTATGAAAAAATTCCACTAATTTGTAATTACTTTAGATAAATATAAACCACCATTTAAAAATAGAATGGTGTAAGTCTTACACATCCATGTCTAGTGTATCAACAACCATGATACAAATATATAACACATTTTAATATATATATCATATATATATAGTAAAGATGTGTGAAAGTGAGAAAAACCCTAAAGTGAACAAGTGTTGGTAAATGTAAATTAGTATATCTAATATACAATTATACACTTAATTATTAAATCAACACTTGACTTAATAATCCGGTCATATCTCATATAACCGGCTAACATCCATCGTATCGACTTATCGAATCAACACTTGATTCGATAACCCGGTCATATCATATATGACCGACCGATGCAAAAAGTCGCGAGAATAGAATGCGGTATCACATACACGCATTTAATCTCGGTCTCGCACATATCACATACGTGCTCATATTTCGTTTCGCCTGAGACAGTAAAACCTCTGTGTAGGACTCTAAAGACTCGTCAATACGCCGGCAGTAGGTGATGATCACATCACGCACCCACAAGCCGTCAACGGTACTAGCTGGACATAACGGCTACCCGGGTATTGAGCGATCAGAAGATCAGCAAGCAAGCCCGCTCTAACTCCTGTGAAAGCCTGCCGGTAACACTTCCCGTACAGTCCGGTCTCCTCGTCTGATATGTCGCATATCAAGTCTAGGGGTGGTAAATGTCAGACCCCAATAACCGATAAGTCGTGCCGATGTGAGGCTCATAACGGGTCGAGAAACTACTGATAACACTTTGTCACGACCCAAAGTTCGGCCCGTGACCGACACTTAACCATGTAACGTCTGAAGGCGTAACATGACTAAGTAAGACGAAAACCCAGAAATCAAAACCATTTAAATGCAGAGTGTTAAAATATTTTGTAAAAATGGTTGCAAATGTTTAGAAAACCCTTTTAATTAATTCAGTAGAAAAATCTTTTTTAAGTTCAAGTGTTAATTAATAATTTTATTTGTGTACAACTTTTCCTTATAAAAGAATTTGTTATATGGAGTAAATAGAGCATCACAATGAGGATGATACGGCTAAGTAAAAATGCAATGAAGATAGCAAGAAATATAAGACTGCATAAATAAAGTCGGCTCACAACGAGCTCGACACCAGAGTACAAGATAACATATATCATCCTCACAACTGTCTCTAAGTCAATACATGAAGGTAGATGGAGAATACTAGATACATCAATATACAACTGAAAGTAAACAGATACCGTACAAAAACCCACCGACTAGCAATGGTATCTGTGTCAAAAGGTGCGGTAAACAGCCAGCCGCGACTACTCCAAAGGGCAACCTGCAAGCACTGTGGCACAACGGGGGTGAGTTGCCAACTCATGAGTAGTAGATAACATATAAAGGTAATCGCGAATATGCACGTGCTGCGATACTCTAAACTATGCCAACAGGTAACATCTATATGATGAACTGGATGCTCAATATCATGCAACAAGTATGATCTAATGACATCTCTATGTAATGAGCAAATGTGTGATAATCAGACATGGCGATGTAATCTAACAATCCTATATAGGATGAGCAGGGTACGCAAAGATATGCAAGCATGTGTACTCTATCAGGTATGCTAGCTACAGGATGAGATGTCAAGTACTAAATGCTGAGTGTGGGAAGAAATAATGTCTACATGGAATGTCAATGTGGAAAAATAACTGGTGTCTGTCAATACACCCCAATCCCAATACAACTCAGGCGCCGTCATCCACATCGGCCCTCAAATCCTGTAATCTCATAAAATAGTGAGTGCCCAACATCGGCACCCAAATATCAAGAAAACTCGTGTCTAGCATCGACACGCAAAACCTCATATCTTGGGCACCCGTCAATCCAGGTTAGCCTATGGGCTCTGCCTGCGGTGTCGGCCCTCGGCCCCGGCAGTACGACTCGTCCCGTATCCATCTCTCGACTCTGGTCGGTATCCTCCGGATAACCACCAGGTCCAACCAATCACCGGTAGGTAGTAGTCCCTCTGCCAGGCTCACCGTCTACTGCACAGCGATCCGTTCTCGCCCCGGGGTACCATACCGGGTCCACCATGTACCCGCAATCGGCCTCGTCCAGCTCCTCGACTCGGGTTTCCATGTATCGCTCAAGCACCGAGAAAACACATGGTGGACGCACAAAAATATCAAATCAAGGGAAACCGGGTTTTTAAACGGTGTGTAATTTCTTAAAATAGTACTCCGGTTCCCAAATCCAGAAATCCCATGAATCAATCAAATGCGTAAATCCATGCCATGCGTCGTATGGAAGAAAAGGGAAAAACCGCTCTTTTTCTAAAAATACCCAGTTTGGAAAATACCATATGCGGTCCCTTAGTTTTTAAGTCAAGTCAATATCATCCATGTATGTTTCATATGAAAATGAGTATAGGTATGGATGTGCGAGAAGCTAAATATGCTAAGTGAGTGTAGCAATATACACGTACACTAATGTGGAAATGATGCATATGTGTCCAATATATATATATATATATATATCTATATATATATATATATATATATATATATATATATGAGCATTATGATGAGCTACAAAGTGAACATGGTAAAAATATGCATATGCGGATATAGCAAATCATAACAATATCAGTGAAATAGAAGCAATATAATATATAATTTCTAGCCATCCTGTATTGTGAGTGTCATGGCAATCACTAACGGTGTGAGTGTACCATATAAATCGTGCTCGTGCGGCATGTACCGTTAGTGACAATGCAGTGTTCTATACTACCAGTTCTATATATGTAACAAGGGTATGCTACTCTAGTATGTTTTCGTGAACATATAAAACTAAACATCCTACTACGCCCTAACGCTTAACGCCATACGGGCGATTTCCCCGTAGATGTTAAATCTACTCACCTGGTCGTGTGCTAAGTATAGCCAACCACCTGCTTCCCTTTCCCGGCGGCGTCTGACGTACCCGCCTGCGAACCTGGAATTTACACAAGAATCCAAATATAATCAAAATCTCGCATACGCGATAAAACAAACGAGAACTCCTGTCGTGAATTAACGCGCAGGTGTGCGATACGTTGAAACGTGCGTGTATGTGCCTAACGCTTAACCCGATACTCCGCGATACGCTGAATCACAGAACCCAGTCGCGTATCGCGCAAACCAAAAACACCAGAAAACAATATACTACCCCAGATTTTACCCAGGTAAGGATATTACAAAACTATATATACTATGGACCTAAACAATGTAGCAGACACCTGTACCAAAAACCCTAGCTCCTAACTCCCTGGTCTGGCCGCAATTTGCGGCCAGAATGGATTTTCTGGCGGCCTAGGTTGAAGGTGGTGGGGTCAGGCTCTGGTGGTTGGGTCAGGGTGTCACCAGTAGGCTATGGTCCACTCAATTTTATTCTGAACCTACAAGGGTAGTAACAGATCTCAAAAAGCTATGTTTTGCTCAAAACACCAAGTTTTGCACCAATTGAAAACTTAGGGTATTTTTGTGTAATCTGGGGTTTCCTAGGCTAACTTGGTCCTAACCATTCTTAATTAGGCTAGTCTAACTATTATTAACATTACCTAACACCAAACCACAAGAATCACCAAAATCGTAAAATTATCGCAAAAAGGATACGTGTGCGTGAAATTAAATGCGTGTGCATACAACACGTCGCGACGCGTGTGAACTCACCAGAACCAACTTCGACGCGCTGTGGCGCACAGCGCGCCACAGAACCACGCGGATCACGCGCGTGTCGCACAAGGTTACAAACATCGAAAATGCGTTTATAGCTCCAGATTTTGCCTCTGGGCCAAACAGCAAAAGTTACAGATACCAAAAGCCTAAGCTACCCAGAAGAACCCTACAGCCAAAAACCTAACACCCTAGCCCCTGTTCTGGCCGCAATTTGCGGCCAGAAGGAATAAAACGGCGGCCTCAATTTGGAGGTGGGTCCCCGTGCTCTGTGTGTGTGTCTCTGCTAAGCTCACTGTGCTACAGGCTTCACAATTTTATGATTTAAGGTTCAGGTCAACAGCAGATCCAACAGAGGCTCAAAAGTCCCTAAAATCGCTAATTTACGCTAAGTCGGGCAAATTGGTTACTCCGGTGAAATCTTGGATAATTCTTGGTCCCACTAGCCTTAACAGCACTTACTAAGATTATATTAACCATTAAAACCATTACTTGACTAAATTCCACCCAAATCTCTACAACTAGCACTTAACTACCAAATATAAACACTAACTACATCATAACCATAACATGAGCAAAGAGAAGTGGGGTCAAGGGAATTATACCTCTACAGATCCTAGTTGAAGGAGAAAAGAAGAAGGAGGGAGTGGTGTGCTGCTGCTATAGCTCCTGGGGCTGCATCATGGCTGAAATGAGCTGCTGATCTGATCACTGCAGAGGCTGATGCTGCTGTTGCTTCAGGCCACAGCTGCCTCTGCTGCTTTATTGTTTTGAAGTAGAACCAAGGTTTTGGGTGTAGAGTTGCTGCTATAGAAGCTGGGAAAGACTTTGTGTGTGTGTGTGTGTGTGTTGTGGTGTAGGGTTATGTATAAGATGGTATAGGGGTGTGTGTGATCATGACATGGGCTGTTGGTGCAGCTGGTGTTGCTGAAGTTCTGAAAGAATTTCAAAGGCTGAAGCTGATGTTAAACTGATGGGTTGGGGGGCTGATGGTGTGCTGGAATGAGTTGAAGTTGGGCTGATGGGGTTGTTTTGGAGGCTGTTCTGATGTTTTTAGGGGCTGAAATTGAGTGTGAGTGAGAGGGATTTGAGTGTGAAGAGACATTCAAAAAGGTTTGGTGTGACACAACCTTAACCCATCATGGCAACCATCACATCTCTCTCTCTCTAGTAAGTCAACCTTAAACCCTCCTAAGCACCCTTGGTCAAAGCCAACCACCCTAGTTAAACTAATTTGCTCAAAAATCCACCCAATTATCTTAAGCAAGGCCCTAATCCTACCATGGTGGGCTAAACATGGTTAACCCACCATGCACACCCAAACTAGGTCACCCTAAGCCTAACCCTAGTTAACGTGCACAAGTGTGTGCGGTCGAAATAAAATTCTACTAAAATAACCATAAAACCAGATAATTTACTAGAAACCCATTTTGGTAAACTCTTTACCAAAAACCCCACATTAACACACAATTACCGCTAACCCTAAACTCAGGTGTTACAGTCTCCCCTCCTTAAGAAAATTCGTCCCCGAATTTAAAAAAAAGCAACATATAACTACACGTACCTTCAAAGAGATGAGGGAATTTCTTCCGCATCTCCCCTTCGACCTTCTAAGTGATCTCCTCACCATTCGGGCTGTGCCAAAGAACTTTCACCGACGGCAGGACCCTAGATCGAAGTTTCTTCACCTGCCGATCCAATATCTCAACTGGCTGCACGGTGAACGAAAGATCGGGCTCAAGCTGAACTGTCTGATGCTGGATCGTGTGGGAAGGGTCACGAAGATATCTGCGTAGCATCGATACGTGGAAGACGGGATGGACATCCGAAAGACCGGGTGGGAGAGCCAAACGATATGCGACTGCGCCTACCCGCTCGAGGATCTCGAAAGGACCTATGAACCTGGGGCTAAGCTTCCCCTTTCGTCCAAATCTCATCACTCCCTTCATTGGAGAGACCCTCAGAAAAATGTGGTCGCCAACTGCGAACTCTAATCTGCGGCGGCGTCTATCAGCATACGATTTCTGCCTGCTCTGAGCTGTCCTCATCCTGTCTCGAATCAGCTGAATCTTCTCGGTCATCTCTTGTACGATCTGTGGCCCCAAAATGCTGCTCTCGCTCAGCTCTGTCCAACAGACGGGTGATCTACATCTCCTCCCATACAAAGCCTCGAAAGGTGCCATCTGAATAGTGTCCTGGAAGCTATTGTTGTAGGAGAACTCTATCAAGGGTAAATGATGATCCCAGCTACCACCAAAGTCTAAAATGTAAGCTCGGAGCATGTCCTCGAGAGTCTGAATGGTCCGCTCTGACTGTCCGTCGGTCTGCGGATGAAATGCCGTGCTGAAACTCAAACGAGTGCCCAAAGCCTCCTGGAGCCTCTGCCATAGTCTGCTGGTAAACTGGGTGCCTCGATCGGACATAATACACGTCGAAACCCCATGTAGTCGTACAATCTCGTCGATATAAATCTGGGCATACTGCGCAAATCCGAAGGTCGTCTTCACCGGCAGGAAGTGAGCCGCTTTCGTCAGACGATCCACGATCACCCAAATAGAGTCATACCCCCGCCTAGTCCTGGGTAGACCCATAACGAAATCCATCGAAATCTGTTCCCATTTCCACTCCGGAATAGGTAACGGCTGTAGCTCTCCTGCGGGCCTCTGGTGCTCGGCCTTGACTTGCTGACAAGTCAGGCATCTCGATACGAACTCCGCGATGTCCCTCTTCATTCCGTCCCACCAGTAGGTCTCTCTCATATCGTGGTACATCTTGGTGGAACCGGGGTGGACACTGTACACCGACCGATGTGCCTCCTCAAGAATATCGCGCCGCAATCCCTCAGCATCTGGTACGCACAGTCTCGACCCAAATCGTAATATCCCTTGATCATCAATCACGAACTCGGAGAATCTGCCATGTCCAATCTGTGCCATGATCTCTGAGCAACGGTCATCCCTGCGCTGTGCCTCATATATACGGTCAAGCAACTGTGGGCGCGCACGAACGTGCGCAAGCTGTCCCCCGATCTGCGTGAACTCGAACTGCACTCGGCTGTCGCATAATATCTGCCAATCTGCCGACGACTGCCTCTGTACTGCACTCAAACATGCTAGACTACCCTCGGGCCTCCTACTCAAAGCATCTGCCACCACGTTAGCCTTGGCCGGGTGATATAAGATCTCGCAGTCGTAGTCTTTCACCAGTTCCATCCAACGGCGCTGTCGGAGATTCAGGTCTCGCTGCTGAAATATATACTTGAGGCTCTTGTGATCAGTGAATATCTGGCATGACTCGCCGTAGAGGTAATGTCGCCATATCTTAAGTGCAAAGACCACTGCAGCCATCTCCAAATCGTGAGTGGGGTAGTTCTGTTCATGTTTCTTCAATTGCCGGGAAGCATAAGCGATCACCCTGTCGTGCTGCATCAGTACACACCCTAGCCCCACTCGTGAAGCGTCACAATAGACTACAAATCCGCCCGATCCTGAAGGCAATGATAATACCGGCGCCGTGGTCAAGCAAGTCCGTAGCTGCTGGAAGCTGCGCTTGCACTCCTCCGTCCAAACGAAAGGAACTCCTTTCCGGGTCAATCCGGTCAAGGGTGCAGCAATATGGGAGAAGTCCTGTACAAATCGCCGGTAGTAGCCGGCCAGTCCTAGAAAGCTGCGTATCTCAGTAACAGATGTAGGTCTGGGCCAACTCTGAACGGCCTCGACCTTCCTCGGGTCTATACATATACCATCCCGAGTAATCACGTGACCCAAGAAGTCCACGCTGTCCAACCAGAACGCGCACTTGGAGAATTTTGCATAAAGCTGGTGCTCCCTCAAGGTCTGCAGTGTGATCCGCAGGTGCTGCTCGTGCTTTTCTCTGCTCCGGGAATACACCAATATATCGTCAATAAATACGATGATGAACAAGTCGAGATACGGCCTGAATATACGGTTCATCAAGTCCATGAAGGCTGCTGGCGCGTTGGTGAGTCCGAACGACATCACCAAAAACTCATAATGGCCATAACGCGTACGGAAGGCTGTCTTCGGAATGTCTTCCTGTCGAACTCGCAGCTGATGATAGCCCGACCGCAAATCGATCCTCGAAAAATACCCTGCCCCCTAAAGCTGGTCGAACAAGTCGTCGATGCATGGCAACAGATATCTGTTCCGCACGGTCACCCGGTTCAGCTGCCGGTAGTCGATACACAGACGCAAACTGCCGTCCTTCTTCTTAACAAACAGGACCGGAGCACCCCAAGGAGAAACACTGGGTCGAATAAGTCCCTTGTCCAGCAAATCTTGCAACTGACTCTTCAACTCGCTAAGCTCCGCCGGGGCCATCCGATAAGGCGGTATAGAAATAGGCCCCGTACCTGGAATCAAGTCAATACAGAACACAACATCACGCTCAGGCGGTAGCCCAGGGAGCTCGTCATGGAATACGTCAGGGAACTCACATACAATCGGAACCTGATCCAATGGAATATCTGTGGCTCTAGTATCGCAAACATAGGCTAGAAATCCCTGACATCCCTTCCTCAAAAGCTGTCCAGCGTGAAGAGAAGAAATGAATCTGTGAGGGGAGGCACCACGGCCCCCCTGCACAACAAAAGCCGACTCGCCGGGAAAAAAAAATCTCACTGTCTTCTCGCGGCAGTCCACCGACGCATAGCACGTGGCTAACCAATCCATGCCCAAGAGAATGTCGAAGTCCAACATCTCAAGTAGGATCAAATCGACAGGCAAATCTCTCTCACCAATACGGACAACGCAGGATCGGAACACGTGTCTAGCCACAAACGACTCTCCCACGGGAGTGGTCACCACAAGTGGCTGATCAAGCAACCCAGACTCTCTACCCAAGCTCGGCACAAAATGCGTGGAAACGTACGAGTGCGTGGATCCGGGATCGAATAATACGTGTGCATCAACAGAACATACAGATAAGGTACCTGAGACCACCGCATTGGACGCCTGCACGTCCTGATGCGTCAACGCGAAGACCCGTGCCTGTCCTCCACCTGCAACTGGCGGTCCCCTACTAGCAACTGGCTGTACTCTGCCGATGGCTGGCTGTCCTCTGCCTCGACCGCCTAGCCCTCTAGGAACAAACCCTCCGCGACCACGGCCTCTCTGTGCCTGAGTCTGGCGCGGGGCAACTGTAGGTACAATGGGCAACGCCTTCTGGGGTGGAGAAGGAGGAAGTGTGACATGCGGTACGGCTGCCTCTCTACGGGGTATCTCAGGACACTCTCGAACACGATGATAGGAACTCCCGCATCGGTAACATCCAGATGATACTGGCTGATCCTCCTGGGGATAAGAGCTGAAAAGCTAACCTCGTCTCGAGTCTCTGCCACCTGCAAGGTGTCTGTCGCGGCGCCTGAACGGCCGTCTCCGTGCCGATGTATCAGTACGGACCCTCTTCGGCTCTGGGACAGCCGAAGTCTCTGCAAGGCACGCCTCGACTAATAGGGCTGCGTCTACGGCTGCTGCATAGGTCTCGTAATGCTGTGCGCTGATCGCAAGGAACAATGGTGTAAGCAAGCCTCGGACAAATCTCTTGACTCACAACTCCTCAGTAGCCAATAGGTGCGGAGCATAGACTGATAGCTCGGTGAATAGCACATCGTACTCTGCCACGGTCATCTCTGGCGTCTGGCGCAAGGACTCAAATCTGCGTGCTCGGGCATCCCTAACACTCTGGGGAAGGAAGCGGGCAAGGAACATCGTCACGAACTCTGTCCAGGTCATAGGAGGAAGACCTGCTGCCCTGCCCTTCTCAACTGATTCACACCATTTCTGCACAAGTCCTTCCAGGCGAAAACTCACGAACTCTACCCATAGCGTATCTGAGCATCTGAGGGAACGGCATATCCGGGCCATCCTGTCAATGAAAGACCGCGAGTCCTCGACTGGATCGGTGCCTGTGAAGACCGGAGGCTTTAGCCTCATGAATTCTGCTAACGATACTGTAATCACCTCCGTGGCTGCAGGGGCAACTGTCTGTGCTGTAGGTACCATCGCGGTCCCCGTGACTGGTGGAGCTACCTCTGGTCGCTGCGCTCGAAGCGTCTCAACTAGTGACCCTATCATCTGGCGCATCTCCTGCATGCTGGATCCCATCGTCTGGCGCATCTCCTGCACACCAGCCCCTAGTGTGGAAATCTGATCTGTCATACGAGGGACAGTCTGCTCGGGTACAACAGGGGTACTACCCGGATCAGTCCTCGTCTCGGACAAGTCAACTCGCATCTCGGCCCTCGCGGCCGCTCTCTGTGCCCTCGTAGTCTTTGGCGGCATAGTGGCTGAAAGGAACGTAGGATTCGATGAGGGTACGGAATTCGAATCACAAAAATGTATATCAAGAAGGAATTTCAATCAATAAGTCCTAAGGTCGCTTAGGCGGAGTGTCACGTCGTGAGTATGCTGCGGAACATACACACGCCACGCCACCCTGCCGCAGCTACCTACTCCATTATACCAGGGTCATCCTACACTCCGAAGGTAAAACCTATGCTCTGATACCAACTTTGTCACGACCCAAAGTTCGGCCCGTGACCGGCACTTAACCATGTAACGTTTGAAGGCGTAACATGAATAAGTAAGCCGAAAACCCAGAAATCAAAACCATTTAAATGCAGAGTGTTAAAATATTTTGTAAAAACGGTTGCAAATGTTTAGAAAACCCTTTTAATTAATTCAGTAGAAAAATCTTTTTTAAGTTCAAGTGTTAATTAATAATTTTATTTGTGTACAACTTTTCCTTATAAAAGAATTTGTCATATGGAGTAAATAGAGCATCACAATGAGGATGATACGGCTAAGTAAAAATGCAATGAAGATAGCAAGAAATATAAGACTCCATAAATAAAGTCGGCTCACAACGAGCTCGACACCAGAGTACAAGATAACATATATCGTCCTCACAACTGTCTCTAAGTCAATACATGAAGGTAGATGGAGAATACTAGATACATCAATATACAACTGAAAGTAAACAGATACAGTACAAAAACCCACCGACTAGCAATATCTGTGTCAAAAGGTGCGGTAAACAGCCAGCCGCGACTACTCCAAAGGGCAACCTGCAAGCACTGTGGCACAACGGAGGTGAGTTGCCAACTCGTGAGTAGTAGATAACATATAAAGGTAATCGCGAGTATGCACGTGCTGCGATACTCTAAACTATGCCAACAGGTAACATCTATATGATGAACTGGATGCTCAATATCATGCAACAAGTATGATCTAATGACATCTCTATGTAATGAGCAAATGTATGATAATCAGACATGGCGATGTAATCAAACAACCCTATATAGGATGAGCAGGGTACGCAATGATATGCAAGCATGTGTACTTTATCAGGTATGCTAGCTACAGGATGAGATATCAAGTACTAAATGCTGAGTGTGGGAAGAAATAATGTCTACATGGAATGTCAATGTGGAAAAATAACTGGTGTCTGTCAATACACCCCAATCCCAATACAACTCAGGCGCCGTCATCCACATCAGCCCTCAAATCCTGTAATCTCATAAAATAGTGAGTGCCCAACATCGGCACCCAAATATAAAGAAAACTCGTGTCCAGCATCGATACGCAAAACCTCATATCTCGGGCACCCGTCAATCCGGGTTAGCCCACGGGCTCTGCATGCGGTGTCGGCCCTTAGCCTCGGCAGTACCACTCGTCCCGTATCCATCTCTCGACTCTGGTCGGTATCCTCCGGATAACCGCCAGGTCCAACCAATCACCGGTAGGTAGTAGTCCCTCTGCCAGGCTCACCGTCTACTGCACAGCGATCCGTTCTCGCCCCGGGGTACCATACCGGGTCCACCATGTACCTGCAATCGGCCTCGTCCAGCTCCTCGACTCGGGTTTCCATGTATCGCTCAAGCACCGAGAAAACACAGGGTGGACGCACTAAAATATCAAATCAAGGGAAACCGGGTTTTTAAACAGTGCGTAATTTCTTAAAATAGTACTCCGGTTCCCAAATCTAGAAATCCCATGAATCAATCAAATGCGTAAATCCATGCCATCCGTCGTATGGAAGAAAAGGGAAAAACCGCTCTTTTTCTAAAAATACCGAGTTTGGAAAATACCATATGCGGTCCCTTAGTTTTTAAGTCAAGTCAATATCATCCATGTATGTTTCATATGAAAATGAGTATAGGTATGGATGTGCGAGAAGCTAAATATGCTAAGTGAGTGTAGCAATATACACGTACACTAATGTGGAAATGATGCATATGTGTCCAATATATATATATATATATATATATATATATATATATATATATATATATATATGAGCATTATGATGAGCTACAAAGCGAACATCGTAAAAATATGCATATGCGGATATGGCAAATCATAACAACATCAGTGAAATGGAACCAATATAATATATAATTTCTATCCATCCTGTATTGTGAGTGTCATGGCAATCACTAACGGTGTGAGTGTAGCATATAAATCGTGCTCGTGCAGCATGTACCGTTAGTGATAGTGCAGTGTTCTATACTACCAGTTCTATATATGTAACAAGGGTATGCTACTCTAGTATGTTTTCGTGAACATATAAAGCTAAACATCCTACTACGCCCTGACGCTTAACGCCATACGGGTGATTTCCCCGTAGATGTTAAATCTACTCACCTGGTCGTGTGCTAAGTATAGCCGACCACCTGCTTCCCTTTCCCGGCGGCGTCTGACGTACCCTCCTGCGAACCTGGAATTTACACAAGAATCCAAATATAATCAAAATCTCGCATACGCGATAAAACAAACGAGAACTCGTGTCGCGAATTAACGCGCGGGTGTGCGATACGTTGAAACGTGCGTGTATGTGCCTAACGCTTAACCCGATACGCCGCGATACGCTGAATCATAGAACCCACTCGCGTATCGCGCGTATCGCGCAAACCAAAAACACCAGAAAATGATATACTACCCCAGATTTTACCCAGGTAAGGATATTACAAAACTATATATACCATGGACTTAAAAATGTAGCAGACACCTGTACCAAAAACCCTAGCTCCTAACTCCCTGGTCTGGCCACAATTTGCGGCCAGAATGGATTTTCTGGCGGCCTAGGTTGAAGGTGGTGTGGTCGGGCTCTGGTGGTTGGGTCAGGGTGTCACCACTAGGTTATGGTCCACTTAATTTTATTCTGAACCTACAAGGGTAGCAACAGATCTCAAAAAGCTATGTTTTGCTCAAAAACGCCAAGTTTTGTACTAATTGAAAACTTAGGGTATTTTTGTGTAATCTGAGGTTTCCTAGGCTAACTTGGTCCTAACCATTCTTAATTAGGCTAGTCTAACTATTATTAACATTACCTAACACCAAACCACAAGAATCACCAAAATCGTAAAATTATCGCAAAAAGGATACGCGTGTGTGAAACTAAATACGTATGCATACGACACGTCGCGACGCGTGTGAACTCACCAGAACCAACTTCGACGCACTGTGGCGCGCATCGCGCCACAGAACCACGCGGATCACGCGCGTGTCGCACAAGGTTACAAACACCGAAAATGCGTTTATAGCTCCAGATTTTGCCTCTGGGCCAAGCAGCAAAAGTTACAGATACCAAAAGCCTAAGCTACCCAGAAGAACCCTACAGCCAAAAATCCAACACCCTAGCCCCTGTTCTGGCCACAATTTGCGGCCAGAAGGAATAAAACGGCGGCCTCAATTTGGAGGTGGGTCCCCGTGCTCTGTGTGTGTGTCTCTGCTAAGGTCACTGTGCTACAGGCTTCACAATTTTATGATTTAAGGTTCGGGTCAACAGCAGATCCAACAGAGGCTCAAAAGTCCCTAAAATCGCTAATTTACGCCAAGTCGGGCAAATTGGTTACTCCGGTGAAATCTTGGATAATTCTTGGTCCCACTAGCCTTAACAGCACTTACTAAGGTTATACTAACCATTAAAACCATTACTTGACTAAATTCCACCCAAATCTCTACAACTAGCACTTAACTACTAAATATAAACACTAACTACATCATAACCATAACATGAGCAAAGAGAAGTGGGGTCAAGGGAATTATACCTCTACAGATCCTAGTTGAAGGAGAAAAGAAGAAGGAGGGAGTGGTGTGCTGCTGCTATAGCTCCTGGGGCTGCATCATGGCTGAAATGAGCTGCTGATCTGATCACTGCAGAGGCTGATGCTGCTGTTGCTTCAGGCCACAGCTGCCTCTACTGCTTTATTGTTTTGAAGTAGAACCAAGGTTTTGGGTGTAGAGTTGCTGCTGTAGAAGCTGGGAAAGACTTTGTGTGTGTGTGTTGTGGTGTAGGGTTATGTATAAGATGGTGTGGGGGTGTGTGTGATCATGACATGGGCTGTTGGTGCAGCTGGTGTTGCTGAAGTTCTGAAAGAATTTCAAAGGCTGAAGCTGATGTTAAACTGATGGGTTGGGGGGCTGATGGTGTGCTGGAATGAGTTGAGGTTGGGCTGATGGGGTTGTTTTGGTGGCTGTTCTGATGTTTTTAGGGGCTGAAATTGAGTGTGAGTGAGAGGGATTTGAGTGTGAAGAGACATTCAAAAAGGTTTGGTGTGACACAACCTTAACCCATCATGGCAACCATCACATCTCTCTCTCTCTCTAGCAAGTCAACCTTAAACCCTCCTAAGCACCCTTGGTCAAAGCCAACCACCCTAGTTAAACTAATTTGCTCAAAAATCCACCCAATTATCTTAAGCAAGGCCCTAATCCTACCATGGTGGGCTAAACATGGTTAACCCACCATGCACACCCAAACTAGGTCACCCTAAGCCTAACCCTAGTTAACGTGCACAAGTGTGTGCGGTCGAAATAAAATTCTACTAAAATAACCATAAAACCAGATAATTTACTAGAAACCCATTTTGGTAAACTCTTTACCAAAAACCCCACATTAACACACAATTACCGCTAACCCTAAACTCAGGTGTTACACACTTACCAGTAAATCTCTAAATTAGCCCTGGCCAGGGACTTCCCTGTTATAGCCAATCGAGCACAGCGCAACATCAACCCCCAATACCGGGAGAGACGAAACCCCTCCTATCGCTCATTGCCTCCATGTGACTCGGGACTATACCCAAAAACCACCGTTTTGCACGCCCTCATGGACGTGGTAAGGTGGAAATCAAAGTATAGTGGGAATCACACAAGACTCTATGACGATCTCGGGTCTACAGACTAACCTGCACAAGTGTCACCAGAGAACTGCCATCTGACGTGAGGTATAATACCATTTGGGAGTTCTCGGCGAGTCCGTCCAGTGTACCCAGTCTTCACTGAGCACCCGTATACCATCTCTGATATCAAACACCAATGGATATGGGATCATCCATCGCCCATCTCATGGGTCGAGAAGCGTATACGCTAGTCTACACTGGTATATCGATGCCCCATCTCGATACACCCACGACTAGGGACCTTGAAGGATGTACTTATGGACTACCATGTCCCCACTAGTATGATCCGCATCATAGTCCAGGTAGTCATGTACACATTCTAAGGGCTTTACCAACATGTAACTATAAGACAGTATAAAGAGACAAGTATACATGTTAAAGTAAAGAGCAACCAGATAGCATACTATCATATCGAGCAAGAAAGTACTCTCTATATATGTCCAAGCATCCAATATAATATACATCATCTGTACAATACTGGCCTCAGGGCTTACATACAACTAACATTTCTATCATAGTAGATAACTCCTCTTAGTTAGCTAGTTTAGGGTTTATAGTAGATCCTGTGAATGGGTAATTCTATCGCCAGTTTCAAACCCTAGAAAAAATTTTGTTTCGCAAACGGCCGCGGTAGATGGCCAGGGCGTTAGTGTATCCCAATATGGTATCAGAGCCACCCCATAAACCCATACTAGCTAGTTTAGACGTGTTCAAAATATCGATCGACAAAAATTTTCAAAACCGCAATTCCGTATTTATACTTTCTGTTGAATTTTAAAAATGTTCAAAAAATATTTTCAGTGAGCTTAAAAATACATGCAGGGTATTATAGAGATCCATAAGAAATTTGAGCACATAAACCCTTCATTCTGCCGCGGAAGCACCGTGAAACATGCATGTTTGCGGCGGTTCCACGGTCGGAGTGGGGCCTCTGTGCTCAAAATTTCTTCAGAAGCTCCAGAGTATGGAATTGTGATTTTTGGGATGTATATTTTTGGCCCAGATTTGTTTGAGTACTGGTTAGCACTTGGGGCCTATACGGGAAATTTTAGTCGATCGAAATTTTAAATACATTTGTTTCGGTGCATACATTACTATCTGCGATCGTGAATGTCATTGAGCGGTATAACCCGTCTAACTACTATATGTTCTATTAGACGGGTTTGCGAACGTGACATTAACGTTGATGTTCTGTGATTGTGCTGATATTGTGGCTGGATTGTCATGGTGGATAGCTTGCGGTGCAATGGTAGTAGTACAGTTCAGATTCATTTGTATATTCATATTGCGGGGCGAGCGTCCGATATGTGGACATCCGCTTCTGCCGGGTTGTATATTATTTGATTGGGGCACGACCGGGTTGAGGTTGATGTCACCATTGTACATATATTTTTTCTTTTTTGTTCTAGGATTACCTCGCGGTGGAGTGCTCGAATAGCCGGGTTCTAAAGGGCAACGAGCCCGCATCTCATTGCGTTGAGACGGAGGGGGCTTCATTCTAGAATTGGCGGGCTATTCGCCGCACTCGTAGGGGGTATAGGATGACCCACGGAGGGGCGCTCAAGTTACCGGATCACGTGAAGTGCTGGGTGACCCATTCACTTTGTTGATTGGGGTTGTCTCACTTATGGGATTGGCGGGTAACTTGCCGCGCTCGTAGGGGTTCAGGTTTTCATTGCACGGGCTATCAACACGACTGGAAATGTCGGGTTTTATTTGCGGCTCAACTGAAACTCGAGGCTCCAAGATTATCCACCATTCTGTGTTACTTGATGTTGATATGTGATGTTGTTTATATCATGCCTAGGACGGATGTTATATATATATATATATTTATATATACTAGTAGATGTTGTATATGTTTTGCACCTGCACTAGCCCAGCCCCCGCTCTGCCGTTAGTTAAGTAAGCTAACGGTGCATGACGGGGCCCCATGGCGAATGCGGATGACATATACGTACATTGTATTTTCGTTTTTTTTCTGGTGTGATAGGTTATTTGATGGGACCGCATTAATTTTGATTAATGCAAGAAATGAAACCTAAAAGATGTAGTTGGTGTTAGTTGTATGTCTGCCCTAGAGGCCAGTATTGTACAGATGTATATTATATTGGACGCTTGGACATATATAGAGAGGACTTTCTTGCTCGATATGATAGTATGCTATCTGGTTGCTCTTTATCTTAACATGTATACTTGTCTCTTTATACCGTCTTATAGTTACATGTTGGTAAAGCCCTTAGGATGTGTACTTGACTACCTGGACTATGATGCAGATCATACTAGTGGGGACATGGTAGTCCATAAGTACATCCTTCAAGGTCCCTAGTCGTGGGTGTATCGAGACAGGGCATCGATATACCAGTGTAGACTAGCGTATACGCTTCTCGACCCATGAGATGGGCGATGGATGATCCTATATCCATTGGTGTTTGACATCAGAGATGGTATACGGGTGCTCAGTGGAGACTGGGTACACTGGACGGACTCGTCGAGAACTCCCAGATGGTATTATACCTCACGTCAGATGGCAGTTCTCTGGTGACACTTGTGCAGGTTAGTCTGTAGACCCGAGATCGTCATAGAGTCTTGTGTGATTCCCACTGTGCTTTGATTTCCCATGTTACCACGTCCATGAGGGAGTGCAAAACGGTGGTTTTTGGGTACAGTCCCGAGTCACATGGAGGCAATGAGCGATAGGAGGGGTTTCGTCTCTCCCGGTATTGGGGGTTGATGTTGCGCTGTGCTCGATTGGCCGTAACAGGGAAGTCCCTGGCCAGGGCTGATTAGAGATTTACTGGTAAGTGTTACCAGTAGTTTCTCGACCCGTTATGGGCCTTACATCGGCACGACTTATCGGTTATTGGGGTCTGACGTTTACCATCCATAGACTTGATATGCGACATATCAGACGAGGAGACCGGACTGTACGGGAAGTGTTACCGGTTGGCTTTTATAGGAGTTGGAGCGGGCTTGCTTGCTGATCTTCTGATCGCTCAATACCCGGGTAGCCGTTACGTCCAGCTAGTACCGCTGACGGCTTATGGGTGCTTGATGTGATCATCACCTACTGCAGGCGTATTGACGAGTCTTTAGAGTCCTACACAGAGGTTTTACTGACTCAGGCAAAACGAAATAGGAGCACGTATGTGATATGTGCGGGACCGAGAATAATGTGTGTATGTGATATCGTATTCTATTCTCGCGACTTTTTGTATCGGTCGGTTATATATGATATAGCCGGATTATCGAATCAAGTGTTGATTCGATAAGTCGATACATTGGATGTTAGTCGGTTATATGTGATATGACCGGATTATTAAGTCAAGTGTTGATTTAATAATTAAGTGTATAATTGTATTTTAGATATACTAGTTTACATTTACTAACACTTGTTCACTTAAGGATTTTTTCTCACATGAACACAACTTTAATATATATGTGATATATATTAAAATGTGTTTTCTTTTTGTATCATGGTTGATGATACACATGACTTGTGTGTATGAGACTTACACCATGCTTGTTATTATGTTGGGTTTTGATATTTAAAGTAATTACAAAATTAGTGGAGGATTAGATCAATGCATGAAGCTTGTGGAAGCTTGTGGATGCATTGACTAAGTCCACTTGAGTTTGTTTTTACTATGGATATTTCTTAACCCAACCATAAGAATAAGCCATGGGTTAAGTCTCTACAAAAGTTAGTATATGAAACTCACTCACCATGGTTAGCCTTCTCACTTGATCATTATCCTCATCTCTTTCTTTTGTTCTTCTTCTTCATTACTAAAAAGAAAAAGCTTGCTAGGGTTTGATCCAAAGTGAGAAAGATTGAGAGAAATAAAATTCTAAAGAGAACCCACTTCCTATTTCTCCATCCTCTACTAGACTAGCACTTTAGTTTAGGGTGTTTGCTTCACTAATTCTCAAGTTAGTGAAGTAGAAGCTTGAGTTGGCATCCCCTCGACGTAGATCATCTTCGGCCTCGAAGACTTTAAGCAAGGACGCGTCTTTCGCCTCGTGAAGCCATGCAAGGGTCCGGGAGAACCACGATCGCAGCGAAGGGACTTCAACAAGGAGCTATAGAAGTGAAGGACCGATCTACAAAGGTTGTATTTCGTATTCACTTAGTTGTAAACGTAGTTTACTTGCATATGAAACCCTAATAATCTAGCGACGATCTTGTTTAGGGTTATTTGGCACGGCTAAAATTTTAATCGGTCATGTTTGATGCATTGTAGAACCTTGTTAGTGTGCCTAGTAACCCTACAGTGGTATCAGAGCCTAGCTAGAGCATTAGGCGATGTGTTAACGAAGTTAAAACTCCGAACGAACCCGAACACGTCAAGATAACCCCCTCTCTGTACATTTTTTAAAAACTGGGTTTTTTCTGAATTAAAAATACCTAAAAAAATCAGCAGGGAATTCTAAGAGTTTCCATAAAATTCGACATCATAATTCCGTACAACCGCCGCGGAACCGCGGCCCCAACCCATTATTGGCGGCGGTTCCGCGGCAGGTAAAGTGAATCATGAATAGTATTTTATGCAGTAACCTCCGTAGCTATTCCTATATTCTTCTGGGTATTTTTAAACTGACTCAAGTGTAAAGTATTTTGGGGTTTATTTTATAATCGTCGATTCGATCGGAGAATTTAATTTTGTTATGTTATTCCGGATAATTTAGAAAGTACTAAAATGTTCGAACGGATATCATTAACTCAATTTTTTCCGGCACGAAAAATATTCAAGTGTTGAATTTTTCTCGGGTTTAAATCTTTCGGAAAAACGTGCATGTGATGCGATGGACCCTCTAGAAGATAACAAACCTTAACTCGATTATGTGACCGTCTTGAACTGCCTTTTGAACCTTAGGGTTTGAGGCAGTACAGCGTGCCACATGTGAGGCGTTGGCTTGACCCTTCTACGGCTGGACCGTTGCTACTGTGACGTATTCTGGAATTTTTGAACCCTGCTCAAGTGTTGAGCTATTTAGGAAATCTTGGATATTTGATTATTCGATCGGAAAGTTTAATACTGTCTATTTATCTGGAATGTGATACAATATGTGGAATTCATACAGTTAGGCATGAAATGCGAAATATGTGATATTTCGGATTTACGATGTCTAAAGAGATTGTGGATTCCAAATGTTGTAGTTTTACACTTTCTTTTCTGTGACCGTAAGTGTAATATGTGATATCGCCGGTTTCGTTGCTATATATCAACGACAATTGGGATGCGCGTATTTACTTACGTTGATGACATGTGATGTTATGTGTTGCTGGATATGTTATGTTGGATCGTCGCGTTCTGAATAGCCGGGTTTTTTTTTATGTGAGATGAGAGTTTTTATTTTCATTCATGTAAATTAAAATGTATGTAATATTCTTTTATTGGGGCACTTCCGGGATGAGGTTGATGTCACCTTTTGTATATTATTTACTTTTCTGCACTAGGATAGACCCAAGGAGGAGAGCACAAGTAACCGGGTTCTGGAGTCCAGTGGGAGACCAACTCAAGGAGTCGAGTCCGGGTCTCCTAACTCTAGAATTGGTAGGGTTGCTTGCCGCTCTCGTAGGGGTCTAGGGGTGTGGGTTTGGCTATTCATAGCGACCGTGGAATCCGTGTTTTATAGAGGCTCAAAATAAAACACGGACGTCCTAGTATATCCAATGTTTCATATGTTTCTTCTGCTGCGATATCTGTGATGTGATCATTTGATGTGCTGTGATAAATACTATATATAGTATATATGATATATTATATAGGTGTTACTTATTTTTACACCCGCGCTAGCCCTGTCCCGCTCTGCCGTTAGTTACCTAACCTAACGGTGCACGAGGGGACATCGAGGCGAATGCGGATGGCATAAGTGTACGTCGTATTTATCTGTGATGTTTAGGTGACTTAAATGATGGGACTTCATTAATGTGATTAATGAAAGAAAAGAAACCTAAAAGATGTTGTAGAATCAAATTTTTCAAAAAGGGTAGCTACAGTTTTGCTTTGCATAGCGATATATATGATATATCTCGCACCTTATTCGATGAGGAAAGAGCCGAGATCCCTTCACCGGGAGTCACCTCTTTAGCAAAACTGACAGATGCTACAACACTCGGTTTGTTTTTGATTGCTTTTAGAGTTTTGCTTTGCATAGTGATGTATATGATATATCCTGCACCTTATTCCATAAGGAAAGAGCCGAGATCCCTTCACCGGGAGTGACCTCTTTAGCAAAACTAATAAAAGCCTCAAAATCACTCCATTTCAAAATTCACATGATTCTACAACGATATCAAGTTCATTACGCAATAGGTTTTCAGAAAAACCTGTCGTAGTGTTAGTTGTATGTATGCCCTAGAGGCCAGTATTGTATAGATGATGTATATTATATTGGATGCTTGGACATATATAGAGATGACTTTCTTGCTCGATATGATAGTATGCTATCTGGTTGCTCTTTATCTTAACATGTATACTAGTCTCTTTATACTGTCTTATAGTTACATGTTGGTAAAGCCCTTAGGATGTGTACTTGACTACCTGGACTATGATGCAGATCATACTAGTGGGGACATGGTAGTCCATAAGTACATCCTTTAAGGTCCCTAGTCGTGGGTGTATCGAGACGGGGCATCGATATACCAGAGTAGACTAGCGTATACGCTTCTCGACCCATGAGATGGGCGATGGATGATCCCATATCCATTGGTGTTTGACATCAGAGATTGTATACGGGTGCTCAGTGGAGACTGGGTACACTGGACGGACTCGCCGAGAACTCCCAGATGGTATTATACCTCACGTCAGATGGCAGTTCTCAGGTGACACTTGTACAGGTTAGTCTGTAGACCCGAGATCGTCATAGAGTCTTGTGTGATTCCCACTGTGCTTTGATCTCCACCTTACCACGTCCATGAGGGCGTGCAAAACGGTGGTCTTTGGGTACAGTCCCGAGTCACATGGAGGCAATGAGCGATAGGAGGGGTTTCGTCTTTCCCGGTATTGGGAGTTGATGTTGCGCTGTGCTCGATTGGCCGTAACAGGGAAGTCCCTGGCCAGGGCTGATCTGAGATTTCCTGGTAAGTGTTACCAGTAGTTTCTCGACCCGTTATGAGCCTCACATCGGCACGACTTATCGGTTATTGGGGTCTGACGTATACCACCCCTAGATTTGATATGCGACATATCAGACGAACAGACCGGACTGTACGGTAAGTGTTACTGGTTGGATTCACAGGAGTGTGAGCGGGCTAGCTCGTCGATCTTCTGATCGCTCAATACCCGGATGGCCGTTACGTTTAGCAGACCGCTTGCGGCCTGTGGGTGCTTGATATGATCATCATCTGCTACCGGCGTATTGACGAGTCTTTAGAGTCCTACACAGAGGTTTCCTGGCTCAAGCGAAACGAAATAGGAGCGCATATGAGATATGTGCAGGACCGAGAATAATGCGTGTATGTGATACCGTATTTCATTCTCGCGATGAATGTATCGAATGGTTATATGCGATATAGCCTAGATATCGAATCAGGGATTGATTCGATAAGCCGATACATAGGATACTGGTCGGTTATATGCGATATGACCGGATCGTTAAATCAAGTGTTGATTTAATGATTTAATGTATAATTATATATTTGATATATTATTTTGCATTAACTGGTATTGGTTCACTTTAAATGGATTTTCTCACTTGATGTACATGTTGTATATGTGATATACTTTTGTGCACATCTTTGTATCATGTTTGATGATACTTGCTCATATGGTTAAGTGCGAAGAATTAAACCATGGTTAAGAGATGATTAGGGTTTTGCCTTTTTATTTATTTAGAAAAAGGTTTAGATGAGAATGGTGGCTTTCTTTGTCTCTTATTGAAGCTTCATGAAGCTTTGACTTATGCAACCATTCTTGTCTTCATGCTTAACCCTAACTCATCCAAGTAACCATGGTATATTCTCTACACTTAACCTTAGTTAGGATATGATAAGTATGGTTTTCTTTTTCATTTTAAAACACTTATCATATTCTTTCTTCTTCTTGATCTTCTTCTTCAAGATAGAAAGCTTGATGCCATCAATGGCAACTTGAGATCTAAAGTGAGAAATCCAATTCTAAAGTGAACCCACATCCTATTTCTTCACCCTCTACCTCTTGCCAAGTTGCTTTGGGTGTTTTCTTCACAAGTTTCACAAATTTGTGAAGTCGGAGCTTGAACTTGTGATGCCTCGACGTAGATCATCTTCGGCATGAAGCCGACGACCTAGTCCGCCCAATTCTCCGATGAAGCCGACGTTTGAGTTCGGGATTCGAGATGGACAGCGAGAGGACGCCTACGTGGAGCTAAGGAAGTGGAGAACCGGATCTACAAAGGTTGTAGCCTCTCTCCTTTAGTTAAGATGTTAACTAGTTTCGTTTATCGCCTAAACTTCTAGTCAACGATCCGTGTTAGGTTTTCTCGGCACCCTAAAAAATTGAAATTGGCATGGTTGATGCCTTGTGAGACCTCTATAATGTCCCTAGGAACCCTACACGTAGCCCTCCGTCATTTCAGATAAGTCCTACTTAGTATTCGTGCTACGTTTGTTGACCTCCGTCAAGGCGTAGTGTGCGGTAGCTAACTAGTATTTATCTGGTTATGCATATGATGCAGATTGGATTAGGGTAGTCGTACGACCTTGTTGACCTCCGTCAAGGGTCATGCGGGTGGGTTTGATTCAATCAAGAAATGACGGGTTGAACTTGACTTGCACCCTATGGTTTGTTGACCTCCGTCAAGGTCATGGGATGTTTGGAGCAAAATATTATCGGGAATTTCAAGTGTTGAGATTTGCAATGAGATTGCATACCTTCTATGAGATAGTTGGATCCTGATACCCACTGCGAGTAATTGTTACTCCTGGGAGAGTTTTACACAGGACAATTAGCCGATCAAGTAGGTGTCTAGAAAGGTGTCAACGGGGTTACGCCTCTGGGAAAACGAGGTTTACTTTAATTAGGTCCGTGCGAAAGCACAGGGAACCTCCCTCAAAGTACCGACACTGGCCTGGCTGAAAAATTGGCGAAATTGTAGGGTGTAATTAATCCCGGCTAGTCTTTCCTTTTAGGGTTTGAAGGAAGATTTGATAAAAACAGTGGGAGCTATCCTGATTAGATAAAATAATAACCAATCTGATCTTGCAAGAGCATACGCTAAAGTGTTTTCTTCACTCTCTCTCCAGGTAGCGACCATATCATGCCTTAATCAAGATAATAATATGGATGTATTGACCGAACCCGCATGTTATACTGTGCCGGGGAACGTTGGTTCCGTTCTTTCTTATAAAAGTTATAAGACTGAACAGGATATAGGGGAATACCAGGATTCCCATACCACCCGAATGAAGAAAGTACATGTTGATGCATTTTCTTCGGGTGTGTTCGTTACAGAGAACTGTTTCTCCATTTGCTCTACGTCCTGGGTATTAGATACCGGGTCAGGATCCCATATATGTAATCAGTTACATTGGCTTAGGAAAGGTAGAGAACTTGGAGAAGATGATAAAGACATAAGGGTTGGAAATGGTGCAATTGTTGCAGCTAAAACCGTCGGGGAATATCACCTTGTATTGCCAAATGGTAATACATTGATTCTGAACGAATGCTATTACATGCCGAACATGATATGCAACATTATACCGGTTTCTTTGTTGAGTAAAGAGGGATATAATTTTGTATTACAGGATAATGTTATGAACATTTTCCTAAACCAAAAGTTGGTTGGATCAGGCACGTTGTGCAATGGCATTTATGTTCTAAATCAATAAACAGTTCTAAGCATTAAAAACACACACAAGAGGAAGAGTTCAGAAATGAACGAATCCTTCTGGTGGCATTATAGACTGGGTCACATCAATGCGACACGACTAGCTAAGTTGCATAAGGATGGATATTTAAATCCGTTTGAATTTTCATCTTATGACACTTGCCAGTCATGTCTCAAAGGCAAGATGACCAAAACTCTGTTTACGGGACACGGAGAAAGAGTTACCGAACTCTTGGGACTGATACATAGTGATGTATGCGGTCCCATGTCTACACATGCCAGGGATGGTTCTTTGTACTTCATTACATTCACTATCTCTCTAGATTCGGATATGTGTTCCTGATGAAATACAAATCAGAAGTTTTTGAGAAATTTAGAGAATATAAACAAGAAGTCGAGAACCAAACCGGAAAAAGTATTAAAATCCTTCGATCTGATCGAGGAGGTGAATACTTGAGCAATGAATTCCTGGACTTCCTAAAAGAGAATGGGATTCTCTATCAGCTAACTCCTCCATATACACCACAGCACAACGGTGTATCGGAACGGAGGAACCGCACCCTATTAGATATGGTGCGCTCTATGATGAGTATAGCTGAGTTACCTATTTCCTTCTGGGGATATGCACTGGAGACAGCAGCATACCTACTGAATAGGGTTCCTACCAAATCTGTGCCTACCACCCTATATGAGATATGGGAGGGGAAGTGAACATATCTTAATTTTCTTAAGATATGGGGTTGCCCGGCTTATGTCAAAAGACAAAAACCGGACAAACTCGAGGCAAGGTCTGTTTTGTGTAAGTTTGTTGGATATCCCAAGCATTCGTGAGGGTATATCTTCTACCACAGTGAGGAACATAGGGTGTTTGTTGCTCAACACGCCACCTTTTTAGAAAAGGAATTTCTTGCAAAAGAGATTAGTGGCTCTGAGGTAGAACTGGAAGAGGTTTCAGCTGTACAAACCATAGCAGAAGATTTGGTAGAACCAGAAGATTCGGTAGTTCCCGATGAACCCCAGCCACTCCGCTGATCTAGTAGGGTTCCTCATCCACCTGAGAGATACTACGGTTTTCTCATGGATGGTGGGAGCGAGGATTGCATCATGGTTGATGATGACCTAACTAGCTTCGAGCAGGCCATCACGAGTGGGGACTCAGTGAAATGGCTGGATGCAGTGCGGCCCGAGATGGAATCCATGTACACCAACAAAGTATGGACTTTGGAAGATGCTCCTGAAAGGGTAAAACCCATTGGGAGCAAGTGGATCTTCAAGAAAAAACTTGGTGTAGATGGGAAAGTGGAGACTTTCAAAGCTAGACTTGTTGCAAAGGATTTTCGTCAAAGACCAGGTGTGGACTATGACGAAACCTTTTCTCCAGTGGCTATGCTTAAATCCATCCGGATCATGCTTGCCATCGCTGCATATCATGTCTACGAAATCTGGCAAATGGATGTTAAGACCGCCTTTCTAAACGGTGATTTAGAAGAGTGCGTGTACATGACTCAGCCAGAGGGCTTCGTAGATAGTGGGAGCAGCGGGAAGGTGTGCAAGCTGCTTAAATCCATTTATGGATTAAAGCAAGTATCGCGGAGTTGGAACATCTGCTTTGACGTCGTTATCAAAGAGTTTGATTTCATCAAAAACGTAGATGAACCTTGTATCTACAAGAAGGTGGCAGAGAGTAAGGTTGTCTTCCTCGTATTGTACGTGGACGACATACTCTTGATAGAAAATGACATTCCTATGCCGCAATCGGTCAAGCTCTTCTTATCACAAAGATTCTCAATGAATGATCTTGGTGATGCCTCCTGCATATTCGGAATTATGATCTATAGAGATAGATCTAAACGGATATTGGGATTGTTCCAATCCAGGTACATTGACACCATACTAAAGAGGTTTAGTATGGAAGAGTCCAAACGTGGGTTTTTACCCACGATCTCAGGGCTCACTCTCTCCAAAGAGATGTCTCCCAAGACTGATTTGGAGAGAGCTCGCATGTAAGGGATACCCTATGCTTCGGCTGTAGGCTCTATCATGTACGCGATGCTATGTACCAGACCCGATGCAGCATACTCACTAAGTGTAGTGAGTAGGTATCAAGCTGATCCTGGAGAGAGTCACTGGACAGCTGTGAAGAGCATTCTCAAGTACTTACGAAGGACTAAGGAGATGCTCTTGGTGTATGGTAACGGAGAAGAACTCTAAGTGGAGTCCTTTACCGATTCGAGCTTCCAGAGTGATAAGGACGACTCTAAGTCGCAGTCGGGATTTGTCTTTACCCTTTACGGAGGGGCAGTTAGCTGGAAGAGTTCCAAGCAGGAAACCGTGGCAGACTCGACGATGGAGGCTGAATACATTGCTGCCAACGATGCTGCCAAAGAGGCTGTCTGGATCAAGAAGTTCATTACTGAACTTGGAGTGGTTCCATCCATTTATCATCCAATACCTTTGTATTGCGATAACAATGGAGCGGTGGCTTTGGCCAAGGAACCCAGGTCCCATCAGCGATCCAGGCATATTCTGAGGCGGTATCACCTGATCCGGGAGATAGTTGATCGCCGGGAGATCGAGGTCAGGAGGGTTGACACGAAGAATAACACAGCGGATCCACTCACGAAGGCCATTCCCCAGATACAGTTTGAGAGACTCTTCGGGATGCTTGGTATGCGATACTGCAGCAGCTGGCCCTAGTGCAAGTGGGAGATTGTTAGTTGTATGTCTGCCCTAGAGGCCAGTATTGTACAGATGTATATTATATTAGATGCTTGGACATATATAGAGAGGACTTTCTTGCTCGATATGATAGTATGCTATCTGGTTGCTCTTTATCTTAACATGTATACTTGTCTCTTTATACCGTCTTATAGTTACATGTTGGTAAAGCCATTAGGATGTGTACTTGACTACCTGGACTATGATGCAGATCATACTAGTGGGGACATGGTAGTCTATAAGTACATCCTTCAAGGTCCCTAGTCGTGGGTGTATCGAGACAGGGCATCGATATACCAGTGTAGACTAGCGTATACGCTTCTCGACCCATGAGATGGGCGATGGATGATCCTATATCCATTGGTGTTTGACATCAGAGATGGTATACAGGTGCTCAGTGGAGACTGGGTACACTGGACGGACTCACCGAGAACTCCCAGATGGTATTATACCTCACGTCAGATGGCAGTTCTCTGGTGACACTTGTGCAGGTTAGTCTGTAGACCCGAGATCGTCATAGAGTCTTGTGTGATTCCCACTGTGCTTTGATTTCCCACCTTACCACGTCCATGAGGGCGTGCAAAACGGTGGTTTTTGGGTACAGTCCCGAGTCACATGGAGGCAATGAGCGATAGGAGGGGTTTCGTCTCTCCCGGTATTGGGGGTTGATGTTGCGCTGTGCTCGATTGGCCGTAACAGGGAAGTCCCTGGCCAGGGCTGATTAGAGATTTACTGGTAAGTGTTACCAGTAGTTTCTCGACCCGTTATGGGCCTCACATCGGCACGACTTATCGGTTATTAGGGTCTGACGTTTACCACCCATAGACTTGATATGCGACATATCAGACGAGGAGACCGGACTGTACGGGAAGTGTTACCGGTTGGCTTTTATAGGAGTTGGAGCGGGCTTGCTTGCTGATCTTCTGATCGCTCAATACCCGGGTAGCCGTTACGTCCAGCTAGTACCGCTGACGGCTTATGGGTGCTTGATGTGATCATCACCTACTGCAGGCGTATTGACGAGTCTTTAGAGTCCTACACAAAGGTTTTACTGACTCAGGCAAAACGAAATAGGAGCACGTATGTGATATGTGCGGGACCGAGAATAATGTGTGTATGTGATACCGTATTCTATTCTCGCGACTTTTTGTATCGGTCGGTTATATATGATATAGCCGGGTTATCGAATCAAGTGTTGATTCGATAAGTCGATACATTGGATGTTAGTCGGTTATATGTGATATGACCGGATTATTAAGTCAAGTGTTGATTTAATAATTAAGTGTATAATTGTATTTTAGATATACTAGTTTACATTTACTAACACTTGTTCACTTAAGGATTTTTTCTCACATGAACACAACTTTAATATATATGTGATATATATTAAAATGTGTTTTCTTTTTGTATCATGGTTGATGATACACATGACTTGTGTGTATGAGACTTACACCATGCTTGTTATTATGTTGGGTTTTGATATTTAAAGTAATTACAAAATTAGTGGAGGATTAGATCAATGCATGAAGCTTGTGGAAGCTTGTGGATGCATTGACTAAGTCCACTTGAGTTTGTTTTTACTATGGATATTTCTTAACCCAACCATAAGAATAAGCCATGGGTTAAGTCTCTACAAGAGTTAGTATATGAAACTCACTCACCATGGTTAGCCTTCTCACTTGATCATTATCCTCATCTCTTTCTTTTGTTCTTCTTCTTCATTACTAAAAAGAAAAAGCTTGCTAGGGTTTGATCCAAAGTGAGAAAGATTGAGAGAAATAAAATTCTAAAGAGAACCCACTTCCTATTTCTCCATCCTCTACTAGACTAGCACTTTAGTTTAGGGTGTTTGCTTCACTAATTCTCAAGTTAGTGAAGTAGAAGCTTGAGTTGGCATCCCCTCGACGTAGATCATCTTCGGCCTCGAAGACTTTAAGCAAGGACGCGTCTTTCGCCTCGTGAAGCCATGCAAGGGTCTGGGAGAACCACGATCGCAGCGAAGGGACTTCAACAAGGAGCTATAGAAGTGAAGGACCGATCTACAAAGGTTGTATTTCGTATTCACTTAGTTGTAAACGTAGTTTACTTGCATATGAAACCCTAATAATCTAGCGACGATCTTGTTTAGGGTTATTTGGCACGGCTAAAATTTTAATCGGGCATGTTTGATGCATTGTAGAACCTTGTTAGTGTGCCTAGTAACCCTACAGTTGGAACAAATTTCGAAAAACTATAGTTATACTCTTTCGCTTTGCACAGTGGTATTCAGTTATGAATATCCAGCACCTCATTCTAGGGGGCAAGAGCCTAGATCCCTTCACGGGGAGTGATCTCTTGAGCAAAAGTTTATACTGTAAATTACTCGATTTTTTCAAAACCAGAAGTTTTCAAAAGCGGAGCCTAAACCACTCCTTTTCAAAACTACTCGGTTCCTTCAACGATATCAAGTTCATTACGTTAAAGGGTTTTTTCGCCAAAAACCCAGCCGTAGCCCTCCGTCATTTCCTACAAGTACTACTTAGTATTTGTGCAACATATTTTGGCATTGTCAAGGCGTAGTGATCGGTAGCTGAGTATTGCTTGTTTGTAGCTTTGTTTCCGATTATTTATGACAGTCGCATAACTATGTTGGCATTATCAAGGGTTATGCGGGTGGGTCTAAGTTAATCAAGATAATGACGGGCCAAACTTGACTAGCGGCTTATGATATGTTGGCATTGTCAAGGTCAAAAATCGTTAGGGGCAAAAACCACATCAGGAGTTTCAAACATACAGGAAACTTGCTAGTGTTGCATATCTTCTGGAGTGTGGTGACTAGAGTGGCTTTCATCTTGTTTATCATGCAATGATAGTTGAATCCCGATCCTACTAATGAGTAGGATTACTCTTGGGAGATATTTTTCACTTCACAATTAGCTAGGTGTCTAGAAAAGTGTTAACGGGGCTACACCTATACGGAAATGAGGTTTATTTTAATTGGGTCCATGCGAGAGCACGGGGAACCTCCCTCGGAGTACCAACACTCACCTGGCTGAACGCCTGGCAAACTTGTAAGATGTTAATGATCCCAGCTAGTTCTCCTTTTAAGGTTTGAAGGAGAATTCAAGGAAACAGTGGGAGCCATTCTGATTAGATAAACTAATAACCAATCTAATCTTGCAAGAGCGCACGCTGAGCGTTTCTTTTCTCTCTCTCCAGGTAGCAACCAATTCACGCCCCAATCAAGATAATAAAATGTATCGCTTGATCGATCTGAATTCTTATTCGGGGCTGGGGAACATCAGTTTAGTTCTAACTTATGACAACAATCATGAGTATGAGCAGAGAAAAGAGGATTGCATGAATTCCTTAATGACCCCAATAAAGAAGAAGCATATTATTGCGTCTCCTTCAGGTGTTCTTGTTATTGAGAACTGCTTTTCGGTCAGTCCTTCTCCTAGGTACTAGATACCAGATCAGGATCTCATATCTGTAATTTATTGCAAGGACTGAGAAAAAGTAGGATGGTTGGACCTGGTGATATGTACCTCAGAGTAGGGAACGAAGCACAAGTTAATATTTCTGCCGTCGGTGAATATCACCTAGCATTGCCAAATGGCAATACTATGATTTTAAACAATTGCTACTATGTACCTTCCATGGTTTCTAGCATCATATCAGTTTCTTTACTTGATAAAGATTGATATAACTTTGTTCTTGATAGAAATATCATGAACATTTACCTTGATAAGGTATTGGTTGCAGAAGGTACACTGTATAATGATATTATAACATTTCAAAAAAATAAAATATTATTTTTGGGAATTTTTATAATTTAATATTATTTTAATGAATATTGTAATATTTCGGTATAATTAAATACAGATAAATGGAAAAAAAAATTATGGAAAATTCTCAAATATGGTATTTTATGGAATTATGCCATTTTTAAGTTTTTATAATTAATTATATGCTAATTTAGTGCTAATCGCGATTAAAAATCGCTAATCGGTTTTTTAGCATTTTTGTGCAAAACATGCACATATCATTTTTGTTTTACACTTGTGCATTTCTACCATGTTACTTTGGGTTTACTATTGGTGTGAGAAGGATTTGGGTTAATGAAATTGGAAAGGAAAAGAAAAGAAAAGAAAAGAAAGGGAAAAAGGATATTATATTGAGGTATAGGTGAGAAAGAGTAGGTGAGGGTGTTGACTTGGCCATTTCCCTTCATTCCTTCACTCATTTCTCTCCCTCTTCCTTCATTGCTGCTGCTGCTCCCGCTCTTCACCTCATTCCCCTCTTCAACTCCTCAAAACACATCCAAAAACACCTCAAAAACCTATCCCCACTTCACAAAAATTGTTCCCAAACTCACTAGCTACACATTGGACCAAGAAAGTCTTCATTTTGGCGCTGTTGAGGATTCATGAAGGTCTTATGAGGTAATTTCTTCACAATTAGAGTGTTATTGCTTGTGCTTAAGCTTCAATTCAAGTTTCATATCGATATCGTGTAATTTGGTGTATTTTGGACCAACTTAGAGAGGGTTAGGGTAAAGTTGAGATGTTGCTTTGCAATTGGACTTAAATGGTGACCTTAGACCCTATATTGACCAAAACACTGGCCTAGAACAACCTGAAACCCAAAAATACGGAATTACGGAACTTTTCATGTCGGTTTGTGTGATCTGTGAAGGTGTTCTGGAATCTGGAGCAACCCGAGGGCACCAAAAATAAAATTGAGCTGACAGTGAGTCGTGCAGGCACCTAGGAAGCTACCACCAAGACCCGAGCCCCTAACTCAAACCTTCGGCCGCAGATTTACTCATTCTGGCCGCAATTTGCGGCCAGAGTAGAAGAGAATCGGTCCATTTTTGTTCCAGGGCTCATTTTGCACTAAATTAGACCCCTCCTATATGCAGTTTTGGCTAATTGTCATTTGGCGAAAATCTGGAAGCATTTTGGTGTGTTTTAGGCGACGTTTTCCGTATTTTTAAATGCACTTTCTTGATATTTGGATTTGTATTTGGTTGTCGGGTGTTCGTACATCGACAACAGGGGTTGTTTGTTGGATTTGGATGTTTGGGCCATAGGTTCCAACCTATGAGCACACTGTGCGCTGTATCGGTTTTCTGCCTTGATTTTCATACGCATTGCTATGGTTGATCATTGTAGGTACCTTCACGTGGATTCCGAGGCGACGGAGCATGGCGTTATCGACACCGACACGCAGGATACAGGTGAGTAGATTTATATCTATGGGGAGAAGTCGGGTGGATGGCGTATAGCACCCCCGCAGTTCGTGGTGATGTATACGAATACGTATACACACATATATTGATTGTATGTTGTTGAGATTATTGATGATAAAGATGGATATTTGGTATATTTTTTGGATTGGTTTAGTGTAGTTGCGAAACCCTAGAGTAGTGGTCACACTCACACACGCATGCACACACATACTTGCATACATTCTTTCTTTCATATGTGCGTATATGGGAATATATATTTATGTGTTCATATGGGTATGGGACTATGTGTTCATATACTAGATTTGAGGATAGTATTTGGGATTTGAGATGAGTCGATGAGATTGGGCTTGAGGCCAGGAGACCGGTGATGTGATTTGGTTCGTATTGAGATACGACATGATGTTTTAGCGGGTCTTTTGACGTAGTGATTCTTACACCTGCATGCATACATAGATGGTATCAATATTGTACTAGACATAGGTCAGTACCCTGGACCATGATCTTGGATAAAGAGGATACCAGATGAATAGTGTGATGAATATGATATTGACCCGTACCCAGATTTGGGATGCCGTACGACGGATTTACGTACGAGCTATATATTGATGATTGATCCGCACTCTTGACTTGGGATGTCTGACTATAGATATGGTATCGGATATGATATTATTGAGGCGGGATCACCGACTATACATATACAGATATGTATATGTATCGACTCAGATGATAGGCGGTTTCCTTACCTGTAGTTCAGCTTGTTAGTTCAGCCGTATAGTTTAGTGTAGTTGTTAGATTAGATTAGACTCCTACCATTTCAAAACTAGCGGATTATGGGTATTTTAAAGGACAGGTCAAGGGATCTACGGATATTTCAAAAGACGTATCCTTTCTTAAAACCACCGTAGCCCTTATTTTCAAAACCCCATGATTCGTGTTATTTCAAATGGCACCATTGTTTAATATTTAGCTCCCGCTCATTATGGTTGCTCGCTCCGCATCGCATACTTACATTGTTATTTCATATTGCATTGTTGATATTATGCTGTTAGGACACCAGCACCATTACCGATGATGCATATGTACCACGTACACTTACTTGCCGGCTCACACACATCTTCATCGGTAATTGCCATGTCACGTACACCTTAGAAAATATTATTGCTTAATTTAGCCTGATAGCTAGTAGTTTGACATGATATTAGTGTACTTACCTTATATGCCAGCTTAGATATTGTACTTATTACTTGTCACTTCATGCATACTGTTATTCATTGTTATGCCGTATTCATGGATTCTCATGCCTACATTCATGGTTTTACATGCTATTGATGATTTGGATTCGGATTTCCATGAGATTTTCTGGATTTGGGGGAAAACCGCAAAACTTATATAAGCTTCTTTCTTCTCTTTTAAATAAAAACTGCGGTTTTCCCATGATGTATGAGTCGTCCACCATAAGTTTGCTGATGGATTTCGAGACCCGATTCGAGGAGATGGATGAACCGTTTCGGGTACATGGTGGGCCCGGTGCGGTACCCCGGGGCAAGAAGATCGTGTTGTTGACGTTGAGCCTATGCAGGGGAGCACGACCGACCGGTGATATTACCCGACGCGTCGGATATCCGGAGGATACCGTCGTGGTCTTGAGATGGATATTAGGGGCCGGTCTGGACTGACGGTGCCCTAGATAGTGAGATTGAGACATACAGAGATATTTGAGATATTGAGGTACAGAGATTGCGCACAGAGATATCGAGATATTTGGATACTTGTTTTGTGTCGATGCTAGACACTGTTTATGCTGATTTCATTATGATACCTCATTTTAAATATACAAAAATCTCACTAAGTTATGAAAGCAGTTTCTTCAGTTTCATGTATTCTGTTTTCATGCATTCATACCGCATCCATATGATATATTGCTACCTGAGGCACTGACACAGGCACATGGGATTACACTTGGGTTAGATACTTACCCTAGCCATTGTTATAGGCTGCTGGTTATATATTTGAGGATATATTATGATCGTTGACCTAGGATTGCGTTGTTCATGCGATTTCTGTTCATAGATATTTTTCTACTCACGAGTTGGCAACTCACCCCCGTTGTGCCATAGTTTCTTGCAGGTTTTGCCGTACAGGTTTCATTACGGCTTGCTGGCACTATTTCCATTCCGGGTGATTTGCTAGTAGGTGGGTTTATTTGTATCGTACCCATCATTATACCTTGTATATTATTATTCTGTTGTATCTAGAAGTTCCATCAACCAAACATGTATTTATTTTTGAGATAGAGACCAGTGATGTTATTCTTTCGACCTTAGAGTCGCGCGTTGTAATTCTGTGGATTTCATGCTGTTTTGAGTTTCCTTTCTGTTGTGATCCTCGCCTTTCGGCGTTGTATATTATATTGCTTGTGTGGTGGTGA
The DNA here is from genome assembly GCA_030015575.1 of Agapanthus africanus. Classification (NCBI taxonomy): domain Eukaryota; kingdom Viridiplantae; phylum Streptophyta; class Magnoliopsida; order Asparagales; family Amaryllidaceae; genus Agapanthus; species Agapanthus africanus. The sequence goes on from CM057341.1 coordinate 598,847,370, forward strand.
CCGTCAATTGACGAAGAGCTAGCTCCCGCTTGGGGATGCCTTTTATTGATTTCGTATACTATTCATGTTGTATCCCGTTTGGGGGCCAGTATTTACAAAGGAGACTCTGCCGAAATTTTCAAGAAATATTTGATGTTTTAAAAAAAACGCATAATTCGGCTTATGCTAATAAAACTATTTGATTTAAATTGGGTTTTCCTTCACTCTACTACTTTTCTTGGTTTGGATTTCTGAGTTTTCGGCTTACTTAGATTACGTACGCCTCGAGACGTTTCGTAGTTTAAGTGCCGGTCATGTTCCGTACTTTCGGGACGTGACAGGTATCTATGTTCTAAATCAAAACGCAGTTTTCAATATACAAAACACACGCAGGAGGAAGAGTTCAGAAGTGAACGAATCATACTTGTGGCATTGTAGACTTGATCATATCGGAGAGAAAAGACTAAGTAAGTTGCATAAAGATGGATATTTGAATACGTTCGAATTTTCATCTTATGAAACTTGTCAGTCCTGTCTCAAGGGAAAGATGACCAAATCTCCGTTCACCGGACACGGAGAAAGAGTATCAGAGCTCTTGGGACTCATACACAGTGATGTATGTGGTACAATGTCTATACATGTAAGAGGTAGGTTCTCGTACTTCATCACATTCACTGACGATCTCGATATGTGTATCTCATGAAACACAAATCTGAAACTTTTGAGAAATTTAGAGAATACAGAAATGTAGTAGAGAACCAGACTGGCAAAAGTATCAAGAACCTCCGATCTGATAGAGGAGGGGAGTACTTAAGCACGGAATTCCTAGAATACTTAAAAGAGAATGGAATTCTCTCTCAGCTTACTCCTCCGTATACACCACAGCACAATGGCGTATCGGAGTGGAGGAACCGTACCCTATTGGACATGGTTCGCTCCATGATGAGTGACGCCGAGTTGCCTCTTTCATTTTGGGGACATGTGCTTCAAACAGCATCTTACCTATTGAATCAGGTTCCATCCAAATCTATGCCTAAGACTCCATATGAAATATGGAGTGGTAAAAGACCGTATCTTGAACGTTTTAAGATATAGGGTTGTCCGACCTATGTAAAAGTATAAAATCCGGACAAATTTCAGGCACGGTCAGTTTTATGCAAGTTTGTGGGATATCCTAAAAATTCTCTAGGATATCAGTTCTACCAGACTGAGGAACAGAAAGTGTTCGTTGCTCGTCGAGCCACTTTTTTAGAGTGGCAATTTCTTGCAAAAGAAATAAGTGGGAGCATGGTAGAACTAGATGAAATGTCAGAACCACAAAATCAAACTGAACATTTGGTAGAACCTCAAGATTTAGAAGTCCCAGACGAACCTCAGCCACTCTGCAGATCTAGTATGATTTCTCATCCGCCCGTGAGATACTACGGTTTTCTCATAGACGGGGATTAAGAGGATTGTATCTTGGAAGAAGATGATCCTACTAGTTTCAGGCAGGCCATTATCAGTAGGGACTCTGATAAATGGATGGATACTATGCGATCTGAAATGGAGTCCATGTACACCAATAAAGATGGACCTTAGATATTGCTCCACCTGGGGTAAAACTGTTGGATATGTATGCCCTAGAGGCCATTATTGTATAGTACTAGTTTATATATTACATTTTGGAAGCTTGGGATATATACACGGATTTATGACAGTCTTGCTCGATATAGTAGTATGCTACTTGGTTTGTATCTTTCTTAATATGTGTATATGTTTCTTTTAACGTATCGCTAATACATATTGCTAGAGCCCTTAGGATCTTTGTTTGACTACCAGCGTTGTGATGGCAGTCACACTAGTGGGGGCTGGGTAGTCTATAATCACATCCTTATACAGGTCCCTAGTCGTAGGATTATCAAGACAAGGTATCGATACTCCAGAGTAGACTAGTGTATACGCTTCTCATCCCAGCAGGGGAGATGGTCTGTCCCACAGCCATCAGTACGTCGTACTGGAGATAGTATGCAGGTGCTTATTAGGTTATGAGTTATACTGGACGGACTCATAAAGAACTGCTGGTTGGTACTATACTTATCGTCAGGTAGCACTTCCAAGGTGATATGAGTACAACTTAGTCCGTTGACTTGACATTGCTACTTCGCCTCAAGTGTGTTCCCACTGTTCTTAGATTGCTACACTACCACGGCTCTATTGAGTCATGCAAATAGGTAGTAGTTGGGTGCAGTCCCGAAGCACTTGGAGGCAGTGGCGGTTAGATAGGATTCGTCTCTCCCGGTATTGGGGGTTGATGTCGCGCTGTGTTCGGAACGCCATTACACAAAGTCCCTGGCCAGGGAAAGCGAGATTTACTGGTAGGTACTCCAGTAGTTTCTCAGGGTGTTTTGGACTGTACTCCGACACGACTTATACCGCTATTAGGGGTCTGACGTTTACGGCCCCCTAGGCCCGTTATGCGATACTCTTAGACGAACAGACCGGACTGTACGGAGATTGTAGGGTTACTGAGCACTGCCATAAAGGTCTAAAAGGCATCAACCATGCCGGATTTAAAATTTAGAAGTGCCGAAAAACCTAAAGCGAGGATCTTTGCTAGATTATTAAGGTTAACTAAACATGTAAACATCTTTACATCTAAGAGAGATGGATTACAACCTTTGTAGTCCGCTCCCTCGCTTCATAAGCTCCGAGTAGTAGTCCCTTCGCCGCGATCCATGATCTCCCGGACTCAAGAGAGGCTCCACAACCCGAATGATCCATGCTTGCTTGAAGTCTTCCTTTTCGAAGATGATCTACCTTGAAGTTTCTTTAACTCAAGCTCTCACTTCTGTAATCAAGTATTAATGAAGTGAACACCTTAATCTACTTGGCTAGATTAGATGAGGATGATAAAGTAGGAATTATGCTCTCTTTTATTTTCAAGATCTCACACTAATTCATCACAAAATCAAAAAGCTAGAAAGCTTTCATGAAGGAAGAAGAAGATGATTACTTTTGTGATGAATAATGAAAAGTTACTATGCTTACAAATGAACCTTGAGTTAATCATATGAAGCATTAACTCATGTAGAGAGTTTACTAGAGTTAAGAGTTTGGGTTGGGTTAAATAATATCTTCAAAATATCAACACATAATATCATAGCTTAAAACAAAACAAAAGCTTCTAGAAGCTTCAAGAAAATACTAACCCAAATCAAACCGTAACCATATTTAATCTCCACTAATCATGTTGTATTTGTAAACATAACTTGTTACAATATTATATATCACATATATAATATATTTTTGTAACAAAAGAAAATAATACAATTAACATATATCGCATATATATCAATGTATCACCCGGTGAGAAAATGAATCAATAAAGAGGGCCAATATTAGATAATGTAATGTAATATATAACATATATAATTATACATTAAATTATCGAATCAACACTTGATCCGACAATCCGGCTATTTCTCAAATAACCGACTAATATAAACTGTATCAGTTCATCGAATCAACACTTGATCCGATGACCCGGCTATATCACATATACCCGGTTGATATCTAATATCGCGAGAATAGAATACTGTATCTCATATCATATTATCCTCGGTTCTGCACATATCACATATGTGCTCCTACTCCGTTTTGCCTGAGTCAAGAAACCTCTGTGTAGGACTCTAAAGAATCGTCAATACGTCGGCAGTAGGTAACGATCATATCAAACACCCACAAGCTGCAAGCGGTCAGCTAAACATAACAGCCACCCAGGTATTGAGCGATCAGAAGATCAACAAGCAAGCTTGTACATTCTCCTGTGAATCCAATCAGTAACACTACCGTACAGTCCGGTCTCTTCGTCTGATATTTCGCATATCTGGTCTAGGGGTGGTAAACGTCAGACCCCAGTAACCGATAAGTCGTGTCGATGTGAGGCTCATAACAGGTCGAGAACCTACTGATAACACCTAGCAGTAGTACTCTATATCAGCCCTGGCCAAGGACTTCCAGTTATAGCCAATCGAATACAACACAACATCAACTCCCTATACCGGGAGAGACGAATCCCCTCCTATCGCTCATTGCCTCCGTGTGATTCGGGAATGAACCCAAAAGCCACCGTTTTGCATGCCCTCTTGGACGTGTTAGGGTGGAAATCAAAGCACAGTAGGAATCACACAAGACTCTATGACGATCTCGGGTCTACAGACTAACCTGTACCTGTGTCACCGGAGAACTGCCATCTGATGTGAGGTATAATACCATCTTGGAGTTCTCGGCGAGCCCGTCCAGTGTACCCAGTCTCTACTGAGCACCAGTACACCATCTTTGATGTCAAACACCGATGGATATGGGATCATCCATCGCCCATCATATGGGTCAAGATGCGTATACGCTAGTCTACTCTGGTGTATCGATGCCCTGTCTCGACACACCCTCGACTAGGAACAGTTATAGGATGTACTCGTTGACTACCCTGGCCCTACTAGTATGATCTCATCATAGTCCCAGTAGTCGAGTACATATCCTAAGGGCTTTATCAACATGTGAGAGTAAGACAACAAACTAATATAAGTTAACATGTTAAGATAAAGTGGACCAAATAGCATACTATTATGTCGAGCAAGAAAGTCTTCTCTATATATATCCAAGCATCCACTATAATATACATCATATGTACAACAATGGCCTCTAGGGCATATGTATAACTAACAATCTCCCACTTGCACTAAGGCCAGCTGTTGTAGTATCTCATACCCCGCATCCCGAAGAGTCTCTCAAACTGTGTCTGGGGAATGGCCTTCGTGAGTGGATCCGCAGTGTTGTCCTTCGTATCAACTCTCCTGACCTCGATCTCCCGGCGATCAACTATCTCCCGGATCAGCTGATACCGCCTCAGAATATGTCTGGACTTCTGATGGGACCTAGGTTCCTTGGCCAAAGCCACAGCTCTATTGTTATCACAATACAAAGGTATTGGATGCTCAATGGATGGAACCACATCAAGTTCAGTAACGAACTTCTTTATCCAGACAGCCTCTTTTGCAGCATCGTTGGCAGCGATCACTTCTAAAATAGGGAGTTGCCCCTACGGATATTGAAATCCGTAGGGGCAGATTTATGTTGGCCCTACGGATTAATCCGTAGGGCTAAAAGGTTGCCCCTACGGGCCTAGACGTTCAAGAATAAAAATATTAATTCTTAATTTGGTGTTTGCCCCTACGGAGCCGCAAACCAAGGACCTACGGACAAATCCATAGGGGCAACTAAATAGCGATTTAATAAAGGCACAGATCGATCGCCTACGCTCTCTTTCTTCCTCTCTCGATCGCGCGCGAAACAAAATCCCCAAATCGCCACCGCCGTTCTCGTCATCGCCACCGCCGTTCAGGTCGTCGCCACCGCCGTTCAGGTTAGTAAATCTTCAACTAAATTAAAGAAAATTTTGATTATTTAGGGCTAGGGTTCATGGCTGGGTCTGGGGTTGCGGTTGGAGTTGGGGTTCGGCAGGGGTTGCGGTCGGGGTCAGGGTTGGGGTTAGGGTTAGGGTTGGGGTTCGGCTGTGGCTGGGGCTGGGGCTGGGGTTAGGGTTTGGCTTAGGGTTGGGGTTGGGGTTTAGCTGGGGCGCGCTGGGGTTAGGGTTAGGTTGGGGCGGGGCTGGGCTGGGGCTAGGGCTAGGGTTAGGTCGGGGTTGGGGCTGGGGCTAGGGTTAGGCTGGGGCTGGGGCTGGGGCTGGGCTGGGCTGGGGCTGGGGCTAGGGTTAGGTTGGGGTTGGGTATCGATGTATATACATGTATCATATGATGAATGATTCATTTTCATTAAATGTGGTAAAATTAAGTGTATAAAATCATGCCATATAAATAGATTGTGTTCGTGAATGGCGATCTAGTTAGGCGAACCAAAGTGTTGCATTGATGAAAGTTTACCGTAGAGGAAATTACGGCTAGCTCTATGCATTTAACCTGAATGTATCCAGTAATTACTAGCATGTATAGAAAAGTTGGTTTAATTTATGAAAAAATGGGGAGACAACATGCATGTATGCATATAGGTAACATCTGCCAATATGCCATATCCAGACCGCAATCTATTTTTGCCTATTGGCTAATATGAAAATATCGGCCCGCGTATATGACATAATCAAAGTTGTTAAATCTTGATACGGTTTGTGTTTCGTTTTTTTATTTATCATATCGTGTATCGTATCTGTTTCATATCGAAAGAAACAAAATTTTCTATTACAATAACGAAATAAGTATGTGTAGAACCAATTACAATTTTAAAAATGATCAAATTAACAACATAAAGCAACATACAAGTTAAAGCAAATTTCGGAATTGCAGCACTCAAATACATACATATAAATCATACAAACCCATGCATTTGATAATCAAATAGGGTTTTTTTCTGCCCCCCTACTTCAATATTTTGATGCATGTTTCAGTCATGTGAATTCATATGTTGCGTATAACGCTTTATGATATCAGTATCCTACATTTGTAGTTTTAATTGTTGATTGTTATAGATGAATACCATTGCAATAATAGTTTTTGGTTGATGAATGCTATTGCAATGTAGGATGATCAGTTCTATCAATCTTGATCTCAATGGTTTAAAATCATGTTACACATACAACACGAATGCATAACAAACGCATAATTAGAGAGCGATTCGAGATATTCAGGTTAAAACCAATATATGATACTCGATGATAATATGAAACCTTCATATTCCCATCGATACTCATATATGAAACTAAAAGCGCCACTTAGTCCCCGTCTATCGGTTAACATACGTGCGATACTCATCGTGACCTAGAACTATACGAAGGTTGTTAAATATCGGACAGTATAGCTCGATACTAACAACCGTCGTATAGTCTACGCGACGAGAAAATTCAATCGTATGGTAACCCATAGATTTGTCCCGTGTGGACAAGTTAAGAATGTATAAAGCAAACTCCTTCATTCACTTGTGTTTTCATCCGTTTCGAGATATTTCCTCGGTACCTTTCCGCTGGTTCTCCGTGTACAAAGATAGATTAGATGTTCATTTCAACGTTGTTTCACAGCTTTGAAATGATTATCTATTCTATTACAGTGTACTCGGAGAACAGCGGGGAGGTGCTGCCGAAATTTACTTGAAACGGTTGAAAGCACAAGTGATGGGCGTTCGCTCTATACATTCTTAATGGGATAGAAGCCTACCCCCGACAGCCGGAACACACACATACAACAAGAATACACAACAAACGCATAATTAGAGAGCGATTCGAGATGTTCGGGTTAAAACCAATATATGATAATATGAAACCTTCATATTCCCATCGATACTCATATATGAAACTAAAAGCGCCACTTATATGTTCTTATATTTCTCAATATAGTCAGCATAACCTACAATTTATATGTTATACAGTCTAACATGGCCCATGAGTACGTCAAAGTTAAGAACTGGATGTATGTGGATTGGAAACAACGTATGCAACCTAAGTTTGTCGCAGGAGTTGCTGCTTTCCTTGAATTTGCACGCGCACATAATAAGATCATAATAGAGAAGATTCTTTGTCCGTGCGATAGATGTGGCAATAAGTACTGGCAGAAGGTAGAATTGGCAGAGCTTCATATTGTAAAACATGGGTTTACTAGACTTTATACAACTTGGAAATATCACGGGGAAGGAGAAGAATGCAGTACTGCGGCAGAAGAAGAAGGAGAACACGATAATGTGGCAGGAGAAGAAGAAGAATTCGGTAATGCGGCAGGAGACGGAAATTTATTTCCATCAGAAGAAATGGAGGATATGGTAGAGGCTGCCCTAGGTGAATCTATTCGTACCGAAGATGGCATTCCTTCCGGTCAAGGACCGCGTGCGGATAAATATGAAAATTTTATGAATGATGCTAGGAAACCAATTTATGAGAATGCGAAGTATTCCACCCTCTCATGGTTCGTCCAACTTTTCCAGATTAAGTGCCTAAATGGATGGAGTAACAAGTCATTCACAATGCTTCTTTCGTTCTTGAAAGATTTTATGCCTCCGTGAAATAATGTGCCCGAAAGCTGGTACGAAGCCCAGAAGATGATGTCTGATTTGGGTCTAAAGTGCGAGAAGATTCAAGCATGTCCTAAAAATTGCGTGTTGTACCGGAAAGAGAATTCAGATTTGAAAGAGTGTCCAACATGCGGAGAGGCCAGGTATAAGCCGAAAGATTCTGATAAGAAGCCTGATATACCTGTGAAGATAGCACGATACTTTCCCATAACACAGAGGCTACAGAGGCTATTCAGGTGCAAGAAAACAGCCGAGGCAATGATTTGGAATCACCGTGCTCCTCCAAGCGAAAATGGAAAAATGAGCCATCCAAGAGATTCACCGGCATGGAAGGATTTCGATAGGAGGCACGCAATATTCAGTAGCGATTCTCGCAATGTCCGGCTCGGACTGGCTACTGATGGCTTCTGCCCATTCAACTATATGGCTGGAAGTCACAGCATATGGCCCGTTGTAATGATAATTTATAATCTGTCGCCTTGGTTGGCTATGGACCAATCATACTTTATGATGCCTCTTCTTATCGACGGACCAAACTCACCGGGGAACAATATCGACGTCTATCTCCGACCTCTGATCGAGGAGTTGAAATCTTTGTTCATTGATGGTGTAGAGACATATGATTCAAACACAAATACAACCTTCATACTGCGTGCGGCTTTAATGTGGACAATTAATGACTTTCCTGCATATGGAATGCTATCAGGTTGGTCCGTACATGGTCACAAAGCATGTCCTCATTGCCATGAACACACAACATAAAAATTCTTGAATTTTAGCAGGAAGGTTTGTTATTGCGGCCATCGACGTTTTCTGCCTCCAGACCACCCCTATAGGTTAGATACGGTTCACTTTGATGGTCATCAGGAGCTTCTTGGACCTCCATCCCCATTGTCCGGAGAGGACGTGACTGCTAAATGGGATGGTTACAATAACGTGACCTTCGGGATGGATCCGACAAAACAGGTCAAACCACAATATTGGAACAAGTTAAGCATTTTCTTCAAGCTTCCGTACTGGTCTACAAATTCAGTGCGTCATTGTCTGGACGTCATGCATATAGAGAAGGGAGTATCAGAGCACATACTTAACTTGCTTCTTTGTAAAGATGGGAAATCGAAAGACAACATGAATGCTCGGATGGATCTACAAGAGTGGGGAATAAGAAGTGAATTGCACCCTAGACCGGTAGCGGGTAAACCGGGCAAGTTTGTACTTCCCAATGCTGCTTATCATATGTCACAACCGGAGAAGAAAAGATTCCTGCAGGTGTTGCATGATTTGAAAGTCCCCACAGGTTTCTCAGGATCATTCAGCAAGAAAATAAAAATTGTGAAGGGCAAGATTGATGGGCTGAAAAGTCATGATCACCATGTTATCGTGGAGCACCTTCTTCTATTAGCCCTCAGGACTTCTCTCCCCGACTCGGTTGGTCTAGTAATCAACGACCTATGTTGTTTTTTCAGGGAGTTGTGTGCTAAAACACTGGAGGTTGCGACGCTGGATAAACTAGAAAATTCTATTGCGTTGATACTTTGCAAGTTTGAGCGTATTTTCCCACCGTCATTCTTCGATATCATAATACACTTGACGGTTCATCTTGCAACTGAGGCGAAGTTAGCCGGACCGGTACAATATCGATGGATGTATCCCGTCGAGAGGTACGTGTAATTTTTCGTTTCGCGCAATTTATAAATTTATTGTTGTTCTGTATGCCCGTATTTATTTATTCAACATATTCTCATTAGGTACCTCTACACTCTTAAGAAGTATATACGCAATAAAAATCGACCAGTGGGTTCTATCATGCAAGGTTATCTTCTTGATGAAGCAACCACATTTTGTTCCCGCTATTTGGACGAGAACATTAAGACAAGGCTTAACCGACCACGAAGAATTCAAGACGGGCCATATGGTAAAGCCGAGTATAAGAGGGTAGACACTATGTTTATCAACAAGATATACCGGTTTATCTTGCTTTATTGCACATGTCTTGAACAAATTAGAGAGTAAGTTCTTTTGGATTAATTGTTATATCTGTGTTTGTGTGTGTATGAAATGATATAATATTAATGTCACAATTATTTGCCGAAAACAGAATTCATTTTAACGAGGTACGTGAGGGGCATCCTGATTGGAATGAAGAACGTTTGGAAAAATACCATCAGGATAATTTTTGTGATTGGGTCACAGATCATGTAAGTTATTCGAATAACATTTTATTGCTATCAGTTTTAATCTAAACTTGTATCATTATGTATTTGTCGTAAAATTTGTTTTGTTAGATCCACGATCCGAACTTGTCTGCATTATTTGAGAGTGATTCAAGATGTTTAGCTCAATTTCCTAGTATGGAGGTTGCATATTACAAAGGATTTGGTGTCCTTGGATACAAAGTCGAAGTTAAGGACATAGAAACATCTAGAACCACTCAGAATAGTGGGATTGCGACGGTAGGATCAGACGGTGTGATTTACTATGGGTACTTAAATTGTATACTCGGCATCTACTATCCCGGACGATCAGAACCCTTTTATATATTCCACTGTACTTGGTACGATCCGCGAACCGATACGGACAGGTGGAGAAGCAGTCTTGGGACTTGGAAAGATGAATATGGATTGACCAGTGTGAACACACTTCGATTTTACGGTCAGGACGATCCGTTTATCTTTCCGAACCAAGCGTTCCAAGTATACTACTCACAATGTTTGAAGCATCCGGGGTGGAATGTTGTATGCCGATGGAAACCCAGAGATGTCTACGATGTCCCAGAATATGAGGACAGCGATGAGGACGAAGAAGAGAGAAGGATTAAAGTGCTCCGACCGTCTGTTGCGAAGGACGGGTTGTCTTCGACCGATCATGAAGTTACGTGGGTTAGAAATGACATCGATGATGAAATCCAAGTAGATATGTATAATGCGCCCACGAAACGAAAAAGGTTATCAGTAATGTTATATTATTACTTCACATTTTACGCTCTATACATATATAGTCAATACTTTTAATGATTGTCTAATGCGTCCACGAACCGTTTATCTAGATTTGATGACGATGTCGGGAGCAGCGAGGGGCGGCAGGAGCTCCAGCCTGTTGGAGATAGTGCCCTCAGAGTCAATTATTAGGTCACAGGTACGTGATTGTAATGATTGAGAGAGGACCTATCCCAGTAGGACAGTCTTGCTCGAGATGATAGTATGCTATCTGGTTTACCTTTATCATCGTGTACTGCTTTAGGTGACATGACACGTCGCTATTACACGTTGATAGAGCCCCTAGGATTCTTGCTTGACCACCAGCAGTATGAGGGCGATCATATAAGTGGGAGCTGGGGTCTATAAGCTTATCCTTAAAAGGTCCCTAGTCGTGGGAGTTTCGAGACTGGGCATCGATACTCCATTAGTAGACTAGTGTATACAGTCGAGACCCCGACGAGGGGCGGTGGCCGGTCTCACAAGCCACTGGTGTCAGTTGGATCACCTAAGATGTATACAGGTGCTCATTGGGTTATGAGTACACCGGACAGGACTCGCCGGGAACATGCTAGTTGGTCATATACCAGACGTCAGATGGCAGTTCCCTGGTGACATGTGTGCAGGTTAGTTCATCGACCTGGGGATCGTCATTTGTCTCGTGTGAGTTCCCACTGTACTTTGATTACTACCCTACCACGGCTCAAAGGAGTCGTGCAAACAGGTTTTAGTTGGGTACAGTCCCGAGCCACATGGAGGCAGTGAGCGTATCTTCAGGGGTTCGTCTCTCCCGGTATTGGGGGTGAGGTCGTGCTGTGTCTAGGAGAGCCATTACACAAAGTCCTTGGCCAAGGCAAGGAGATTTACTGGTAGGTATTCCAGTAGTATCTCAGGGTGTTCTGGGCTACACTCCGACACGACTTGTACCGCTTTTGGGGGTCTGACTTTTACCAACCCCCTAGGCCCGCCATGCGATGCTCATAGACGAACGGACCGGACTGCACGGATATTGTCACTGACAGGCTCAGTTGGGTGTCGGGGTGAGCTTCCTCATCGACGTCCCTTTTGGTCAATAGCTGGTGGCCCGTCACGTATTGGCATATACCTCTGACGTGCTAGTGGTTAAATCCACAGCCATAGTATTGACGAGTCTTTAGAGTCCACCACATTTACAGTTACTCAAGCTTTCGGGCGAAAGGTTGTAGAGGCCGTATGGAGATATGGCAAGGTCCGATCAGATACGTGCGGTATTGCACGGATCAGGATCGGACAGTTTGTACTATAGGCCGTATGGTTATATGGCAGGGTCCGATCAGATACGTGCGGTATTGCACGGATCAGGATCGGACAGTTTGTACTATAGGCCGTATGGTTATATGGCAGGGTTCGATCAGATACGTGCGGTATTGCACGGATCAGGATCGAACAGATATTACTAGCCGGTTTTGGTATAAGCCGGATCCTAGTATAGTACAGTGGAGATTTTGTCTCATTGCATTTGTATTTCGGTCGGAATACAAATGCGGGTGTGTATGCACAGTATCGGGGTTTTCCTGTAATTTATTACGGGACCAGTTTTCTGGAGTTGCCAGTTTGCTTTCCGTTTCGGCCAATTTCCTTTGTTCCGTTCATTGGCCGAAGGTTGGTGGAGGAGGGTTTATTTGCATTGTTGCAAATAGACATTAGTGGAAGGGGTTCTTTGCATCTTGTAGCATCATGATAGTCTTCATGATGGTGCACCATCCATTGACTTGCTTGACTTTCCATATCATGATGGCTTGACTTTGTTAGCATCATGGTTGTAGTTGATGGTTGTGTGGAGTGTTGGATTTGTTGCTATCATTTCTTCACATGATAACTCCACACTTTCTTTCTAGCATGTTGATTAACCCCCCCCTTGGTCTTTCTCTCTCCAATCACATTTGTACAAGGGGGGGGCCGGCCATTTCATGGCAAGGTGATTCATTTTCTTTTTGGGTGGAAAATGTTACTCTCATTTTTGAGTGTGCTACATTTTCCCCATCTCTCTCCAAGCCCTCTTTTCCTTCACCAATGGCAAACTCCTACAACCCCAAGATGAGACAATAGCTCACTACATATTCTACAACGAACCTTGGGCACGTCGAGTAGCCGGCTTCGTGCCCGAGTTGCCTCGGCATTGAGGTGGGAGCCCGTAAACGATGTAGGCAACGTGGTGCACTTCCGGCGACGAGGAGGAGACGGGACTTTTCCGCAGGAGATCGGGACCATGACGAGAAGACCGGAGGACTTGGATCGTCGGTATATCTCTATTCCCTTTCTTGTAGATAGCTTAGACTAGTTAATGGTAACGATCCGGGTGATAGTGCGCGGTGGTGCCGGTTTGCCAAGTCCGCAAAATTTAAGTTATTCACCGCTTCCGCATTCCGGCGTCGGATTGACGGCCGGGGCGCCGCCGTGCACTTACAGTGGTATCAGAGCCTCGCCATTAACTTCGTCTAGCTTTCGTTTGATGTGTTTTGCTTTTCCGATCGACCAAAATTCCAAAATCTATGGTTTTGTGCACATCAGTTTTCTGTTAAGATTTTTTGGTGTCCAAAAATTTTTCAGGTGGTCTCAGAATGATGTGCAGGAAATTCTAAGCACTCTGGGAAAATTCGACGCACTGATCCCTCTTCCAGAGCGCGGAACCGCGGCCTCACCCTTCTATTGGGCCGCGGATCCGCCGCAACTTAGAGAGGTCAGTGGGCCATCTTTTTCCAGTGGGCTTCTGGGCTAGTATTAGGGGTTTTGGAATATTAAAATTGGGCCAATTATTTCTGTGAGTGCTACAGTATTAGTTTGGGGCCCACTTGTTAATTTTTGGTCAATCGGAAAATCTTAAACACATTTTTCACAGTATTTACATTATATCTGCGACCGTGAATGTCACTCGATCGGTAAATCCTGTCTAACTGCTATAGCCCGGTTAGACGGATTTGCGAACGTGACTTTCACGTTGATATTCTTTGTTTATGCTGTGATGTTGCGGATCGGTCGGTGGGGATAGCCTGGATGCAATGCTAGTACAGTTGTGGTTGTATTATGTACATTTGATATTGCGGGGCGAGCGTCCGACATGTGGACTGCCGTCACTGCCTGTTTGTATTATTATTTTGGGGCACGACCTGGTTGCGGTCGATGTACCCGGTGTATGTATATTTTACTTTCTGTACTAGGATTGCCCCGCGGAGGGGTGCACGGATAGCCGGGTTCTGGAGGGCAACAAGCCCGCATCTCATGGCATTGAGACGGAGGGGGCTTCGCTCTAGGATTGGCGGGCTATTCGCCGCACTTGTAGGGGGTACAGGTTGACCCAGGAGGGGTGCCCAAGTTGCCGGATTCCGTGAAGTGCTGGGTGGTCCATTCACGGCGCTGAAGGGGGCTGCCTCGCTTCAGGTTTTGGCGGGTGACTTGCCGCGCCCGTAGGGGTCTAGGTTTTCATTGCACAGGCTATCCACACGACCAGGGGAACGTCGGGTTTCAGCGGCTCTGTGAAACCCGGGGATCCCAGATATCTGTATTGTTTCTGTGATGCTGTTCATTTTCTGTGATGTTGCATTTTATTCACGCCTTGAGCGAAATATAATATATTGGTATATATATTAGTAGATGTTGTATATGTTTTGCATCCGCGCTAGTCCAGTCCCCGCTCTGTCGTTAGTAAGCTAACCTAACGGGTAATGACGGGACCCAGTGGCGAATGCGGATGGCATATACGTACATCAGTATATTTTCGTTCTTTGTGGTGTGATCAATTGATGGGACTGCGTTGATTCGGATCAATGCAAGTTAAAACAAACCTAATCTGATGTTGTTGGAACACTTTTCAAAAAGCTGGTATTGCAAGGACGTTCACTTTTGTTTTGCATCGTGGTATTCATTTGGAATATCCTGCTCCTCAGTCGACGAGGCAAGGGCCGAGATCCCTTCACCGGGAGTGACCCCTTGGACAAAAGTTTGCGTCAGAGCAATAACTTCACTATAGCCGATCACTTTTGCTTTGCATCGCGGTATTCATTTGGAATATCCTGCACCCCATTCTACGGGGAAAGAGCCGAGATCCCTTCACCGGGAGTGACCTCTTTAGCAACGGTTTTCGTCACTATATTTTTAAAAGCTATCCGTTCCTTCGACGATATCAAGTTCTTTACGTTAAAGGTTTTCGCCAGAAACCATTCGTAGCCCTCCGTCGTTTCATATGGGTGGTCAATAGTATTCAAGCTGTGTATGTTGGCCAAAGTCAAGGCACAGTGATTGGTAGCTATTGGGGTATTCATATGCAGCATAGATAGATGCGTTGGTTTGGGACAGTCGTGCTGCCATTTTGGCCAAAGTCAAGGGTATGTACGGGTGGATTCAAATTAACCTGGAGAATGACGGGTAGAACTTGACATGTGACTTATGATATGTTGGCCAAAGTCAAGGTCATAAGAGCATGGGGCAGAAATCACATCGGGAGTTTCAAAAGAACTGAAACTTGCCAGATATGCGCATACCTTCTGGAGTGTGATTGCGTGAGCGGATTCCGTCACGTTATCATGCGGTGATAGTTGGATCCCGATTCCCACTGATGAGTTAGTTTACTCCTCGGGTGACCCCGACTAATTCTTCTTTCAGGTTTGGAGGAGAATTTGAGGTACAGTGGGAGGATTCCAGATTAGATAAATTGTCACCATTCTGATCTAGGTTAGAGTGCACGCTGAGTGTTTCTTTTCTCTCTCTCTTTGGCAGCGACCATTGACCCGACCCTAAGACTTTGACTCAGTGACCAAGTTGACCGAACCTTCTTAAACACCGGCTTTTGGATTGTCAGAGTTGCAGACCTCATTGCCACTCCTACTTTTACCCTTTTCTCCAGGACACCCCGTTTTACTACGAACGTCCACTTCCATTGGACAAAACCATCGTATGGTTAGATACGAACTCGAAAGAATTTATTCGAGGATGGTTTCCGGTTCTGGAGAAAACGGATAGGATTATTCAGTTGTCTTTTCCTTTTACCCTCTCTCAGGTTACGAGTACTCCTTGGTTTAGGGGTAGCACACCTATTACGCAAATTGGATCGTCTTCTTCCAAACCATAGGCAGGTGCCGACCGGTAGGGAATGAAGAAAACCAATTAGCATAACGATGGTGTGCAGAAGGTATTAAGTTCAGACAAAGCAAGGGATTAGTAGGAGGGCAAAGTAAATTGCAACAGATATTCACGACCAAACCAAATATTTCGTTACCACTCCCACATCACCTTTGTATTTCTCCAGGACACTCCGTATCACTACGAAGATCCACAGTTTATTTGGATATTCCATCGTATGGTTATATACGAACTCGAAAGGAACTTGTTCCAGTTCGGGGATGGATCCTGGTTCAGGAGAAATAGGAATAAAGTACATTCGGTTGTCTTTTATCTTCACCCTCTCTCATTGCGAGTGTTCCTAGGATTGGGACAGTACACCCATTATGCTTATTGGATAGTCTTCTTCCAAACCATAGGCTGGTGCCGAACGGTAGGGAAGGAAGAAAACCATTTGGGCTAAAGGGGTGTGCAGAAGGTAAAGACTAAAGACATATGAAGGGATTTGGAGAGGTGGCAAAGAACTATACGGTTACAGTCGTGAATCTGGAAGAGGCATTACTAGGAATACCAGGATACCCCATCGAAACATTTCAATGTTTCAGTTTCACTGTGTACTGTTAATAGAAAACTGATTTCCCGATTAGATACTTACTCCAGGGTATGTATTTACCAGATACGATTCTCACATCTGTATGGTTTTACAGATGATGAGTGGGAGTAAGTTATTGGGAATTGGGTGATTATCCTCATTATATCGGGATTCGTTGTAATCGGTGATATTTGAGGAAATCACCTGGGTTGTTTGCCGGTCGGCAAATATTTGGTTTTGAATATCCGCTGTTATGCACCAATTTCAAATTGATATATCTGTACGTCTATTTTCATAGAGTGAGATATACCTTTCTGAAATTATGTCTACGACATTTACCTATATCAGTGGATGGTTAGGTAAGGAGCATTAAGCAGCGGTGTAATTCTTCTTAACCATAAGTACAGTTTTCAACCTACGACACACAGTGAATGAGTAATCAGACTCAAGGGACTTTTACAGAGTACTGTATGTTGTCCAGTGTCCATTAGGACAGAGGGGTTGGTCCTCGTACTATATTCGGTTTACTTATGACTTCTCTAGTTTTTAGACAAGTGTTTCGTGGAAACACAGGGTCCGAATTTTGAGAAGTTATAGGTATTTGAATAGAGTAGAGAACCAGGTGTAGCACGTATCGGGATTCTTCAAAGAGATCGAAGATGTAGATACTTGTGTATGGTGTTCAGTTGATAGTAATGATTAAGAGAACTTGCTTCTCTTTCAGGTTACTCATAATTGGAAATGCTTCCTAAGTTGAGTAACGCTGATCGGCCTCCTTCCATTCAGTTGACATGCGCTGGGGACAGCTGCATGATTTGAATCTGGTTCAATTAAATCAGTGCCTCTGTTTCTATACTGGATATAGAACAGTTCATATCTTAACGATGTTAAGGTACGGGGAGTTGTCCGGATTATGCTTAAAACCAGACTCTGGATAACTCAAGGCACGTTTCTGTAATGGCTGTTTGTGGGTTGACCCAGGCTATGACGCGGGTTGACTTTCTACCATCTGGATGAACAATAGCAATATTGTTCTAGACTCGCCACAGTTTTATTAAAATGGATTTTTCAGAAAACAGTAGTGGGAGTATGGTAGAACTGGAAGTGATTCCAGAACCACAAACGATTACTGAAAATTTGATAAGGAACCTAAAGATTCAATCTGGATTGACATTCCATTGGCCACTCCGCAGATAAGGTGGGTAACTTCAGGCACCCGAGAGGTACTCCGGTAGCCTCAAGGACGGTGACAGGGAAGTTCTAGTTTACCCACAATTGCCATTGCTGTTGTTCCAGGGTGCGAGACCCGGCGGGAGGATGAGTATAGCGTCGTTCTAAACCAGTTTTAGAAGTGTACGTCTATATGACTCTGCCAGAGGGTTGTCGTAGTCAGTGGGAGCAGCGGAAGCATTGGTGGACAGGTAGCTTATGTCTATTTATAGACTAAAGCAGATGTAGCGGAGATAGATCATCTATTTCTGACGTGACAGTCATAGGTTTGACTTCATCAGAATAGGGGATGGATCTGTTGAGAAGGTAGTAGGGTGTGATATCCTGGTATTTGGATGACATACACAGAATAGGAAAGAAAACTCCTATACTACAATCGGTTATACTTTGGTCGTCACACAGTTGTTTCTCCACAAAGGAAATGGATTTTATATCAGACATACTGGTTACTAGATCTATGGTTTTAGATCTAGATTTGGGTGGTTTCCCAATCAGGGTACTTGACAGCGTTCTAAGAGTATTTAGGATGGACGACTCCTGGCACGGTAGTGTACCTGCAGGTAATAGAGTCACCCTCTCCAAAGGTGTCTTACAGACTAAAGGGGAGAGGGACGGGCATGATTGGCAGATCACTTGCTCAGGCAATTGAGTCAATCGTGAGATGTCAAGTACCACACCAGATGTTGTTCTTGCACTAGATGCAATAAGTTGACATTAATCCAATCCTGGAGAAACAGTCGGAAGCAGTTTTAGAACATAAGTGGATGTTCTAGGGAGATGATAACGACAGCCTCATTCAGAAGACAGTTATCATTCCAGGCTTCCAAGGTGACATGGACGACAAGAAGGTTGTCAGAGTTATAGTTTTCCTTCTGATGAGGGGCAGTATTTTGGACAGGTGGTCCAAGGCAATACTGAGGGAGGCATGGCGCGCAGGATACTGATTAAGTTCAGTTGACGATACAGTCTAAGAAGTTTGGATTTGGAGTTCATTTATGAGCTATGTCCCATCAGACATCCAGACACATTCTAAGACAGGTATTGCTCATTTCGGGAGATGGGTTTCTCCGCGAACATGAGATATAGAGAGACATGGAAAGAGACAACTAAGCGGATCCACTCACTGAGGCTATTCCTCGAACGCAATAGTTCTGCAAACGAGCTTTGTGAGACTGACTAGTAGAGGAGTTGGATGTTCGGTATCACACGGGCTGTGAGTATGCGACATCGCAATAATTAGCCTTGAGTGCAAGTGGGAGATTGTTGGAGATAGTGCCCTCAGAGTCAATTATTAGGTCACAGGTACGTGATTGTAATGATTGAGAGAGGACCTATCCCAGTAGGACAGTCTTGCTCGAGATGATAGTATGCTATCTGGTTTACCTTTATCATCGTGTACTGCTTTAGGTGACATGACACGTCGCTATTACACGTTGATAGAGCCCCTAGGATTCTTGCTTGACCACCAGCAGTATGAGGGCGATCATATAAGTGGGAGCTGGGGTCTATAAGCTTATCCTTAAAAGGTCCCTAGTCGTGGGAGTTTCGAGACTGGGCATCGATACTCCATTAGTAGACTAGTGTATACAGTCGAGACCCCGACGAGGGGCGGTGGCCGGTCTCACAAGCCACTGGTGTCAGTTGGATCACCTAAGATGTATACAGGTGCTCATTGGGTTATGAGTACACCGGACAGGACTCGCCGGGAACATGCTAGTTGGTCATATACCAGACGTCAGATGGCAGTTCCCTGGTGACATGTGTGCAGGTTAGTTCATCGACCTGGGGATCGTCATTTGTCTCGTGTGAGTTCCCACTGTACTTTGATTACTACCCTACCACGGCTCAAAGGAGTCGTGCAAACAGGTTTTAGTTGGGTACAGTCCCGAGCCACATGGAGGCAGTGAGCGTATCTTCAGGGGTTCGTCTCTCCCGGTATTGGGGGTGAGGTCGTGCTGTGTCTAGGAGAGCCATTACACAAAGTCCTTGGCCAAGGCAAGGAGATTTACTGGTAGGTATTCCAGTAGTATCTCAGGGTGTTCTGGGCTACACTCCGACACGACTTGTACCGCTTTTGGGGGTCTGACTTTTACCAACCCCCTAGGCCCGCCATGCGATGCTCATAGACGAACGGACCGGACTGCACGGATATTGTCACTGACAGGCTCAGTTGGGTGTCGGGGTGAGCTTCCTCATCGACGTCCCTTTTGGTCAATAGCTGGTGGCCCGTCACGTATTGGCATATACCTCTGACGTGCTAGTGGTTAAATCCACAGCCATAGTATTGACGAGTCTTTAGAGTCCACCACATTTACAGTTACTCAAGCTTTCGGGCGAAAGGTTGTAGAGGCCGTATGGAGATATGGCAAGGTCCGATCAGATACGTGCGGTATTGCACGGATCAGGATCGGACAGTTTGTACTATAGGCCGTATGGTTATATGGCAGGGTCCGATCAGATACGTGCGGTATTGCACGGATCAGGATCGGACAGTTTGTACTATAGGCCGTATGGTTATATGGCAGGGTTCGATCAGATACGTGCGGTATTGCACGGATCAGGATCGAACAGATATTACTAGCCGGTTTTGGTATAAGCCGGATCCTAGTATAGTACAGTGGAGATTTTGTCTCATTGCATTTGTATTTCGGTCGGAATACAAATGCGGGTGTGTATGCACAGTATCGGGGTTTTCCTGTAATTTATTACGGGACCAGTTTTCTGGAGTTGCCAGTTTGCTTTCCGTTTCGGCCAATTTCCTTTGTTCCGTTCATTGGCCGAAGGTTGGTGGAGGAGGGTTTATTTGCATTGTTGCAAATAGACATTAGTGGAAGGGGTTCTTTGCATCTTGTAGCATCATGATAGTCTTCATGATGGTGCACCATCCATTGACTTGCTTGACTTTCCATATCATGATGGCTTGACTTTGTTAGCATCATGGTTGTAGTTGATGGTTGTGTGGAGTGTTGGATTTGTTGCTATCATTTCTTCACATGATAACTCCACACTTTCTTTCTAGCATGTTGATTAACCCCCCCTTGGTCTTTCTCTCTCCAATCACATTTGTACAAGGGGGGGGCCGGCCATTTCATGGCAAGGTGATTCATTTTCTTTTTGGGTGGAAAATGTTACTCTCATTTTTGAGTGTGCTACATTTTCCCCATCTCTCTCCAAGCCCTCTTTTCCTTCACCAATGGCAAACTCCTACAACCCCAAGATGAGACAATAGCTCACTACATATTCTACAACGAACCTTGGGCACGTCGAGTAGCCGGCTTCGTGCCCGAGTTGCCTCGGCATTGAGGTGGGAGCCCGTAAACGATGTAGGCAACGTGGTGCACTTCCGGCGACGAGGAGGAGACGGGACTTTTCCGCAGGAGATCGGGACCATGACGAGAAGACCGGAGGACTTGGATCGTCGGTATATCTCTATTCCCTTTCTTGTAGATAGCTTAGACTAGTTAATGGTAACGATCCGGGTGATAGTGCGCGGTGGTGCCGGTTTGCCAAGTCCGCAAAATTTAAGTTATTCACCGCTTCCGCATTCCGGCGTCGGATTGACGGCCGGGGCGCCGCCGTGCACTTACACAGCCGCGGCAGCGGCAGAGGCAGAGGCAGAGGCAGAGGCAGAGCGGTTCTGCCGCCCGGAGAGCTCCGTAGGGAGTTTCAGAGGGCCGGTCTTGCACCCAGATCGGAGACCCCTTCGGATGCCTCCTTCCGTGTGGATTTTGCCACATCTCCAGGTATACTGCACGCATATCCATTTTGAATGTAATATTACAGATATTCATGCCTATTTATGTCAAAATTACTTATATTGTCAATGTTTGATTGTCTAGTTGTTGGTGATGCGTCCACATCTGGGACAGAGGCCACCCCCGCTTCTCCAGGTATGTTTATATATCATATAGTGTATGTATATTGATTTAGAATGCTATATCATAAATACACACATTCCTTTTGCTCTTACTTAGCAATTTTTATTATTGTCTAGCTGTAGGTAGTGACACCACCGCACCTGCGGATATGTTTATATATCCTATAGTGCATGCATATTGATTTAGAACGTTATATTATTAATCTACACATTCTTTTTGCAATTACTTATATAATCTATTTTTAATTGTCTAATTATAGGTGGTGCGTCCACATCTTCCGCAGGGGCCACTCCTGCCGCTTCCATACCCTCCGCATCGTCTGCAAGTTAGTATGAATAAATTTAAAATATTTATTCATTTTACATATGCTCTATAGAATAAATATGAACTTCATGGAAATTTAGCGTCAATGTTTATTTTCTAGTTGGAGGGGATGCGTCCGCATCCGGGACCCCGGTTGTTCCTCACCGGAGGAACCATCATCCCGCTCGTGCTGCTGCCCGGGCCCAGGCTCGTGCGATAGTCACTGGAGGTATATATCACACTTGAATTTTCGTTTAACCTTGATTTCTTAATACAACTTTGTCTTATTATTGATTGCCTTGATATTTCGTGCAGACGCAGGGCCTCCCCATCACCAGAGGGGGACTCGAGGCCCGAATCAGTCCCATAGGCTGAGGCCTGACAGAGCTAGGGGGGAGGTAGCATTCCCCCTTTTTTTTACCCTTGACTATCACTATACCGGTCCTCATGCCGAGAGGTTCGGCCGGTATTTCGGGGACGAGAGCCGGCTCGTGAAGAACTATCCACTTCACGTTGAGTGGGGCGAGCAGTACCAGCGCTCATTCGCCCTCTTCTTTGATCAGGCTCGGGTATGTATTAATATATATTTTCATTTGATCTATCCAATATATTTATTATTAACACTTGCAATCTAATAACAATGTTTTTTTTGTATTTTCAGTTGGATTACGATTTTCAGCCTGTAGCCGACCCTGATCACCCGGGGAGGGTGCTCGACCTTCATGCTCTGTACAATGGCCTGATGAAGAACATGCAGGCCAAGGTCCGATACAACAGGAATGAGCTGAAGGCCGACTGCTACTCCCTGTGGATGGCGACCGCCGAGGCAGAGAGAGCGGCCCTCTTATCTACTCCGGCGTTTGCGAGAGTCGACGTAGAGACATGGCCTCTATTGTGCGCTTATTTCGACTCCCAACGCAAACAGGTATGTATTTTAAATGTAATTCATTATTTATGATATAATTTATTTCTTTGTGTTTCTTAATTAGAAAACTAAATGTTAATGCGTTGTGCAGAAACAGGCCGCTCAGAATACAGAGAACAGGAAGTCGGCGAAGAGGGGTCGCCCCACTTACACAGGTGGCTCGAGGAACATTACTCGAGCCATGGAGTTATCGGTAAATTACAATAGACTGACCTTTGTGATATTCTGCAATATTAAGAGTTATTTTCTAATATTTCTAATATTAAGAGTTACTTTCTAATATTGCAGACATCTCGGACCGTGGCGTCAGGTGGTACACCGAGCGTGCTGTCCACATATCTTGCCGTCCATGGCACCTCGACAGATCCCGCCACGGGCGAGCTTCGATATCCCGACGTCGCTACCCAGGAGTACTGCGTAAGTGTTAATATTTTTTCTACCCAAATTTGAAGTTTTAGTTTTGGAAGGTTCAAGTTTAAATTTTATACTTATACTTTACTGCTTAATGTGGGTGTAGGAGCGGGTGGTTGAGCAGGCCCAGGCCTCGGGGATCGATTTTACCGGACAGAGCGATCCGAGGCTGCTGACCCCAGTTCTGGACGCCGCACACGGAGGGCACCACGGAGGTTGGGAGAGAGGCCGGGGACTGGGCCCTAGCAGGGCCCATATGAGGTTGGACTCCACCCCGGCGGTTACTTCCTCCGTCTCCAGTGACCGACGTGTCCATCAGGAACTGGAGAGCTTGAGGGCCGCCGTTCAGGAGTTGAAAGAGATGCTGGTACGTATACTACTTTATAGTAAAATATCATGTCATATTATATAGATATCAACATATACATAATTAGTACGTAGCTTGAACTTATTTGGTTTTAGACTTAAGTTTGATTAATCATACATACAGATGTAATTAAAATAAACAACAAACTAGATATCCAAACGGGGTTTCGAAATAACTTAACAATGATACGAATTCGAATAATACACAGTTCTTACACGCTTATTACACACGTTAGGTCCAGACGCGACAGGGTACATCGGCCGAGCCTCCACATGCATCTCCTTCGGCTGCGGCTCCGCAAGCTACTACATCGGCTGCGGTTCCGCAGACAGCTCCTATAGCTCCACCGCCCGCTCAGACTCCCGCAGCCGCGGCTCCGCAAGCGACTACCTCGACGGCGGCTGTGCAGACCACATCGCCAGCTCCACAGGCCGCTCAGACTCCCGCTCGCGCCGAATTGTAGAGTTTATTGACCGAGGAGAAGGCGCGGGTTATTCTATCGTTATTCAGAGGTGGAGCTGGACCGAACTAGGGTAGCTTTTTGGTTCTTATTTTTTGAAACATGTATTTATTTATATCATACACATTGTACTACATTTTGAAACGATATTGATATTGGTTTATATTTATATCATATTCAGTTTTTGGGTTTCTTTTGTATATTATATATATGCGTGAGATGTGATTATGAATACCGCGATATATGTTGTGTGATGATTAATTTTATATTTGATTGATGTATATATTATTGTTCACAGGGCGGGAAAAAATCAAGCAGCCCATTTTAAAAAAAAAATACAGATAATATGTACCTACGGATTAATCCGTAGGTACACATGTTGCCTCTACGGTTATATCCGTAGGGGCACAATATCAGCAGTAATTGATATTTCCCCCTGATTTCAGTACCAGGGGGTTGGGAGTGCCCCTACGGACATATCCGTAGGGGCCACGGCCTAGCCCCTACGGAGTTATCCGTAGGGGAAAAATATCAGGATTCCTGATATTTTGCCCCTACGGATAAGTACCTATGCAGATATCCGTAGGGGGTAGTACATGACCCTACGGTTATGTCCGTAGGTACATTTAATATATTAAAAAAAACCGTAAATAATATAACTTTTTTTACCCTATGGCCTACTCCGTAGGGGCAACAGGACCTACACAGAAATCCGTAGGGGCAAGTTCAGGGCTTCAACTTGCACCTGCGGCCTTTGCACCTACGGGGTATTTTTTCGCCCCTACGGATATATCCGTAGGGGCAACCCTTATTTGTAGTAGTGGATGTATTCAGCCTCCATCGTCGAGTCTGCAACGGTTTCCTGTTTGGAACTCTTCTAACACACCGCCCCTCCATTGAGGGTAAAGACAAATCCCGAGTGCGACTAGAGTCGTCCTTATCACTTTGGAAGCTTGAATCGGTAAAGGACTCCACCTGGAGTTCTCCGTTACCATACACCAAGAACATCTCCTTAGTTCTTCTCAAGTACTTGAGAATGTTCTTCACATCTATCCTGTGACTCTCTCCAGGATCTGCTTGATACCTACTCACTATACTTTGTGAGTATGCTACATCGGGTCTGGTACATAGCATCGCATACATGATAGAGCCTACTGCCGAAGCATAGGGTATCCCTTGCATGCGAGCTCTCTCCAAATCAGTCTTGGGAGACATCTCTTTGGAGAGAGTGAGTCCAGAGATCGTGGGTAGGTTCCCACGCTTGGATTCTTCCATACTAAACCTCTTTAGTATGGTGTCAATGTACCTGGATTGGGACAATCCCAGTATCTGTTTAGATCTATCTCTATAGATCATAATTCCCAGTATGCAGGAGGCATCACCTAGATCTTTCATTGAGAATCTTTGTGATAAGAAGAGCTTGACCGATTGCAGCATAGGAACATCATTTCCTATCAAGAGTATGTCATCCACGTACAATACAAGGAAGACAATCTTACTCTCTGCAACCTTTTTATATATACAAGGTTCATCTGCGTTTTTGATGAAGTCAAACTCTTTGACTACAACATCAAAACATATGTTCCAACTCTATGATGTTTGCTTTAACCCATAAATGGATTTAAGCAGCTTGCACACCTTTCCGCTTCTCCCACCGTCTACGAAGCCCTCTGGCTGAGTCATGTACACGCACTCTTCTAAATCACCATTTAGAAAGGTGGTCTTAACATCCATTTGCCAGATTTCATAATCATGGTATGCAGCAATGGCAAGTAAGATCCGGATGGACTTAAGCATAGCCACTGGAGAAAAGGTTTCGTCATAATCCACACCTGGTCGTTGACGAAAACCCTTTGCAACAAGTCTAGCTTTGTAAGTCTCAACTTTTCCATCTACACCAAGTTTCTTCTTAAAGATCCATTTGCTCCCAATGGGTTTTACCCCTTCAGGAGCAACTTCCAAAGTCCATACTTTGTTGGTGTACATGGATTCCATCTCAGATCGCATTGCATCCAGCCACTTCACAGAGTCACCACTCGTGATGGCCTGCTCGAAGCTAGTCGGGTCATCATCTTCCATGATGCAATCCTCGCTCCCACCATCAACGAGAAAACCGTAGTATCTCTCAGGTGGATGAGAAATCCTACTAGATCGGCGGAGAGGCTGGGGTTCGTCAGGAACTACTGAATCCTCTGGTTCCATCAAATCTTCTGTCGTAGTTTGTGTCGCTGGAACCTCTTCCAGTTCTACCTCATTGCCATTAATTTGTTTCATAAGAAAACCTTTTTCTAAGAAAGTGGCATGTCGAGAAATAAACACTTTTTGTTCCTCAGGGTGGTAGAAGATATACCCTTGTAAATTTTTGGGATATCCTACAAACTTGCATAGGACAGACCTTTCCTCGAGTTTGTCCGGATTGTGCCTTTTGACATAGGCCGGACAACCCCATATCTTAACATACTTAAGAGATGGTCTCTTCCCCTTCCATATCTCATATGGAGTGGTAGGCACTGATTTGGTAGGAACCATATTCAATAGGTGTATGGCTGTCTCAAGCGCATACCCCCAGAAGAAAATAGGCAACTCAGCATTGCTCATCATAGAGCGTACCATATCAAATAGGGTGTGATTTCTTCGCTCTGATACACCGTTGTGCTGTGGTGTATAAGGAGGAGTAAGCTGAGAGAGAATCCCATTCTCTTTTAGATAGTCTAGAAACTCATTGCTCAAGTATTCTCCTCCTCGATCAGATCGAAGGATCTTAATACTTTTGCCCGTTGGTTCTCTACTTCGTTCTTATATTCTCTGAATTTCTCAAAAGCTTCAGACTTGTGTTTCATCAGGAATACATGTCCGTATCTAGAGAGATCGTCAGTGAATGTAATAAAGTATGAAGAACCGTTCCCGGCATGTGTAGACATGGGACTGCATACATCACTATGTACCAGTCCTAAGAGTTCCTCAACTCTTTCTCCGTGTCCACTAAACGGAGTTTTGGTCATTTTACCTTTGAGACATGAATGAAAAGTATCATAAGATGATAATTCGAACGGATTCAAATATCCATCCTTATGTAACTTAGCTAGCCGTGTCGCATTGATATGACCAAGTCTACAATGCCATAAGTAGGATTCATTGATTTCTGAACTCTTCCTCTTTTGTGTGTTTTGTATATTAAGGATTGTAGTTTGATGGAGAACGAATATGCCATTATGTAACGAGCCTGATCCAATCAACTTTTGATCTAGGAAGATGTTCATAACATTATCCTATATTACAAAATTATATCCTTTTTACTTAATAAAGAAACTGATATAATGTTGCACATCATGTTCGGTATATAATAGCACTCGTTCAGAATCAATGTATTACTACTTGGTAATACAAGGTGATATTCACCAACTACTTTGGCTGCAATATTTGCACCATTCTCTACTTGTACGGAACGATCACCCTTTCCCAGTTCTCTACCTTTACGTAGTCCACATAACAAATTACATATGTGGGATCCCGATCCGGTATCTAATACCCAGGACGTAGGGTGAACTGAGAAACAGTTCTCAATAACTAACACACCCGAAGAAGATGCATCAACATGCTTGTTCTTCGTTTGGGCGGCGTGAGAATCCAGATATTCTCCTATTTCCTGCTCAGTCTTATAACACTTATAAGAAAGAACGGGACCAACGTTCCCCTGCTCAGTATAATAAGCGGGTTCAGTCAATACATCAATATTATTATCTTGATTAAGGCCTGACATGGTCGCTATCTGGAGAGAGAGAGAAGGAAACACTTTAGCGTATGCTCTTGCAAGATTAGATTGGTTATTATCTTATCTAATCAGGATGTCTCCCATTGGTTTTATCAAATCTTCCTTCAAACCCTAAAAGGTAAGATTAGCCGGGATTAATTACACCCTACAATTTCGTCAATCTTTCAGCCAGATCAGTGTTGGTACTTTGGGGGAGGTTCCCCTGCTTTCACACGGACCTAATTAAAATAAACCTCATTTTCCCAGAGGCATAACCCCGTCAACACCTTTCTAGACACCTACTTGATCGGCTAATTGTCCTGTGTAAAATTCTCCCAGGAGTAACTCTTACTCGTAGTGGGTATCGGGATCCATCTATCTCATAAAAGGTATGCAATCTTATTGCAAATTGCAACACTTGAAATTCCCGATAATGCTTCTGCCCCTAACATGCTATGACCTTGACGAATGCCAAACAACCCATAGTCCGCTAGTCAAGTTCAACCCATACATTTCTTGATTGAATTAAACCCACCCGCACGACCCTTGACGAATGCCAAACAATGCCGTACGAATACTATAATCCAATCGCATCTCATGCTACAGATAAGTAGTAAATAGCTACCGTACACTATGCCTTGACGAATGCCAAACTACCGTAGCACGAATACTAATTAATACCCATCTGAAATGACGGAGGGCTACGCAGGTTTTTCAGAAAACCATGAGTGTAATGAACGTGATACCGTTGTAGAAATAGGTGATTTTGAAAAGGAGCGTTTTTGAGGCTTTTCTAGTTTCGCTAAAGAGGTCACTCCCGGTGAAGTGATCTCGGCTCTTTCCTCATCGAATAAGGTGCATGGTCTATCATGTATACCGCTGTGCAAAGCAAGAACTATGGAAGCAATCAAAAACTAAACCGCGAGTTTGTAGCATCTGTCAGTTTTGCTAAAGAGGTCACTCCCGGTGAAGGGATCTCGGCTCTTTCCTCATCGAATAAGGTGTAGGGTATATCATATATACCGCTGTGCAAAGCAAGACTGTAGCTACCCTTTTTATAAAGTTTTGATTCTACAACATCTTTTAGGTTTCTTTTCTTTTATTAATCTCATTAATAAATCCCATCAGTTATGTTTCCTAAGCATCACAGAAGAAACGAAAGCTGTAATATTTATATATCATATATATAGTATAAGCATTCGTCTCAGGCAGTAATATGATCTTATCACAGAACATTGCAGCAGAAGATAACACATGAAATATTGGATATGCTAGGATGTCCGTGTTATACATCGAGCCTATATAAAACACGGATTCCACGGTCGAGATGAATAGCCAAACCCACATCCTTAGACCCCTATGAGAGCGGCAAGCAACACCGCCAATTCTAGGGTTAGGAGACCCGGTCTCGACTCCTCGAGATGGCCTCCCACTGGATCCTAGAACCCGGTTACTTATGCTCCCCTCCTTGGGTCTACCTAATGCGGAAAAGTAAATAATATACAATGGTGACATCATCCTCATCCCGGAAGTGCCCCAGTAAAAGAATATTACATACAATGAATTTTACATGAATGAAAATAAAAACCTTCATCTCACATAAAACCCCCGGCTATTTAGAACACGAAGATCTAATATAACATATCACAGCAACACATAATATCTCATATCATCAACGTAAGCAAGTATGCGTATCCCGATTGTCGTTGATATATAACAACGAAGCTGGCGATACACCACATACTACGCTTACGGTCACATAAAAGAAAGTGTAAAACTTCAACATTTGGAATCCACAATCACTTTAGACATCTTAAATCCGAAATATCACATACTTCACATTTCATGCCTAACTATATGAATTCCACATATTGTATCACATTCCAGATAAATAGACAATATTAAACTTTTCGATCGAATAATCAAATACCCAAGATTTCCCAAATAGCTCAACACTTGAGCGGAGTTCAAAAAACCTAGAACATGTCACAGCCCCAGAGAACCGGCCGTAGAAGGGTCAAACCAATGCCTCACATGTGGCAACGCCAAACTACCACAAACCCTAGGATTCAGTGGCAGTTTTGACGGTCACATAATCGAGTTAAGGTTACGTTCTTCTAGAGGGTCCACAGATATGCTTGCATATTTTTCCGAAAGTTTTAAACTCGAGAAAAATTCAACACTTGAAAGTTTTTCGTGTCGGGAAAAATAAGTTATTGATATCCGTTCGAACATTTTAACACGTTCTAAATTATCCGGAAAACTTGACGAAGTTAAACTTTTCGATCGAATCAACGAATGCAAAAGATCTCCAGAACACTCAACGCTTGAGTAATATTAAAAATTCCCAGAAGTATATGCTAATGCTTACGGATAAACCCTAAAAATACGAGTCCCCAATTCCCAAGTACGGCCGCGGAACCGCCGCGCCAAGCATGTTCTTGCCGCGGTTCCGCGGCGTTTTGAAGGAGTTGGGGGCTCGTATTTCACAGTTATCCTTAAAATTGCCTACTGAATTTTCTGAGTATTTTTAATACGGAAAAAATCACATTTTAAAAAAATTTCCAGAGAGGGGTCAAAATACGACGTTTCGGGGTTCGATTGGACTTTTAATTTCGTATACACGTCGCCTAATGTTCTAGATTGGCTCTTATACTATTGTAGGGTTACTAGGCACTGCCACAAGGGTCTAAAAGGCATCAACCATGCCCGATTTAAAATTTAGAAGTGCCGAACAACCTAAAGCGAGGATCTTTGCTAGATTATTAGGGTTAACTAAACATGTAAACATCTTTACATCTAAGAGATAGGGATTACAACCTTTGTAGTCCGCTCCTTCGCTTCATAAGCTCCGAGTAGTAGTCCCTTCGCCGCGATCCATGATCTCCCGGACTCAAGAGAGGCTCCACAACCCGAATGATCCATACTTGCTTGAAGTTTTCCTTTTCGAAGATGATCTACCTTGAAGTTTGTTTAACTCAAGCTCTCACTTCATTAATCAAGTATTAATGAAGTGAACACCCTAATCTAATTGGCTAGATTAGATGAGGATGATAAAGTAGGAATTATGCTCTCTTTTATTTTCAAGATCTCACACTAATTCATCACAAAATCAAAAAGCTAGAAAGCTTTCATGAAGGAAGAAGAAGAAGATGATTTCTTTTGTGATGAATAATGAAAAGTTACTATGCTTACAAATGAACCTTGAGTTAATCATATGAAGCATTAACTCATGTAGAGAGTTTACTAGGGTTAAGGGTTTGGGTTGGGTTAAATAATATCTTCAAAATATCAACACATAATATCTTAGTTTAAAACAAAACAAAAGGTTCTAGAAGCTTCAAGAAAATACTAACCCAAATCAAACCCTAACCATGTTTAATCTCCACTAATCATGTTGCATTTGTAAACATAACTTGTTACAATATTATATATCACATATATAATATATTTTTATAACAAAAGAAAATAATACAATTAACATATATCGCATATATATCAATATATTACCCGGTGAGAAAATGAATCAATAAAGCGGGCCAATATTAGATAATGTAATGTAATATATAACATATATAATTATACATTAAATTATCGAATCAACACTTGATCCGACAATCCGGCTATTTCTCAAATAACCGACTAATATAAACTGTATCAGTTCATCGAATCAACACTTGATCCGATGACCCGGCTATATCACATATACCCGGCTGATATCTAATATCGCGAGAATAGAATACGGTATCTCATATCATATTATCCTTGGTTCTGTACATATCACATATGTGCTCCTACTCCGTTTTTCCTGAGTCAAGAAACCGCTGTGTAGGACTCTAAAGAATCGTCAATACGCCGGCAGTAGGTGATGATCATATCAAACACCCACAAGCTGCAAGCGGTCAGCTAAACGTAACAACCACCCAGGTATTGAGCGATCAGAAGATCAACAAGCAAGCCTGTACATTCTCCAGTGAATCCAATCAGTAACACTACCGTACAGTCCGGTCTCTTCGTCTGATATGTCGCATATCTGGTCTAGGGGTGGTAAACGTCAGACCCCAGTAACCGATAAGTCATGTCGATGTGAGGCTCATAACAGGTCAAGAACCTACTGATAACACTTACGAGTAGTACTCTATATCAGCCCTGGCCAGGGACTTTCAGTTATAGCCAATCGAACACAGCACAACATCAACTCCCTATACCGAGAGAGACGAATCCCCTCCTATCGCTCATTGCCTCCGTGTGATTCGGGACTGTACCCAAAAGCCACCATTTTGCACGCCCTCTTGGACGTGTTAGGGTGGAAATTAAAGCACAGTGGGAATCACACAAGACTCTATGACGATCTCGGGTCTACAGACTAACTTGTACATGTGTCACCGGAGAACTGCCATCTGACGTGAGGTATAATACCATTTGGGAGTTCTCGGCGAGTCCGTCCAGTGTACCCAATCTCCACTGAGCACCCGTACACCATATTTGATGTCAAACTCCGATGGATATGGGATCATCCATCGCCCATCATATGGGTCAAGATGCAAATACGCTAGTCTACTCTGGTGTATCGATGCCCTGTCTCGACACACCCTCGACTAGGAATAGTTATAGGATGTACTCGTTGACTACCCTGGCCCCACTAATATGATCTCATCATAGTCCCAGTAGTCGAGTACATATCCTAAGGCTTTATCAACATGTGAGAGTAATACAACAAACTAATATAAGTCAACATGTTAAGATAAAGTGAAACCAAATAGCATACTATCATGTCGAGCAAGAAAGTCCTCTCTATATATATCCAAGCATCCACTATAATATACATCATATGTACAACAATGGCCTCTAGGGCATATATATAACTAACAGAGATTGCCACAGATAGGCTCAGTAGAAGTTTGGATGAGCTTGCTCGTCGACCTTCTTATCGACAGATACCCCGGTAGCCATTACACACAGCTAGTGCCGCTGATGGACTTGTGGTTAAACCCACTGCCAGAGTACTGTCGAGTCTTTAGAGTCCCACACAGAGGGTTTCCCGGCTTCGGGCGAAACGAGTAGAGGTCGTATTGTTTTACAACTGGGTTCGATCACATACGTGTACTTTTGCGCGTGTGGTGTTCGAGCGGACAATACCAGTAGGCTTTGGTTTAAGCCGGATCCTAGTATTTGATTATTGGATTAGTTTCGTCTCATAGTATTCATGTTTCTCGGAACACGGATGCTGGTATGTATATACGGATGAGAGGGGGTATAGAAGGAGACACCTCATTAGGGTTTTGACCATTGACTTGGTCAAAACAAATATGAGGTGGAGAAAAGTCTTTGTTATTTTTGATAAATGATAATTTTGTGGTATGGCTACTTGAGTTGACTTGTTGACCTTAGATATTTTGATGAGATATTTTTCACTCTAGATATTTTGATGAGATATTTTCCATGCCATGCTTATGGTCATATATAAGTTAGCCATTCTATTTTTTATTATCATTATCACAAATTCATTTTCTCTCCTCAAGCTTGCTCTCTCCTTCTTCCTCTCAAACCCTAGTATCTCATGTGTTGAGAATCAAGGGTTAGTGAGACTAAGCTACTCTAAATCACACTCTACTCACTCTAGTCTATTTAGATTAGCAAGCTAAGTATTCTAGCTGCCTCAATTAGGAGGTAGGAGCTCTTAGTTGGCACTCTCGGGTGGATCATTGTTGACAAAAGGAGGCCGAAGTTCAAGCACGATCCATACTTCCATCGAGGAGCTTAAGGAGAGGATCGAAGATCTGAAGGACTTGGTTTCTTTAGGTATACTTTCTATCATAGGAGATAGAACCCTTACATGCTAGTTAGGTTTATGGTTAAGATCCGGGTTTTGTGTTATTCTAGCGCCAAGTTTCTAGTTATAGTAAAATTTTTGTTCTGCATTTGGCCACGGAAGTTGGCCGGGGCGCTAGCATAACCCTTCAAAAACCCGTTGGATGCAAATGGATCTACAAAAGGAAATATGGTGTAGATGGGCAGGTGGAAACCTATAAGGCTAGACTTGTTGCAAAAGGTTTTCGTCAAAGACCAGGTGTAGGCTATGACGAAACATTTTCTCCAGTGGCTATGCTCAAATCCATTCGGATCCTACTTGCATATGAAATCTGACAGATGGACGTAAAAACGGTTTTTCTAAATGGAAGTTTGGAAGAGTGCATTTATATGGACCAGCCAGAAGGTTTTGTAGACAGTGGGAGCAGCGGGAAGGTGTGCAAGTTGCTTAAATCCATTTATGGATTAAAGCAGGCATCGCCGAGCTGGAACATCTGTTTTGATGAAACAGTCAAGGAATTTGACTTCATCAAGAATGAGGATGAGCCTTGTATATATAATAAGATTGTAGGACGAAATGTCGTGTTCCTAGTGTACATGGACGGCATTCTTTTGATAGGAAATGATATTCCTATGCTACAATCGGTCAAGCTGTTCTTGTCACAAAGGTTCTCCATGGAAGACCTGGGTGATGCCTCGTACATTCTGGGGATTAAGATCTACAGAGATAGATCCAAGAGATTATTCGGACTTTCACAATCTAGGTACATAGAGACCATACTAAAAAGATTTAGTATGGAAGATTCCAAGCGCGGTAACATACCCGCATTGCACGGAATCACCCTCTCCAAAGAGATGTCTTCCAAGACCGATGAGGAAAGAGTTCGCATGGGCACTATACCCTATGCTTCGACGGTAGGATCTATAATGTATGCGATGCTGTGTACCAGATCATATGTAGCATACACACTTAGCGTAGTGAGTCGGTATCAGTCGAACCCGTGTGAGAATCATCGACAGCTATGAAGAACATTCTTAAATACCTGAGAAGGACTAAGGAGATGTTCCCTTAAGGTCGAGTTCTTTACCGATTCAAGCTTCCAGAGTGACAAGGATGACGGCAAATCTGTCTCGGGTTTTGTGTTTACCCTCATTGGAGGGGTGGTGTGTTGGAAAAGCTCCAAACAGGACACCGTCGCAAACTCGACGATGGAGGCTGAATACATTGCTGCGAACGATGCCGCAAAAGAAGCGGTCTGGATAAAGAAGTTCATTACTGAACTTCAGGTAGTTCCGTCCATTGTTGATCCGATACCTTTGTATTGCGATAACAATGGGGTTATAGCTCTAGCGAAGGAACCACGGTCCCATCAGAAATCCAGACACATTTTTAGGCGGTATCACCAGATCAGAGAGATCGTTGATCGCCGGGAGATTGAGTTGCGGAGAGTGGATACAAAAGACAACATGGCGGATCCATTCAAGAAGGCCCTCCCTCAAGCGCAGTTCGAGTGACTTTTTGAGATGTTGGGTATGCGATACGCCAACAGCTGGCCCTAGAGCAGACGTTGGGTACTCGGTACGCCAATATATAGCCTTAGTGCAAGTAGGAGATTGCTGGATATGTATGCCCTAGAGGCCATTATTGTATATGTATACATGTGGATGCTTGGACATATGTATGTATAGGGCAATCTTGCTCGATATGATAGTATGTTATCTGGTTTGTCTTTATCTTAACATGTGCATATGTTCTACTTGTTATTACGTATCATTTATACATGTTGATAAAACCCGTAGGATCATTGCTTGATTGCCTGCGTTATGATGGTGATCATACTTGTGGGAGTAGGGTAGTCGATAAGCATATCTTTAAAAGGTCCCTAGTCGTGGGAGTATCGAGACTGGGCATCGATATTCCGGAGTAGACTGGTGTATACGTTTCTAGACACCGACGAGGGGCAATGGTTGGTCCCGCAGGCATTGGTCTTTTGCACCTAAGATTGTATACTGGTGCTCACTGGTGGTGAGTACACTGGATGGACTCGCCGAGAACTTCTAGATAGTACTATACCTATCGTCAGATAGCAGTTCTCAGGTGACATAAGTACAAGTTAGTCTTCTGACTCGAGATCGTCATTTGTCTCGTGTGAGTTCCCACTGTACTTTGATCACTACCCTACCACGGCTCTAATGAGTCGTGCAAACAGGTTTTGGTTGGGTACAGCCTCGAGCCACATGGAAGCAGTGAGTGATAGTTGGGGATTCGTCTCTCCCGGTATAGGGAGTCGATATTGCACTGTGTTCGATTGGCCAGGACCATAAGACCTTGGCCAAGGCAGTTGGGATTTACTGATAGGTTGATCAGTAGTTTCTCGGATTGGTCCCGAGCCTCATCAGCACGAATTATCGGGTTATTAGGGTCTGACGTTT
This sequence comes from Agapanthus africanus, assembly GCA_030015575.1. Lineage (NCBI taxonomy): Eukaryota > Viridiplantae > Streptophyta > Magnoliopsida > Asparagales > Amaryllidaceae > Agapanthus > Agapanthus africanus. The sequence goes on from CM057341.1 coordinate 598,883,628, forward strand.
ACCATCCCCTAGAACGGGTATGCGATACTCTCAGACGAAGAGACCGGAATGTACGAAGATTGACATAGATAGGCTCAGTAGGGATTCGGATGAGTTTGCACGTCGGCCTTCCTTTTCGACAGGTACCCGGGTAGCCGTTACGTATAGCTAGTGCCGCTAACATGCTTGTGGTTATGGATTTATTCAATAACTCACTGCCGGCGTACTGTCGAGTCTTTAGAGTCTCACACAGAGGGTTTCCCTGGTTCAGACGAAATGATGTAGTCGCTGTATTGGATACGTGCAGGGTTCCGATCGATTGATTGTACTATGTACCAGAACTTTCGATCGGACAGTTGATAATACTAGCCGGCTTGGGATTGAGCTAGACTATTAAATCAAGTATTGATTTAATAATGTATATTCTAGTATTATGTTCTTTGTGTTATTCTATCTCTTCGGGTATTCGTATTTTTATACGAATGCAGGTATGTATATATAGTAGACTGTAATCCGTATTTTATACGGAAAACATTCTAGAAGTTGGACACTTCCTTTTAGTGATTCTTAAATGAAAAATGAGGTGTAAAGTAAAGTGAGGAGAGTATTGTGAGAACCATGCCTCAATAGTATTGACAAATGAATTTTTAATTCATTTGTGCTCACTATTGAAGCATGGTTTGATATTTTTTTATTGTAAAAATTGTTTTACAAAACCATTGGTGTGGATTTTCTCTCACATGCTAGCCTTATTTTCTTGAGCTCACCATTTTGCTTCACTCCTCTCCCTTGTTTTTGAGCTCCTCCACCTTCATCATCTACCTACTCTCTACACTCTCATGTGTTGAGAATCAAGAGAGAAGGTGAGATAGAAACACACATAGAACCTTAGACTACATCCTAGATTCCTTAGACTAGCAATCTAAGATCTCTAGTTGCTCCACTTGACACTTAGTGTGGCTCCACTTGACACTTAGTGTGGAGCTGAGCCATGGACCACATCCCTCGGATGGATCATCTTCGACGGAGGAGGATCGATGAATAAGCTAGATCCTGGAGAACGAAGGAGCAAGCAAAGAAGAACAAGCTCGATCAAGGAGATCACTTGGAGATAATGAAGAGGAAAGAAGACCGAAGGACACGGATCTTTTGGTGAGACTTTTCTATCATAGTAGATAGCTCCTCTTAATTAGCTAGTTTATGGTTTATGGTAGATCCGGTGAATGGGTAATTCTATCGCCAGTTTCAAACCCTAGAAAAAATTTTGTTCCGCAAACGGCCACAGTAGATGGACAGGGCGTTAGTGTATCCCAACATGGTATCAGAGCCACCCCATAAACCCATACTGGCTAGTTTAGACGTGTTCAAAATATCGATCGACAAAAATTTTCAAAACCGCAATTCCATATTTATACTTTTCGTTGAATTTTAAAAGTGTTCAAAAAATATTTTCAGAGAGCTTAAAAATACATGCAGGGTATTTTAGAGATCCACAAGAAATTTGAGCATATGAACCCTTCATTCAGCCATGGAAGCGCCGCAAAACATGTTTGTTTGCGGCGGTTCCGCGGTCGGAGTGGGGCCTCTGTGCTCAAAATTTCTTCAGAAGCTCCAGAGTATGGAATTGTGATTTTTGGGATGTATATTTTTGGCCCAGATTTGTTTGAGTACTGGTTAGCACTTGGGGCCTATACGGGAAACTTTAGTCGATCGAAATTTTAAATACGTTTGTTTCAGTGCATACATTACTATCTGCGACCGTGAATGTCATTGAGCGGTATAACCCGTCTAACTGCTATATGTTCTATTAGACAGGTTTGCGAACATGACATTCACGTTGATGTTCTGTGATTGTGCTGATATTGTGGTCGGATTGTTGTGGTCGATAGCTTGCGGTGCAATGGTTCTAGTACAGTTCAGATTCATTTGTATATTCATATTGCGGGACGAGCGTCCGACATGTGGACAACCGCTTCTGCCGGGTTGTATATTATTTGATTGGGGCACGAACGGGTTGAGGTCGATGTCACTATTGTACATATATTTTTTCTTTTCTGTACTAGGATTACCTCACGGCGGGGTGCTCGAATAGCCAGGTTCTAGAGGGCAACGAGCCCACATCTCATTGCGTTGAGACGGAGGGGGTTTTATTCTAGAATTGGCGGGCTATTCGCCGCACTCGTAGGGGGTATAGGATGACCCACGGAGGGGCGCTCAAGTTACCGGATCCCGTGAAGTGCTGGGTGGCCCATTCACTTTGTTGATTGGGGTTGCCTCACTTGTGGGATTGGCGGGCAACTTGCCGCGCTCGTAGGGGTCCATGTTTTCATTGCACGATCTATCCACACAACCGGGAATGTCGGGTTTTATTTGCGGCTCAACTGAAACCCAAGGCTCCAAGATTATCCACCATTCTGTGTTACTTGTTTTTGATCTGTGATATTGTTTATATCATGTCTAGGACGAATGTTATATATATATTTATATATACTAGTATATATATTAGTAGATGTTGTATATGTTTTGCACCCGCGCTAGTCCAGCCCCCGCTCTGCCGTTAGTTAAGTAACCTAACGGTGCATGACGGGGGCCCATGGCGAATGCGGATGGCATATACGTAAATGGTATTTTCGTTTTTTTTTGGTGTGATAGGTTAATTGATGGTATCACATTAATTTTGATTAATGCAAGAAAAGAAACCTAAAAAGATATTGTTAGAACAAATTTCGAAAAACTATAGTTATACTCTTTCTCTTTGCATAGTGGTATTCGGTCATGAATATCCAACACCTCATTCTAGGAGGCAAGAGCCTAGATCCCTTCGCGGGGAGTGATCTCTTGAGCAAAAGTTTATACTGCAGATTACTCGGTTTTTTCAAAACCAAAAGTTTTCAAAAGCGGGGCCTAAACCACTCCTTTTCAAAACTACTCGGTTCCTTCAACGATATCAAGTTCATTACGTTAAAGGGTTTTTCGCCAAAAACCCAGCCGTAGCCCTCCGTCATTTCCTATAAGTACTACTTAGTATTTGTGCTACGTATTTTGGCATTGTCAAGGCGTAGTGATCGGTAGTTGAGTATTGCTTGTTTGTAGCTTTGTTTCCAATTATTTATGACAGTCGCATAGCTATGTTGGCATTATCAAGGGTTATGCGGGTGGGTCTAAGTTAATCAAGATAATGACGGGCCAAACTTGACTAGCTGCTTATGATATGTTGGTATTGTCAAGGTCAAAAATCGTTAGGGGCAAAAATCACATCGGGAGTTTCAAACATAGAGGAAACTTGCTAGTGTTGCATACCTTCTGGAGTGTGGTTACTAGAGTGGCTTTCATCTAGTTTATCATGCAATGATAGTTGAATCTCGATCCCACTAATGAGTAGGATTACTTTTGGGAGATATTTTTCACTTCACAGTTAGCTAACCAATTAGGTGTCTAGAAAAGTGTTAACGGGGCTACACCTCTACGGAAACGAGGTTTATTTTAATTAGGTTTATGCGAGAGCACGGGGAACCTCCCTCGGAGTACCAACACTCACCTGGCTGAACGGCTGGCAAACTTGTAAGATGTTAATGATCCCAGCTAGTTCTCCTTTTAAGGTTTGAAGGAGAATTCAAGGAAATAGTGGGAGCCATCCTGATTAGATAAACTAATAACCAATCTAATCTTGCAAGAGCGCACACTGAGCTTTTCTTTTCTCTCTCTCCAGGTAGCAACCAATTCACACCCTAATCAAGATAATAAATGTATCGCTTGATCGATCTGAATTCTTATTCGGGGCTGGAGAACGTCAGTTTAGTTCTAACTTATGACAACAGTCATGAGTATGAGCAGAGGAAAGAGGATTGAATGAATTCCTTAATGACCCCAACGAAGAAGAAGCATACTATTGCATCTTCTTCAGGTGTTCTTGTTATTGAGAACTGCTTTTCGGTCAGTCCTACCTCCTAGGTACTAGATACTGGATCTGTATCTCATATCTGTAATTTATTGCAAGGACTAAGAAAAAGTAGGATGGTTGGACCTGGTGATATGTCCCTCAGAGTAGGGAACGGAGCACAAGTTAATATTTTTGCCGTCGGTGAATATCACCTAGCATTGCCAAATGGCAATACTATGATTTTAAACAATTGCTATTATGTACTTTCCATGGTTTGCAACATCATATCAGTTTCTTTACTTGATAAACATTGTTATAACTTTGTTCTTGATAGAAATATCATGAACATCTACCTTGATAAGGTATTGGTTGCAGAAGGTACACTGTATAATGGCATCTATGTTCTAAATCAAAACGCAGTTTTCAATATACAAAACACACGCAGGAGGAAGAGTTCAGAAGTGAACGAATCATACTTGTGGCATTGTAGACTTGATCATATCGGAGAGAAAAGACTAAGTAAGTTGCATAAAGATGGATATTTGAATACGTTCGAATTTTCATCTTATGAAACTTGTCAGTCCTGTCTCAAGGGAAAGATAACCAAATCTCCGTTCACCGGACACGGAGAAAGAGCATCAGAGCTCTTGGGACTCATACACAGTGATGTATGTGTAAGGGGTAGGTTCTCGTACTTCATCACATTCACTGACGATCTCTCTATGTTCGGATATGTGTATCTCATAAAACACAAATCTGAAGCTTTTGAGAAATTCAAAGAATACAGAAACGAAGTAGAGAACCAGACTGGCAAAAGTATCAAGATCCTTCGATCTGATAGAGGAGGGGAGTACTTAAGCATGGAATTCCTAGAATACCTAAAATAGAATGGAATTCTCTCTCAGCTTACTCCTCCGTATACACCACAGCACAACGGCGTTTCGGAGCGGAGGAACCGTACCCTATTAGACATGGTTTGCTCCATGATGAGTGACGCCAAGTTGCCTCTTTCGTTTTGGGGACATGTGCTTCAAACAGCAGCATACCTATTGAATCAGGTTCCATCCAAATCTATGCCTAAGACTCCATATGAAATATGGAGTGGTCAAAGACCGTATCTTGAATGTATTGAGGTATGGGGTTGTCCGACCTATGTAAAAGTATAAAATCCGGACAAATTTCAGGCACGGTCAGTTTTATGCAAGTTTGTGAGATATCCTAAAAATTCTCTAGGATATCTGTTCTACCACCCTGAGGAATAGAAAGTATTCGTTGCTCGTCGAGCCACTTTTTTAGAGCGGCAATTTCTTGCAAAAGAAATAAGTGGGAGCATGGTAGAACTGGATGAAATGTCAGAATCACAAAATCAAACTGAGGATTTGGTAGAACCTCAAGATTTAGAAGTCCCAGACGAACCTCAGCCACTCTGCAGATCTAATAGGATTTCTCATCCGCCTGCAAGATATTACGGTTTTCTCATAGACGGGGATTGAGAGGATTGTATCTTGGAAGAAGATGATCCTCCTAGTTTCAGGCAGGCCATTATCGGTAGGGACTCTGATAAATGGATGGATGCTATGCGATCTGAAATGGAGTCCATGTACACCAATAAAGTATGTGTAACATTTCAGAAAAATAAAATATTATTTTTGGGAATTTGTATAATTGAATAATAAATATTATGAATATTTTAATGTGTGGAGAATAGTTTTAAATGATATGGCATAATTAAATACCGATAAATTGGGAAATATTGGAAAATACATTTGAATGTTGATTTTGAAAGAATATTATATGATTTAGACACTTTATAAAAAAATTATAAAGTTATTGTTAGTTATATGTTTGCCCTAGAGGCCATTACTGTACGTATGATGTATATTGTAGTGGATGCTTGGACATATATAGGGAGGACTTTCTTGCTCGACATGATAGTATGCTATCTGGTTACACTTTACCTTAACGTGTATACTGATTGTCTCTCTGTTACATGTTGGTAAAGCCCTTAGGATGTGTACTTGACTACCTGGACTATGATGCGGATCATACTAGTGGGGACATGGTAGTCCATAAGTGCATCCTTCAAGGTCCCTAGTCGTAGGTGTATTGAGACAGGGCATCGATGCACCAGAGTAGACTAGCGTATACGCATCTTGACCCATATGATGGGCGATGGATGATCCCATATCCATCGGTGTTTGACATCAAGGATGGTGTACGGGTGCTCAGTGGAGACTGGGTACACTGGACGGACTCGCCGAGAACTCCCAGATGGTATTATACCTCACGTCAGATGGCAGTTCTCTGGTGACACTAGTACAGGTTAGTCTGTTGACCCGAGATCGTCTTAGAGTCTTGTGTGATTCCCACTGTGCTTTGATTTCCACCTTACCACGTCCAAGAGGGCGTGCAAAACGGTGGTTTTTGGGTACAGTCCCGAATCACATGGAGGCAATGAGCGATAGGAGGGGATTCGTCTCTCCCGGTATAGGGAGTTGATGTTGTGCAGTGTTCGATTGGCTATAACCGGAAATCCCTGGCCAGGGTTGCTGAGATTTACTGGTAAGTGTTACCAGTAGTTTCTCTGTAACATTTCAGAAAATAAATAAATAAAATATTATTTTTTCGGAATTTAAATAAGTAAATTAATTAATATTATGAGTATTTTAAAGGATGGAGATTGGTTTAATGAGGGAGTATGATTATATACTTGAATTTTACAAAATTATTTTAATTATTGATTCTTGAAGAAATGATGTGATTTGGGTGTTTTATAAATCAGTATACAATTATTTAGATACGAGTTTAACGCTAAAATTGATCAATACTTATCTAATTAGGCATTTATCTCATAAATGCGTCTTGACATGCAACAAAACTTGTTTCATTTTTGATTAAAAACCATGGCTTTATTTGTTTATCTCAATTGTTTTCAAAAAGAGTTATAAAAAAAAATGGAGAAGATATTTTTGTGAGGGGGATGATATTTCTCCTTTTTAATTACTTTCCCTTCTCCTCCTCCTTAAATAATCCACCCCCAAAACACTCCTGTAACAAAACCACACACAAAAAAACAAAAAAAAACCCCCCACTCCGGCCGCTGCTGCGATCGTGTGCCCCATCATCGCCGACCCTCTCCGCTTGCCGCCGCGACTCCACCTCCGCAACCGACCTGAAGTCCCTTCCCTTGCTCTCCTCCTCGCCACCTGCGCCGTCGGCATCTCATAGCCGGTGGTCCTTTTCCGCTTCTTCAACAGCGCCACTGCGATGACCCAACTCACCTCGTTCGTCGCCGGCGTAATCATCTCCACCTCCCTCGTCCACGTGCTCCCCGACGCCGTCGCTGCTCCCTCCGGCTGCCACATGGCGGCCCTCCATCCCTGATGCGATTTCCCCTCTCTGGCCTCGTCGCCTTCATCGGCGCCGCCAACGGCAACATCCCAAACCTCGCAGCGTTTCCCTTCCCCCTCCGCGGCCGTGTTCCAGTAAGTCACCGCCAACATCGCGTCCTTCGACCCCGCGTCAAGGATCTCCGTCGTCGCCGTCGGGAACGAGGTGCTCAAGTCGAACGACGCGGGGCTGGCGTCTCAGCTGCTACCGACGATGCCGTCTTCCCGTAGGTATACTTCATGTTTTCTTGGCATATGCCGAAATTGCTGTGCTTAGATCTCAGTGTTGGTCTAGAAGAGGAATACTGCATTGCTGGCTATTGGGAACTTCTGTATCTTTCAATTTGAGTTGTTGCTGCCAAAAAAATTTGCTACCTCATTATTCTATCTGTAAGTATGAGTGAAAGTAGCTTCTGTTTCATTTGCAAGATATTGAATGGCTTGTATGTGGTAGTATAGAGACCATGATTCTGCTGTTGCTGAAATTAATAATAGTTTGAGAGTCAGAATCAACTGCAACTCTTTTGATATTCTTAAGCTTACATTGTAACTGTACATCCAATCCAATACTGCTCTGCATTCATCTTCCTGAACATCCCAACCCAATAAAAGAACTTTGTTGCAAAAACTATTTCTCCTTTATCATTTTTTAATACAACACCTCCAGAAGTAACTTTGCTTCTAGTATTCATAGTCCATCAGTATTTAACTTGTGTTGATTCACATTAGGCCTTTCCCAGGAGGTAAAAAAATTATTTTATATATCCCTTGTTCCAAGTTGATCTAGTCCTAAATACCTAACTGAGATAAGATTTCTAGACGGCGATTTGATTTGATGCTGGTTTTATAAGCTATCAACATTCTTCTTAAATCTGCTATAACTTGATACAATACAGATGTATTAATAGCTTCAATAGATTCTGTAGAGTTTGTGGAGCTGTCAATATGATTCTCCTGCTGATACTTGTATTTGCATCGAATTTTTCATATATTCCAATTAATTATATGTGGAAGCCATTTTGATACCTCTGCATACTGAGTACTATTGTACCAGAAATCAAATATATCTTCAATATTAACCAAGTTTTATATTATAAATAATGAGTTTTGAAACTACGAGTTGTCTGTTGGTGTTTTCTCTCGATCAATCGGCGTTTGTACGCCGATATCGAGCGATATTTGGTTGTTTTGCATGAGCGGGTCATAGGTTTTAACCTTTGTGCGTTTCGTACGTTGTTTTGGTTTTGTCCGTGATTCAGTTTACGATATTATATATGTTTGCGTATAGGTACCCCTTACGTGGACTTCGGACGAGGAAGAAGAGGAGGGCGACATCGTCTTCGGCAGACAGTGACCAGGTAAGTAGATGTATATCTACGAGGGAAATCGGGTGGATGGCGTTTAGTACCCCCCAAACGTAAAATAGGGATATTAGTTACTGTCATTAGGAAGTCGGACGTGACCTTAGATTCTTGGCGAGTAGGATCCTATTAAAGACTTTAGGTTGGACTAGACCGCTTTAGAAAGACTTAACCAGAAAATGAATGCCTTGGAGGGAACTCGTAGGTTTCAGGTAGATACACACACCCGCACACACAGAAACTCAACGTGGTGTATACGTGTATGTGTGTGTATATATAGGACTAGGTGTAGGTATATATATACACAACACGTATATGTGATACAAGGATGTGATATGATACATGGGGATGAAACAATATAACTGGGCTGGATGCCGTGATTCTTGGCTATGCAGTCGTACTATAATGTTAGCGGATCATTAGAAAATGAGATAATGAATAGGTGTACATAAATAATAATGGGTGGTGATGATATTGAGGTACATGAGACTCTAAAATAGAACCCGGACTGTAACCTGTGACTGAAATCACGATATGATATATGTGTGGCTTGATTACGATATCATATAGTTGTGACTTGATTACGATATCATATAGGTGTGACTTGGTTACGATATGATATAAGTGTGATTTAATCACAATATGATATATGTGACATGATATTTCTGAGGATAATTGACGATGTATATTTATGCTGGCAATGATATATGGTTGATGTATGCGATTACAGTACAGTACCTTGATCATGACGTTATTTGATGATGATATTATACGAATGATGAGACACGTAGGTGATACTTGACCCGTACCCCGATATTGGGATGCCGTACGATGGATTTTACCGTACGAGGCTTAGATGTGATGATTGATCCGCACTCTTGATTCGAGGAAGCCGTACTACGTACGTGATGCTATTGAGGCTGGATCGTCGACTATTAGAGATATGGACTCAGACCTTAGGTGGACTCTTATTTCTTATCGACTAGTTTCTTAGGTTTAGTTCCTTAGGGGGTTGGATGGACACTAGTCTAGGCTCGAGTCATATGGTTGTAGTTATACTTGTATATTACAAATGAGTGGTTAATACACATCCGTCTTTACTTTCAGACCGTAATCATCATGTTGCATGTTCATACATATGCTTCTATAATCAGTATGAAACTCGGCCTGTTAGGACACCAGCACCATTACTGATGATGCGCATATTCCACGCGTACTTATTGCCGGCTCACACACATCATCATTGGTAATTGCTATGTCACGTACACTTTAGAACATATTATCTTTTATTGATAGAATCAGCTAACAGCTAGATTGATATAATATTGTGATTACTCTCTGGTGTTAGTCTAGACATGACATTTAATATTTAGACATTTCATGCATTCACATTTCCATATTATCATGCAGTATTGTGGGGCTTATGCCGACATTTATCATTTACTTACTCATGATTTTGGGATTTTGGATTTCTATGAGATATCTGGATTTTGGGGAAAACCGCAAGAATATATATAAAAACTTCTCTCTCTCCTGCTTTCTTTTTTTAAAATATAAGTTGCGGTTTTCTCGTGATGTATGTGTCTTCCACCATGAGATTTCGTGTTTTCTGTTGGATTTCGAGACCCGATTCGAGGAGTGGATGAACCGTCTCGGGTACATGGTGGGCCCGGTATGGTACCCCGGGGCAAGAAGATCGAGTTGTAGATGATAAGCCTGGTAGGGGAAGACTACCTACCGGTGATGTCTGGCGCGGCGGATATCCGGAGGATACCGACCGTTGTCGTGTGATTTGATGATATGGGCCGATCGGGACCGACGGAGCCCGAGATATTGAGACTTTGAGATATTGAGACATTGAGATATATATGTTTTGTGTCGATGCTTGACATGGATTTCCATGGATTTCATTGATGATACTTCGGTTATTTCAGAAGAATCTTTTCTATGATAAAAGTAAAGATTTTCTTCTACAGATATATCCAGATTTTGTGGTTGATTGTTTTTCATTCATGATGCATGCATATACATACATGATATGATACCACTTAGTGACACTAACACGAGCACCGAGTATTACCCTTGTGTATAGTTTATTACCCTATCATTATTAGATGTCTAGTGTTATGTTGAGTTTATTATATGACCTAGGAAAGTGTCGTGCACATGATTTCTACTCGCAGATGTCTTCTACTCACGAGTTGGCAACTCACCCCCGTTATGCCATTTCTTAAAGGTTCAGGTGTACAGGTTTCCTTGGCGGTTTGCTGGCACACCACTTCATTCAGGGCGATTGCTAGGTAGGTGAGTTCACTTGCATCGTGACCACTATTATATTTTCATTATTTCAGTTGTATCTAGTAAGCTCCATCAACCAGACATTGTATATTTGGTAGATTTGGAAACTGGTTGTATATTCTTTCGACCTTAGAGTCGCGCTGTTTTATTGTTATGGTTTTCTGGTTTTCTTGATGATGCTAGTTTCCTTTCCTTTCTGAGTTTTGATCCTCGCCCTTTAGCGTTGTATTTTATATTGCTTGTGTGGTTGTTTCCGCCATTTGGCGAAGAGCTAACTTCCGTTTGGGGATGCCTTTATTTTTTTTTCTTGCTTTGTACCCGTTTCGGGGCCAGTATTTACGAAGGAGACTCTGCCGAAATTTTCGGGAAATTTTGATGCTTTTAAAATATTTAATGCGACTTATTTGGTTTAAATCACTTTCTTTAAATAAGATTTCTTTCACTCTATTTCAGTATTTGGTTTAGATTTCTGGGCCTTGGCTTATTTAGATTACGTCACGCCTCTAGACGTTGCGTAATTTAAGTGCCAGTCACGTTCCGTACTTTCGGGTCGTGACATTCTCGAACTGTTATAGACCTCATATCGACACGACTTATCGAGATACTGGGGTCTGACGTTTACCACCCCTAGGCGAGATATGCGACATATCAGACGAACAGACCGGACTGTACGGTAAGTGTTACTGGTTGGATTCACAGGAGTGTGAGCGGGCTTGCTCGTTGATCTTCTGATCGTTCAATGCCCGGGTGGCCGTTACGTTTAGCAGACCGCTTGCGGCTTGTGGGTTTTTGATATGATCATCACCTGCTGCCGGCGTATTGACGAGTCTTTAGAGTCCTACACAGAGGTTTCCTGGCTCAAGCGAAACGAAATAGGAGCGCATATGAGATATGAGCGGGACCGAGAATAATACCAGTATGTGATACTGAATTCTATTCTTGCGATTTGTATCATCGGACGGTTATATAAGATATAGACGGGTTACCGAATCAAGTGTTGATTCGATACATCGATACACTAGATATTAGTCGGTTATATGCAATATGACCGGATCATTAAATCAAGTGTTGATTTAATGATTTAATGTATAATTATATATTTGATATATTACTTTACATTAACTAGTATTTGTTCACTTAAGATTGATTTTCTCACTTGATGTGCACAAGTTGTATATGTGATATATTTTTGTGCACTAGTTTGTATCATGTTTGATGATACATGCAAACTTGGGTGTGTGTATCACTTTACCCATGTTTAGGTTAATGGTTAGGTTTTATTTATTTATTTTTTCAAAAAATAAAATGGTGGCTTTCTTGTTTTATGCTTGAAACTTCATGAAGCTTTGAAAAGTCTAGGCATTTTGTTTTATGCCTTAACCTAACCATTACACCTAAACCCTAATTTATTCTCTACATGTGTTAACTTCACCCATGGTTGCATTATGATAAGATTCACTTGAATTTTCTTTTAAGTTAATTCTCTTTTGATTTTTCTTCTTCTTCTTCTTCATAAAGAAGAAAGCTTGCTAGAAAATTTCAAGTGTTGAAATCAAGTGAGAAATCCAAATCCAAAGTGAACCCACTTCCTATTTCTTCATCCTCTACCACTTGCCATGTTGTATAGGGTGTTATCTTCACAAGTTTCTGTAGGGTTCCTAGGCACTCAACTGAGGTTCCACAAGGCATCTACCATGTCAAAATCAAATTTTTCTTGTGCCGAGAAACCCTAATGCTAGATCGTTAACTAGAGAATAAGCGATACAACAAGCTAGTAAACACCTTTACTGCAAAGTGAATGGAAATACAACCTTTGTAGATCCGGTCCTCCACTTCCTTAGCTGTGTGATGATGTCCCTCCGCTGCGATCATCGGATCCCGGACTCTAGCGATGGTTTCGTCGAAGAAATGATCGGGCTGGGTCGTCGACTTCGATGCCGAAGATGATCTACGTCGAGACAACTCAAGATCAAGCTCCAACTTCACCAAGTCATGAAACTTGTGAAGAAAACACCCTATACTACTTGGCAAGTGGTAGAGGATGAAGAAATAGGATGTGGGTTCACTTTGGATTTGGATTTCTCACTTGGAATCATCGCTTAGACATTTTCAAGAAAAGGTTTTCTTTCTTCTTCAAGAAGAAGAAGAAGAAAGAATAAGAGTTAATTATTTTCCAAAAGAAATGAAGTGATATCTATCATTTAGCAACCATGGGTGAGTTAACAAGTGTAGAGAATAAACTATGGTTTAAGTGAATGGTTAGGGTTAAGGAAAGAAACAAAATGGTCAAACTTTTCAAAGCTTCATGAAGCTTCAAGTGAAAACAAAAGAAGCAACCATTTTCTTTCTTGCCAAAAAATAAATGAAAAGAAATAAATAAATAAGTAAATCAAACCCTAACCATTAACCTAATCATGATTTAATCATACACACCCAAGTTTGCTTGTATCATCAAACATGATACAAACTAGTGCACAAAACTATATCAAATATACAATGTGCACTTCAAGTGAGAAAATCTATCTTAAGTGAACCAATACTAGTTAATGCAAAGTAATATATCAAATATATAATTATGCATTAAATCATTAAATCAACACTTGATTTAATGATCCGGTCATGCTGCATATAACCGACTAAATATCAAGTGTATCATTGTATCGAATCAACACTTGATTCGGTAACCCGGCTATATCACATATAACCGACCGATGATACAAATCGCGAGAATAGAATTCAGTTTCACATACTGGTATTATTCTCGGTCCCGCACATATCTCATATGCGCTCCTATTTCGTTTCGCTTGAGCCAGGAAACCTCTGTGTAGGACTCTAAAGACTCGTCAATACGCCGGCAGCAGGTGATGATCATATCAAACACCCACAAGTCGCAAGCGGTCTGCTAAACGTAACGGCCACTCGGGTATTGAGAGATCAGAAGATCAACGAGCAAGCCCGCTCACACTCCTGTGAATCCAACCAGTAATACTTACCGTACAGTCCGGTATGTTCGTCTGATATGTCGCATATCTCGCCTAGGGGTGGTAAACGTCAGACCCCAGTAGCTCGATAAGTCGTGTCGATATGAGGTCTATAACAGTTCGAGAAACTACTGGTAACACTTACCAGTAAATCTCAGCAACCCTGGGCAGGGATTTCCGGTTATAGCCAATCGAACACAGCGCAACATCAACTCCCTATACCGGGAGAGACGAATCCCTTCCTATCGCTCATTGCCTTCATGTGATTCGGGACTGTACCCAAAAACCACCGTTTTGCACGCCCTCTTGGACGTGGTAAGGTGGAAATCAAAGCACAGTGGGAATCACACAAGACTCTATGACGATCTCGGGTCTACAGACTAACCTGTACCAGTGTCACCAGAGAACTGCCATCTGACGTAAGGTATATACCATCTGGGAGTTCTCGGCGAGTCCGCCCAGTGTACCCAGTCTTCACTGAGCACCCGTATATCATCTCTGATGTCAAACACCAATGGATATGGGATCATCCATCGCCCATCTGTATGGGTCGAGAAGGTATACGCTAGTCTACTCTGGTATATCGATGCCCCGTCTCAATACACCCACGACTAGGGACCTTGAAGGATGTACTTATAGACTACCATGTCCCCACTAGTATGATCTGCATCATAGTCCAGGTAGTCAAGTACACATCCTAAGGGCTTTACCAACATGTAACAGAGAGACAATCAGTATACACGTTAAAGTAAAGAGTAACCAGATAGCATACTATCATGTCGAGCAAGAAAGTCCTCCCTATATATGTCCCAGCATCCATTACAATATACATCCTATGTACAGCAATAGCCTCTAGGGCATACATATAACTAACAATCTCCCACTTGCACTAGGGCCATCTGTAGCAGTGGTTGTTGTATCTCATACTCAACCATCCCATAAAAGTCTCTCTCTGGGAAAAGGCCTTTGTGAGTGGATCCGCCGTGTTGTCCTCCGAGTCTACTCTCATAACCTCGATCACCCTGGAGATCAACTATCTCCATGATCAGGTGATACTGCCTTAGAATATGTCTGGATCACTGATGGGACGGGCGTTCCTTGGCATAAGCCACAACTCCATTGTCACACAATGGGAGGAACCAAGTTCATCTTATGAACTATTATACACCCAGACTGCCTCTTTGGTAGTATCTTAAGTAGCGATGTACCCAGCCTTTATCGTCTAGTATGCCACGGTATCTAGTTTGGAACTCTTCCAACATACCGTCCCTCGACTGAGGGTAAAGACAATGCCTGTGACTGACATTCAGTCGTCCTTATCACCCTGAAACCTTTCTAGTGATTCTCCACAGGATCGATTGATACCATCTCACTACTACCAGTGAGAATCCTAGCATCCAATTACATCTATCTCATAGATGAAAACTCAGGATATAGGAGGTATCACTTTGATCCTATATGGAGAATCCTTGTGATAAGCGGAGATTGACCGAGCGTAGCATAGGAAACTCCTTCCCTATCAAGAGTATGTTATCCACATACTCTACGAGGATCACTACCATACTCCCTACTACCTTTTTGTATATACAAGGTTCATCTACCATTTTGATGATGTCAAACTGTTTGACTAAGTCATCAAAACAGATGTTCCAACTCCGCGATGCCTGCTTTATCACATAAAACATCTTGCACACGTTTCCACTGCTCCCACTGTCTACGAAGCCCTCTGGCTGTGTACTAATAGACGCTCTCTTCTAAAACACCTTTTTAGAAAAGCAGTCATGACACCCAACCACCAGATATCGTATTCATGGTATGTAGCCGTGGCAAGTAGGATCTGGATGGACTTAAGCATAGGCCCCAGAAAAGGTTTCATCATTAGCTACAACTGGTCTATGATGCAAACCTTTAATAAGTCTAGCTTTGAAAGTCTCAACTTTTCCATGTACACCAAGTAATCTTCTCAAGATATACTTGCTCCTGATGGGATTTTAACCCTTCAGATAAAGCAACCAAAGTCTATACTTTGTTGATGTATAAGGATTCCATCTCATATCGCTAAGCAGCCAGCCATTCTTACAGAGTCCCACTCCTGATGGCCAGCTCGAAACTAGTTAGGGCATCATCTCATGATGCATTCCTCGCTCCCACTGTCATAGAGAAACCGAAGTATCTCTCAGGTGGGTGAGGAACCCTACTAGATCGGCGGAGAGGCTGAGGTTCGTTGGAAAATATTGAATCCTTTGGTTCTACCAAATCATCAGCTGCAGTTTGTATAGCTGGAACCATTCCAGTTCTACATAAATGACCTTGCCTCGAGCTTGTCCAGATTTTGCTTTTAGACATAGGCCGGACAACCCCAAATCTTAAGATATGGGCTCTTCCTTTTCCATATCACATATGAAGTGGTAGACAACTGATTTGATCGGAACCCTTATTCAATAGGTATGCAACTTCTTAAGTGCACAATCCCAAAAGAAAACAGGTAACTCAGTAGTACTCATCATAGAGTGCACCATATCTCATATGGTGCGTTCGCTCCACCCCGATACACCGTTGTGCTGTGGTATATTCAGAGGAGTAACACTGAGAGAGAATCTCATTCTCCTTTAGAATAGTCCAGGAATGCCATGCACAAGTATTCTCCTCCCTGATCACATCAAAGGACATAATACTTATACCCTATTGGTTCTCTACTTCTAGCTTATATTCTGTGAATATCTCAAAAGGTTTGGACTAGTGTTTCAACAGGAACATATGTCTGAATCTTGAGAGATTATCAGAGAATGTAACGAAGTACAAGGAACCGGTCCTGGCATATGTAGACAGGGGACCTTACATACATCAACATGTATCATCCTAAGAGTTCACCAACTCTTTCTCTGTTTCCAATAAACAGAGCTGTGGTCATCTTATCATTATGACATGACCGGCAAGTTTCATAAGATGTAAATTCAAACTCTTTTAAACATGCATCTAAATGTAACTTCAGCCAGTCGGGTCGCATTGATATGACCTAGTCTACAATGCCTCAAGAAGGAATCGTTCATTTCTGAACTCTTCCTCTTGTGTGTGTTCTGTATACAAGGAACTGTAGTTTGATTTAGAACGTTAATGCTTTTAGATAACGTGCCTGAACCGATCAACTTTTTAAATAGGAAATGTTCAAAACATTATCCAACAATACAAAATTATATCCTTTCTTTACTAATAAAGAGACTGATATGATTTTGTATATCAGGTTCGGTATCTAATAGCATTTGTTCAGAATCAATATATTGGTAATACAGGGTGACAGTGACCAACAGACTTGGCTGCAACACTTGCCCCGTTTTCTGTCTCATGAAACTTATCACCCGTTCTCAGTTCTTTACCTATCTGTAGCCCATGTAACAAATTACATATGCGGGATCCTGATCCGGTATCACAAACCCAGGACGTAAAGAATACTGAGAAACAGTTCTCTGTAATGAACACACCCGAAGATGATGCATCAGTATGCACTTTCTTCGTTTGGGCGGCACGGGAAATCTGGTATTCCCCTATTTCCTGCTCTGTCTTATAACAATTATAAGTTGGAGCGGGACCAACGTTCCCCAGCTCAGTATAACAAGCGGGTTCGGTCAATACATCCATATTATTATCTTGATTAAGGCATGACATGGTCGCTACCAGGAGAGAGAGAGAGAAGAAAACACTCTGCGTATGCTCTTGCAAGATCAGATTGGTTATTATTTTATCTAATCAGGATGTCTCTCACTGTTTTTATCAAATCTTCCTTCAAACCCTAAAAGGAAAGACTAGCCGGGATTAATTACACGTTACAAGTTCGCCAATCTTTCAGCCAGCCCAGTGTCGGTACTTTGAGGGAGGTTCCCCGTGCTTTCGCACGGACCTAATTAAAGTAAACCTCGTTTTCCCAGAGGCGTAACCCCGATAATTTTGCCCCTAACCTCCTATGACCTTGACAAAGGCCAACAAACCATAGGATGCTAGTCAAGTTCAACCCGTCATTTCCTGATTGAATTAAACCCACCCGCACGACCCTTGACAAAGGCCAACAAGGTCGCACGACTACCCTAACCCAATCTGCATCATATGCATAAGCAGATAAGCACCAGTTAGCTACCGCACACTACGCCTTGACAAAGGCCAACAAACGCAGCACGAATACTAACTACTACTTATCTGAAATGACGGAGGGCTACGACAGGTTTTTCTGAAAACCTATTGCGTAATGAACTTGATATCGTTGTAGAATCAAATGATTTTAAAATGGAGTGTTTTTGAGGCTTTTCTAGTTTTGCTAAAGGGGTCACTCCCGGTGAAGGGATCGTCGGCCCTTTCCTCATCGAATAAGGTGCAGGATATATCATATATACCGCTGTGCAAAGCAAAAACTATAGAAGCAATCAAAAGACAAACTGAGGGTTGTAGCATCTGCCAATTATTGCTAAAGGGGTCACTCCCGGTGAAGGGATCTCGACCCTTTCCTTATAGAATAAGGTGCATGATGTTCTACAAAGAACACCGCGATGCAAAGCAAGAACTGTAGTTACCTGTTTTTGAAAATTCGATTCCACAACATCATTAGGTTTCTTTTCTTTCATTAATCACATTAATGAAGTCCCATCATTTAAATCACCTAAACATCACAGATAAATACGATGTACACTTATGCCATCCGCATTCGCCTCGATGTCCCCTCATGCCCCGTTAGGTTAGGTAACTAACGATAGAGCGGGGCAGGGCTAGCGCGGGTGTAAAACATAAGTAACGTCTATATAATATATCATATATACTATATACAGTATCCATCACAGCATATCAAATGATCACATCACAGATATTGCAGCAGAAGAAACATATGAAACATTGGATATACTAGGACGTCCGTGTTTTCAATACGAGCCAGTATAAAACACGGATTCCACGGTCGTGATGAATAGCCAAACCCACACCCCTAGACCCCTACGAGAGCGGCAAGCAACCCTACCAATTCTAGAGTTAGGAGACCCGGACTCGACTCCTCGAGTTGGTCTCCCACTGGACTCCAGAACCCGGTTACTTGTGCCCTCCTCCTTGGGTCTATCCTAGTGCGGAAAAGTAAATAATATACAAACGGTGACATCTTCCGCAACCTGGAAGTGCCCCAATAAAAGAATATTACATACAAGTTTTTACATGAATGAAAATGAAAAACACTCATCTCACATAAAAACCCCCCGGCTATTCTAACACGACGATCCAATATAACATATCCAGCAACACATAATATCACATGTCATCAACGTAAGTAAACATGTGTATCCCAATTGTCGTTGACATATAGCAACGAAACCGGCGATATCACATATTAC
The DNA here is from genome assembly GCA_030015575.1 of Agapanthus africanus. NCBI lineage: Eukaryota > Viridiplantae > Streptophyta > Magnoliopsida > Asparagales > Amaryllidaceae > Agapanthus > Agapanthus africanus. The sequence continues at coordinate 598,902,876 of CM057341.1, forward strand.
ACTTACGGTCGCAGAAAAGAAAGTGTAAAACTACAACAGTTGGAATCCGCAACCTCCTTAGACATCGCATGCCTAACCATCTGAATTTCTTAGACATCACATGCCTAACAATTATAAACCCCGCATTTTAGTCTCATTATCGAAAACACTTTTCAATATCTAGTCGGGCAATTCAATAAGATTCACGATATCCTGATCGAATGCTCGTCGCAAACTTTAGTAGGCGGCCGCACCCCCGATATCGTCGACGAAGTGCACCAAGGCGGAACACCGCTGCCGCGAGCACCCGAACGGATGCTTTCGGCGACGGGGTTCTCTTTCAGTCACTCGGTCGGGGCTAAGGGGTGTAGCTGTCTATTAAGCTTATCGGCGAATATCCGCGTACGCTATGTGATTGCGACGGACTTTTGATCGCATCAAAATTCCATGGCAACCGATCAAGTGAGACTAAAGTGCTATGTTTATAACATTCATATCAGTTATCTCATAACTACTTGTGGATTCCAAATATTGTATCACATTCCGGATAAATAGAAAATGTTAAACTTTCCGATCGAACAATCGAACACCCAAGTTTTCCCAAAACAGCTCAACACATGAAATAAGTTTAAAAACATTCACTTCATGCCTCAGTACCAACGGTCCAGCCGTAGAAGGGTCAAGCCAACGCCTCACATGTGGCACGCCGTACTACCCCAAACCCTAAGGTTCAAAGGGCAGTTCAAGACGGTCACATAATCGAATTAAGGTTTGTTGTCTTCTAGAGGGACCATCACGTTACTTGCACTACTTAGAACGTCATTAAACTACGGAAAAATTCAACACTTGGAAATTTCCCGGCAGGGGAAAAATTGGGTATTTATATTCGGTCGAACCTTTTAACATATTCAAAAGATACCCGGAAAAACACAGACGAAGTTATACTATCCGACCGAAACATTGAGTCCCCAATGCAACCCAGAAAACTCAACTGTTGAGTAAACTTTAAAAATTCCCAGAAAATACAACAATCAATATAGGACATTACTGTGCAAAGCACGTGCCAAGAAGCAACTTTTTGGCCGTGGAACCGCCGCACATGCTAGGGTGGGGCCTCAGTTCCGCGGCTCTTTAGTTGACTTGGACTCACGTGCTTCACAGTAACTCTTCTAATACCCTGCTGTAATTTTTGGGTATTTTTAATTTGGAAAAATGTACAGTTTTGAAAAATGCACAGAGAAGGCTTAGAATTAGGGTTTCGGGGTTCGATCGGGTTTCTAACATCGTCTACGCATCGCCTAAGGCTCTAGCTAGGCTCTGATACCAATGTTAGTCAGGCAGCCACCCCATCCAATGGGGTCACCGTGGCACCAACCGGTCCCTCAGCAGCTACTTTTTACGCATGCCCCCTCGCGAGGACTACAACCCGCCGGAACACCTTCCGGTCTCGGGACACCCTGGGGGTAAGAGCCTATGCTTCGCCACACTGTCACACAGTGAGAACCCCCATAGGTCGACATCTAATGCCTAATAGCTCTGATACCACTGTAGGGTTCCTAGGCACTCAACTGAGGTTCCACAAGGCATCTACCATGCCAAAATCAAATTTTTCTTGTGCCGAGAAACCCTAATGCTAGATCGTTAACTAGAGAATAGGCGATACAACAAGCTAGTAAACAACTTTACTGCAAAGTGAATGGAAATACAACCTTTGTAGATCCGGTCCTCCACTTCCTTAGCTGCGTGATGATGTCCCTCCGCTGCGATCATCGGATCCCGGACTCTAGCGATGGTTTCGTCGAAGAAATGATCGGGCTAGGTCTTCGACTTCGATGCCGAAGATGATCTACGTCGAGACAACTCAAGATCAAGCTCCAACGTCACCAAGTCATGAAACTTGTGAAGAAAACACCCTATACTACTTGGCAAGTGGTAGAGGATGAAGAAATAGGAAGTGGGTTCATTTTGGATTTGGATTTCTCACTTGGAATCATCACTTAGACATTTTCAAGAAAAGGTTTTCTTTCTTCTTCAAGAAGAAGAAGAAGAAAGAATAAGAATTAATTATTTTCAAAAAGAAAATGAAGTGATATCTATCATTTAGCAACCATGGGTGAGTTAACAAGTGTAGAGAAAAAACTATGATTTAAGTGAATGGTTAGGGTTAAGGAAAGAAACAAAATGGTCAAACTTTTCAAAGCTTCATGAAGCTTCAAGTGAAAACAAAAGAAGCAACCATTTTCTTTCTTGCCAAAAAATAAATGAAAATAAATAAATAAATAAGTAAATCAAACCCTAACCATTAACCTAATCATGGTTTAATCATACACACCCAAGTTTTCTTGTATCATCAAACATGATACAAACTAGTGCACAAAACTATATCAAATATACAATATGCACTTCAAGTGAGAAAACCTATCTTAAGTGAACCAATACTAGTTAATGCAAAGTAATATATCAAATATATAATTATGCATTAAATCATTAAATCAACACTTGATTTAATGATCCGGTCATGCTGCATATAACCGACTAAATATCAAGTGTATCATTGTATCGAATCAACACTTGATTCGGTAACCCGGCTATATCACATATAACCGACCGATGATACAAATCGCGAGAATAGAATTCTGTATCACACACTGGTATTATTCTCGGTCCCGCACATATCTCATATGCGCTCCTATTTCGTTTCGCTTGAGCCAGGAAACCTCTGTGTAGGACTCTAAAGACTCGTCAATACGCCGGCAGCAGGTGATGATCATATCAAACACCCACCAGCCGCAAGCGGTCTGCTAAACGTAACGGCTACCCGGGTATTGAGAGATCAGAAGATCAACGAGCAAGCCCGCTCACACTCTTGTGAATCCAACCAGTAACACTTACCGTACAGTCCGGTCTGTTCGTCTGATATGTCGCATATCTCGCCTAGGGGTGGTAAACGTCAGACCCCAGTAGCTCGATAAGTCGTGTCGATATGAGGTCTATAACAGTTCGAGAAACTACTGGTAACACTTACCAGTAAATCTCAGCAACCCTGACCAGGGATTTCCGGTTATAGCCAATCGAACACAACGCAACATCAACTCCCTATACCGGGAGAGACGAATCCCCTCCTATCGCTCATTGCCTTCATGTGATTCGGGACTGTACCCAAAAACCACCGTTTTGCACGCCCTCTTGGACGTGGTAAGGTGGAAATCAAAGCACAGTGGGAATCACACAAGACTCTATGACGATCTCGGGTCTACAGACTAACCTGTACCAGTGTCACCAGAGAACTGCCATCTGACGTAAGGTATAATACCATCTGGGAGTTCTCGGCGAGTCCGTCCAGTGTACCCAGTCTTCACTGAGCACCCGTATATCATCTCTGATGTCAAACACCAATGGATATGGGATCATCCATCGCCCATCTGTATGGGTCGAGAAGGTATATGCTAGTCTACTCCGGTATATCGATGCCCCGTCTCGATACACCCACGACTAGGGACCTTGAAGGATGTACTTATAGACTACCATGTCCCCACTAGTATGATCCGCATCATAGTCCAGGTAGTCAAGTACACATCCTAAGGGCTTTACCAATATGTAACAGAGAGACAATCAGTATACACGTTAAGGTAAAGAGTAACAAGATAGCATACTATCATGTCGAGCAAGAAAGTCCTCCCTATATATGTCCCAGCATCCACTACAATATACATCCTATGTACAGCAATGGCCTCTAGGGCATACATATAACTAACAGTTTCATGACCTAGTGAAGATGGAGCTTGAGTTAGAGTCGCCTCGACGTAGATCATCTTCGGCATCGAAGTCAACGACCTAGCCCGATCATTTCTCTGATGAAACCAACGCTAGAGTCCATGATCCTGATGATCGCAGTGGAGGGACGTCATCACGGAGCTAAAGAAGTGGAGGACCGGATCTTCAAAGGTTGTAGTCCCTTTCACTTGTAGTTAAGTTGTTAACTAGTTTTGTTTCGTCTATCCTCTAGTTAACGATCTAGCATTAGGGTTCTTAGGCACATGATAAATTTGATTTTGGCATGGTTGATCAGTTGTGGAGCCTCTTGAGTGTGCCTAGGATCCCTACAGTTAATTGTGTATGGGTTATTACTAAACTCGATTAGTGTTTACAAATTTTTCATTAAGTGTGATATGTGCATGTTATGCAACATGCTATGTTGCATAATACTTGTTACATTTCTTTTGTTGATTTAAAGCCATGCTTCATTTTTTTTCATTTCTTGGTTTTTATTTTGTTTGGTTTGAAATGAAAATGAAAAAGGAAAACAAAAAGAAAAGAAAATAATAAAGAAATAGATATGTGCAAGAGAGAGATAGAGAGGTGAGGGGTCTTCATTGACCTTGGTAATTTTCCTCCTTCATTTTTTTCCTTCACCATTTCTCCCCTCTTCCTCCTTCATGGCTGCCCTCTTTCCCCCACCACCTCTACCTCCACTCAATACCATTAAAACCACATCAAAACCTTGCACCCTCTTCACAAAAAATGTGCACAAGCTCACTACAAGTATGGGATACCAAGAATGTTGGGATTTTGAGCACTTGGGGCAACTCAAGAAAATTCTTGAGTTGCCAAATGAGGTATTTCCTGCACTATTAGTTTAGTATTTGAGTTTCTTAACTTCTATTGTTAGTTTAGAATTGATTAAGTGTAGATTAGTGAGCTTTGAAAATTACAAGATGAAGGTTAGGGATTTATTTGAGTTGAGATGGTGCAATTGAGCTTTAGTGGTGACCTTAAACCCCCCTTATTGTCTAAAACCCAGACCAAACAGATCCTAGACCATGCAATGTGAATTAGATATCGAAATGTCGGTTTTGTGTATAATTAGTGCCTACAAGGAATCTGAGATAACCTGAGATCTTTACTAGAAAAACAAGCAACTCCACTAACCTAGATGGACCACTATAAGACCTCCCTAGAAATACGAACCCAATCCATGCAACTAAAACCGAGCTGGCCGGTTTTCAGGGCAATGTGGCCGGCCAAAATGTGGTATCTGGTGTCTAGGTTTGGTCTGTAGCTCAGTTACTTCATATACAATCCCACTGCATTGCTTCTTTAGACTAATTTTACCCGAACCAAAATCTGGGACCATTTTCTTGAGTTGCTGTTTCGAATTGTGATTTTTAAACGACTTGAACTTTTGATATTTGTGTTTTTTATCGATCACTTGACGTTTGTACGTCGATATCAGGTGTTGTTTGGTTGATTTGCATGAGTAGGCCATAGGTTTTTACCTACGTGTGACGTGTGTGCCGTTTTGGTCTTCGTACGCGATTTCTGTTTACGATACTATGTGTGTATATATGTAGGTACCCTCACGTAGACTTCGGATAACAAGGAGGAGCATGGCGACCTCGACTTCGGCAAGCAAGGATCAAGGTGAGTAGATATATATCTATGGGGGAAGTCGGGTGGACGGCGTATAGCACCCCCGCAATTTCATAGGATATGAAGTTTTTATATATATATGTATTCATATGTGTTGTTACGAGATATCTATACTTAGCAAGAAGGATTTTAGGAGAGTATGGGTTAGTTTTAGTGTAATTGGAAGATAACGTTTTTAGTTAATTTCTTAGTCGCGAACCCTAGAATAAGATTGACACACACACATGCACACACGTGACATGGTTTTGGGTGTATATGTTTATATGTGTGTATATATATATGTGGATGCATTGGTGCATATATATATATATATACATGTATACGTATACACGTATGATGAGGAGAGCATATGATACTCGGAGGAGAGTCGATATGATCGGGCATGATGCCGTAAGATCAGTTATGTGTTTTGGGTCGTGCTATGATATACTACATGATAGTATAGTGGATCGATGGGCGATTTGTTTTTATTCACACGCGGATATATGTTTGATGGTATCGGAATGTACTAGACTTTAGATCAGTATCCCTAATTCAGATTATAATGATAGTGATACCAGATAAATAATGTGTTATATGTGATAATTGACCCATACCCCAATTTGGGATGTCGTACGATGGATTTTTCCGTACGATGTATAAATATGATGATTGATCCCCACTCTTGACTTGAGGATGTCGTATTATATATTTTATCGTACATGATGCTATTGTGGCGGGATCACCGACTACTAGATATATCGACTCGGACTTAGGTAGGTTTACTTACCTTTTTGATTAGTCTCTTAGCTTTGTCCTGTAGTTAACTTGGTAGATGTTAGACTGGGCTCGGGTCATACTTAATTTCAAAACTAACGAATTGTGAGTATTTTTAAGACAGGCCGAAGGATACTATGGATTTTTCAAAGGAGGTACATTTTTTTAAAACACCGTAGCCCCTATTTTCCAAAAACCACGATTCATGCCATTTCAAATGTCAACACTGTATGACTCGTATATTTATATAAAATGTATATTCTTCATTTTTGCGATTACTATTCATTCTCCGTTTATTCATGTTGTTCATATCGCATTGCATGTTTATACCTGCGTCTTCTTTAGTCATTATGAACCCTATTGTTAAGACACCAGCACCATTACCGATGATGCGTATGCTCCACATACACTTGCTTGCCGGCTCACACACATCATCATCGGTATATTTCATGTCACGTACACATTAGAAAACACTACTTCATTGGTATAAATTGCTAGCTGGTAGTTTCGACATAGTACTAGTACGCTTGCTTTCATATGCTAGTTTAGACGTTGCATTTATTACTGAGATACTTCATGCATTTATACGTTCATGCTGATATGCAATATAATGGGGCTTTATGCCGGTAATTTACTGTTTATTTACTCTTGAGAATTGGATTACGGATTTTCCATGAGATTTCTGGATTTGGAGAAACTGCAAGGATTTTATAAACTCATTTTCATTTCAAAAGATAAAATTTGCGGTTTTCTCGTGATATGATGTGAGAGGTGTCCACCATGAGTTTTCTCGGCTCTTGAGCGGTATCATACACCCGATTTGAGGAGGAGGAGGAACCGTCTGCGGGTGCATGTTGGACCCGGTGCGGTATCCCGGGGCAAGATGGTCGCAGATGATGGCGTTGAGTCCGGCAGGGAAGCACTACTGACCGGTTATTTGTGTGCGGCTGATATCCGGAGGATACCGACGTAGTCATGGGATTTGATGATTTGGGCCAGTCCGGATTGCCGGAGCCCGAGATATTGAGACATTGAGATATATGTTTTGTGTCGATGCTTGACACGGATTCTATATTGATTTCATTGATGATACTTCGGTTTTTATACAGAAATCTCACTGAGATATGAAACAACTTTCTCATTTGAAATGTATTCTGTTTCATTCATAATGCATTCGTATACCATATTTGTGATATGTTTCTACCTGAGGCACTGACACGAGCACTGGGTATTATACTTATGTTTAGATGTTACCCTTGCCTTTTTAGACGTTTTCAGGATATATTATATGGAAGATATTATTGTATGACCTAGGATAGAGTCATACATGCGATTTCTGCTCGGTGATGTTTTCTATTCACGAGTTGGCAACTCACCCTCGTCGTGCCACAGTTTCTTGCAGGTTTTACCGTATAGGTTTCATTGCGGCTTGCTGGCACACTGCTCCCTTCTGGGTGATTGCTTTGGCAGGTGGGTTCACTTGCATCGTGACCACCATTGTACTTTTATTTATATTCAGTTGTATCTAGCAAACTCCATCAACCAGACTTGTATTATTGATAGACTTAGAAGACCAGTGTCTATTCTTTCGACCTTAGAGTCGCACTAGTATTATTATGGTTTTCTGGTGGATATTGGTTTTGTTAGTTATATGTATGCCCTAGAGGCCATTACTATACATAGGATGTATATTGTAGTGGATGCTTGGACATATATAGGGAGGACTTTCTTGCTCAACATGATAGTATGCTATCTGGTTGATCTTTACCTTAACGTGTATACTGATTGTCTCTCTGTTACATGTTGGTAAAGCCCTTAGGATGTGTACTTGACTACCTGGACTATGATGCGGATCATACTAGTGGGGACAAGGTAGTCCATAAGTACATCCTTCAAGGTCCCTAGTCGTGGGTATATCGAGACGGGGCATCGATATACCAGAGTAGACTAGCGTATACCTTCTCGACCCATACAGATGGGTGATGGATGATCCCATATCCATTGTTGTTTGACATCAGAGATGATATACGGGTGCTCAGTTGAGACTGGGTACACTGGACGGACTCGCCGAGAACTCCCAGATGGTATTATACCTTACGTCAGATGGCAGTTCTCTGGTGACACTGGTACAGAGTAGTCTGTTGACCCGAGATCGTCATAGAGTCTTGTGTGGTTCCCACTGTGTTTTGATTTCCATCTTACCATGTCCAAGAGGGCATGCAAAATGGTGGTTTTTGGGTACAGTCCCGAGTCACATGGAGGCAATGAGCGATAGGAGGGGATTCGTCTCTCCCGGTATAGGGAGTTGATGTTGCGCTGTGTTCGATTGGCTATAACAGGAAATCCCTGGCCAGGGTTGCTGAGATTTACTGGTAAGTGTTACCAGTAGTTTCTCGAATTGTTATAGACCTCATATCGACACGACTTATCGAGCTATTGGGGTCTGACGTTTACCACCCCTAGGCGAGATATGCGACATATCAGACGATCAGACCGGACTGTACGGTAGTGTTACTGGTTGGATTCACTGGAGTGTGAGCGGTCTTGCTCGTCAATCTTCTGATCGCTCAATACCCGGGTGGCCGTTACGTTTAGCAGACCGCTTGCGGCTTGTGGGTGCTTGATATGATCATCATCTGCTGCCGTCGTATTGACGAGTCTTTAGAGTCCTACATTCGATGAGGAAAGGACCGACGATCCTTTCACCGGGAGTGACTCCTTTAGCAAAACTAGAAAAGCCTCAAAAACACTCCATTTCAAAATTCATTCGATCCTACAACGATATCAAGTTCATTACACAATAGGTTTTCAGAAAAACCTGTCGTAGCCCTCCGTCATTTCAGATATGTACTAGTTAGTATTCGTGCTGCGGTAGTTTGGCATTCGTCAAGGCGTAGTGTACGGTAGCTAACTAGTATTTATCTGCTTGAGCATATGATGCGATTGGATTAGGGTATTCGTACGGCGTTGTTTGGCATTCGTCAAGGGTCGTGCGGGTGGGTTTAATTCGATCAAGAAATGTACGGGTTGAACTTGACTAGTGGACTATGGGTTGTTTGGCATTCGTCAAGGTCATAGAACACTAGGGGCAAAATATTATCGGGAATTTCAAGTGTTGAAATTTGCAATGAGATTGCATACCTTCTATGAGATAGTTGGATCCCGATACCCACTGCGAGTAAGAGTTACTCCTGGGAGAGTTTTATACATTATAATTAGCCGATCAAGTAGGTGTCTAGAAAGGTGTCAACGGGGTTACGCCTCTGGGAAAACGAGGTTTACATTAATTAGGTTCGTGCGAAAGCACGGGGGACCTCCCTCAAAGTACCTACACTGGCCTGGCTGAAAGATTGGCGAACTTGTAGTGTGTAATTAATCCCGGCTAGTCTTTCCTTTTAGGGTTTGAAGGAAGATTTGAGAAAAAGCAGTGGGAGCCATCCTGATTAGATAAAATAATAACCAATCTATTCTTGCAAGAGCGCACGCTGAGTGTTTTCTTCTCTCTCTCCAGGTAGCGACCATATCACGCCTTAATCAAAATAATAAAACAGATATTTGACCGAACCCGCTTGTTATACTGAGCTGGGGAACGTTGGTCCCGCTCCAACATATAATTGTTATAAGACAGAGCAGGAAATTGGGGATTACCAGAATTCCCGTGCCGCCCAAACGAAGAAAGTGCATGCTGATGCATCATCTTCGGGTATGTTCATTATACAGAACTGTTTCTCAGTATCCTTTACGTCCTGGGTATATGATACCGGATCAGGATCCCGCAGATGTAATATGTTACATGGGCTACAGATAGGTAAAGAACTGAGAACGGGTGATAAGTTTCATGAGGCAGAAAACGGGGCAAGTGTTGCACCCAAGTCTGTTGGTCACTGTCACCCTGTATTACGAATACATTGATTCTGAACGAATGTTATTAGATACCGAACCTGATATACAAAATCATATCAATCTCTTTAATAGTAAAGAAAGGATATAATTTTGTATTGTTGGATAATGTTTTGAACATTTCCTATATCAAAAGTTGATCGGTTCAGGCACGTTATCTAAAAGCATTAATGTTCTAAATCAAACTACAGTTCTTTCGTACACAGAACACACACAAGAGGAAGAGTTCAGAACTGAACGAATCCTTCTTGCGGCATTGTAGACTAGGTCATATCAATGCGACCCGACTGGCTGAAGTTACAAGTAGATGCATATTTAAATCGGTTTGAATTTACATCTTCTGAAACTTGCCAGTCATGTCACAAAGATATAATGACCATAGCTCTGTTTATTGGAAACAGAGAAAGAGTTAATGAACTCTTGGGACTGATACATGATGATGTATGTAAGGTCCCCTGTCTACACATGCCAAGACCGGTTCTTTGTATTTCATTACATTCTCTGATAATCTTTCGAGATTCAGACCTATGTTCCTGTTGAAACACAAGTCCGAACCTTTTACGATATTCACAAAATATAAGTTAGAAGTAGAGAACCAAAATACGGGTATAAGTATTATGTCCTATGATGAGATCAGGGAGGAGAATACTTGAGCACGGAATTCCTGGACTATTCTAAAGGAGAATGAGATTCTCTCTCAGCATTACTCCTCCGTATACACCATAGCACGATGGTATATCGGAGCGGAGCAATCACACCCTATATGATAAGGTGTGCTCTATGATGAGTACTACTGAGTTACCTATTTCCTTTTGGGAGTTATGCACTTGAGAAGCTGCATACCTATTGAATAGGGTTCCAATTAAATCAGTTATCTACCATTTCATATGTGATATGGAAAGGAAAGAGCCCATATCTTAAGTTGGTTAAGATTTGGGGTTGTCCGGGCTATGTCTAAAAGCATAATCCGGACAGGCTCGAGGCAAGGTCTGTTATGTACAGCTGGAAAGGTTCCAGCTATACAAACTGCAGCTGATGATTTGATAGAACCAAATGATTCAGTAGATTCCAACGAACCTCAGCCTCTCCGCCGATCTAGTAGGGTTCCTCACCCACCTGAGAGATATTTCGGTTTCTCTATGACAGTGGGAGCGAGGATTGCATCATGAGATGATGACCCAACTAGTTTCGAGCTGGCCATCAGGAGTAGGACTCTGTAAGAATGGCTGGATGCTTAGCGATCTGAGATGGAATCCTTATACACCAACAAAGTATGGACTTTGGTTGCTATATCTGAAGGGTTAAATCCCCATCAGGAGCAAGTATATCTTGAGAAGATTACTTGGTGTACATGGAAAAGTTGAGACTTTCGAAGCTAGACTTGTTAAAGGTTTGCATCATTGACCAGATATGGATCATGACGAAACCTTTTCTAAGGATCTATGCTTAAGTCCATCCAGATCCTACTTGCCACGGCTGCATACCATGACTACGATATCTGGTGGTTGGGTGTCATGACAGCTTTTCTAAATGATGTTTTAGAAGAGTGCGTCTATAAGTACACAGCCAGAGGGCCTCGTAGACAGTGGGAGCAGCGGAAACGTGTGCAAGATGTTTTATGTGATAAAGCAGGCATCGCGGGGTTGGAACATCTGTTTTGATGTGGAAGTCAAAGAGTTTGACATCATCAAAATGGTAGATGAACCTTGTATAAACGAAAAGGTAGTAGGGAGTATGGTAACGATCCTCGTAGAGTACGTGGATGACATACTCTCGATAGGGAAAGAGTTTCCTATGCTACGCTCGATCAATCTCCGCTTATCACAATGATTCTCCACATAGGATCAAATTGATACCTCCTAAATCCTGAGTTATCATCTATGAGATAGATGTAATTGGATGCTAGGAATCTCACTAGTAGTAGTAAGATGGTATCAATCGATCCTGAGGAGAACACTGGAAGGGTTCCAGGGTGATAAAGACGACTGAATGTCAGTCACAGGCATTGTCTTTACCCTCAGTGAAGGGACGGTATGTTGGAAAAGTTCCAAGCTAGATACCGTGGCATACTAGACGATTAAGGCTGGATACATCACTACTTAAGATGCTACCAAAGAGGCTGTTTGGGTGTATAATGGTTCATGAGATGAACTATGTTCCTTCCATTGTGTGACAATGGAGTTGTGGCTTATGCTAAGGAACGAAGGTCCCATCAGTGATCCAGACATATTCTAAGGCAGTGTCACCTGATCATGGAGATGGTTGATCTCCAGGGTGATCGAGGTTTGGAGAGTAGACTCAGAGGACAACACAGCGGATCCACTCACAAAGGCCTGTTCCCAGAGAGAGATTTTTATGGGATGGTTGAGTATGAGATACTACAACCACTGCTATCATATGGCCCTAGTGCAAGTGGGAGATTGTTAGTTATATGTATGCCCTAGAGGCCATTACTATACATAGGATGTATATTGTAGTGGATGCTTGGACATATATAGGGAGGACTTTCTTGCTCGACATGATAGTATGCTATCTGGTTGATCTTTACCTTAACGTGTATACTGATTGTCTCTTTGTTACATGTTGGTAAAGCCCTTAGGATGTGTACTTGACTACCTGGACTATGATGCGGATCATACTAGTGGGGACAAGGTAGTCCATAAGTACATCCTTCAAGGTCCCTAGTCGTGGGTATATCGAGACGGGGCATCGATATACCAGAGTAGACTAGCGTATACCTTCTCGACCCATACAGATGGGCGATGGATGATCCCATATCCATTGTTGTTTGACATCAGAGATGATATACGGGTGCTCAGTGGAGACTGGGTACACTGGACGGACTCGCCGAGAACTCCCAGATGGTATTATACCTTACGTCAGATGGCAGTTCTCTGGTGACACTGGTACAGAGTAGTCTGTTGACCCGAGATCGTCATAGAGTCTTGTGTGGTTCCCACTGTGCTTTGATTTCCATCTTACCACGTCTAAGAGGGCGTGCAAAACGGTGGTTTTTGGGTACAGTCCCGAGTCACATGGAGGCAATGAGCGATAGGAGGGGATTCGTCTCTCCCGGTATAGGGAGTTGATGTTGCGCTGTGTTCGATTGGCTATAACAGGAAATCCCTGGCCAGGGTTGCTGAGATTTACTGGTAAGTGTTACCAGTAGTTTCTCGAATTGTTATAGACCTCATATCGACACGACTTATCGAGCTATTGGGGTCTGACGTTTACCACCCCTAGGCGAGATATGCGACATATCAGACGATCAGACCGGACTGTACGGTAGTGTTACTGGTTGGATTCACTGGAGTGTGAGCGGGCTTGCTCGTCGATCTTCTGATCGCTCAATACTCGGGTGGCCGTTACGTTTAGCAGACCGCTTGCGGCTTGTGGGTGCTTGATATGATCATCATCTGCTGCCGGCGTATTGACCAGTCTTTAGAGTCCTACACAGAGGTTTCCTGGCTCAAGCGAAACGAAATAGGAGCGCATATGAGATATGTGCGGGACCGAGAATGATACCAGTATGTGATACTGTATTTGATTCTCGCGATATGTGACATTGCTCGGTTATATGCGATATAGCCGGGTTATCGGATCAAGTGTTGTTTCGATAAGTTGTTACTGAAGATACTAGTCGGTTATATGCTATATGACCGGATCATTAAATCAAGTGTTGATTTAATGATTTAATATATAATTATATATATGATATATTACTTTGCATTAACTAGTATCGGTTCACTTTAAATGGATTTTCTCACTTGGATTGTGCACATTGTATATGTGATATACTTTTGTACACAAGTTTGTATCATGTTTGATGATACATGCTAACTACGGTTTGTGTAAAGATTAAACCATGGTTGTGTAATGGTTAGGGTTTTCATTTTCTTATTCATTTATTTATTTCATTTATTTTATTTTGGAAAAGAAAAAGGGGAAATGGTGGCTTTCTTTGTTTGTATTTGAAGCTTCATGAAGCTTTGACTAAGTCACCATTTTGTCTCATGCTTAACCCTAACCATTCCACTTAACCCTAGTCTATTCTCTACACTTGACCATGGTTACATTATGATAAGTATTCATTTTATTTCCTTTTTGAAATATACTTATCATAATATTCATCATCTTCTTCTTCTTCTTCACTTGAAGAAAGCATGCCTCCATCAATGGCAACTTGATGAAATGAGTGAGAAATCCAATTCTAAAGTGAACCCACCTCCTATTTCTTCATCCTCTACCTCTTGCCAAGTAGTAGAGTGTGTTTTCTTCACAAGTTTCATGACTTGGTGAAGTGGGAGCTTGATCTTGTGATGCCTCGACGTAGATCATCTTCGGCACGAAGCCGACGACCTTGCCCGCCCATTTCTCCGATGAAGCCGACGCTAGAGCCCGGGATTCCATTTGGACAGCGAGGAGACTTCATTGCGGAGCTATGGAGGTGGAGGACCGGATCTACAAAGGTTGTATTTCCGTTCTTTTAGTTAAGTTGTTAACTAGTTTCTTTTGTCGCCTAAAATTCTAGTTAACGATCCGTATTAGGGTTTCTCGGCACATGTAAAATTTGAAATTGGCATGGTTGATGCCTTGTGAGACCTCTTGAGAGTGCCTAGGAACCCTACAGGTTTTCTTCTGAGTTTTGATCCTCGCCCTTCGGCGTTGTATATTATATTGCTTGCGTGGTTGTGTCCGCCAATTAGCGAAGAGCTATCTCCCGCTTGGGGATGCCTTTATTCATTATGTATATTATTCATGTTTGTACCAGTTTGGGCCCAGTATTTACAAAGAAGACTTTGCCGAAATTTTCGAGAAAATATGATGTTGCTTTAAATGTTTAATGCCATTTATTTTATTTAAACCACTTTCTTTAAACAAGTTTTCCTTCACTTCTTATTTAAAATGGTTTAGATTTCTGGGCTTTTGGCTTACTTGAATTAGGTGGGGTCCTATAGACTTCACATGATTCAAGTGCCAGTCACGTGCTATTTCGGGTCGTGACAGTATGGACCTTGGATATTGCTCCACCTGGGGTAAAACCCGTTGGATGCAAATGGATCTACAAAAGGAAATATGGTGTAGATGGGCAGGTGGAAACCTATAAGGCTAGACTTGTTGCAAAAGGTTTTCGTCAAAGACCAGGTGTGGGCTATGAAGAAATATTTCTTCCAGTGGCTATGCTCAAATCCATTCGGATCCTACTTGCTATTGTTGCCTTCCATGACTATGAAATCTGGCAGATGGACGTAAAAACGGCATTTCTAAACGGAAGTTTGGAAGAGTGCGTTTATATGGATCAGCCAGAAGGTTTTGTAGATTGTGGGAGCAGTGGGAAGGTATGCAAGTTGCTTAAATCAATTTATGGATTAAAGCAGGTATCGCCGAGCTGGAACATCTGTTTTGATGAAACAGTCAAGGAATTTGACTTCATCAAGAATGACGATGAGCCTTGTATATATAAGAAGATTGTAGGTCGAAATGTCGTGTTCCTAGTCTTCTACGTGGACGACATTCTTTTGATAAGAAATGATATTCCTATGCTACAATCGGTTAAGCTGTTCTTGTCACAAAGGTTCTCCATGAAAGACCTGGGTGATACCTCGTACATTCTGGGGATTAATGTTAGTTGGATGTATGCCCTAGAGGCCATTGTTGTACATGATTATATATTACAATGGTTGCTTGGACATATATATGTAGGACTTTCTTGCTCAACATGATAGTATGCTATCTGGTTGCTCTTTATCTTAACATGTAGACTTGTATTGTGATACTGTCTTTCTCTCACATGTTGATAAAGCCTTTAGGATGTATACTTGACTACCAGGATTATGATTCAGAACATACTAGTGGGGCTAGGGTAGTCCACAAGTACATCCTTTAATTGTTCCTAGTCGAGGGTGTATCGAGACGGGGCATCGATATTCCAGAGTAGACTAGTGTATACGCTTCTTGACCCATATGATGGGCGATGGATGATCCCATATCCATTGGTGTTTGACATCAAAGATGGTATATGGGTGCTCAGTGGAGACTGGGTACACTGAACATGACTCACCGAGAACTCCTAGATGGTATTATACCTAACTAGTGTTTATCTGCAGTATAAGATAAGATTGGATTAGGGTAGACGTGCGACTTTGTTGGCCTCCGTTAAGGGTCGTGCGGGTGGGTTTAATTCAATCATGAATTATACGGGTTGAACTTGACTAGCAGCCTATGGTTTGTTGGCCTCCGTCAAGGTTATAGGACGCTAGGGGCAAAACATTATCGGGAATTTCAAGTGTTTAAATTTGCAATGAGATTGCATACCTTCTATGAGATAGTTGGATCCCGATACCCACTGCGAGTAAGAGTTACTCCTGGGAGAGTTTTGCACTTTACAATTAGCCGATCAAGTAGGTGTCTAGAAAGTGTTAATGGGGTTACGCCCCTGGGAAAACGAGATTTACTTTAATTAGGTCCGTGCGAAAGTACGGGGAACCTCCCTCAAAGTACCGACACTGGCCTGGCTGAAAAATTGGCAAACTTGTAGGGTGTAATTAATCCCGGCTAGTCTTACCTTTTAGGGTTTGAAGGAAGATTTGATAAAAATAGTGAGATCCATCCTGATTAGATAAAATAATAACCAATCTAATCTTGTAAGAGTATACGCTAAGTGCTTTCTTCTCTCTCGCTCTCCAGGTAACGACCATATCACGCCTTAATCAAGATAATATTATGGATGTATTGACCGAACCCGCTTGTTATACTGAGCTGGGGAACATTGATTCCACTCTATCTTATAATTGTTATAAGTCCGAGCAGGAAATAGGGGAATATCCGGATTCCCACGCCACCCAAACAAGGAATGAGCATGCCGATGCATCTTCTTCGGGTGTGTTTTTTTTACCGAGAACCGTTTCTCAGTACACTCTACGTCCTGGGTATTAGATACCGAATTAGGATCCCACATATGTAATATGTTACATGGGCTAAAGAAATTTAGAGAACTGGGAATAAGTGATCATTCTCTAGTAGTAGGGAATGGTGTAAGTGTTGCAGCTAAAGCAGTTGGTGATATCACCTTGTATTACCAAATGAGAATACATTGATTCTGAACGAATGTTATTGCATACCGAACCTGATATGCAATATTATATCAGTTTCTTTATTAAGTAAAGAAGGATATAATTTTGTATTGCAGGATAATGTTATGAACATTTTCCTGAATCAAAAGTTGATTGGATCAGGCACGTTAAGTAATGGCATATACGTTCTAAATCAAACCACGGTTCTTAACGTACAGAACACACACAAGAGGAAAAGTTCAGAAATGAATGAGTTCTTCTTGTGGCTTTGTAGATTAGGTCATATCAATGCGACACGACTACCTAAGTTACATAAGAATGTATATTTGAATCCGTTCAAATTTACATCTTATAATACTTGCCAGTCATGTCTCAAATGCAAAATGACCAAAACTCCGTTTATTGGACATGGAGAAAGAGTCACTGAACTCTTAGGACTGATACATAGTGATGTATGCGGTCCCATGTCTATACATGCCAGGAATGGTTCCTCGTACTTCATTATATTCACCGATAATCTCTCAAGATTCGGACATGTGTTCCTGTTGAAACACAAGTCTGAAGCTTTTGAGAAATTCAAGGAATATAAGTGCGAAGTAGAGAACCAGACAGGTAGAAGTATTAAAATCTTTCGATGTGATCGGGGAAGAGAATATTTGAGCACGAAATTCCTGGATTATTTAAAAGAGAATAGGATTGTCTCTTAGCTTACTCCTCCGTATACACCACAGAACAACGGTGTATCGGGGCGGAGGTATCATACCCTATTAGATATGATGCGCTCTATGATGAGTAACCCTGGATTGCCTGTTTCCTTTTGGAGTTATGCGCTTGAGAAGCCACATACTTATTGAACAGGGTTCCAACCAAATTAGGGCCTACCACTCTATATGAGATATGGAATGGGAAGAGACCATCTCTTAAACGAGTTAAGATATGGGGTTGTCCGGCCTATGTTGAAAAGCAAATCCGGACAAGCTTGAGGCAAGGTCAGTACTGTATATGTTCGTTGGATATCCCGAATATTCGCGAGGGTATATCTTCTACCACACTGAGGAGCAAAACGTGTTTTGTTTCTCAGCATGACACCTTTTTAGAAAAGGAATTTCTTATGGAAGAAATTAGTGGTCATGAGGTAGAACTGGAAGGAGTTCCAGCTAGACAAACTAACAGCTGATGATTTGGTAGAACCTGAGGATTCAATAGTTCCCGACGAACCATAGCCTCTCCACAGATCTAGTAGGTTTCCTCATCCGTCTGAGAGATACTATGGTTTTCTCAATGACAGTGGGAGCGAGGATTGCATCATGGAAGATGATGACCCAACTAGTTTCGAGCAGGCCATCACGAGTGGTGACTCTGTTAAATGGCTGGATGCTATGCGATCTGAGATGGAATCCATATACACCAACAAAGTAGTGACTTTGGTAGTTGCACCTGAAGGGGTAAAACCCATCGGGAGCAAGTGGATCTTGAGAAGATTTTTGGTGTAGATGGAAAAGCTGAGACTTTCAAAACTAGACTTGTTCCAAAAGGTTGTCGTCAATAACCAGGTATAGAATTTGATGAAACCTTTTCTCCGGTGGCTATGCTTAAGACCATCCGGATCCTACTTGCCATTGCTGCATACTATAACTATGAAATCTGGCAGATCGACGTCAAGACCACTTTTCTAAATGGTGATTTAGAAAAGAGCAGGTACATGACACTGCCAGAGGGCTTCATAGACAGTGGGAGAAGCGGAAAAGTGTGCAAGTTGCTTAAATCAATATACGGATTAAAGCAGGTATCGCGGAGTTGGAACATCTGTTTTTGATGTGGCAGTCAAAGAGTTTGACTTCATCAAAATGGTAGATGAACCTTGTACATACAAGAAGGTTGTAGAGAGTAAGGTTGTCTTCCTCGTATCGTACGTGGATGACATACTCTTGATAGGAAATGGTGTTCCTTTGCTACACTCCGTCAAGCTTCTCTTATCACAATATTTCTCTATGGACATCCACTGATTAAGATCTATAGAGATAGATCTAAGAGGATGTAACATACTCACTAGGTGTAGTGAGTAGGTGTCAATCAGATCCTAGGGAGAAACACCGGATAGCTGTGAAGAACATTCTTAAGTACTTGAGAAGCACTAAAGAAACGTTCTTGGTGTTTGGTAACGGTGAACTCCAACTGGAGTCCTTTACCGATTCGAGCTTCCAGTATGATAAGGTCGACTGTAAGACAGTCTCGGGTTTTGTCTTTACCCTCAGTCGAGGGACGGTATGTTGGAAGAGTTTCAAGCTAGATACCGTGGCAGACTCAACGATAAAGGATGATTACATCGCTGCCAACGATGCTACCAAAGAGATTGTCTGGATATAGATGTTCATGAGATGAAGTAGGTTCCTACCATTGTGGTGACAATGGAGCCATGGCTTTGGCCTAGGAACCCCGGTCCCATCAGTGATCCAGACATATTCTTAGGCAGTATCACCTGATCAGGAAGATGGTTGATCTCCGGGCGATCGAGGTCAGGAGAGTTGATAGGAAGAAAGACACGGCGGATCCACTCACAGAGGCCAAAACCCAGACACAGTTTGAGAGTTTTTTGGGATGTTGGGTATGAGATACTACAACGAGTGGCCTTAGTGCAAGTAGGAGATTGTTAGTTGTAAGTATGCTCTAGAGGCCATTGTTGTACATGATTGTATATTACAATGGATGATTGGACATATATAGGGAGGACTTTCTTGCTCAACATGATAGTATGCTATATGGTTGCTCTTTATCTTAACATATAGACTTGTATTGTGATATTGTCTTTCTCTCACATATTGATAAAGCCCTTAGGATGTATACTTGACTACCAAGGTTATGATGCAAATCATACTAGTGGGGCCAGGGTAGTCCACAAGTATATCCTTTAATTGTTTCTAGTCGAGGGTGTATCGAGACGGGGCATCAATATTTCAGAGTAGACTAGAGTATACGCTTCTTGACCCATATGATGGCTGATGGATGATCCCATATCCATTGGTGTTTGACATCAAAGATGGTATATGAGTGCTCAGTGGAGACTGGATACACTGAACAGGACTCGTCGAGAACTCCTAGATGGTATTATACCTAACGTCAGATAGCAGTTCTCTGGTGACACTGGTACAGGTTAGTCTGTAATGTTGGGTTTGCCTAGCACCCTATGAAGAGTATGGAAGCATCACATGTCACAAAGTTCAAGTTTTTATGGTGCTAAGCAAGCATACATAGGATCGATCCTAGAAAATTAGGGTTTCAAATTTTTCACATCAACTCATGAAAGAAAAGATAGGCTTTTGAGAGTACAACCTTTGTAGCTCCCTACGCTAGACTCCTTGGCTACTTAGGGTTTGAAAAAGCTCCGGTTGAACTCCTCTAGGTCACCGATGATCCACCCAGAGTCCGCTTTGTTCTAGCTTGCAACTTCACCCGATCAAGAGAACGAAATGAGGATAACACTCCAAACAAGTGGGCTAGACTTGTGTAGAATGGTGTTGTGGTTCTCTTTCTCACTTAAAAATCCTATTTTTATGAGTATTTTGCTCACTTGAAAAGTTTAGAGAGCAAGAGATCAAGGTTGATGAAGATGATGGCTTTTTGAGAAGAAGAGAAGAAAAACTCTCATAAGAAAAATGAAAAATATAAGTATATATATATTTTTCATCTCTCATTTCAAACCATGGTTAATTATAAAGATATTATTATATTTGAGTTAAAAACACAAAAGGAAAATAAACCAAGGGTTAAAAGGTAGGTGAGCATGGTAAGGTAAAGAAGAGTGTAGAAACATTCTATGATTTAACCCTTTTTCTTTTCCTTTTTGTTTTAATTCAAAAGCAATAATAATCCATATAAAAACCATGGTGTGATTCTTATATTGCCACCATTCTCAATGTATAAGCAACCATGATAGAATGATGTATGTATGCATGTGTGCATGCACATCCATATGTGCATGAACAAGAATGAATGCATACATGCATGCATACATCCAAAAGAAACAAGATAGGATTTCTAGTGAGAAGCTAATGATAAATCAACACTTGATTTATCAATCCGGTCATATCACATACGACCCGACCAAAAGCAAGCCGCCCAATTAATATACGGTATCCTATATGCTCATTTTAATCGGGTCCATACGCATATCGCATACGCGCACCACAACGTTTCGCTTGGACTAGGTAACTCCTTTGTGGAACTCTAAGACTCTTCAATACGCCGGCAGTGGGTGATGATCACATCAAGCACCCCCAAGCCGCAAGCGGTCAGCTAAACGTAACGGCCATCCGGGTATTGAGCGATCAGAAGAAAACAAGCGAACCTGCTACAATTCCCGTCGAGCCAACCGGCAACACTTCCCGTACAGTCCGGTCCCCTCGTATGATATGTTGCATATCAAGTCTAGGGGTGGTAAACGTCAGACCCCAATAACCGATAAGTCGTGCCGATGTGAGGCTCATAACGGGTCGAGAAACTACTGGTAACACTTACCAGCAAATCTCTGAATCAGCCCTGGCCAGGGACTTCCCTGTTACGGCCAATCGAGCACAGCGCAACATCAACCCCCAATACCGGGAGAGACGAAACCCCTCCTATCGCTCATTGCCTCCATGTGACTCGGGACTGTACCCAAAAACCACCATTTTGCACGCCCTCATGGACGTGGTAAGGTGGAAATCAAAGCACAGTGGGAATCACACAAGACTCTATGACGATCTCGGGTCTACAGACTAACCTGCACAAGTGTCACCATAGAACTGCCATCTGACGTGAGGTATAATACCATCTGGGAGTTCTCGGCGAGTCCGTCCAGTGTACCCAGTCTCCACTGAGCACCCGTATACCTTCTCTGATGTCAAACACCAATGGATATGGGATCATCCATCGCCCATCTCATGGGTCGAGAAGCGTATACGCTAGTCTACACTGGTATATCGATGCCCTATCTCGATACTGTAAGTCCATGCTACCTCTCCCGGTACTTTCGGGAATGCGGAATTTGGTAAAAAACGATTTTTACGGAGGTGGTAACATGGACCTAAAACCCGGATCTTGGTTAAACATCTATCTAACAACCTAACTATGAGTTTCTAGCTACTCGGTTAGGGGGTTATACCTTGCTTGTCTTGAACTCCTTCGTCTTCAAACTCCGATGGTGGTCCGGATTGGCTTCTTCCCGTCGTCTCCGTACGCTGAAGATAGATCCACCTGAAAGCTCCAACCTTTGGCTCCTTCTTCGTTCTTTGAAGAAACTAGTTCACTCGGTTTGCTAAACCTTGTGAACTAGAATGAGTAGAGAAGAGTTTGTGTGGGATTTTATCTATGGTTCTTGATTCTCAACTCATGAGACAAGAGAACCATAGATTAAAGAGAGGGAAAAAGAGCAAGAGGGTGAGAACAAAACAAGAGAGCTCAAGAACAAGAGAGAGAATGAGCAAGAAAGAATGAGCAACTCTTTTGTCTCTCACCCTCTCATAATCCAAAGTCATGATAACTCATCATACTAAAAAAAGTCTTATGTGATGGTTGAAGCAACCATAACCATATCATTTCATGCACTCATTTTACACAAATGAGCAAGCAAACAAAAGTCTTTGCCATGAAATGATGGCTATGGTTATCATGATGGTCAACTAGTCAAGCCTAGTCAACCGGTCAACAAAGTCAACAAGTCAACAAAAGTCAACAAGTCAACAAAAAGTCAACAAGTCAACAAAGTCAACAAAAGTCAACAAGTCAACAAAGTCAATCCTCCACAACCATGTCACCATAATACTTAATTAATATAATAGTTAATCACATATCATATTCTCATTAGGGTTGAACAAAAAGTAAAATAGTCAACGGTCAACTGTCAACAACCCTAATGAGAATCCGCTGCCTCTGTCTCCCTGTCAACTGTGCATACGCACCCGCATCCGCGTTCCAAGGAACACGAATGCACACTGGATAAATCTAATCCCAAAAGGTACACTAGGATCTGGCTTAAACCAAAGCCCGCTAGTGTAAACTGTCCGGACACTGTACGTGCATAAGTGCACGGATGCGACCGAACCCTGTCGCAAAAACCATGCGACCTGTCGCAATACCATGCGACCTCTACTCTTTTGCCTAAAGGCGAAAAGCTTTCTGTGTGGGACTCTAAAGAATCGACACTACGCTGGCAGTAGGTTTAACCACAGACCGCAAGCGGCACTAGCTGTGCGTAACGGTCCCCAGGTAGTGCCGACAAGAAGACCGACGAGGCGAAACCCATCTGAACTCCTACTGAGCCTGAGTGTAACATTCTCCGTACAGTCCGGTCTGTTCGTCTGATACATCGCATGGCGGGCCTAGGGGGCGGTAAACGTCAGTCCCCCAATAGCGGTACAAGTTGTGCCGGAGCGTAGCCCAAAACACCCTGAGATAACACTGGAAACCTACCAGTATATCTCGTTTGCCCTGGCCAGGGACTACTCGTGTAATGGCTCTCCTAGACACAGCGCGATGTCAACCCCCAATACCGGGAGAGACGAATCCTGTCTAACCGTCACTGCCTCCAAGTGCTTCGGGACTGCACCCAACCACGACCTGTTTGCACGACTCCTTTGAGCCGTGGTAGGGTAGTGATCAAAGTACAGTGGGAACACACTCGAGGCGAAGTGACAGTGTCAAGTCAGCGGACTAAGCTGTACTCATGTCACCTGGGAACTGATAACTGACGATAGGCATAATACCAACTAGTCAGTTCCCGACGAGTCCTGTCCAGTGTACCCGTAACCTAACGAGCATCCGCATACTATCTCAAGTACGACGTACTGACGGCTGTGGGACAGACCGTCTCCCATACTGGGATGAGAAGCGCATGCGCTGGTCTACTCCGGAGTATCGATGCCCTGTCTCGATAGTCCTGCGACCAGGGACCTGCATAAGGATGAGCTTATAGATTACCCAGCCCCACTAGTGTGACGGCCATCACATCGCTGGTAATCAAGCAAAGATCCTAAGGGCTCCACTAATGTGTATAGGCGATATACAAAAATAAACACATGTACACATTGAAGTAGAAACAAACCAAGTAGCATACTACTATTTTGAGAAAGATTGTATATACAAGGTGAATATCCCAAGCATCCATTAAGTAATATACAAACCAGTATGATACAGTAATGGCCTCTAGGGCATATACACTAACAATCTCCCACTTGCACTAAGGCCATGTACTGGCGTATCGAAGACCTATCATCTCGATCAGCCGCTCGAACTGAGTCTGGGGCAAGGCTTTGGTGAATGGATCTGCAGTGTTATCTTCTGAAGCGACTCTCCGAACCTCGATCTCCTGGCGATCTACGATCTCCCTGATCAGGTGATACCGCCTCAAGATGTGCCTGGATCTCTGATGGGACCTGGGTTCCTTCGCTAAAGCTATAGCCCCGTTGTTGTCGCAATACAGAGGTATTGGATCAACAATGGACGGAACCACCTGAAGTTCTTTCAAGAACTTCCTCATCCAGACAGCTTCTTTTGCGGCATCAGATGCAGCGATGTATTCCGCTTCCATCGTCGATTCTGCAACGGTTTCTTGTTTGGAACTCTTCCAACACACCGCCCCTCCATTGAGGGTAAAGACAAAACCCGACATGGACTTGGAATCATCCTTGTCACTCTGGAAGCTGGAGTCAGCAAAGGCCTCGATCTGGAGGTCTTTTCCGCCATACACCAAAAACATCTCCTTAGTCCTTCTCAGGTACTTGAGAATGTTCTTTACCGCTATCCAGTGATTCTCCCCAGGGTTTGACTGATACCGGCTTACCACACTCAGTGCATAAGCTACATCCGGTCTGGTACACAACATCGCATACATTATAGAGCCTACCGCAGAAGCGTAGGGTATAATAGACATGCGATCCCTCTCCAAATCAGTCTTGGGAGACATCTCTTTAGAGAGGGTGATCCCGTGACAAGCCGGTAGGTTACCGCGCTTGGAATCTTCCATACTGAATCTTTTCAGCACGGTGTCGATGTACCTGGACTGAGAAAGTCCTAATATCCTCTTGGATCTGTCACGGTAGATCCGGATACCCAGAATGTATGAGGCATCACCCAGGTCTTTCATGGAGAACCTGTGTGACAAGAACCCCTTGACAGATTGTAGCATAGGAATGTCATTTCCTATTAAGAGAATGTCATCCACGTATAAAACGAGGAATACTACAGTTCTCGCTACAAATCTACTATAGATGCATGGTTCATCTGGATTTTTGATAAAGCCAAATTGTTTGACTGTCTCATCAAAGCAGATGTTCCAACTCCGCGATGCCTGCTTTAGTCCATAGATGGACTTAAGCAATTTGCACACCTTTCCGCTGCTCCCACTCTGAATGAAACCCTCTGGTTGGTCCATATAGACACACTCCTCTAAATTTCCATTTAAAAAAGCGGTCTTTACGTCCATTTGCCAGATCTCATAATCGTGGAAGGCAGCGATGGCAAGAAGGATCCGAATGGATTTCAGCATGGCTACTGGAGAAAAGGTTTCGTCATAGTCCAAGCCAGGTCTTTGACGAAAACCCTTTGCTACCAGCCTAGCTTTATAGGTCTCAACCTGTCCATCTACACCAATCTTCCTTTTGAAGATCCACTTGCATCCTACGGGTTTTACCCCGTCTGGAGCAATGTCCAACGTCCATACCTTGTTGGTGTACATGGACTCCATTTCGGTCCGCATTGCATCCAGCCATTTCACTGAGTCAACGCTCTGAACGGCCTGCTGGAAGCTAGTAGGCTCATCATAATCTATGATGCAATCCTCTCTATCCCCGTCTATGAGAAAACCGTAGTATCTCTCGGGCGGATGAGTCTGCCTACTACTCCTGCGGAGCGGCGTAGGAATGTCCTATTCTTTCGAACCCTCTGGTTCCACTAAACTTTCAGTAATAGTCCGTGGTTCTGGAATTTCTTCCAGTTCTACTGCGCTCCCACTTATTTCTTTTTCTAAGAACTGGTGTTCTAGAAAGTGGGCATGACGAGAAACAAGAACTTTTTGTTCCTCTTCGCAGTAGAAGAAATATCCTTTGGAATTCTTTGGATATCCCATAAACTTGCACAGTACTGAGCGTGCCTCGAGCTTGTCCGCATGCTGCTTTTTGACAAAAGCTGGACTTCCCCATGTCTTAATGTGATTAAGATGGGGTCTCTTCCCACACCACATTTCAAATGGCGTGGTAGGCACAGTTTTAGTGGGAACTCGGTTCAAAAGGTATGCGGCTGATTCTAGCGCATATCCCCAGAATGATCGCGGTAACTCAGTGTTACTCATCATGGACCGCACCATATCTAATAGGGTGCGGTTCCGTCTCTCCGATACACCGTTATGTTGCGGGGTGTATGGAGGAGTAAGCTGAGAGAGAATTCCGTTCTCTTTTAAATAGTCCAGGAACTCGGCACTTAAGTATTCTCCACCTCGATCCGATCTTAGAATCTTAATACTTTTGCCGGTCTGTTTCTCTACTTCATTCTTATACTCCTGGAATTTTCCAAAGGCTTCAGACTTATGTTTCATTAAGAAGACATAACCATACCTTGAGAAATCATCCGTAAAAGTAATGAAGTAAGAATGGCCGCTTCGCGCATGTGTAGACATTGGACCGCACACGTCACTGTGTACGAGTCCCAAGAGCTCGCTCGCTCTTACTCCATGTCCAGTAAACGGAGTCTTTGTCATCTTTCCTTTGAGACAGGATTGACAAGTGGCATATGACTGATATTCGAACGCATTCAAATACCCTTCTGTATGTAACTTCGTCAACCTTCTCTCATTGATGTGACCCAGTCTACAATGCCACAAGAAAGTCTGATTTATTTCTGGAGACTTTCTTTTGTGTGTATTCTGGACATTGAAAATCTGTGGTTGGTTCAATACGTATATACCATTACTCAATGTACCTGACCCAATCAAAACTTGATTAAAGTGAATGTTTACAACATTACTTACAAACGCAAATTCATAACCTTCTTTAGAAACTAAAGATACAGAAATGATATTACAAGTTGCGTTGGGTACAAAAAAGCAATTACGCAAAACCAAAACATGTCCATCTGACATTCCCAGGTGATAGTCCCCCACGGCTTTAGCATCCATGCTAGCTCCGTTCGCAACTCTGAGGGTCATGTCACCTGCCTTCAAAACCCTACGGTTTCTCAACGCCTGCAAAGAATTACAGATATGAGATCCTGATCCGGTATCCAATACCCAGGAAGTAGAGTTTATTGAAAGACAGTTTTCAATAACATACACACCTGAAGCTGAAGCTGCAACCTGCTTCAATTCCCGTGTTTTGGCTTTCCAGGCCCTGCAATCATTCTTCCAGTGTCCTTTCTTATGACAATAGAAGCATTCTTCCTTATCCACAAGCTTCCCCGCTTTCTTTGTTGCTTTAGCTTTTCCCTTCGTATCCACTTTACTAACACCGCCCCTTGGTTTGGCGGGGGCTTTCTTCTTCTTTCCCTTGGCTTTCGCCTTGGACCTAGAAGAAGATGATCCTCCTACAAACAAAGTGGATGTTTCCCTACCTTTCTGTAGGGTGCCCTCTGCGCTCCTCAGCATTTTGAGGAGCTCTGAAAGTTCAACCTCTTTTTCTTGTAAGTTGAAGTTCAGTATGAACTGGGCGTAAGTGGAAGGAAGGGACTGGAGAACTATGTCCGTATAGAGTTCACTCTCCAATGTGGTCCCTAGTGTAGGGTTCCTAGGCACCCTAATGAGGTCTCACAAGGCATCGAACATGCCAATTTCAAAAAATCTAGGTACCGAGAGACCCGACTACGGATCGTTTGCTAGAAAACTAGGCGAAAATATAATCTAGTTAACACTTAACTAAGGGATACGGACATACAACCTTTGTAGATCCATTTGTCCACCTCCATAGCTCCATGAAGAAGTCATCTCCGCTGTACAAATCCGAAATCCGGGCTCTTGCGTCGGCTTCATCGGAGAAGAAGCGGGCTAGGTCATCGACGACGTGCCGAAGATGATCTACGTCGAGGCATCGCTAAATCAAGCTCCGACTTCACCAAGTCCAAAAACTTGTGAAGAGAACACACTCTACTACTTGGCAAGAGGTAGAGGATGAAGAAATAGGAAGTGGGTAGACTTTAGAATTGGATTTCTCACTTGTTTTCATCAACCACCATTGATGAAGTGAACTTTCTTCATGTGAAGAAGATGAAGAAGAAGAAGAAAGAAATATGATAAGTTAATTAAAAAGAATAGAAAAACCAAAACTTATCATAATTCTAACTATGGTTATGTGTAGAGAATTGACCAAGGTTAAAGGAATGGTTAGGGTTAAGGATGAGATAAGAATGGTGGACAAAGTCAAAGCTTCATGAAGCTTCAACTAAACAACAAATAAAGCCACCATTCTTTTCTCTTTTTCTTTTATTTTCCAAAATGTATAAACAAATAAATAATGGAAAAATAAAACCCTAATTATATGTTTAACCATGGTTTAATTCTTTACACTTAACCAAGTATACATGTATCATCAAACATGATACAATCAAGTGTACAAAAGTATATCACATATACAATGTGCACAAACCAAGTGAGAAAATCCATCTTAAGTAAACCAATACTAGTTGATGCAAAGTAATATATCAAATATATAAATATGCATTAAATCATTAAATCAACACTTGATTCAATGATCCGGTCATGTCGCACACAACCGACTAGTATACAATGTATCGGCTTATCGAATCATCGCTTGAATCGATAACTAGGTTATATCGCATACAACCATTCGATACATTCATCGCGAGAATGAAATACGGTATCACATACACGCATTATTCTCGGTCCCGCAAATATCTCATATGCACTCCTATTTCGTTTCGCTTGAGCCAGGAAACCACTGTGTAGGACTCTAAAGACTCGTCAATACGCCGGCAGCAGATGATGATCATATCAAACACCCACAAGCCGCAAGCGGTCTGCTAAACGTAACGGCCACCCGGGTATTGAGCGATCAGAAGATCGACGAGCAAGCCCGCTCATACTCCTGTGAATCCAACCAGTAACACTACCGTACAGTCCGGTCTGATCGTCTGATATGTCGCATATCTCGCCTAGGGGTGGTAAACGTCAGACCCCAATAGCTCGATAAGTCATGTCGATATGAGGCTCATAACGGGTCGAGAAACTACTGGTAACACTTACCAGCAATTCTCTGATCAGCCCTGGCCAGGGACTTCCTGTTATAGCCAATCGAACACAGCGCAACATCAACCCCCTATACCGGGAGAGACGAATCCCCTCCTATCGCTCATTGCCTCCATATGACTCGGGACTGTACCCAAAAACCACCGTTTTCCAAGCCCTCTTGGACGTGGTAAGATGGAAATCAAAGCACAGTGGGAACCACACAAGACTCTATGACGATCTCGGGTCAACAGACTACTCTGTACCAGTGTCACCAGAGAACTGCCATCTGACGTGAGGTATAATACCATCTGGGAGTTCTCGGCGAGTCCGTCCAGTGTACCCAGTCTCTACTGAGCACCCGTATATCATCTCCGATGTCAAACACCAATGGATATGGGATCATCCATCGCCCATCTGTATGGGTCGAGAAGCTACACGCTAGTCTACTCTGGTATATCGATGCCCCGTCTCGATACACCCACGACTAGGGACTTTGAAGGATGTACTTATGGACTACCATGTCCCCACTAGTATGATCCGCATCACAGTCCAGGTAGTCAAGTACACATCCTAAGGGCTTTATCAACATGTAATAGAGAGACAATCTGTGTACACGTTAAGGTAAAGAGCAACCAGATAGCATACTATCATGTCGAGCAAGAAAGTCCTCTCTATATATGTCCCAGCATCCACTACAATATACATCCAATGTACAGTAATGGCCTCTAGGGCATACATATAACTAACAATCTCCCACTTGCACTAGGGCCATCTGTAGCAGTGGTTGTAGTATCTCATACTCAACCATCCCATAATAGTCTCTCTCTAGGAATAGGCCTTCGTGAGTGGATCCGCCGTGTTGTCCTCTGAGTCTGCTCTCCTAACCTTGATCACCTGGAGATCAACCATCTCCACGATCAGGTGATACTGCCTTAGAATATGTCTGGATCACTGATGGGACCTGCGTTCCTTGGCATAAGCCACAACTCCATTGTCACACAATGGGAGGAACATAGTTCATCTCATGAACCAATATACATCCAAACAGCCTCTTTGGTAGCATCTTAAGTAGCGATGTATGCTGCCTTTATCATCTAGTATGTCACGGTATCTAGCTTGGAACTCTTCCAACATACCGTCCCTTTACTGAGGGTAAAGACAATGCCTGCGACTGACATTCAGTCGTCTTTATCACCCTGGAACCCTTCCAGTGATTCTCCCCAGGATCATGTGATACCATCTCACTTCGACAAGTGAGAATCCTAACATCCATTTAGATCTATCTCATAAATCCAAAATCCAGGATTTAGTAGGTATCACTTTAATCCTATATGGAGAATCTTTGTGATAAGCGGAGATTGATCGAGCGTAGCATAAGAAACTCCTTTCTTATCAAGAGTATGTCATCCACGTACTCTACGAGGATCGTCACCATACTCCCTACTACCTTTTTGTATATACAAGGTTCATCTACCCTTTTGATGATGTCAAACTCTTTGACCACTTCATCAAAACAGATGTTCCAACTCCGCGATGCCTGCTTTATCCTATAAAGCATCTTGCACATGTTTCCGCTGCTCCCACTGTCTACGAAGCCCTCTGGCTGTGTACTTATAGATGCTCTCTTCTAAATCATCATTTAGAAAAGCAGTCAAGACATCCAACCACCAGATATCGCAGTCATGGTATGTAGCCGTGGCAAGTAGGATCTGGATGGACTTAAGCATAGTCACTTGAAAAGGTTTCATCATGATCCACGCCTGGTCGATGACGAAAAGCTTTAACAAGTCTAGCTTTGAAAGTCTCAACTTTTCCATCTACACCAAGTAATCTTCTCAAGATATACTTGCTCCTGATGGGGATTTAACCCTTCAGATATTGCAACCAAAGTCCATACTTTGTTGGTGTACATGGATTCCATCTCAGATCGCTAAGCATCCAGCCATTCTTACAGAGTCTTACTCCTGATGGCCAGCTCGAAGCTAGTTGGGTCATCATCTCATGATGCAATCCTCGCTCCCACTGTCATAGAGAAACAGAAGTATCTCTCAGGCGGGTGAGGAACCCTACTAGATCGGCGGAGAGGCTAAGGTTCGTTGGAATCTACTGAATCCTTTGGTTCTACCAAATCATCTGCTGTAGTTTGTATAGCTGGAACATTTCCAGTTCTACATAACAGACCTTGCCTCGAGCTTGTCCGGATTTTGCTTTTAGACATAGGCCGGACAACCCCAAATCTTAACCAACTTAAGATATGGGCTCTTCCCTTTCCATATCACATATGAAGCGGTAGGCAACTGATTTGATTGGAACCCTATTCAATAGGTATGCAGCTTCTCAAGTGCATAACACCCTAAAGGAATTAGGTAACTCAGTAGTACTCATCATAGAGCACACCTTATCACATAGGGTGTGATTGCTCCACCCCGATATACCATCGTACTATGGTGTATACGGAGGAGTAATGCTGAGAGAGAATCTCATTCTCCTTTAGAATAGTCCAGGATTTCCGTGCTCAAGTATTCTCCTCCTTGATCTCATCAAAGGACATAATACTTTTACCCGTATTTTGGTTCTCTACTTCTCACTTATATTCTGTGAATATCTCAAAAGGTTCAGACTTGTGTTTCAACAGGAACATATATCTGAATCTTGAGAGATTATCAGAGAACGTAATGAAGTATAAAGAACCGGTCTTGGCTAATGTAGACAGGGGACCTTACATACATCAACATGTATCATCCCAAGAGTTTACTAACTCTTTCTCTGTTTCCAGTAAACGGAGCTATGGTCATCTTATCTTTGTGACATGACTGGCGAGTTTCACAAGATGTAAATTCAAACTGATTTAAATATGCATCTATATGTAACTCTAGCTAGTCGGGTCACATTGATCTGACCTAGTCTACAATGCCTCAAGAAGAATTCGTTCAGTTCTGAACTCTTCCTCTTGTGTGTGTTCCGTATACTAAGAACTGTAGTTTGATTTAGAACGTCAATGCTTTTAGATAACGTGCCTGAACCGATCAACTTTTGATATAGGAAATGTTCAAAACATTATCGAACAATACAAAATTTTATCGTTTCTTTACTAATAAAGAGACAGATATGATTTTGTATATCAGGTTCGGTATCTAATAACATTCGTTCAGAATCAATGTATCGGTAATACAGGGTGACAGTGACCGACAGACTTGGCTGCAATTCTTGCCCCGTTTTCTGCCTCATGAAACTTATCACCCGTTCTCAGTTCTCTACCTTTCTGTAGCCCTATGTAACAGATTACATATCTGGGATCCTGATCTGGTATCACATACCCAGGACGTAGAGGATACGGAGAAACAGTTCTTTGTAATGAACACACCCGAAGATGATGCATCAGCATGCACTCTCTTCGTTTGGGCGGCACGGGAAATCTGGTATTCCCCAATTTCCTGCTCTGTCTTATAACAATTATAAGTTGGAGCAGGACCAATCGTTCCCCAGCTCAGTATAACAAGCGGGTTCGGTCAATATTCCGTATTATTATCTTGATTAAGGCGTGATATGGTCGCTACCAGGAGAGAGAGAGAGAAGAAAACACTCAGCGTGCGCTCTTGCAAGAATAGATTGGTTATTATTTTATCTAATCAGGATGGCTCCCACTGCTTTTTATCAAATCTTCCTTCAAACCCTAAAAGGAAAGACTAGCCGGGATTAATTACACACTACAAGTTCGCCAATCTTTCAGCCAGGCCAGTGTCGGTACTTTGAGGGAGGTCCCCCGTGCTTTCGCACGAACCTAATTAATGTTAACCTCGTTTTCCCAGAGGCGTAACCTCGTTAACACCTTTCTAGACACCTACTTGATCGGCTAATTGTAATGTATAAAACTCTCCCAGGAGTAACTCTTACTCGCAGCGGGTATCGGGATCCAACTATCTCATAGAAGGTATGCAATCTCATTGCAAATTTCAACACTTGAAATTCCCGATAATATTTTGCCCCTAACCTCCTATGACCTTGACAAAGGCCAACAAACCATAGGATGCTAGTCAAGTTCAACCCGTCATTTCCTGATTGAATTAAACCCACCCGCACGGCCCTTGACAAAGGCCAACAAGGTCGCACGACTACCCTAACTCAATCTGCATCATATGCATAAGCAGATAAGCACCAGTTAGCTACCGCACACTGCGCCTTGACAAAGGCCAACAAACGTAGCACGAATACTAACTACTACTTATCTGAAATGACGGAGGGCTACGACAGGTTTTTCTGAAAACCTATTGCGTAATGAACTTGATATCGTTGTAGAATCAAATGATTTTAAAATGGAGTGCTTTTGAGGCTTTTCTAGTTTTGCTAAAGGAGTCATTCCCGGTGAAGGGATCGTCGGTCCTTTCCTCGTCGAATGAGGTGCGGGATATATCATATATATCACTGTTCAAAGCAAAAACACTTAAAAGCAATCAAAAGACAAACCGAGTGTGTAGCATCTGCCAGTTATTGCTAAAGGAGTCACTCCCGGTGAAGGGATCTCGGTCATTTCCTCATCGAATAAGGTGCGGGATATATCACATATACCGCTGTGCAAAGCAAGAACTGTAGCTACCTGTTTTATTTTTGAAATTCAATTCTACAACATCTTAGGTTTCTTTTATTTCATTAATCACATTAATGAAGTCCCATCATTTAATTACCTAAACATCACAGATAAATACGACGTACACTTATGCCATCCGCATTCGCTTCGATGTCCCCTCGTGCACCGTTAGGTTAGGTAACTAACGGCAGAGCGGGGCAGGGCTAGCGCGGGTGTAAAACATAAGTAACGCCTATATAATATATCATATATACTATATACTGTATCTATCACAGAACATACATGATCACATCACAGATATCGCAGCAGGAGAAACATATGAAATATTGGATATACTAGGACGTCCGTGTTTTCAATACGAGCCAGTATAAAACACGGATTCCACGGTCGCGATGAATAGCCAAACCCACACCCCTAGACCCCTACGAGAGCGGCAAGCAACCCTACCAATTCTAGAGTTAGGAGACCCGGACTCGACTCCTCGAGTTGGTCTCCCACTGTACTCCAGAACCCGGTTACTTGTGCCCTCCTCCTTGGGTCTATCCTAGTGCGGAAAAGTAAATAATATACAAAAGGTGACTACTTCCGCTACCTGGAAGTGCCCCAATAAAAGAATATTACATACAAGTTTTTACATGAATGAAAATGAAAAACACTCATCTCACATAAAAACCCCCGGCTATTCGAACACGACGATCCAATATAACATATCCAGCAACACATAACATCACATGTCATCAACGTAAGTAAATATGCGCATCCCAATTGTCGTTGACATATAGCAACGAAACCGGCGATATCACATATTACACTTACGGTCACGGAAAAGAAAGTGTAAAACTACAACAGTTGGAATCCGCAATCTCTTCAGACATCGCATGCCTGACCAAATGAATTCTTTAGACATCGCATGCTTAACAATTATAAACCCCGCATTTTAGTCTCAAAATCGAAAACACTTTTCAATATCAAGTCGGGCAATTCAACAAGATTCCCGACATGCTGATCGAATGCTCGTCGCAAACTTCAGTAGACGGCCGCACCCCCGACGCCGTCGACAAAGTGCACCAAGGCGGAACACCGCTGCCGCGAGCACCCGAACAGATGCTTTCGGCGACGGGGTTCTCCTACAGTCACTTGGTCGGGGCTAAGGGATGTAGCTGTCTAATAAGTTTACCCGGCGAGTATCCGCGTACGCTACGTGATTGCGACGGACTTTTGATCACATCAAAATTCCGTGGCAACCGATCAAGTGAGACTAAACTGCTACGTTTATAACATTCATTCAGTTATCACATAACTATTGTGAATTCCAATTATTGTATCCCATTCCAGATAATTAGAAAATGTTAAACTTTCCGATTGAACATTCGAACACCCAAGTTTTCCCGATACAGATCAACACATGAAATAAGTCTAACAACATTCAGTTCGTGCCTCAGTACCGACGGTCCAGCCGTAGAAGGGTCAAGCCAACGCCTCACATGTGGCACGCCGTACTGCCCCAAACCCGAAGGTTCAAAGGGCAGTTCAAGACGGTCACATAATCGAGTTAAGGTTTGTTGTCTTCTAGAGGGTCCATCGCGTTACTTGCACTACTTAGAACGTCGTTAAACTTCGGAAAAATCCAACACTTGGAAATTTCCCGACAGGGGAAAAATTGGGTATTTATATCCGGTCGAACTTTTTAACATATTCTAAAATTTATCCGGAAAGCCAAATAGACAAAATTTGATACCCCGATCGAAACACCGAATCCCCAAAACAACTCCAGAAAATTCAACTCTTGAATAAATATTAAAAATTTCCAGAAAATCCAGCATAATATAATAGGAGTTACTGTGCAAACAGTGTACGATGACGTCATCATTCCGCCGCTGAACCGCCGCAGAAGCCAGGCTTCTGCCGCGGTTCAGCCGCGGTTTGTACTGTTCATCAGTAAATTTTTGCATGGTAATTCTTATTTTTTCCTGCTGAATTTTTTAGCAATTTTTAATTTGGAAAAATCCACGTTTTCAGAAAACGGACAGAGAGCATGGAAATTTTGCGGTTTCGGTTCGTTCTGACTTCAAATCGCGTCTAGACTTCGCCTAAGGCTCTAGCTAGGCTCTGATACCACTGTAGGGTTCCTAGGCATCCTAATGAGGTCTCACAAGGCATCGAACATGCCAATTTCAAAAAATCTAGGTGCCGAGAGACCCGACTACGGATCGTTTGCTAGAAAACTAGGCGAAAATATAATCTAGTTAACACTTAACTAAGGGATACGGACATACAACCTTTGTGGATCCGTTTGTCCACCTCCATAGCTCCATGAAGAAGTCATCTCCGCTGTACAAATCCGAAATCCGGGCTCTTGCGTCGGCTTCATCGGAGAAGAAGCGGGCTAGGTCATCGACGACGTGCCGAAGATGATCTACGTCGAGGCATCGCTAAATCAAGCTCCGACTTCACCAAGTCCAAAAACTTGTGAAGAGAACACACTCTACTACTTGGCAAGAGGTAGAGGATGAAGAAATAGGAAGTGGGTAGACTTTAGAATTGGATTTCTCACTTGTTTTCATCAACCACCATTGATGAAGTGAACTTTCTTCATGTGAAGAAGATGAAGAAGAAGAAGAAAGAAATATGATAAGTTAATTAAAAAGAATAGAAAAACCAAAACTTATCATAATTCTAACTATGGTTATGTGTAGAGAATTGACCAAGGTTAAAGGAATGGTTAGGGTTAAGGATGAGATAAGAATGGTGGACAAAGTCAAAGCTTCATGAAGCTTCAACTAAACAACAAATAAAGCCACCATTCTTTTCTCTTTTCCTTTTATTTTCCAAAATGTATAAACAAATAAATAATGGAAAAATAAAACCCTAATTATATGTTTAACCATGGTTTAATTCTTTACACTTAACCAAGTATACATGTATCATCAAACATGATACAATCAAGTGTACAAAAGTATATCACATATACAATGTGCACAAACCAAGTGAGAAAATCCATCTTAAGTAAACCGATACTAGTTGATGCAAAGTAATATATCAAATATATAAATATGCATTAAATCATTAAATCAACACTTGATTCAATGATCCGGTCATGTCGCACACAACCGACTAGTATACAATGTATCGGCTTATCGAATCATCGCTTGAATCGATAACTAGGTTATATCGCATACAACCATTCGATACATTCATCGCGAGAATGAAATACGGTATCACATACACGCATTATTCTCGGTCCCGCACATATCTCATATGCGCTCCTATTTCGTTTCGCTTGAGCCAGGAAACCTCTGTGTAGGACTCTAAAGACTCGTCAATACGCCGGCAGCAGATGATGATCATATCAAACACCCACAAGCCGCAAGCGGTCTGCTAAACGTAACGGCCACCCGGGTATTGAGCGATCAGAAGATCGACGAGCAAGCCCGCTCATACTCCTGTGAATCCAACCAGTAACACTACCGTACAGTCCGGTCTGATCGTCTGATATGTCGCATATCTCGCCTAGGGGTGGTAAACGTCAGACCCCAATAGCTCGATAAGTCGTGTCGATATGAGGCTCATAACGGGTCGAGAAACTACTGGTAACACTTACCAGCAATTCTCTGATCAGCCCTGGCCAGGGACTTCCTGTTATAGCCAATCGAACACAGCGCAACATCAACCCCCTATACCGGGAGAGACGAATCCCCTCCTATCGCTCATTGCCTCCATGTGACTCGGGACTGTACCTAAAAACCACCGTTTTACACGCCCTCTTGGACGTAGTAAGATGGAAATCAAAGCACAGTGGGAACCACACAAGACTCTATGACGATCTCGGGTCAACAGACTACTCTGTACCAGTGTCACCAGAGAACTGCCATCTGACGTGAGGTATAATACCATCTGGGAGTTCTCGGCGAGTCCGTCCAGTGTACCCAGTCTCTACTGAGCACCCGTATATCATCTCCGATGTCAAACACCAATGGATATGGGATCATCCATCGCCCATCTGTATGGGTCGAGAAGCTACACGCTAGTCTACTCTGGTATATCGATGCCCCGTCTCGATACACCCACGACTAGGGACTTTGAAGGATGTACTTATGGACTACCATGTCCCCACTAGTATGATCCGCATCACAGTCCAGGTAGTCAAGTACACATCCTAAGGGCTTTACCAACATGTAATAGAGAGACAATCTGTGTACACGTTAAGGTAAAGAGCAACCAGATAGCATACTATCATGTCGAGCAAGAAAGTCCTCTCTATATATGTCCCAGCATCCACTACAATATACATCCAATGTACAGTAATGGCCTCTAGGGCATACATATAACTAACACCTAGGTCCGCGAGCTCCTCAATGTAGCCGATCATCTTTAGCACGTGCTCGGCTACTGATGATCCGACGGCCATTCTTGCCGAAAATAACTTTTTCGACGCTTCGTATCTTGCGATACGTGATTGCTCTCCATACAGTTCTTTTGTATGGAGAAATATGGATTCAAGGTCCATATTCTCGTGCCTCCTCTGATGTTCGTTGTCCATCGAGGCAAGTACGAGGCACTTGGCCTTCGCGCTATCAATCTCCCAAGTCTTGCGGATTTCCTTATCCGCGACGCTGGAAGTGGGACCAGGGACAGGGGGAGCTTTGGTGGTAAGAAGATACCCCAGCTTGTCGTAAGTGATTGCTATCTTGACATTCCTGAGCCAATCTTTGTAGTTTGGCCCTGTCAGTTTGTTTTTATCTAGGAGTAACTTAAGTCCAGTCATGTCGATTTGGTCGCTGCAATTAGGAGAGAGAAGAAGAAACACTCAGCATGATGCTCTTGCAAGTTTAGAGTGGTTTTTAGTTTGTCTAAACAGGATGGCTCCCACTGTTTCTCGAATCCCTCCTCAAACCATAAAGGAAGAATTAGTCGGGATCAATCCCACCGCACAATACTTACTTAACCGTTCAGCCAGGCCGGTGTCGGTACTTCGAGGGAGGTTTTCCAACGCTTTCGCGAAGTTCCTTAATTAAAGAACCTCTTTTCCCTGGGGGCGTAGCCCCGCTAACACCTTTCTAGGCACCTACTAGGTTTATAGCATTGATCGTTTAGTGAGAAATTTCCCGAGGAGTAGCATATACTCACAGTAGGATCGGGATCCAAATATCTTCGCGTGACGAAACTGAAGGAATCCTACCAGAATCATCACACTCCAAATGGTATGCAAATCTAGCAAGTTTCAGTACTTATGAAACTCCCGATGTGGATTTTTGCCCCATGCTCTTATGACCTTGACTTTGGCCAAAATATCATAAGTCACATGTCAAGTTCTACCCGTCATTATCCAGGTTAATTTGGATCCATCCGTACCTACCCTTGACTTTGGCCAAAATGGCAGTACGACTGTCCCAAACCAACGCATCTATCTATGCTACACATGAACACCCAATAGCTACCAATCACTGTGCCTTGACTTTGGCCAACATACACAGCTTGAATACTATTGACTATTCATGTGAAACGACGGAGGGCTACGGATGGTTTTGGCAAAACCGTGAACGTAGTGAACTTGATTTGGTCGATGGAACGAGATAGATTTTACAAGGAGTGGCTCAAGCTCCGCTTTTAAAAGTTGGTTTTGAAAAGAACCGAGTGGTTTTTCGAAAGTGTTCCAACGACTTTAACTTGGTTTATTATCTTGCATTAGTTCTTTTAATGCGTGATATTCTTGCATTAGTTCTTTTAATGCGTCCCATCATTTAATCCTACCAATGCAGAAAACAACCAAAATATGACGTACGCTTATGCCATTCGCATTCGCCACGGGGCCCCGTCATTACCCGTTAGGTTACTTAACTAACGACAGAGGGGGGGCTGGGCTAGCGCGGCTGTAAAATATAAGCAACGCCTAAATAATATCATATATAGATATACTGCAATGATAAACATTTCATATCACAGATGAATGCATTGGATATAATAGGAATCTGTAATTCGCACGAGCCTGTAACGACAAACAGATTACACGGTCGCGGTGAATAGCCAAAACCCCACCCAAGACCCCTACGGGTGCGGCAAACTACCCGCCAAGTACCCGAAGCGTAGTAACCTCCCTCATCTCCATGAGTAGGCCACTCGACACTTCGGCATACCCGGTAGTTTGTGCACCCCCTCCATGGGTCTATCCTAGGAGCAAAAACAGTAAAAAGAAATTATACAATGACGGCTACAACCCCGACCCGGTTGTGCGGCCATACAAATAATTATTACATCAATTTACAAATTTACATGAATTGAAAGAAAAGAAAACTCTCGTCTCACAACCCCCGGCTATTCACCCGCGACAATCCAACATATTCATATCCACATTCCAGCAACATTACAGATCACAGATTTGTATAACCCCCACTAATCGACATATAGCGATTAGTAGACGTTCAATACAAATATCACATTACAGAAAACCCGTTAGCTCAAGTCTTTTAGAAGTTCGATAAAAAATACGGATTTTCGGGACCCCAAAATAAAATTTTCGTTCTGGAAAATCTGGGCAGAAAACACATATACTAAAAATCCCAAAATACCCCCAGAATAACACTGCACCAAAGATTGTCCCCGGCCGAGTCAACTCGGCCGCGGATCCGCGGCGCTTTGACTCGATCGTGGGACCATCTTTGGTGGTTATTCACACAAAAGCCTGAGCCGATTTTAGGTGTTAAAATAATCAACTTTTGAACAGTATAAAAATCGACAGAAACTTCGAATTTCGGGGTTCGTTTTCGGGACTTTTTCTTTGATCGATCTTCTAGTTACTTGCTAACATGTTAGATAGAGTTTAACTAGGCTCTGATACCACTGTAAGTCCATGCTACCTCTCCCGGTACTTTCGGGAATGCGGAATTTGGTAAAAAACGATTTTTACGGAGGTGGTAACATGGACCTAAAACCCGGATCTTGGTTAAACATCTATCTAACAACCTAACTATGAGTTTCTAGCTACTCGGTTAGGGGGTTATACCTTGCTTGTCTTGAACTCCTTCGTCTTCAAACTCCGATGGTGGTCCGGATTGGCTTCTTCCCGTCGTCTCCGTACGCCGAAGATAGATCCACCTGAAAGCTCCAACCTTTGGCTCCTTCTTCGTTCTTTGAAGAAACTAGTTCACTCGGTTTGCTAAACCTTGTGAACTAGAATGAGTAGAGAAGAGTTTGTGTGGGATTTTATCTATGGTTCTTGATTCTCAACTCATGAGACAAGAGAACCATAGATTAAAGAGAGGGAAAAAGAGCAAGAGGGTGAGAGCAAAACAAGAGAGCTCAAGAACAAGAGAGAGAATGAGCAAGAAAGAATGAGCAACTCTTTTGTCTCTCACCCTCTCATAATCCAAAGTCTTGATAACTCATCATACTAAAAAAAGTCTTATGTGATGGTTGAAGCAACCATAACCATATCATTTCATGCACTCATTTTACACAAATGAGCAAGCAAACAAAAGTCTTTGCCATGAAATGATGGCTATGGTTATCATGATGGTCAACTAGTCAAGCCTAGTCAACCGGTCAACAAAGTCAAAAAGTCAACAAAAGTCAACAAGTCAACAAAGTCAACAAGTCAACAAAGTCAATCCTCCACAACCATGTCACCATAATACTTAATTAATATAATAGTTAATCACATATCATATTCTTATTAGGGTTGAACAAAAAGTCAAATAGTCAACGGTCAACTGTCAACAACCCTAATGAGAATCCGCTGCCTCTGTCTCCCTGTCAACTGTGCATACGCACCCGCATCCGCGTTCCGAGGAACACGAATGCACACTGGACAAAT
Organism: Agapanthus africanus; assembly: GCA_030015575.1. Lineage (NCBI taxonomy): Eukaryota > Viridiplantae > Streptophyta > Magnoliopsida > Asparagales > Amaryllidaceae > Agapanthus > Agapanthus africanus. Next base: position 598,944,614 of record CM057341.1, read on the forward strand.
CCAATCCCAAAAGGTACACTTGGATCTGGCTTAAACCAAAGCCCGCTAGTGTAAACTGTCCGGACACTGTACGTGCACAAGTGCACGGATGTGACCGAACCCTGTCGCAAAAACCATGCGACCTGTCGCAATACCATGCGACCTCTACTTTTTTGCCTAAAGGCGAAAAGCTTTCTGTGTGGGACTCTAAAGACTCGACACTACGATGGCAGTGGGTTTAACCACAGACCGCAAGCGGCACTAGTTGTGCGTAACGGTCCCCAGGTAGTGCCGACAAGAAGACCGACGAGGCGAAACCCATCTGAACTCCTACTGAGCCTGAGTGTGACATTCTCCGTACAGTTCGGTCTGTTCGTCTGATACATCGCATGGCGGGCCTAGGGGGCGGTAAACGTCAGTCCCCAAATAGCGGTACAAGTCGTGCCGGAGCGTAGCCCAAAACACCCTGAGATAACACTGGAAACCTACCAGTATATCTCGTTTGCCCTGGCCAGGGACTACTCGTGTAATGGCTCTCCTAGACACAGCGCGATGTCAACCCCCAATACCGGGAGAGACGAATCCTGTCTAACCGTCACTGCCTCCAAGTGCTTCGGGACTGCACCCAACCACTACCTGTTTGCACGACTCCTTTGAGCCGTGGTAGGATAGTGATCAAAGTACAGTGGGAACACACTCGAGGCGAAGTGACAGTGTCAAGTCAGCGGACTAAGCTGTACTCATGTCACCTGGGAACTGATAACTGACGATAGGCATAATACCAACTAGTTAGTTCCCGACGAGTCCTGTCCAGTGTACCCGTAACCTAACGAGCATCCGCATACTATCTCAAGTACGACGTACTGACGGCTGTGGGACAGACCGTCTCCCACACTGGGATGAGAAGCGCATGCGCTGGTCTACTCCGGAGTATCGATGCCCTGTCTCGATAGTCCTGCGACCAGGGACCTGCATAAGGATGAGCTTATAGATTACCCAGCCCCACTAGTGTGACGGCCATCACATCGCTGGTAATCAAGCAAAGATCCTAAGGGCTCCACTAATGTGTATAGGCGATATACAAAAATAAACACATGTACACATTGAAGTAGAAACAAACCAAGTAGCATATTACTATTTTGAGCAAGATTGTATATACAAGGTGAATATCCCAAGCATCCATTAAGTAATATACAAACCAGTATGATACAGTAATGGCCTCTAGGGCATATACACTAAAAGATACACCTACGACTAGGGACCTTGAAGGATGTACTTATGGACTACCATGTCCCCACTAGTATGATCTGCATCATAGTCCAGGTAGTCAAGTACACATCCTAAGGGCTTTACCAACATGTAACTATAAGACAGTATAAAGAGACTAGTATACATGTTAAGATAAAGAGCAACCAGATAGCATACTATCATATCGAGCAAGAAAGTCATCTCTATATATGTCCAAGCATCCAATATAATATACATCATCTATACAATACTGGCCTCTAGGGCATACATACAACTAACAATCTCCCACTTGCACTAGGGCCAGCTGCTGTAATATTGCATACCGAGCATCCCGAAGAGTCTCTCAAACTGTATCTGGGGAATGGCCTTCGTGAGTGGATCCGCTGTGTTATTCTTCGTGTCAACCCTCCTGACCTCGATCTCCCGGCGATCAACTTGTAAGTGCACGGCGGCGCCCCGGCCGTCAATCCGACGGCCAAATGCGGAAGCGGTGATAAACTTTAATTTTTCTTGAACTGGCAAACCGCCGCGCACTAATACCCGGATCGAACCATTAATTAGTCCTAGCTATCTACTAGAAAGGGAATAGAGATATACCGACGATCCAAGTCCTCCGGTCTTCTCGTCATCGTCCCGATCTCCTGCGGAATGTCCCGTCTCCTCCTCGTCGCCGAAAGTGCACCATATCGCCTACTTCTTTTACGGGCTCCCACCTCAATGCCGAGGCAACTCGGGCACGAAGCCGGCTACTCGACGTGCCCAAGGTTCGCTGTAGAATATGTAGTCCTCAAGTCTCACTTTGGGGTTGTAGGAATTGCCATTGGTGGAGGGATTGAACTTGGAGCTTTTGAGATTGATCTTGTGGGGATTTTGCAATATGAAATGAACCAAAATCCCACACACAAAAATTTGGACAGCCCACTAGGAGCTTGGCCGGCCAATACATGGTGGTGGAGAGCATGAGAGAGTGGAAGAAGAAAATCAAATGGGAGCCATTCTCATCTAATACCCAAGAGAGAGAGAGGAAAGCTATCATGCAAAAGAAATGATAGTAAGGAAAACTCAACACTCAACACCACCATCATCACCTTACAAAGTCCAACCATCATGAACCATGATGACTCAAAAAGTCATGCCATCATGAAGAAATCAAGTCAAAGGATGGTGCACATCATGAAAGCCATCATGATGCAACAAGATGCAAAGAACCCCCTCCACTAATGCCTATTTGCAACAATGCAAATAAGCCATCCTCCACCAATCTTCGGCCAATGAACGGAACAATGGAAATCGGCCGAAACGGAAAGCAAACTGGCAACTCCAGAAAACTGGTCCCGTAATAAATTACAGGAAAACCCCGATACTGTGCATACACACCCGCATCTGTATTTCGACCGAAATACAAATGCAAGGAGACAAAATCTACACTGTACTATACTAGGATCCGGCTTATACCAAAGTCGGCTAGGAATATCTGTTCGATCCTGATCCGTGCAATACCGCACGTATCTGATCGAACCCTGCCATATAACCATACGGCCTATAGTATAAACTGTCCGATCCTGATCCGTGCAATACCGCACGTATCTGATCGGACCCTGCCATATCTCCATACGGCCTCTACAACCTTTCGCCCGAAAGCTGAGTAACTGAATGTGGGGGACTCTAAAGACTCATCAACACCTTGGTTGTGGATTTAACCACTAGCACGTTAGAGGTATAAGCCAATACATAACGGGCTACCAGGTATTGACCAAAAGGGACGTCTGTGAGCGAACTCAGCCTGACAACCCTACTGAGCCTGTCAGTGACAATATCCGTACAGTCCGGTCCGTTCGTCTATGAGCATCGCATGGCGGGCCTAGGGGGTTGGTAAAAGTCAGACCCCCAAAAGCGGTACAAGTCGTGTCGGAGTGTAGCCCAGAACACCCTGAGATACTACTGGAATACCTACCAGTAAATCTCCTTGCCTCGGCCGAGGGCTTCGTGTAATGGCTCTCCTAGACACAGCACGACCTCACCCCCAATACCGGGAGAGACGAACCCCTGAAGATACGCTCACTGCCTCCATGTGGCTCGGGACTGTACCCAACTAAAACCTGTTTGCACGACTCCTTTGAGCCGTGGTAGGGTAGTAATCAAAGTACAGTGGGAACTCACACGAGACAAATGACGATCCCCAGGTCGATGAACTAACCTGTACACATGTCACCAGGAAACTGCCATCTGACGTCTGGTATATGACCAACTAGCATGTTCCCGGCGAGTCCTGTCCGGTGTACTCATAACCCAATGAGCACCTGTATACATCTTAGGTGATCCAACTGACACCAGTGGCTTGTGAGACCGGCCACCGCCCCTCGTCGGGGTCTCGACTGTATACACTAGTCTACTATGGAGAATCGATGCCCTGTCTCGAAACTCTCACGACTAGGGACCTTTTAAGGATATGCTTATAGACCCCCAGCTCCCACTTATATGATCGCCCTCATACTGCTGGTGGTCAAGCAAGAATCCTAGAGGCTCTATCAACGTGTAATAGCGACGTGTCAGGTCACTTAAAACAGTACACGATGATAAAGGTAAACCAGATAGCATACTATCATCTCGAGTAAGACTGTCCTACCGGGATAGGTCCTCCATCAATCATTGCAATCACGTACCTGTGACCTAATAATTGACTCTGAGGGCACTATCTCCAACAATCTCCCACTTGCACTCAAGGCTAATTATTGCGATGTCGCATACTCACAGCCCATGTGATACCGAACACCCAACTCCTCTACTAGTCAGTCTCACAAAGCTCGTTTGCGAAACTATTGCGTTCGAGGAATAGCCTCAGTGAGTGGATCCGCTTTGTTGTCTCTTTCAATGTCTCTCTATATCTCAAGTTCGCGGAGAAACCCATCTCCCGAAATGAGCAATACCTGTCTTAGAATGTGTCTGGATGTCTGATGGGACATAGCTCATAAATGAACTCCAAATCCAAACTTCTTAGACTGTATCGTCAACTGAACTTAATCAGTATCCTGCGCCATGCCTCCCTCAGTATTGCCTTGGACCAACTGTCCAAAATACTGCCCCTCATCAGAAGGAAAACCATAACTCTGACAACCTCCCTGTCGTCCAGGTCACCTTGGAAGCCTGGAATGATAACTGTCTCCTCAACGAGGCAGTCGTTATCATATCCCTAGAACATCCACTTATGTTCTAAAACGGCTTCCGACTGTTTCTCCAGGATAGGATCAATATCAACTTATTGCATCTAGTGCAAGAACAACATCTGGTGTGGTACTTGACATCTCATGATTGACTCAATTGCCTAAGCAAGTGATCTGTCAATCATGCACATCCCTCTCCCCTTTAGTCTATAAGACACCTTTAGAGAGGGTGACTCCATCTTCTGCAGGTACACTACCGTGCATGGAGTCATCCATTCTAAATACTCTTAGAATGCTGTCTAAGTACCCTGATTGGGAAACTACCCAAATCTAGATCTAAAGCCATAGATCTAGTAACCAGAATGTCTGATATAATGTCCAAGTCCCATGTGGAGAAACCACTGTGTGACGACCAAAGTATAACCGACTGTAGTATAGGAGTTTCCTTTCCTACTCTGTGTATGTCATCCAAATACCAGGATATCACACCCTACTACCTTCTCAACAGATCCATCCCCTATTCTGATGAAGTCAAACCCATGACTGTCACGTCAGAAATAGATGATCTATCTCCGCTATATCTGCTTTAGTCTATAAATAGACATAAGCCACCTGTCCACCAATGCTTCCGCTGCTCCCACTGACTACGACAACCCTCTGGCAGAGTCATATAGACGTACACTTCTAAAACTAGTTTAGAACGACGCTATACTCATCCTCCCACCGGGTCTCGCAGCCTGGAACAACAGCAATGGTAATTTTGGGTAAACAAGAACTTCCCTGTCACCGTCCTTGAGGCTACCGTAGTACCTCTCGGGTGGCAGAAGTTACCCACCTTATCTGCGGAGTGGCCAATGGAATGTCAATCCAGATTGAATCTTTAGGTTCCTTATCAAATCTTCAGTAATCGTTTGTGGTTCTGGAATCACTTCCAGTTCTACCATACTCCCACTACTGTTTTCTGAAAAAATCCATTTTTATTAAAACTGTGGCGAGTCTAGAACAATATTGCTATTGTTCATCCAGATGGTGGAAAATCAACCCGCGTCATAGCCTGGGTCAACCCACAAACAGCCATTACAGAAACGTGCCTTGAGTTGTCCAGTGTCTGGTTTTAAGCATAAGCCGGACAACTCCCCGTACCTTAACATCGTTAAGATATGAACTGTTCTATATCATTTATAGAACCAGAGGCACTGATTTAATTGAACCAGATTCAAATCATGCAACTGTCTCCAGTGCATGTCAACTAAATGGAGAGAGGCCGATCAGCGTTACTCAACTTAGGAATGCTTCCAATTATGAGTAACCTGAAAAAGAAGCAAGTTCTCGTAGTCATTACTATCAACTTAATACTATACACAAGTATCTACATCTTCGATCTCTTTGAAGAATCCCGATACTTGCTACACCTGGTTCTCTACTCTATTCAAATACCTATAACTTCTCAAAATTCGGACCCTGTGTTTCCTACGAAACACCTGTCTAAAAACTAGAGAAGTCATAAGTAAACCGAATATAGTACGAGGACCAACCCCTCTGTCCTGATGGACCCTGGACAACATACAATACTCTGTATAAGTCCCTTGAGTCTGATAACTCATTCACTGTGTGTCGTAGGTTGAAAACTGTACTTATGGTTAAGAAGAATTACACCGCTGTTTAATGCTCCTTACCTAACCATCCACTGATATAGGTAAATGTCATAGACATAATTTCAGAAAGGTATATCTCACTCTATGAAAATAGACGTACAGATATATCAATTTGAAATTGGTGCATAACAGAGGATATTCAAAACCAAATATTTGCCAACCGGCAAACAGTCCAGGTGACTTCCTCAAATATCACCGATTACAACGAATCCCGATATAATGAGGATAATCACCCAATTCCCTATAACTTACTCCCACTCATCATCTGTAAAACCATACAGATGTGAGAATCGTACCTGGTAAATACATACCCTGGAGTAAGTATCTAATCGGGAAATCAGTTTTCCTTTAACATTACACAGTGAAACTGAAACATTGAAATGTTCCGATGGGGTATTCTGGTATTCCTAGTAATGCCTCTTCCAGATTCACAACTGTAACCGTATAGTTCTTTGCCACCTCTCCAAATCCCTTCATATGTCTTTAGTCTTTACCTTCTGCACACCCCTTTAGGCCAAATGGTTTTCTTCCTTCCCTACCGTTCGGCACCAGCCTATGGTTTGGAAGAAGACTATCCAATAAGCATAATGGGTGTACTGTCCCAATCCTAGGAACACTCGCAATGCGAGAGGAGGTGAAGATAAAAGACACCTGAATAAACCTTATTCCTATTTCTCCTGAACCAGAATCCATCCCCGAACTGGAACAAGTTCCCTTCGAGTTCGTATATAACCATACGATGGAGTATCCAATAAACTGTGGATCTTCGTAGTGATACGGAGTGTCCTGGAGAAATACAAAGGTGACGTGGGAGTGGTAACGAAATACCTGGTTTGGTCGTGAATATCAGTTGCAATTTACTTTGCCCTCTTACTAATCCCTTGCTTTGTCTGAACTTAATACCTTCTGTACACCATCGTTAGGCTAATTAGTTTTCTTCATTCCCTACCGGTCGGCACCAGCCTAAGGTTTGGAAGAAGACAATCCAATTTGCGTAATAGGTGTACTACCCCTAAACCAAGGAGTACTCGTAACCTGAGAGAGGGTAAAAGGAAAAGACAACTGAATAATCCTATCCGTTTTCTCCAGAACCGGAAACCATCCTCGAATAAATCCCTTCGAGTTCGTATATAACCATACGATGGTTTTGTCCAATGGAAGTGGACGTTCGTAGTAATACGGGGTGTCCTGGAGAAAAGGGTAAAAGTAGGAGTGGCAATGAGGTTTGCAACTCTGACAATCCAAAAGCCGGTGTTTAAGAAGGTTCGGTCAATTTTGGTCACTGAGTCATAGTCTTAGGGTCGGGTCAATGGTCGCTGCCAGAGAGAGAGAGAAAAGAAACACTCAGCGTGCACTCTAACCTAGATCAGAATGGTTACCAATTTATCTAATCTGGAAACTTCCCACTGTACCTCAAATTCTCCTCCAAACCTGAAAGAAGAATTAGTCGGGATCACCCGAGGAGTATACCAACTCATCAGTGGGAATCGGGATCCAACTATCATCGCATGATAACGTGACGGAATCCGCTCACGTCATCACACTCCAGAAGGTATGCGCATATCTGGCAAGTTTCAGTTCTTTTGAAACTCCCGATGTGATTTCTGCCCCATGCTCTTATGACCTTGACTTTGGCCAACATATCATAAGTCACATGTCAAGTTCTACCCGTCATTATCCAGGTTAATTTGAACCCACCCGTACATACCCTTGACTTTGGCCAAAATGGCAGTACGACTGTCCCAAACCAACGCATCTATCTATGCTGCATATGAATACCCAATAGCTACCAATCACTGTGCCTTGACTTTGGCCAACATACACAGCTTGAATACTATTGACCACCCATATGAAACGACGGAGGGCTACGAATGGTTTCTGGCGAAAACCTTTAACGTAATGAACTTGATATCGTTGAAGGAACGGATAGCTTTTTAGAAAATATAGTAACGAAAAACTTCGCTAAAGAGGTCACTCCCGGTGAAGGGATCTCGGCTCTTTCCCCGTAGAATGGGGTGCAGGATATTCCAACTGAATACCACAGTGCAAAGCAAAAGTAATCGGCTATAGTGAAGTCATTGCCCTGACGCAAACTTTTTTGTCTAAGGGGTCACTCCCGGTGAAGGGATCTCGGCCCTTGCCTCGTCGACTGAGGAGCAGGATATTCCAACTGAATACCACGATGCAAAACAAAAGTGAACGTCCTTGCAATAACAGCCTTTTGAAAAGTGTTCCAACAACATCAGATTAGGTTTGTTTTTAACTTGCATTGATCCGAATCAACGCAGTCCCATCAATTGATCACACCACAAAGAACGAAAATAATACTGATGTACGTATATGCCATCCGCATTCGCCACTGGGTCCCGTCATTACCCGTTAGGTTAGCTAACTAACGACAGAGCGGGGACTGGACTAGCGCGGATGTAAAACATATACAACATCTACTAATATATATACCAATATATTATATTTCGCTCAAGGCGTGAATAAAATGCAACATCACAGATATGTACAGCATCACAGAAACAATACAGATATCTGGGATCCCCGGGTTTCACAGAGCCACTACTGAAACCCGACGTTCCCCTGGTCGTGTGGATAGCCTGCGCAATGAAAACCTAGACCCCTACGGGCGCGGCAAGTTACCCGCCAAAACCTGAAGCGAGGCAGCCCCCTTCAGCGACGTGAATGGACCACCCGGCACTTCACGGAATCCGGTAACCTGGGCACCCCTCCTGGGTCAACCTGTACCCCCTACGAGTGCGGCGAATAGCCTGCCAATTCTAGAGTGAAGCCCCCTCCGTCTCAATGCCATGAGATGCGGGCTTGTTGCCCTCTAGAACCCGGCTATCCGTGCACCCCTCCGCGGGGCAATCCTAGTACAGAAAGTAAAATATACATACAACGGGTACATCGACCGCAACCTGGCCGTGCCCCAAAAAAATAATACAAACAGGCAGTGACGGCAGTCCACATGTCGGACGCTCGCCCCGCAACATCAAATGTACATAATACAACAAAACTGTACTAGCATTGCATCCAGGCTATCCCCCACGACCGATCCGCAACATCACAGCAAAAACAGAACATCAACGTGAAAGTCACGTTCGCAAATCCGTCTAACCGGGCTATAGCAGTTAGACCGGATTTACCGATCAAGTGACATTCACGGTTGCAGATATAATGTAAATACTGTGAAATAATGTGTTTAAAATATCCGACCGATCAAATTTTTAACAAGTGGGCCCCAAGTGTTACTGCAGCACATCAAGAATTTCTGGGCCCAATATTAAAATTCCAAAAACCCTGTTTCCAGCCGAGAAGCCCACTGGAAAATTTCGACCAAATGAAGATTCCAAACTGCGGCGGAACCGCGGCCCAGAGTGGGATTTGGCCGCGGTTCCGCGCTCCACTTAAAAGATCACTTTGTCGAATTTTTCCAGAGAGCTTAGAACTTCCTGTACAGTACTTTTATACAACCTGAAAATTTTTTCGAGACTGAAAAATTTCAACAGAAAACTGTCACTTTGAAAAACACGGTTTTGGAACTTTTTGATCGATCGGAAATGGAAACACATTAAACCAAGCTAGACTAAGTTAATGGCGAGTCTCTGATACCACTGTAAGTGCACGGCGGCGCCCCGGCCGTCAATCCGATGGCCAAATGCGGAAGCGGTGATAAACTTTAATTTTTCTTGAACTGGCAAACCGCCGCGCACTAATACCCGGATCGAACCATTAATTAGTCCTAGCTATCTACTAGAAAGGGAATAGAGATATACCGACGATCCAAGTCCTCCGGTCTTCTCGTCATCATCCCGATCTCCTGCGGAATGTCCCGTCTCCTCCTCGTCACCGGAAGTGCACCACATCGCCTACTTCTTTTACGGGCTCCCACCTCAATGCCGAGGCAACTCGGGCACGAAGCCGGCTACTCGACGTGCCCAAGGTTCGCTGTAGAATATGTAGTCCTCAAGTCTCACTTTGGGGTTATAGGAATTGCCATTGGTGGAGGGATTGAACTTGGAGCTTTTGAGATTGATCTTGTGGGGATTTTGCAATATGAAATGAACCAAAATCCCACACACAAAAATTTGGACAGCCCACTAGGAGCTTGGCCGGCCAATACATGGTGGTGGAGAGAATGAGAGAGTGGAAGAAGAAAATCAAATGGGAGCCATTCTCATCTAATACCCAAGAGAGAGAGAGGAAAGCTATCATGCAAAAGAAATGATAGTAAGGAAAACTCAACACTCAACACCACCATCATCACCTTACAAAGTCCAACCATCATGAACCATGATGACTCAAAAAGTCATGCCATCATGAAGAAATCAAGTCAAAGGATGGTGCACATCATGAAAGCCATCATGATGCAACAAGATGCAAAGAACCCCCTCCACTAATGCCTATTTGCAACAATGCAAATAAGCCCTCCTCCACCAATCTTCGGCCAATGAACGGAACAATAGAAATCGGCCGAAACGGAAAGCAAACTGGCAACTCCAGAAAACTGGTCCCGTAATAAATTACAGGAAAACCCCGATACTGTGCATACACACCCGCATCTGTATTTCGACCGAAATACAAATGCAAGGAGACAAAATCTACACTGTACTATACTAGGATCCGGCTTATACCAAAGCCGGCTAGGAATATCTGTTCGATCCTGATCCGTGCAATACCGCACGTATCTGATCGAACCCTGCCATATAACCATACGGCCTATAGTACAAACTGTCCGATCCTGATCCGTGCAATACCGCACGTATCTGATCGGACCCTGCCATATCTCCATACGGCCTCTACAACCTTTCGCCCGAAAGCTGAGTAACTGAATGTGGGGGACTCTAAAGACTCATCAACACCTTGGTTGTGGATTTAACCACTAGCATGTTAGAGGTATAAGCCAATACATAACGGGCTACCAGGTATTGACCAAAAGGGACGTCTGTGAGCGAACTCAGCCTGACAACCCTACTGAGCCTGTCAGTGACAATATCCGTACAGTCCGGTCCGTTCGTCTATGAGAATCGCATGGCGGGCCTAGGGGGTTGGTAAAAGTCAGACCCCCAAAAGCGGTACAAGTCGTGTCGGAGTGTAGCCCAGAACACCCTGAGATACTACTGGAATACCTACCAGTAAATCTCCTTGCCTCGGCCGAGGGCTTCGTGTAATGGCTCTCCTAGACACAGCACGACCTCACCCCCAATACCGGGAGAGACGAACCCCTGAAGATACGCTCACTGCCTCCATGTGGCTCGGGACTGTACCCAACTAAAACCTGTTTGCACGACTCCTTTGAGCCGTGGTAGGGTAGTAATCAAAGTACAGTGGGAACTCACACGAGACAAATGACGATCCCCAGGTCGATGAACTAACCTGTACACATGTCACCAGGGAACTGCCATCTGACGTCTGGTATATGACCAACTAGCATGTTCCCGGCGAGTCCTGTCCGGTGTACTCATAACCCAATGAGCACCTGTATACATCTTAGGTGATCCAACTGACACCAGTGGCTTGTGAGACCGGCCACCGCCCCTCGTCGGGGTCTCGACTGTATACACTAGTCTACTATGGAGAATCGATGCCCTGTCTTGAAACTCTCACGACTAGGGACCTTTTAAGGATATGCTTATAGACCCCCAGCTCCCACTTATATGATCGCCCTCATACTGCTGGTGGTCAAGCAAGAATCCTAGGGGCTCTATCAACGTGTAATAGCGACGTGTCAGGTCACTTAAAACAGTACACGATGATAAAGGTAAACCAGATAGCATACTATCATCTCGAGTAAGACTGTCCTACCGGGATAGGTCCTCCATCAATCATTGCAATCACGTACCTGTGACCTAATAATTGACTCTGAGGGCACTATCTCCAACACAACTATCTCTCGGATCAGGTGATACCGCCTCAGAATATGCCTGGATCGCTGATGGGACCTAGGTTCTTTGGCCAAAGCCACTGCTCCATTGTTATCATAATACAAAGGTATTGGATTCTTAATGGATGGAACCACTCCAAGTTCAGTAATGAACTTCTTGATCCAGACAGCCTCTTTGGCAGCATCGTTGGCAGCGATGTATTCAGCCTCCATCGTCGAGTCTGCCACGGTTTCCTGCTTGGAGCTCTTCCAGCTAACCGCCCCTTCGTAAAGGGTAAAGACAAATCCTGACTGCGACTTAGAGTCATCCTTATCACTCTGGAAGCTCGAATAGGTAAAGGACTCCACTTGGAGTTCTCCGTTACCATACACCAAGAGCATCTCTTTAGTCCTTCGTAAGTACTTGAGAATGCTCTTTACAGCTGTCCAGTGACTCTCTCCAGGATCATCTTGATACCTGTTCGCTACACTTAGTGAGTATGCTACATCGGGTCTGGTACATAGCATCGCGTACATGATAGAGCCTACAGCCGAAGCATAGGGTATCCCTTGCATGCGAGCTCTCTCCAAATCATTCTTGGGAGACATCTCTTTGGAGAGAGTGACTCCAGAGATCGTGGGTAAGTTCCCACGCTTGGATTCTTCCATACTAAACCTCTTTAGTATGGTGTCAATGTACCTGGATTGGGACAATCCCAATATCCATTTGGATCTATCTCTATAGATCCTTATCCCCAATATGCAGGAGGCATCACCAAGATCTTTCATTGAGAATCTTTGTGATAAGAAGAGCTTGACCGATTGCAGCATAGGAATGTCATTTCCTATCAAGAGTATGTCGTCTACGTATAATACGAGGAAGACAACCTTACTCTCTGCCACCTTCTTGTAGATACAAGGTTCATCTATGTTTTTGACGAAATCAAACTCTTTGATAACGACGTCAAAGCAGATGTTCCAACTCCGCGATGGTTGCTTTAATCCATAAATGGATTTAAGCAGCTTGCACACCTTCCCACTGCTCCCACTATCTACGAAGCCCTCTGGCTGAGTCATGTACACGCACTTTTCTAAACCACCGTTTAGAAAGGCGGTCTTAACATCCATTTGCCAGATTTCGTAATCATGATATGCAGTGATGGCAAGCATGATCCGGATGGATTTAAGCATAGCTACTGGAGAAAAGGTCTCGTCATAGTCCACACCTGGTCTTTGACGAAAACCCTTTGCTACAAGTCTAGCTTTGAAAGTCTCCACTTTCCCATCTACACCAAGTTTTTTCTTGAAGATCCACTTGCTCCCAATGTGTTTTACCCCTTCAGGAGCAACTTCCAAAGTCCATACTTTGTTGGTGTACATGGATTCCATCTCGGACCGCATTGCATCCAGACATTTCACTGAGTCCCCACTCATGATGGCCTGCTCGTAGTTAGTTGGGTCATCATCCTCCATGATGCAATCCTCGCTCCCACCGTCCATGAGAAAACCGTAGTATCTCTCAGGTTGGCGAGGAATCCTACTAGATCGGCGGAGAGGCTGAGGTTCGTTGGGAACTACCGAATCCTCTGGTTCCACTAAATCTTCAGTTGTAGTTTGTGTATCTGGAACCTCTTCCAGCTCCACCACTTTGCCACTAATTTCTTTTGCAAGAAATTCCTTTTCCAAAAAGGTGGCATATTAAGAAACAAACACTTTTTGTTCTTCAGCGTGGTAGAAAAAATATCCTTGGGAATTCTTAGGATATCCCACAAACTTGCAAAGAACTGACCGTGCCTCGAGTTTGTCTGGATTTTGCCTTTTGACATAGGCCGGACAACCCCATATCTTAACTCGTTTAAAATATGGTCTCATCCCACTCCATATCTCATATGGTGTGGTAGGTACAGATTTAGACGGAACTTGATTCAATAGGTATGCTGCTGTCCCAAGCGCATAACCCTAGAAAGAAATAGGTAACTCAGCTGTACTCATCATCGAGCGCACCATATCTAATAGGGTGCGATTCCTCCTTTCCGATACACCGTCTGTAAGTCCATGCTACCTCTCCCGGTACTTTCGGGCATGCGGAATTTGATAAAAAAAACGATTTTTATAGAGGTGGTAACATGGACTTAAAACTCGGATCTTTGTTAAACATCTAACTAACAACCTAACTAGGAGTCGTTAACTACTCGGTTAGGGGGTTTATACCTTGCTTGTCTTGAACTCCTTCGTCTTCAAACTCCGATGGTGGTCCGGATCGGCTTCTTCCCGTCGTCTCCTTACGCCGAAGATAGATCTACCTGAAAGCTCCAACCTTTGGCTCCTTCTTCGAACTTTGAAGAAACTAGTTCACTCGGTTTGCTAAACCTTGTGAACTAGAGTGAGTAGAGAAGAGTTTATATGGGATTTTATCTATGGTTCTTGGTTCTCAACTCATGAGACAAGTGAACCATAGAGTCAAGAGAGGGAGCAAGAGGAAGAGGGTGAGAGCAAGAGTATGAGAGCTCAAGAACAAGAGAGAGAATGAGCAAGTGAGAATGAGCCTCTCTTTTGTCTTTCACCCTCTCATAATCCAAAACAATGATAACAAATCATATCAATCAAGTGTTATGTGATGGTTTAAGCAACCATATCCATATCATTTCATGCACTCATTTTGCACAAAAGAGCAAGCAAGCAAAAGTCTTTGCCATGAAATGATAGCTATGGTTATCATGATAGTCAACTAGTCAAGCCTAGTCAACCGGTCAACAAAGTCAACAAGTCAACAAAAGTCAACAAGTCAACAAAGTCAACAAGTCAACAAAAGTCAACAAGTCAATAAAGTCAACAAGTCAACAACCATGTCACCATAATACTTAATTAATATAATTGTTAATCACATATCATATTCTTATTAGGGTTGAGCAAAAAGTCAATAGTCAACGGTCAACGGTCAACAACCCTAATGAGAATCCTCTGCCTCTGTCTCTCCGTCAACTGTGCATACACACCCGCATCCGCGTTCCGAGGAACACGAATACATACTGGATAAATCCAATCCCAAAAGGTATACTAGGATCTGGCTTAAACCAAAGCCCGCTAGTGTGAACTGTCCGGACACTGTACGTGCACAAGTGCACGGATGTGACCGAACCCTGTCGCAAAACCATGCGACCTCTACTCTTTTGCCTAAAGGCGAAAAGCTATCTGTGTGGGACTCTAAAGACTCGATACTACGCTGGCAGTGGGTTTAACCACAGACCGCAAGCGGCACTAGCTGTGCGTAACGGTCCCCAGGTAATGCCGACAAGAAGACTGACGAGGCGAAACCCATCTGAACTCCTACTGAGCCTGAATGTGACATTCTCCGTACAGTCCGGTCTGTTCGTCTGATACATCGCATGGCGGGCCTAGAGGGCGGTAAACGTCAGTCCCCCAATAGCGGTACAAGTCGTGTCGGAGTGAAGCCCAAAACACCCTGAGATAACACTGGAAGCCTACCAGTATATCTCGTTTGCCCTGGCCAGGGACTACTCGTGTAATGGCTCTCCTAGACACAGCGCGATGTCAACCCCCAATACCGGGAGAGACGAATCCTGTCTAACCGTCACTGCCTCCAAGTGCTTCGGGACTGCACCCAACTACCACCTGTTTGCACGACTCCTTTGAGCCGTGGTAGGGTAGTAATCAAAGTACAGTGGGAACACACTCGAGGCGAAGTGACAGTGTCAAGTCAGCGGACTAAGCTGTACTCATGTCACCTGGGAACTGATAACTGACGATAGGCATAATACCAACTAGTCAGTTTCCGACGAGTCCTGTCCAGTGTACTCGTAACCCAACGAGCACCCGCATACTATCTCAAGTACGACGTACCGACGGCTGTGGGACAGACCGTCTCCCACACTGGGATGAGAAGCGCATGCGCTAGTCTACTCCGGAGTATCGATGCCCTGTCTCGATAGTCCTGCGACCAGGGACCTGCATAAGGATGTGCTTATAGATTACCCAGCCCCACTAGTGTGACTGCCATCACAACGCTGGTAATCAAGCAAAGATCCTAAGGGCTCCACTAATGTGTATAGGCGATATACCAAAATAAACACATGTACACATTGAAGTAGAAACAAACCGAGTAGCATACTACTATTTTGAGCAAGATTGTATATACAAGGTGAATATCCCAAGCTTCCATTAAGTAATATACAAACTAGTATGATACAGTAATGGCCTCTAGGGCATATACACTAACACCGTTGTGCTGTGGTGTATATGGAGGAGTCAGCTGAGAGAGAATCCCATTCTCTTTTAGGAAGTCCAGGAATTCATTGCTCACGTATTCACCTCCTCGATCAGATCGTAGGATTTTACTACTTTTTCCGGTTTGGTTCTCGACTTCTTGTTTATATTCTCTAAATTTCTCAAAAGCTTCTGATTTGTGTTTCATCAGGAACACATATCCGAATCTAGAGAGGTCGTCAGTGAATGTAATGAAGTACGAAGAACCATCTCTGGCATGTGTAGACATTGGACCGCATACATCACTATGCACCAGTCCTAAGAGTTCCGTAACTCTTTCTCCGTGTCCCATAAACAGAGTTTTGGTCATCTTGCCTTTGAGACATGACTGGCAAGTGTCATAAGATGAAAATTCAAACGGATTCAAATATCCATCCTTATGCAACTTAGCTAGTCGTGTTGCATTGATGTGACCCAGTCTACAATGCCACAAGAAGGATTCGTTCAGTTCTGAACTCTTCTTCTTGCGTGTGTTTGTTATGCTTAGAACTGTTGATTGATTTAGAACATAAATGCCATTGCACAACGTGCCTGATCCAACCAACTTTTGGTTACGGAAAATGTTCATAACATTATCCTGTAATACAAAATTATATCCCTCTTTACTCAACAAAGAAACCGATATAATGTTGCATATCAGGTTCGGCATGTAATAACATTCGTTCAGAACCAATGTATTACCAGTTGGTAATGCAAGGTGATATTCCCCGACGGTCTTAGCTGCAACAATTGCACCATTTCCAACTCTTATGTCTTTATCACCTTCTCCAAGTTCTCTACCTTTTCTAAGCCCATGTAACCGATTACATATATGGGATCCTGACCCGGTATCTAATACCCAGGACGTAGGTGAAAGGTTCCTAGACACTCTCAAGAGGTCTCACAAGGCATCAACCATGCCAATTTCAAAAATTATAGGTGCCGAGAAACCCTAATACAGATCGTTGGCTAGATATTTAGGCGAAAAAGAACTAGTAAACTACTTTACTAAGAGAACGGAAATACAACCTTTGTAGATCCGGTCCTCCACCTCCACAGCTCCGTGATGAAGTCCTCTCCGCTGTCCAAATCAAAGCATGACTCTAGTATCGGCTTCATCGAAGAATGGGCAGGCTAGGTCATCGACGACGATGCCGAAGATGATCTACGTCGAGGCATCACTAGATCAAGCTCCACCTTCACTAAGCCATGAAAACTTGTGAAGGAAACACCCTATACTACTTGGCAAGAGGTAGAGGATGAAGAAATAGGAAGTGGGTTCACTTTAGAATTGGATTTCTCACTCATTTCATCAAGTTGCCATTGATGGAGGCATGCTTTCTTCAAGTGAAGAAGAAGAAGAAGAAGATGAATATTATGATAAGTATATTCAAAAAGGAAAATAAATGAATACTTATCATAATGCAACCATGGTAAAGTGTAGAGAATAGACTAGGGTTAAGTGGAATGGTTAGGGTTAAGCATGAGACAAAATGGTCACTAAGTCAAAGCTTCATAATACAAACAAAGTTAGCAACCATTTTCTCTTTATGCTTTTTATTTTCCAAAATGAATAAATAAATAAATAAATGAATAAGAAAATAAAAACCCTAACCATTACACAACCATGGTTTAATCTTTACACAAACCCAAGTTAGCATGCATCATCAAACATTATACAAACTTGTGTACAAAAGTATATCACATATACAATGTGCACAATCCAAGTGAGAAAATCCATTTAAAGTAAACCGATACTAGTTAATGCAAAGTAATATATCAAATATATAATTATACATTAAATCATTAAATCAACACTTGATTTAATGATCCGGTCATATCGCATATAACCGACTAGTATCAACAGTAACAACTTATCGAATCAACACTTGATCTCCGATAACCCGGCTATATCGCATATAACCGATCAATGTCACAAATCATGAGAATCGAATACAGTATCACATACTGGTATCATTCTCGGTCCCGCACATATCTCATATGCGCTCCTATTTCGTTTCGCTTGAGCCAGGAAACCTCTGTGTAGGACTCTAAAGACTCGTCAATACGCCGGCAGCAGGTGATGATCATATCAAACACCTACAAGCCGCAAGCGGTCTGCTAAACGTAACGGCCACCCGGGTATTGAGCGATCAGAAGATCGACGAGCAAGCCCGCTCACACTCCTGTGAATCCAACCAGTAACACTTACCGTACAGTCCGGTCTGATCGTCTGATATGTCGCATATCTCGCCTAGGGGTGGTAAACGTCAGACCACAATAGCTCGATAAGTCGTGTCGATCTGAGGTCTATAACAATTTTGAGAAACTACTGGTAACACTTACCAGTATATCTCAGCAACCCTGGCCAGGGATTTCCGGTTATAGCCAATCGAACACAGCGCAACATCAACTCCCTATACCGGGAGAGACGAATCCCCTCCTATCGCTCATTGCCTCCATGTGATTCGGGACTGTACCCAAAAGCCATCGTTTTGCACGCCCTCTTGGACGTGGTAAGGTGGAAATCAAAGCACAGTGGGAACCACACAAGACTCTATGACGATCTCGGGTCAACAGACTACTTTGTACCAGTGTCACCAGAGAACTGCCATCTGACGTAAGGTATAATACCATTTGGGAGTTCTCGGCGAGTCCGTCCAGTGTACCCAGTCTCTACTGAGCACCCGTATATCATCTCCGATGTCAAACACTAATGGATATGGGATCATCCATCGCCCATCTGTATGGGTCGAGAAGGTATACGCTAGTCTACTCTGGTATATCGATGCCCCGTCTCGATACACCCACGACTAGGGACTTTGAAGGATGTACTTATGGACTACCATGTTCCTACTAGTATGATCCGCATCATAGTCCAAGTAGTCAAGTACACATCCTAAGGGCTTTACCAACATGTAACAGAGAGACAAACAGTATACACGTTAAGGTAAAGAGCAACTAGATAGCATACTATCATGTCGAGCAAGAAAGTCCTCCCTATATATGTCCAAGCATCCACTACAATATACATCCTATGTATAGTAATGGCCTCTAGGGCATACATATAACTAACAATCTCCCACTTGCACTAGGGCCATCTGATAGTAGTGGTTGCAGTATCTCATACTCAACCATCCCATAAAAGTCTCTCTCTGGGAAAAGGCCTTTGTGAGTGGATCCGCCGTGTTGTCCTCTGAGTCTACTCTCCTAACCTCGATCACCCTGGAGATCAACCATCTCCATGATCGGGTGATACTGCCTTAGAATATGTCTGGATCACTGATGGGACCTGCGTTCCTTGGCATAAGCCACAACCCCATTGTCTCACA
The DNA here is from genome assembly GCA_030015575.1 of Agapanthus africanus. Lineage (NCBI taxonomy): Eukaryota > Viridiplantae > Streptophyta > Magnoliopsida > Asparagales > Amaryllidaceae > Agapanthus > Agapanthus africanus. Next base: position 598,964,124 of record CM057341.1, read on the forward strand.
ATGGTAGGAACGTAGTTCATCTCATGAACCAATATACTCCCAAACAACCTCTTTGGTAGCATCTTAAGTAGCGATGTATCCTGCCTTTATCGTCTAGTATGTCACGGTATCAAGTTTGGAACTCTTCCAACATACCGTCCCTTTACTGAGGGTAAAGACAATGCCTGTGACTGACACTCAGTCGTCTTTATCACCCTGGAACACTTCCAGTGATTCTCCCCAGGGTCGATTGATACCGTCTCACTACAACTAGTGAGAATCCTAACATCCATTTAGATCTATCTCATAGATCCAAAACCCAGGATTTAGGAGGTATCATTATGATCCTTTATGGAGAATCATTGTGATAAGCGGAGACTGACCGAGCGTAGCATAGGAAACTTCTTCCCTATCAAGAGTATGTCATCCACGTACTCTACGAGAATCGCCACCATACTCCCTACTACCTTTTTGTATATACAAGGTTCATCTACCATTTTGATGATGTCAAACTCTTTGACTATTTCATCAAAACAGATGTTCCAACTCCGCGATGCCTGCTTTATCCTATAAAGCATCTTGTACACGTTTCCGCTGCTCCCACTGTCTACGAAGCCCTCTGGCTGTGTACTTATAGACGTCCTCTTCTAAAACATCATTTAGAAAAGCAGTCATGGCACCCAACCGCCAGATATCGTAGTCATGGTATGTAGCCGTGGCAAGTAGGATCTGGATGGACTTTAGCATAGCTCCTTAGAAAAGGTTTCATCATGATCCATACCTGGTTAATGATGCAAACCTTTAACCAGTCTAGCTTTGAAAGTCTTAACTTTTCCATGTACACCAAGTAATCTTCTCAAGATATACTTGCTCCTGATGGGGATTTAACCCTTCAGATATAGCAACCAAAGTCCATACTTTGTTGGTGTATAAGGATTCCATCTCAGATCGCTAAGCATCCAGCCATTCTTACAGAGTCCCTACTCTCGATGGCCTTCTCGAAACTAGTTGGGTCATCATCTCATGACGCAATCCTCGCTCCCACTGTCATAGAGAAACCAAAGTATCTCTCAGGTGGGTGAGGAACCCTACTAGATCGGAGGAGAGGCTGAGGTTCGTTGGAATCTACTGAATCCTTTGGTTCTACCAAATCATCTGCTGTTGTTTGTATAGCTGGAACCTTTCCAGTTGTACATAACAGACCTTGCCTTGAGCTTGTCCGGATTATGCTTTTAGACATAGCTCGGACAACCCTAAATCTTAACCAACTTAAGATATGGGCTCTACCCTTTCCATATCACATATGAAGCGGTAGGCAACTGATTTGATTGGAACCCTATTCAATAGGTATGCAGCTTCTCAAGCGCATAACTCCCAAAAGGAAATAGGAAACTCAGTAGTACTCATCATAGAGCACACCATATCCCATAGTGTGATATTGCTCCACCCCGATATACCATCGTGCTATGGTGTATACGGAGGAGTAATGCTGAGAGAGAATCTCATTCTCCTTTAGAATATTCCAGGATTTCCGTGCTCAAGTATTCTCCTCCTTGATCACATCAAAGGACATAATACTTATACCCGTATTTTGGTTTTCTACTTCTAAATCATATTCTGTGAATATCTCAAAAGGTTCGGACTTGTGTTTCAACAGGAACATATGTCTGAATCTTGAGAGATCATCAGAGAATGTAATGAAGTACAAAGAACCGGTCTTGGCATCTGTAGACAGGGGACCTTACATACATCAACATGTATCATCCCAAGAGTTTACTAACTCTTTCTCTGTTTCCAGTAAACGGAGCTATGGTCATCTTATCTTTGTGACATGAATGGCAAGTTTCACAAGATGTAAATTCAAACTGATTTAAATATGCATCTTTATGTAACTTAGCAAGTCGGGTCGCATTGATATGACCTAGTCTACAATACCTCAAGAAGAATCCGTTCATTTATGAACTTTTCCTCTTGTGTGTGTTCTGTATACTAAGAACTGTAGTTTGATTTAGAACATCAATGCTTTTAGATAACGTGCCTGAACCGATCAACTTTTGATATAGGAAATGTTCAAAACATCATCCAACAATACAAAATTTTATCATTTCTTTAGTAATAAAGAGACTGATATGATTTTGTATATCAGGTTCGGTATCTAATAGCATTTGTTCAGAATCAATGTATTGTAATACAGGGTGACAGTGACCAACAGACTTGGCTGCAACACTTGCCCCGTTTTCTGCCTCATGAAACTTATCACCCGTTCTCAGTCCTCTACCTTTCTATAGCCCTATGTAACAGATTACATATCTGGGATCCTGATCTGGTATCACATACCGAGGACGTAAAGGATACTGAGAAACAGTTCTCTGTAATGAACACACCCGAAGATGATGCATCATCATGCACTCTCTTCGTTTGGGCGGCACGGGAATTCTGATAATCCCCAATTTCCTGCTCTGTCTTATAACAATTATAAGTTGGAGCAGGACCAACGTTCCCCAGCTCAGTATAACAAGCGGGTTCGGTCTATTATCCGTATTATTATCTTGATTAAGGCGTGATATGGTCGCTACCTGGAGAGAGAGAGAAGAAAACACTCAGCGTGCGCTCTTGCAAGAATAGATTGGTTTTATTTTATCTAATCAGGATGGCTCCCACTGCTTTTTATCAAATCTTCCTTCAAACCTTAAAAGGAAAGACTAGCCGGGATTAATTACACACTACAAGTTCGCCAATCTTTCAGCCAGGCCAGTGCCGGTACTTTGAAGGAGGTCCCCCGTGCTTTCGCACGAACCTAATTAATGTTAAACCTCGTTTTCCCAGAGGCGTAACCTCATTAACACCTTTCTAGACACCTACTTGATCGGCTAATTGTAATGTATAAAACTCTCCCAGGAGTAACAATTACTCGCAGCGGGTATCGGGATCCAACTATCTCATAGAAGGTATGCAATCTCATTGCAAATTTTAACACTTGAAATTCCCGATAATATTTTGCCCCTAACCTCCTATGACCTTGACAAAGGCCAACAAACCATAGGATGCTAGTCAAGTTCAACCCGTCATTTCCTGATTGAATTAAACCCACCCGCACGGCCCTTGACAAAGGCCAACAAGGTCGCACGACTACCCTAATCCAATCTGCATCATATGCATAAGCAGATAAGCACCAGTTAGCTACCGCACACTGCGCCTTGACAAAGGCCAACAAACGCAGCACGAATACTAACTACTACTTATCTGAAATGACGGAGGGCTATGACAGGTTTTTCTGAAAACCTATTGCGTAATGAACTTGATATCGTTGTAGAATCAAATGATTTTAAAATGGAGTGCTTTTGAGGCTTTTCTAGTTTTGCTAAAGGGGTCACTCCCGGTGAAGGGATCGTCGGCCCTTTCCTCGTCGAATGAGGTGCGGGATATATCATATATATCACTTTGCAAAGCAAAAACTCTTAAAAGCAATCAAAAGACAAACCGAGTGTGTAGCATCTGCCAGTTATTGCTAAAGGAGTCACTCCCGGTGAAGGGATCTCGGTCCTTTCCTTATCGAATAAGGTGCAGGATATATCATATATACCGCTGTGCAAAGCAAGAACTGTAGCTATCTGTTTTAATTTTGAAATTCGATTCTACAACATCTTAGGTTTCTTTTATTTCATTAATCACATTAATGAAGTCCCATCATTTAGTACCTAAACATCACAGATAAATACGACGTACACTTATGCCATCCGCATTCGCCTCGATGTCCCCTCGTGCACCGTTAGGTTAGGTAACTAACGGCAGAGCGGGGCAGGGCTAGCGCGGGTGTTTAACATAAGTAACGTCTATATAATATATAATATATACTATATACAGCATCTATCACAGAACATCACATGATCACATCACAGATATCGCAGCAGAAGAAACATATATGAAATATTGGATATACTAGGACGTCCGTGTTTTCAATACGAGCCAGTATAAAACATGGATTCCACGGTCGCGATGAATAGCCAAACCCACACCCCAAGACCCCTACGAGAGCGGCAAGCAACCCTACTAATTCTAGAGTTAGGAGACCCGGACTCGACTCCTCGAGTTGGTCTCCCACTGGACTCCAGAACCCGGTTACTTGTGCTCCCCTCCTTGGGTCTATCCTAGTGCGGAAAAGTAAATAATATACATCAACGGTGACAACTTCCGCAACCTGGAAGTGCCCCAATAAAAGAATATTACACACAAGTTTTTACATGAATGAAAATGAAAAACACTCATCTCACATAAAACCCCCGGCTATTCAAACACGACGATCCAATATAACATATCCAGCAACACATAACATCACATGTCATCAACGTAAGTAAATATGCACATCCCAATTGTCGTTGACATATAGCAACGAAACCGGCGATATCACATATTACACTTACAGTCACAGAAAAGAAAGTGTAAAACTACAACAGTTGGAATCCGCAATCTCTTTAGACATCGCATGCCTAATCAAATGAATTCCTTAGACATCGCATGCCTAATAATTATAAACCCCGCATTTTAGTCTCATTATCGAAAACACTTTTCAATATCAAGTCGGGTAATTCAACAAGATTCCCGACATCATGATCGAATGCTCGTCGCAAACTTTAGTAGGCGGCCGCACCCCCGACGCCGTCGACGAAGTGCACCTGAAAGGTTCCTAGGCACCCTAAGGAGGTCTCACAAGGCATCAACCATGCCAATTTCAAAAATCTAGGTGCCGAGAAACCCGACTACGGATCGTTGGCTAGAAATCTAGGCGAAACATAAACTAGTTAACAACTTAGCTAAAGTTTAAACGGAAATACAACCTTTGTAGATCTGGTGCTCCACCTCCATAGCTCCGCAACGAAGTCCCCTCGTTGTCCAAATGAATTCCCGGGCTCTACCGTCGGCTTCATCGGAGAATAGGCGAGCTAGGTCGTCGATGTCCATGCCGAAGATGATCTACGTCGAAGCATCGCAAGATCAAGCTCTCACTTCACCAAGTCATGAAACTTGTGAAGAAAACACACTCTACTACTTAGCAAAAGGTAGAGGATGAAGAAATAGGAAGTGGGTAGACTTTAAATTTGGATTTCTGACTCTTTTTCATCACTTGCCATTGATGGAGGCAAGCTTTCTTCACTTGAAAAAATGAAGAAGGAGAAGGTAAATGTTATGATAAGTTAATAAAAATAGAAAAGAAATATAATACTTATCATAATTTTAATCATGGTAAAGTGTAGAGAATTAACTTTAGTTAGGTGGGATGGTTAGGGTTAGAGAAGAAGACAAGAATGGTTGCTTTGGTCAAAGTTACATGAAGCTTGAAGAAGCTTCCAAGAAAGCAACCATTTGTTTTCTTTTCTCATTCTTTTCATCCAAAAAGAAATAGATAAAAGAATGAATAAATAAAACCCTAACCATTTACTTAACCAAGGATTAATTCATTACACTTAACCAAACTAGCATGTATCATCAAACATGATACAAACAAGTGCACAAAAGTATATCGCATATACAATGCGCACATCCGAGTGAGAAAATCCATCTTAAGTGAACCGATACTAGTTAATGCAAAGTAATATATCAAATATATAATTATGCATTAAATCATTAAATCAACACTTGATTTAATGATCCGGTCATATCACATATAACCGACTAATATCAACAGTAACATCTGATCGAATCAACACTTGATCCGATAACCCGGCTATATCGCATATAACCGATCAATGTCACAAATCGCGAGAATCAAATACAGTATCACATACTGGTATCATTCTCGGTCCCGCACATATCTCATATGCGCTCCTATTTCGTTTCGCTTGAGCCAGGAAACCTCTGTGTAGGACTCTAAAGACTCGTCAATACGCCGGCAGCGGATGATGATCATATCAAACATCCACAAGCCGCAAGCGGTCTGCTAAACGTAACGGCCACCCGGGTATTGAGCGATCAGAAGATCGACGAGCAAGCCCGCTCACACTCCTGTGAATCCAACCAGTAACACTACCGTACAGTCCGGTCTGATCCTCTGATATGTCGCATATCTCGCCTAGGGGTGGTAAACGTCAGACCCCAATAGCTCGATAAGTCGTGTCGATATGAGGTCTATAACATTTCGAGAAACTACTGGTAACACTTACCAGGAAATCTCAGCAACCCTGGCCAGGGATTTCCTGTTATAGCCAATCGAACACTGCGCAACATCAACCCCCTATACCGAGAGAGACGAATCCCCTCCTATCGCTCATTGCCTCCATGTGACTCGGGACTGTACCCAAAAACCACCGTTTTGCACGCCCTCTTGGACGTGGTAAGATGGAAATCAAAGCACAGTGGGAACCACACAAGACTCTATGACGATCTCGGGTCAACAGACTACTCTGTACCAGTGTCACCAGAGAACTGCCATCTGACGTAAGGTATAATACCATCTGGGAGTTCTCGGCGAGTCCGTCCAGTGTACCCAGTCTCTACTGAGCACCCGTATATCATCTCTGATGTCAAACACCAATGGATATGGGATCATCCATCGCCCATCTGTATGGGTCGAGAAGGTACACGCTAGTCTACTCTGGTATATCGATGCCCCGTCTCGATACACCCACGACTAGGGACTTTGAAGGATGTACTTATGGACTACCATGTCCCCACTAGTATGATCCGCATCATAGTCCAGGTAGTTAAGTACACATCCTAAGGGCTTTACCAACATGTAATAGAGAGACAATCAGTGTACACGTTAAGGTAAAGTTCAACCAGATAGCATACTATCATGTCGAGCAAGAAAGTCCTCACTATATATGTCTCAGCATCCACTACAATATACATCCTATGTATAGTAATGGCCTCTAGGGCATACATATAACTAACAATCTCCCACTTGCACTAGGGCCATCTGTAGCAGTGGTTTGAAGTATCTCATACTCAACCATCCCATAAAAGTCTCTCTCTGGGAACAGGCCTTTGTGAGTGGATCCGCTGTGTTGTCCTCTGAGTCTACTCTCCTGACCTCGATCCCCTGGAGATCAACCATCTCCATGATCAGGTGATACTGCCTTAGAATATGTCTGGATCACTGATGGGACCGGCGTTCCTCGGCATAAGCCACAACTCCATTGTCTCACAATGGTAGGAACGTAGTTCATCTCATGAACCAATATACACCCAAACAGCCTCTTCGGTAGCATCTTAAGTAGCGATGTATCCGGCCTTCATCGTCTAGTATGTCACGGTATCTAGCTTGGAACTCTTCCAACATACCGTCCCTTTACTGAGGGTAAAGACAATGCCTGCGACTGACATTCAGTCGTCTTTATCACCCTGGAACCATTCCAGTGATTCTCCCTAGGGTTGATTGATACCATCTCACTACAACTAGTGAGAATCCTAACATCCAATTAGATCTATCTCATAGATCCAAAATCCAGGATTTAGTAGGTATCACTTTGATTCTATATGGAGAATCTTTATGATAAGCGGAGATTGATCGAGCGTAGCATAGGAAACTCCTTCCCTATCAAGAGTATGTCATCCACGTACTCTATGAGGATCGTCACCATACTCCCTACTACCTTTTTGTATATACAAGGTTCATCTACCATTTTGATGATGTCAAACTCTTTGACCGCTTCATCAAAACAGATGTTCCAACTCCACGATGCCTGCTTTATCCTATAAAGCATCTTGCACACGTTTCCGCTGCTCCCACTGTCTACGAAGCCCTCTGGCTGTGTACTTATAGACGTTCTCTTCTAAAACATCATTTTAGAAAAGCAGTCATGGCACCCAACCGCCAGATATCGTAGTCATGGTATGTAGCCGTGGCAAGTAGGATCTGGATGGACTTAAGCATAGCCACTTGAAAAGGTTTCATCATAATCCACGCATGGTCGATGACGAAAAGCTTTAACAAGTCTTGGTTTGAAAGTCTCAACTTTTCCATCTACGCCAAGTAATCTTCTCAAGATATACTTGCTCCTGATGGGGATTTAACCCTTCAGATATAGCAACCAAAGTCCATACTTTGTTGGTGTATAAGGATTCCATCTCAGATCGCTAAGCATCCAGCCATTCTTACAGAGTCCCACTCCTGATGGCCAGCTCGAAACTAGTTGGGTCATCATCTCATGATGCATTCCTCGCTCCCACTGTCATAGAGAAACAGAAGTATCTCTCAGGTGGGTGAGGAACCCTACTAGATCGGCGGAGAGGCTGAGGTTCGTTGGTAACTATTGAATCATTTGGTTCTATCAAATCATCTTCTGTAGTTTGCATAGCTGGAACCTTTCCAGTTCTACATAACTAACCTTGCCTCGAGTTTGTCCGGATTTTGCTTTTAGACATAGGCCGGACAACCCCAAATCTTAACTAACTTAAGATATGGGCTCTTCCCTTTCCATATCACATATGAAGTGGTAGGCATTGATTTCATTCGAACCTAATTCAATAGGTATGCATCTTCTCAAGTGCATAACTCCCAAAAGGAAAATAGGAAACTCAGTAGTACTTATCATAGAGCACACCTTATCATATAGGGTGTGATCGCTCCTCCCCGATATACCATCGTGCTATGGTGTATACGGAGGAGTAATGCTGAGAGAGAATCTCATTCTCCTTTAGAAAAGTCCAAGAATTTCGTGCCCAAGTATTCTCCTCCTTGATCTCATCAAAGGACATAATACTTATACCCGTATGTTGGTTCTCTACTTCTAACTTATATTCTGTGAATATCTCAAAAGGTTTGGACTTGTGTTTCAACAGGAACATAGGTCTGAATCTCGAGAGATTATCAGAGAATGTAATGAAGTACAAAGAACCGGTCTTGGCATGTGTAGACAGGGGACCTTACATACATCAACATGTATCATCCCAAGAGTTTACTAACTCTTTCTCTGTTTCCATTAAACAGAGCTATGGTCATCGTATCTTTGTGACATGACTGGCAAGTTTCATAAGATGTAAATTCAAACAGATTTAAATATGCATCTAAATGTAACTTTAGCCAGTCGGGTCGCATTGATCTGACCTAGTCTACAATACCTCAAGAAGAATTCGTTCATTTCTGAACTCTTCCTCTTGTGTGTGATCCGTATACTAAGAACTGTAGTTTGATTTAGAACGTCAATGCTTTTAGATAACGTGCCTGAACCGATCACCTTTTGATATAGGAAATGTTCAAAACATTATCCAACTATACAAAATTTTATCCTTTCTTTACTAATAAAGAGACTGATATGATTTTGTATATCAGGTTCGGTATCTAATAACATTCGTTCAGAATCAATGTATTTGGAATACAGGGTGACAGTGACCAACAGACTTGGCTGCAACACTTGCCCCGTTTTCTGTCTCATGAAACTTATCACCCGTTCTCAGTTCTCTACCTTTCTGTAGCCCTATGTAACAGATTACATATCTGGGATCCTGATCCGGTATCATATACCCAGGACGTAGAAGATACAGAGAAACAGTTCTGTGTAACGAACACACCCGAAGATGATGCATCAGCATGCACTCTCTTCGTTTAGGCGGCACGGGAATTCTGGTAATCCCCAATTTCCTGCTCTGTCTTATAACAATTATAAGTTGGAGCGGGACCAACGTTCCCCAGCTCAGTATAACAAGCGGGTTCGGTCAATAATCCGTATTATTATCTTGATTAAGGCGTGACATGGTCGCTACCAGGAGAGAGAGAGAGAAGAAAACACTCAGCGTGCGCTCTTGCAAGAATAGATTGGTTATTATTTTATCTAATCAGGATGGCTCCCACTGCTTTTTATCAAATCTTCCTTCAAACCCTAAAAGGAAAGACTAGCCGGGATTAATTACACACTACAAGTTCGCCAATCTTTCAGCCAGGCCAGTGTCGGTACTTTGAGTGAGGTCCCCCGTGCTTTCGCACGAACCTAATTAATGTAAACCTCGTTTTCCCAGAGGCGTAACCTCGTTAACACCTTTCTAGACACCTACTTGATCGGCTAATTGTAATGTGTAAAACTCTCCCAGGAGTAACTCTTACTCGCAGCGGGTATCGGGATCCAACTATCTCATAGAAGGTATGCAATCTCATTGCAAATTTCAACACTTGAAATTCCCGATAATATTTTGCCCCTAGTGTTCTATGACCTTGACGAATGCCAAACAACCCATAGTCCACTAGTCAAGTTCAACCCGTACATTTCTTGATCGAATTAAACCAACCCGCACGACCCTTGACGAATGCCAAACAACGCCGTACGAATACCCTAATCCAATCGCATCATATGCACAAGCAGATAAATACTAGTTAGCTACCGTACACTACGCCTTGACGAATGCCAAACTACCGCAGCACGAATACTAACTAGTACATATCTGAAATGACGGAGGGCTACGACAGGTTTTTCTGAAAACCTATTGCGTAATGAACTTGATATCGTTGTAGGATCGAATGAATTTTGAAATGGAGTGTTTTTGAGGCTTTTCTAGTTTTGCTAAAGGAGTCACTCCCGGTGAAGGGATCGTCGGTCCTTTCCTCGTCGAATGAGGTGCGGGATATATCATATATATCACCGTGCAAAGCAAAAAACTCTTAAAAGCAATTGTCACGCCCCGCTTCCCAGAGTACGCAAGACTGGGTACGTGACACAGCCAACCATGCTACCTGTGGGTAGGAAGTATCCATCCACAGTCACATTACGGTTGTAAGGATATCAAGAACAAGATAATAAACTAAACTAATACATGTCCAAATCCATAATAATGAGAATCAATAAACAATAAGTGCGGAAGCTAATGATCCAATACAATGAATAAACAGTACGTCCCATAATGCGGGCTCACATCTGGAAATGAAATGAAATAAATAAACTAAACTCTAAGGAACTCACAGTTCAGCCTGCTGGCTGAAGTACTCCAGCTCGGTCGTCGACAGTGGTACGGAATCTGGGCCATGCAAAACCCAGACGTCAGCGCGTCATGACATCAAGTATATAGTATAAGCATGGTAATAAGCAATGCAAGTATGAACATGAATAAAGCAGTAATAGGAGATAACAAGCAGGGTAATGTGCAATGGTGACTAACTGTCCTATCAGGTTTTCTACTCTATAGTCTTTGAAACCAATTGATGAATCGTCGATGTAACTCAATAGTATCCCGTGCATACCCGGGATCACGGTCACAATATTCTCGAGACATGCCGCTAGGCACAGAATAGGAAAGTGTACACTCGGTAGTACCCCGTACATACCCGGGATCACGGCCACAATATTCTCGGTCGAAACCGAGACATGCCGTTAGGCACAGAATAGGAATGTGTACACTCGGTATTACCCCGTACATACCCGGGATCACGGCCACAATATTCTCGGTCGAAACCGAGACATGCCGTTAGGCACAGAATAGGAATGTGTACACTCGAACGGTAGTGAACTGTCGAGTTACAAGTCAGGTTCATCTTTGATTTCCCCATACCCCCAAGTTATATATGTCAGGTCAGGTATTCAGTAGTCAAGGATCAATGCCAACGCATGATCAAAAGTAGGTCTGTCTGGATAGACAGCAGGAATGGTCCAAAAGAACCCCAAGTCATGTTGTAGTCCAATAGGTTGGGTCAGTATGTATAGGGTGTCATGTCCGGTGTATCAGTACATGTGTCAGGTGAATCAAAATCGGGTCAATATGTGATGCAATCAAACGTATGCTGATAACAGGTATAGTAACGATTAAGGAACAACAGCAGGAACAGTAAATTACTCCATGTAAACACAGTGATGCTTTGTATTCTCTTATTAATAGGTTCACGCACCTTTGGGGTGCAAAAGCCACAAGGTGAAGCAATATCCACAATCATAAAGTAATGAAGCTACATGAATTTACGCTAAGTATAATAATTGTCTCGTGAATGATTTAACAATTAAGCAGATATGATCCAATTGTTTTATTTAGTTGAAATATGGATTGATAGTGGGTTAATTAATTACGAGAAACTATTATAACGATTCCATGTTAAAGATAACTGCAACTATCAATTCTAACTTATAATATAATATCAATTACCATCATTAAGTTGTAGTATTATAAAGTATGATATTCAACTGCATGGCAAGACTAGATCTCGCACGCTAGCATGTTAAAGCAAGTATTCAGATACTTGCCTCGACGGTTTTGCAAACCGGAACACGGATGCGATGTCGGCAGAAAACACGATATGGGTGCACGGGCCACGGGTCGAGTCCCAACAGAGAACAACGGGATCACACGGACCAGGGTACTTCGCTGGAGCGTTGGGTTCCAAAGACGGCACGGTCGGATTCCGGCAAAAACAACGGCAACGAAGTTAGCAACAATGATAAACTTAATACGATCAGCGGGGGGTTAATGCACAAAAGGGAAGATGAGGAAGCTTACAGAGAGATACCAGGGTACCCCCGGCGAGCTCGACGGCGCTGGAACGCCTGCGAGGCAGCGACGGCGGCTGCGAAGGCCTGAACAGCCTCGGGGTTCGCTGGAGAGGGTGTTGCGACGAGTAGAGAAGGGTGGTGGTCGGCTCTGGTGGTCGAGGGGAGAAGGAGGTGGTCGGAGGTGGCGCGGGTGACGTCGACGAGGGTCGACGGCGCGTTCTCCGGCGAACTGCAGAGGGTAGGTGATGGGGTTATGGGCTTGGGTTGGTGGTCCGGCGAGGGGAGGAGGGAAGCGACGACGAGGTCGGGACGAGGAGGGTGAGAGGGAGTCGCGGGAGTCGTCGGCGACGAGAGGCGGCGTCGACGTCGGGCTCTGCAGTGGTTGGAGGCGTCGTCGGGGTTGGGTGCAGGTGCGGGAATCGGCGGAGGAAGGAGGTAAGTGGGTGCGGCTAGTCTCGTGGTGGCGAGGGCGGCGACGGCGAGGTCGCGGGGAGGTCGACGGCGAAGAACGAGGGGCTAGGGTTTGGGTTCTGAGGCGTTTTCTCGTGAAGAAGAGGATGCGTAGGGACGGCTGCATGGATGAAAACTTATAGAGGAAGAGAGAGAAAGAGATTGAAGGGAGAGAGAGAAAAGATTTGATGATGATGAGAGAGAGAGAGACAGGGAAAGGGAGGCGGGGCCCACGCGGGTACATTCCCCCGCTGTGATTGGCCACGAGAGATTTAAAAGGGATTTGAAATTAAATTTGAAGGAGTTGGAGAGATATAGCAGGTAAAGAAAATATATATTCGTATATATTTAGTTTAAGGTATTAAATTTAAATGGGCCTTTTTGGCGCGAAATGAAACTTTTCCAAATCGCGCCCGGGTTGCGCCCAAATGTTCCAAATTCAAATTATAGGATTTTAAGCGGGTTCCAAATTTTGAAAAGAGGTGTTTAATGATTAAAATGCATGCCCCCAAGTCGGACACTTGCACGCGCGCGTAGTCGTCCAAACTTGTCCGTTTAACCAAACAGAACGGAATCTCGACACGCGGACGCTACCACGCGACTAGTGGCGACGAGTAGGCCAACATGGACATTTCAAATTTCATTTTAGGAGTTAAAATTTGTTATGTGCCAAAATGACTTAACCGGTTAAAATTTAGCAATAAACCCCAGAAAACAGAATAATTAGAAAAGAGCAATATATAACCCTCAACTAGTAATATAAGTAGTATTATTGGGCTCGGGTGTTACAGCAATCAAAAGACAAACCGAGTGTGTAGCATCTGCCAGTTATTGCTATAGGAGTCACTCCCGATGAAAGGATCTCGGTCCTTTCCTCATCGAATAAGGTGCAGGATATATCACATATACCGCTGTGCAAAGCAAGAACTGTAGCTACCTGTTTTATTTTGAAATTCGATTCCACAACATCTTAGGTTTCTTTTGTTGGAGATAGTGCCCTCAGAGTCAATTATTGGATCACAGGCACGTGATTGCAATGATTGAGGGAGGACCCATCCCGGTAGGACAGTCTTACTCGAGATGATAGTATGCTATCTGGTTTATCTTTATCATCGTGTACTGCTTTAGGTGACCTGACAGGTCGCTATTACACGTTGATAGAGCCCCTAGGATTCTTGCTTGACGACCAGCAGTATGATGGCGATCATATACGTGGGAGCTGGGGTCTATAAGCACATCCTTAAAAGGTCCCTAGTCGTGAGAGTTTCGAGACTGGGCATCGATACTCCATTAGTAGACTAGTGTATACAGTCGAGACCCCGACGAGGGGCGGTGGCCGGTCTCACAAGCCACTGGTGTCAGTTGGTTCACCTAAGATGTATACAGGTGCTCATTGGGTTATGAGTACACCGGACAGGACTCGCCGGGAACCTGCTAGTTGGGATTATACCAGACGTCAGATAGCAGTTCCCAGGTGACATGTGTACAGGTTAGTTCATCGACCTGAGATCGTCATTTGTCTCGTGTGAGTTCCCACTATGCTTTGATTACTACCCTACCACGGCTCAAAGGAGTCGTGCAAACAGGTTTTAGTTGGGTACAGTCCCGAGCCACATGGAGGCAGTGAGCGGATCTGCAGGGGTTCGTCTCTCCCGGTATTGGGGGTGAGGTCGCGCTGTGTCTAGGAGAGCCATTACACTAAGCCCTCAGCCGAGGCAGGAGATTTACTGGTAGGTATTCCAGTAGTATCTCAGGGCGTTCTGGGCTACACTCCGACACGACTTGTACCGCCTTTGGGGGTCTGACTTTTACCAACCCCCTAGGCCCGCCATGCGATGCTCATAGACGAACGGACCGGACTGTACGGATATTGTCACTGACAGGCTCAGTAGGGTGTCAGGATGAGTTCGCTCATCGACGTCCCTTTTGGTTAATAGCTGGTGGCCCGTCACGTATTGGCTTATACCTCTGACGTGCTAGTGGTTAAATCCACAGCCATTGTATTGACGAGTCTTTAGAGTCCACCACACTTACAGTTACTCAAGCTTTCGGGCGAAACGCTGTAGAGGCCGTATGGAGATATGGCAGGGTCCGATCAGATACGTGCGGTATTGCACGGATCAGGATCGGACGGTTTGTACTTGTGGCCGTATGGTTATATGGCAGGGTTCGATCAGATACGTGCGGTATTGCACGGATCAGGATCGAACGGATATTACTAGCCGGCTTTGGTTTAAGCCGGATCCTAGTTTAGTACAATGTAGATTTTGTCTCTTTGCATTTGTATCCGGACGGAATACAGATGCGGGTGTGTATGCACAGTATCGGGGTTTTCCTGTAATTTATTACGGGACCAGTTTTCTGGAGTTGCCAGTTTGCTTTCCGTTCCGGCCGGTTTTCCTTTGTTCTTTCCCGGCCGGACTTTTCCGATGGAGGGGGTTATTTGCAATTGTGCAAATAGCATTTGTGGAGGGGGTTTCTTGCATATGTATTCCTTATGATAGGATTTGCATCCTTTCTTTTTATTCATCCATGATTTTGCATTTATTAGATTTGATGTGAATAGAAGTAATAAGCATGGTTGATGTTTGTTTATGGTCACCATTCTCTTTATCCTACACTCACCTCCCTTAGTTGATTACTCCCACCCTTTTCCCACTTGAGATTGGCCGGCCACTTGAGAATGAGAGATGAGGGATTTTCATTTGGTGAAATGGGAAAATTATCATCTCATTTGGTTACACCAAAGTTCATCTCCATTTCATTCTTCACTTCCCTCCATCCAATGGCAACTTCATTACCCCATATGAGACAAGCATCATCTACACTACATTCTACAGCAAACCTTGGGCACGTCGACTAGCCAGCTTCGTGCCCGAGTTGCCTCGGTATTGAGGTGGGAGCCCGTAAAAGATGCAGACGATGTGGTGCCCTTCCGGCAAGGATGCGACGACCGGAGTTTCCGCGGGAGATCGGGACGACGACGAGAAGACCGAAGGACTCGGATCACTCGGTATATCTCTCACCCTTTCTCTTGTTAGCTAGTATCGGTTAATGGTTACGATCTGGGTATATTGTCCGCGGTAGCGCCAGTTTAAAAGTTAAGAAAATCTTGATTCCGCATTTTGGCCTCGGATAGACGGCCGGGGCGCTGCCGTAGCGCAACATGGTATCAGAGCCACGCCATTAACCTTGTCTAGCTTGTTCTAATGCGTTTTACTTATCCGATCGACCAAAATTCCAAAATCCGCGTTTTTGCATGCATCAGTTTTCTGTCGATTTTTTCCGGGCTCTAAAAATTTTTCAGGTTGTAGAAAATTGATGTACATGAAATTCTAAGACTACTGGGAAAATTCGACACAGTCAGTCGATGACTGAAGCGCGGAACCGCGGCCAAACCCCCCCTTGGGCCGTGGTTACGCCGCGCATTGGTCTCTTCACTGTATCATATTTTTCCAGTGGGCTTCTGGGATAATTTTTGGGGTTTTGGAATATTAATATTGGGCCCAGATTTTCTGTGAGTGCTACAGTATTGCTTGGGGGCCCACTTGTTAATTTTTGATTGATCGGATATTCTAAACACATTATTTCACAGTATTTACATTATATCTGCGACCGTGAATATCACTTGATCGGTAAATCCTGTCTAACTGCTATAGCCCGGTTAGACGGATTTGCGAACGTGATTTTCACGTTGATGTTCTGTGTTTATGCTGTGTTGTTGCGGATCGGTCGTGGGGGATAGCCTGGATGCAATGTTAGTACAGTTTTGTTTTATATGTACATTTGATATTGCGGGGCGAGCGTCCGACATGTGGACTGCCGTCACTGCCTGTTTGTATTATTCTTTTGGGGCACGACCTGGTTGCGGTCGATGTACCCGTTGTATGTATATTTTACTTTCTGTACTAGGGTTGCCCCGCGGTGGGGTGCACGGATAGCCGAGTTCTGGAGGGCAACAAGCCCGCATCTCATGGCATTGGGACGGAGGGGGCTTCACTCCAGGATTGGCGGGCTATTCGCCGCACTCATAGGGGGTACAGGTTGACCCAGGAGGGGTGCCCAAGTTACCGGATTCCGTGAAGTGCTGGGTGGTCCATTCACGGTGCTGAAGGGGACTGCCTCGCTTCAGATTTGGCGGGTGACTTGCCACGCCCGTAGGGGTCTAGGTTTTCATTGCACAGGCTATCTACACGACCAGGGGAACGTAGGGTTTCAGCAGCGGCTCTGTGAAACCCGGGGCTTCCAGATATCTGTATTGTTCTATGATGCTGTACATTTCTGTGATGTTGCATTTTATCACGCCTTGAGCGAAATACTATATATTGGTATATATATTAGTAGATGTTGTATATGTTTTTCATCCGCGCTAGTCCAGTCCCCGCTCTGCCGTTAGTTAGCTAACCTAACGGGTGATGACGGGACCCAGTGGCGAATGCGGATGGCATATACGTACGTCAGTATATTTTCGTTCTTTATGGTGTGATCAATTGATGGGACTGCATTGATTCGGATCAATGCAAGATAAACAAACCTAATCTGATGTTGTTGGAACATTTTTCAAAAAGCTGTTATTGCAAGGACGTTCACTTTTGTTTTGCATTGTGGTATTCATTTGGAATATCCTGCTCCTCAGTCGACGAGGCAAGGGCCGAGATCCCTTCACCGGGAGTGACCCCTTGGACAAAAGTTTGCATCAGGGCAATAACTTCACTATAGCCGATTACTTTTGCTTTGCATCGAGGTATTCAGTTGGAATATCCTGCACCTCATTCTACGGGGAAAGAGCCGAGATCCCGTCACCGGGAGTGACCTCTTTAGTAAAGGTTTTCGTCACTATATTTTTATAAAAGGTTATCCAGTTCCTTCAACGATATCAAGTTCATTACGTTAAAGGTTTTTCGCCAAAAACCAGCCGTAGCCCTCCGTCATTTCAGATTAGTATTGCTTAGTATTCGCGCTGCGTTTGTCGTTGCTATTCGCCGAGGCGTAGTGTGCGGTAGCTTTGTTGTGCTATTCTGTCGCATGGATATGTGGATTGGTTAGGACAGTCGTACGACTTTGTTGATTATTCGTCAAGAGTCGTGCGGGTGGGTTTAACGCAATCAAGATAATGACGGGCTGAACTTGACTAGGACCTTTTGATTTGTTGATTATTCGTCAAGGTCACTTGGGTCCTAGGGGTAAAAATCACATCGGGAGTTTCAAAAGAACTGAAACTTGCCAGACATGCGCATACCTTCTGGAGTGTGGTGACGTGAGTGGATTCCGTCATGTTATCATGCGATAATAGTTGGATCCCGATTCCCACTGATGAGTTGGTTTACTCTTCGGGTGACCCCGACTAATTCTTCTTTCAGGTTTGGGGAAGAATTTGAGGTTACAGTGGGAGGTTTCCAGATTAGATAAAGTGATAACCATTCTGATCTAGGTTAGAGTGCACGCTGAGTGTTTCTTTTCTCTCTCTCTCTTTGGCAGCGACCATTGACCCGACCCTGGACTATGACTCAGTGACCAAGTTGACCGAACCTTCTTAACACTGGCTTTTGGATTGTCAGAGTTGCAAACCTCATTGCCACTCCTACTTTTACCCTTTTCTCCAGGACACCCCGTATTACTACGAACGTCCACTTCCATTGGACAAAACCATCGTATGGTTATATACGAACTCGAAGGACTTCGAGGATGGTTTCTGGTTCTGGAGAAAACGAATAGGATTATTCAGTTGTCTTTTCTTTTCACCTTCTCTCATTGTGAGTACTCCTTGGTTTAGGAGATAGTACACCTATTATGCAAATTGGATAGTCTTCTTCCAAACCTTAGGCTGGTGCCGAACGGTGGGGAATGAAGAAAACCAATTAGCATAACGATGGTGTGCAGAAGGTATTAAGTTAAGACAAAGAAAGGGATTAGTAAGAGGGCAAAGTAAATTGCGACTGCCATTCACGACCAAACCGAGTATTTCTTCGCCAATCCTAAATCACCTTTGTATTTCTCCAGGACACTCCGTATCACTACGAAGATCCACAGTTTATTGGAAACTCCATCGTATGGTTATATACGAACTCGAAAGGAACTTGTTCCAGTTCGGGGATGGATTCTGGACCAGGAGAAATAGGAATAAGGTTTATTCGGTTGTCTTTTATCCTCACCTTCTCTCGCATTGCGAGTGCTCCTAGGACTAGGATAGTACACCTATTATGCTTATTGGATAGTCTTCTTCCAAACCATAGGCTGGTGCCGAACGGTAGGGAAGGAAGAAAACCATTTGGCCAAAGGGGTGTGCAGAAGGTAATGACTAAAGACATATAAAGGGATTTGGAGAGGTGGCAAAGAATTATACGGTTATAGTTGTGAATCTGGATAATGGTAGAGGCATTACTCGGAATACCAGGATACCCCACCGAAACATTTCAATGTTTCGGTTTCACTGTGTACTGTTAAAAGAAAACTGATTTCCCGATTGGACACTTGCTCCAGGATATGTATTTACCAGGTTTGATTCTTACATCTGTATGGTTTTACAGATGATGAGTAGGAGTAAGTTATTGGGAATAGGGTAATCATCCTCATTATATCGGGATTCGTTGTAATCGGTGATATTTGAGGAGATCATCTAGGCTGTTTGCCGGTCGGCAAATATTTGGTTTTGAATATCCGCTGTTGTGCACCAATTTCAAATTGATATATCTGTACGTCTATTTTCATAGAGTGAGATATACCTTTTGATATTATGTCGATGACATTTACCTATATCAGTGGATGGTTAGGTAAGGAGCATTAAACAGCGGTGTAATTCTTCTTAACCATAAGTACAGTTTTCAACCTACGACGCACAGTGAAAGAGTTGTTAGACTCAGCGGACTTATACAGAGTATTGTATGTTGTCCAGTGTCCATTAGGACAGAGGGGTTGGTCCTCATACTATATTCTGTTTACTTTTAACTTCTCTAGTTCTTAGACATGTGTTTCGTAAGAACACAGGGTCTAAGTTTTGAGGAGTTATAGGTATTTGAATAGAGTAGAGAACCAGGTATAGCAAGTATCGGGATTCTTCAAAGTGATCGAAGATGTAGATACTTGTGTATGGTGTTCAGTTGATAGTAATGATTAAGAGAACTTGCTTCTCTTTCAGGTTACTCATAATTGGAAGCATTCCTAAGTTGAATAACGCTGATCGGCCTCCTTCCATTTAGTTGACATGCACTGGAGACAGCTGCATGATTTGAATCTGGTTCCAATTAAATCAGTGCCTCTGTTTCTATATTGGATATAGAACAGTTCATATCTTGACATTGTTAAGGTACGGGGAGTTGTCCGGCTTATGCTTAAAACCAGACTCTGGATAACTCAAGGCACGTTTCTGTAATGGCTGTTTGTGGGTTGACCCAGGCTATGACGAGGGTTGACTTTCTACCATCTCGAAGATCAATGGTGATATTGTTCTTGACTCGCCACAGTTTTAATAAAAATGGATTTTTTCAGAAAACAGTAGTGGGAGTATGGTAGAACTGGAAGTGATTCCAGAACCGCAAACGATTACTAAAGATTTGATAAGAACCTAAAGATTCAATCTGGTTTGATTTTCCATTGGCCACTCCGCAGATAAGGTGGGTAACTTCAGGCACCCGAGAGGCACTCCGGTAGCCTCAAGGACGGTGACAGGGAAGTTCTTGTTTACCCACACTTGCCATTGTTGTTGTTCCAGGCTGCGAGACCCGGCAGGAGGATGAGTATAGCGTCGTTCTAAACTAGCTTTAGAAGTGCGCGTCTATATGACTCTGCCAGAGGGTTGTCATAGTCAGTGGGAGCAGCGGAAGCATTGGTGGACATCAGGCTTATGTCTATTTATAGACTAAAGCAGATATAGCGGAGATAGATCATCTATTTCTGATGTGACAGTCATAGGTTTGACGTCATCAGAATAGAGGATGGATATGTTAAGAAGGTAGTAGGGTGTGATGTCCTGGTTTTGGATGACATACACAGAGTAGGAAAGGAAACTCCTATAATACGATCGGTTATACTTTGGTTGTCACACAGTGGTTTCTCCACACAGGACTTGGATATTATATCAGACATTCTGGTTACTAGATCTATGGTTTTAGATCTAGATTTGGGTGGTTTCCTAATCTGGGTACCTTGACAGCATTCTATGAGTATTTAGAATGGACGACTCCTGGCACAGTAGTACACCTGCAGGTAATGGAGTCACCCTCTCTAAAGGTGTCTTACAGACTAAAGGGGAGAGGGATACGCATGATTGACAGATCACTTGCTTAGGCAATTGAGTCAATCATGAGATGTCAAGTACCACACCAGATGTTGTTCTTGCAGTAGCTGCAATAAGCTGATATTAATCCAATCCTGGAGAAACAGTCGGAAGCAGTTTTAGAACATAAGTTAATGTTCTAGGGATGTGATAACGACAGCCTCTTTTAGGAGACGGTTGTCACTCCAGGCTTCCAAGGTGACATAGATGGCAGAGAGGTTGTCAGAGTTATAGTTTTTCCCTCTGACGAGGGGCAGTATTTTGGACAGGTGATCCAAGGCAATACTGAGGGAGGCATGGCACAGGATACTGATTAAGTTTAGTTGACGATACAGTCTAAGAAGTTTGGATTTGGAGTTCATTTATGAGCTAGGTCCCATCAGATATCCAGACATACTCTAAGACAGGTATTGCTCATTTCGGGAGATGGCTTTCTCTGCGAACTTGAGATATAGAGAGACATAGAAAGAAACATCACAGCGGATCCACTCACTGAGGCTATTCCTCGAACGCAATAGTTTCGCAAACGAGCTTTGTGACACTGACTAGTAGAGGAGTTGGGTGTTCGGTATCACACGGGCTGTGAGTATGCGACATCGCAATAATTAGCCTTGAGTGCAAGTGGGAGATTGTTGGAGATAGTGCCCTCAGAGTCAATTATTGGATCACAGGCACGTGATTGCAATGATTGAGGGAGGACCCATCCCGGTAGGACAGTCTTACTCGAGATGATAGTATGCTATCTGGTTTATCTTTATCATCGTGTACTGCTTTAGGTGACCTGACAGGTCGCTATTACACGTTGATAGAGCCCCTAGGATTCTTGCTTGACGACCAGCAGTATGATGGCGATCATATACGTGGGAGCTGGGGTCTATAAGCACATCCTTAAAAGGTCCCTAGTCGTGAGAGTTTCGAGACTAGGCATCGATACTCCATTAGTAGACTAGTGTATACAGTCGAGACCCCGACGAGGGGCGGTGGCCGGTCTCACAAGCCACTGGTGTCAGTTGGTTCACCTAAGATGTATACAGGTGCTCATTGGGTTATGAGTACACCGGACAGGACTCGTCGGGAACCTGCTAGTTGGGATTATACCAGACGTCAGATAGCAGTTCCCAGGTGACATGTGTACAGGTTAGTTCATCGACCTGAGATCGTCATTTGTCTCGTGTGAGTTCCCACTATGCTTTGATTACTACCCTACCACGGCTCAAAAGAGTCGTGCAAACAGGTTTTAGTTGGGTACAGTCCCGAGCCACATGGAGGCAGTGAGCGGATCTGCAGGGGTTCGTCTCTCCCGGTATTGGGGGTGAGGTCGCGCTGTGTCTAGGAGAGCCATTACACTAAGCCCTCGGCCGAGGCAGGAGATTTACTGGTAGGTATTCCAGTAGTATCTCAGGGCGTTCTGGGCTACACTCCGACACGACTTGTACCGCCTTTGGGGGTCTGACTTTTACCAACCCCCTAGGCCCGCCATGCGATGCTCATAGACGAACGGACCGGACTGTACGGATATTGTCACTGACAGGCTCAGTAGGGTGTCAGGATGAGTTCGCTCATCGACGTCCCTTTTGGTCAATAGCTGGTGGCCCGTCACGTATTGGCTTATACCTCTGACGTGCTAGTGGTTAAATCCACAGCCATTGTATTGACGAGTCTTTAGAGTCCACCACACTTACAGTTACTCAAGCTTTCGGGCGAAACGCTGTAGAGGCCGTATGGAGATATGGCAGGGTCCGATCAGATACGTGCGGTATTGCACGGATCAGGATCGGACGGTTTGTACTTGTGGCCGTATGGTTATATGGCAGGGTTCGATCAGATACGTGCGGTATTGTACGGATCAGGATCGAACGGATATTACTAGCCGGCTTTGGTTTAAGCCGGATCCTAGTTTAGTACAGTGTAGATTTTGTCTCTTTGCATTTGTATCCGGACGGAATACAGATGCGGGTGTGTATGCACAGTATCGGGGTTTTCCTGTAATTTATTACGGGACCAGTTTTCTGGAGTTGTCAGTTTGCTTTCCGTTCCGGCCGGTTTTCCTTTGTTCTTTCCCGGCCGGACTTTTCCGATGGAGGGGGTTATTTGCAATTGTGCAAATAACATTTGTGGAGGGGGTTTCTTGCATATGTATTCCTTATGATAGGATTTGCATCCTTTCTTTTTATTCATCCATGATTTTGCACTTATTAGATTTGATGTGAATAGAAGTAATAAGCATGGTTGATGTTTGTTTATGGTCACCATTCTCTTTATCCTACACTCACCTCCCTTAGTTGATTACTCCCACCCTTTTCCCACTTGAGATTGGCCGGCCACTTGAGAATGAGAGATGAGGGATTTTCATTTGGTGAAATGGGAAAATTATCATCTCATTTGGTTACACCAAAGTTCATCTCCATTTCATTCTTCACTTCCCTCCATCCAATGGCAACTTCATTACCCCATATGAGACAAGCATCATCTACACTACATTCTATAGCAAACCTTGGGCACGTCGACTAGCCAGCTTCATGCCCGAGTTGCCTCGGTATTGAGGTGGGAGCCCGTAAAAGATGCAGACGATGTGGTGTCCTTCCGGCAAGGATGCGACGACCGGAGTTTCCGCGGGAGATCGGGACGACGACGAGAAGACCGAAGGACTCGGATCACTCGGAATATCTCTCACCCTTTCTCTTGTTAGCTAGTATCGGTTAATGGTTACGATCCGGGTATATTGTCCGCGGTAGCGCCAGTTTAAAAGTTAAGAAAATCTTGATTCCGTATTTTGGCCTCGGATAGACGGCCGGGGCGCTGCCGTGGCGCAACATCTTTTACTTTCATTAATCACATTAATGAAGTCCCATCATTTAAGTTACCTAAACATCACAGATAAATACGACGTACACTTATGCCATCCGCATTCGCCTCGATGTCCCCTTGTGCACCGTTAGGTTAGGTAACTAACGGCAGAGCAGGGCAGGGCTAGCGCGGGTGTAAAACATAAGTAACGCCTATATAATATACCATATATACTATATACTGTATCTATCACAGAACATCACATGATCACATCACAGATATCGCAGCAGAAGAATCATATGAAATATTGGATATACTAGGACGTCCGTGTTTTCAATACGAGCCAGTATAAAACACGGATTCCACGGTCGCGATGAATAGCCAAACCCACACCCTTAGACCCCTACGAGAGCGGCAAGCAACCCTACCAATTCTGGAGTTAGGAGACCCGGACTCGACTCCTCGAGTTGGTCTCCCACTGGACTCCAGAACCCGGTTACTTGTGCCCTCCTCCTTGGGTCTATCCTAGTGCAGAAAAGTAAATAATATACATACGGTGACATCTTCCGCAACCTGGAAGCGCCCTAATAAAAGAATATTACATACAAGTTTTTACATGAATGAAAATGAAAAACACTCATCTCACATAAAAACCCCCGGCTATTCAAACACGACGATCCAATATAACATATCCAGCAACACATAACATCACATGTCATCAACGTAAGTAAATATGCGCATCCCAATTGTCGTTGACATATAGCAACGAAACCGGCGATATCACATATTACACTTACGGTCACAGAAAAGAAAGTGTAAAACTACAACAGTTGGAATCCGCAACCACCTCAGACATCGCATGCCTGACCAAATGAATTCCTTAGACATCACATGCCTAACAATTATAAACCCCGCATTTTAGTCTCAAAATCGAAAACTCTTTTCAATATCAAGTCGGGAAATTCAACAAGATTCCCGACATCCTGATCGAATGCTCGTCGCAAACTTCAGTAGACGGCCGCACCCCCGATACCGTCGACGAAGTGCACCAAGGCGGAACACCGCTGCCTCGAGCACCCGAACGGATGCTTTCGGCGACGGGGTTCTCCTACAGTCACTTGGTCGGGGCTATGGAGTGAGGCTGTCTATTAAGTTTACCCGGCGAGTATCCGCGTACGCTACGTGATTGCGACGGACTTTTGATCACATCAAAATTCCGTGGCAACCGATCAAGTGAGACTAAACTGCTATGTCTATAACATTCATTTAGTTATTTCATAACTTATTGTGAATTCCAATTATTGTATCCCATTCCAGATAAACAGAAAATGTTAAACTTTTCGATCGAACAGTCAAACACCCAAGTTTTCCCGATACAGCTCAATACATGAAATAAGTCTAACAACATTCCGTTCGTGCCTCAGTACCAACGGTCCAGCCGTAGAAGGGTCAAGCCAACGCCTCACATGTGGCACGCCGTACTGCCCCAAACCCGAAGGTTCAAAGGGCAGTTCAAGATGGTCACATAATCGAGTTAAGGTTTGTTGTCTTCTAGAGGGTCCATCGCGTTACTTGCACTACTTAGAACGTCGTTAAACTACGGAAAAATCCAACACTTGGAAATTTCCCGACAGGGAAAAAATTGGGTATTTATATCCGGTCGAACTTTTTAACATATTCTAAAATTTATCCGGAAAGCCACATAGACAAAATTAGATATTTCGATCGATACACGGAGTTCCTCATACAACCCAGAAAATAAAACTCTGGTATAAAAATTAAAATATTCCCAGGAAAGCCAGCACAGAAACATATTAATTATGGTGCAAAATTCGATGACCAATACGACAAAACGGCCGCGGTTCCGCCGCATGAGGCATGCTCATGCCGCGGAACCGCGGCTCAATGATGGAGTTATGGACTCGAATTTTACAGTAACCCATACAATCGCTTGCTGATTTTTCTGCATATTTTTAATTTACAAAAAACCACATTTTACAAAAAAGTCCAGAGAGCCGTTTTCCGGGTTAGGTTTTGGTTCGATCGGACTTCTAATTCCGTCTAGACTTCGCCTAAGGCTCTAGCTAGGCTCTGATACCACTGAAAGGTTCCTAGGCACCCTAAGGAGGTCTCACAAGGCATCAACCATGCCAATTTCAAAAATCTAGGTGCCGAGAAACCCGACTATGGATCGTTGGCTAGAAATCTAGGCGAAACATAAACTAGTTAACAACTTAGCTAAAGTTTAAACGGAAATACAACCTTTGTAGATCCGGTGCTCCACCTCCATAGCTCCGCAACGAATTCCCCTCGCTGTCCAAATGAATTCCCGGGCTCTAGCGTCGGCTTCATCGGAGAATAGGCGAGCTAGGTCGTCGATGTCCATGCCGAAGATGATCTACGTCGAAACATCGCAAGATCAAGCTCTCACTTCACCAAGTCATGAAACTTGTGAAGAAAACACACTCTACTACTTGGCAAGAGGTAGATGATGAAGAAATAGAAAGTGGGTAGACTTTAGATTTGGATTTCTCATTCTTTTTCATCACTTGCCATTGATGGAGGCAAGCTTTCTTCACTTGAAAAAATGAAGAAGGAGAAGGTAAATGTTATGATAAGTTAATAAAAATAGAAAAGAAATATAATACTTATCATAATTTTAATCATGGTAAAGTGTAGAGAATTAACTTTAGTTAGGTGGGATGGTTAGGGTTAGAGAAGAAGACAAGAATGGTTGCTTTGGTCAAAGTTACATGAAGCTTGAAGAAGCTTCCAAGAAAGCAACCATTTGTTTTCTTTTCTCATTCTTTTCATCCAAAAAGAAATAGATAAAAGAATGAATAAATAAAACCCTAACCATTTACTTAACCAAGGATTAATTCTTTACACTTAACCAAACTAGCATGTATCATCAAACATGATACAAACAAGTGCACAAAAGTATATCGCATATACAATGCGCACATCCGAGTGAGAAAATCCATCTTAAGTGAACCGATACTAGTTAATGCAAAGTAATATATCAAATATATAATTATGCATTAAATCATTAAATCAACACTTGATTTAATGATCCGGTCATATCACATATAACCGACTAATATCAACAGTAACATCTGATCGAATCAACACTTGATCCGATAACCCGGCTATATCGCATATAACCGATCAATGTCACAAATCGCGAGAATCAAATACAGTATCACATACTGGTATCATTCTCGGTCCCGCACATATCTCATATGCGCTCCTATTTCGTTTCGCTTGAGCCAGGAAACCTCTGTGTAGGACTCTAAAGACTCGTCAATACGCCGGCAGCGGATGATGATCATATCAAACATCCACAAGCCGCAAGCGGTCTGCTAAACGTAACGGCCACCCGGGTATTGAGCGATCAGAAGATCGACGAGCAAGCCCGCTCACACTCCTGTGAATCCAACCAGTAACACTACCGTACAGTCCGGTCTGATCCTCTGATATGTCGCATATCTCGCCTAGGGGTGGTAAACGTCAGACCCCAATAGCTCGATAAGTCGTGTCGATATGAGGTCTATAAAATTTCGAGAAACTACTGGTAACACTTACCAGTAAATCTCAGCAACCCTGGCCAGGGATTTCCTGTTATAGCCAATCGAACACTGCGCAACATCAACCCCCTATACCGAGAGAGACGAATCCCCTCCTATCGCTCATTGCCTCCATGTGACTCGGGACTGTACCCAAAAACCACCGTTTTGCACGCCCTCTTGGACGTGGTAAGATGGAAATCAAAGCACAGTGGGAACCACACAAGACTCTATGACGATCTCGGGTCAACAGACTACTCTGTACCAGTGTCACCAGAGAACTGCCATCTGACGTAAGGTATAATACCATCTGGGAGTTCTCGGCGAGTCCGTCCAGTGTACCCAGTCTCTACTGAGCACCCGTATATCATCTCTGATGTCAAACACCAATGGATATGGGATCATCCATCGCCCATCTGTATGGGTCGAGAAGGTACACGCTAGTCTACTCTGGTATATCGATGCCCCGTCTCGACACACCCACGACTAGGGACTTTGAAGGATGTACTTATGGACTACCATGTCCCCACTAGTATGATCTGCATCATAGTCCAGGTAGTTAAGTACACATCCTAAGGGCTTTACCAACATGTAATAGAGAGACAATCAGTGTACACGTTAAGGTAAAGTTCAACCAGATAGCATACTATCATGTCGAGCAAGAAAGTCCTCACTATATATGTCCCAGCATCCACTACAATATACATCCTATGTATAGTAATGGCCTCTAGGGCATACATATAACTAACAGCACCAAGGCGGAACACCGCTACCGCGAGCACCCGAATGGATGCTTTCGGCGACGGGGTTCTCCTACAGTCACTTGGTCGGGGCTATGGAGTGAGGCTGTCTATTAAGTTTACCCGGCGAGTATCCGCGTACGCTACGTGATTGCGACAGACTTTTGATCACATCAAAATTCCGTGGCAACTGATCAATTGAGACTAAACTGCTATGTTTATAACATTCATTGAATTATCTCATAACTACTTGTGAATTCCAATTATTGTATCACATTCCAGATAATTAGAAAATGTTAAACTTTCCGATCGAACATTCAAACACCCAAGTTTTCCCGATACTGATCAACACATGAAACAAGTCTAAAAACATTCAGTTCGTGCCTCAGTACCAACGGTCCAGCCGTAGAAGGGTCAAGCCAACGCCTCACATGTGGCACGCCGTACTGCCCCAAACCCTAAGGTTCAAAGGGCAGTTCAAGACGGTCACATAATCGAGTTAAGGTTTGTTGTCTTCTAGAGGGTCCATCGAGTTACTTGTACTACTTAGAACGTTTTTAAACTACGGAAAAATCCAACACTTGGAAATTTCCCGACAGGGGAAAAATTGGGTATTTATATCCGGTCGAACTTTTTAACATATTCTAAAATTTATCCGGAAAGCCACATAGACAAAATCTGATACTCCGATCGAAACACCGAATCCCCAAAACAACCCCAGAAAATTCAACTCTTGAATAAAATTAAAAATTCCCATAAAATACAGCATTAAAATGTAAGAGTTACTGTGCAAAAAGTACTGGGAGAAGGGACAAAAGTAGCGCGGAACCGCCGCATTAGCCAACTAATGCCGCGGTTCCGCCGCACTGTAGCAGCTTCACTCAAAAAATTTTGCATCGTAATTCTTAGTTTTTCCTGCTGAATTTTTTAAGAATTTTTAATCTGGAAAAAACCCAGTTTTTAGAAAAAGTCCAGAGAGCATGTCGGATTAGGGTTTCGGGGTTTGTTCGGGTTTCAAACTTCGTCTACGCATCGCCTAAGGCTCTAGCTAGGCTCTGATACCAATGAAAGGTTCCTAGGCACTCTCAAGAGGTCTCACAAGGCATCAACCATGCCAATTTCAAAAATTTTAGGTGCCGAGAAACCCTAATACATATCGTTGGCTAGATATTTAGGCGAAAAAGAACTAGTAAACTACTTTACTAAGAGAACGGAAATACAGCCTTTGTAGATCCGGTCCTCCACCTCCACGGCTCCGTGATGAAGTCATCTCCGCTGTCCAAATCAAAGCATGACTCTAGTATCGGCTTCATCGAGGAATGGGCGGGCTAGGTCATCGACGACGATGCCGAAGATGATCTACGTCGAGGCATCACTAGATCAAGCTCCACCTTCACTAAGCCATGAAAACTTGTGAAGGAAACACCCTATACTACTTGGCAAGAGGTAGAGGATGAAGAAATAGGAAGTGGGTTCACTTTAGAATTGGATTTCTCACTCATTTCATCAAGTTGCCATTGATGGAGGCATGCTTTCTTCAAGTGAAGAAGAAGAAGAAGAAGATGAATATTATGATAAGTATATTCAAAAAGGAAAATAAATGAATACTTATCATAATACAACCATGGTAAAGTGTAGAGAATAGACTAGGGTTAAGTGGAATGGTTAGGGTTAAGCATGAGACAAAATGGTCACTAAGTCAAAGCTTCATAATACAAACAAAGTTAGCAACCATTTTCTCTTTATGCTTTTCATTTTCCAAAATGAATAAATAAATAAATAAATGAATAAGAAAATAAAAACCCTAACCATTACACAACCATGGTTTAATCTTTACACAAACCCAAGTTAGCATGCATCATCAAACATTATACAAACTTGTGTACAAAAGTATATCACATATACAATGTGCACAATCCAAGTGAGAAAATCCATTTAAAGTGAACCGATACTAGTTAATGCAAAGTAATATATCAAATATATAATTATACATTAAATCATTAAATCAACACTTGATTTAATGATCCGGTCATATCGCATATAACCGACTAGTATCAACAGTAACAACTTATCGAATCAACACTTGATCCGATAACCCGGCTATATCGCATATAACCGATCAATGTCACAAATCACGAGAATCGAATACAGTATCACATACTGGTATCATTCTCGGTCCCGCACATATCTCATATGCGCTCCTATTTCGTTTCGCTTGAGCCAGGAAACCTCTGTGTAGGATTCTAAAGACTCGTCAATACGCCGGCAGCAGGTGATGATCATATCAAACACCCACAGGCCGCAAGCGGTCTGCTAAACGTAACGGCCACCCGGGTATTGAGCGATCAGAAGATCGACGAGCAAGCCCGCTCACACTCCTGTGAATCCAACCAGTAACACTTACCGTACAGTCCGGTCTGATCGTCTGATATGTCGCATATCTCGCCTAGGGGTGGTAAACGTCAGACCCCAATAGCTCGATAAGTCATGTCGATCTGAGGTCTATAACAATTTTGAGAAACTACTGGTAACACTTACCAGTATATCTCAGCAACCCTGGCCAGGGATTTCCGGTTATAGCCAATCGAACACAGCGCAACATCAACTCCCTATACCGGGAGAGACGAATCCCCTCCTATCGCTCATTGCCTCCATGTGATTCGGGACTGTACCCAAAAGCCGCCGTTTTGCACACCCTCTTGGACGTGGTAAGGTGGAAATCAAAGCACAGTGGGAACCACACAAGACTCTATGACGATCTCGGGTCAACAGACTACTCTGTACCAGTGTCACCAGAGAACTGCCATCTGACGTAAGGTATAATACCATCTGGGAGTTCTCGGCGAGTCCGTCCAGTGTACCCAGTCTCTACTGAGCACCCGTATATCATCTCCGATGTCAAACACCAATGGATATGGGATCATCCATCGCCCATCTGTATGGGTCGAGAAGGTATACGCTAGTCTACTCTGGTATATCGATGCCCCGTCTCGATACACCCACTACTAGGGACTTTGAAGGATGTACTTATGGACTACCATGTTCCCACTAGTATGATCCGCATCATAGTCCAAGTAGTCAAGTACACATCCTAAGGGCTTTACCAACATGTAACAGAGAGACAAACATTATACACGTTAAGGTAAAGAGCAACCAGATAGCATACTATCATGTCGAGCAAGAAAGTCCTCCCTATATATGTCCAAGCATCCACTACAATATACATCCTATGTATAGTAATGGCCTCTAGGGCATACATATAACTAACAGTAGGGCAAATGGAGAAACTATTCTCTGTAACGAACACACCCGAAGAAAATGCATCATCATGTATTTTCTTCATTCGGGTGGGATGGGAATCCTGGTATTCCCCTATGTCCTGTTCAGTCCTATAACTCTTATAAGATAGAACGGAACCAACGTTCCCCAGCACAGTATAACATGCGGGTTCGGTCGATACATCCATATTATTATCTTTATTAAGGCATGACATGGTCGCTACCTGGAGAGAGAGAGAAGAAAACACTTTAGCGTATGCTCTTGCAAGATCAGATTGGTTATTATCTTATCTAATCAGGATGGCTCCCACTGGTTTTTATCAAATCTTCCTTCAAACCCTAAAAGGAAAGACTAGTCGGGATTAATTACACCCTACAACTTCGCCGATCTTTCAGCCAGGCCAGTGTCGGTACTTTGAGGGAGGTTCCCCGTGCTTTCGCACGGACCTAATTATAGTAAACCTCGTTTTCCCAGAGGCGTAACCCCGTTGACACCTTTCTAGACACCTACTTGATCGGCTAATTGTCCTGTGTAAAACTCTCCCGGGAGTAACAATTACTCGCAGTGGGTATCGGGATCCAACTATCTCATAGAAGGTATGCAATCTCATTGCAAATCTCAACACTTGAAATTCCCGATAATATTTTGCCCTTAGCAATTTATGACCTTAACATAGTCAACAAATCATAATTGCTAGTCAAGTTCAACTCGTCATTTCCCGATTGAATTAAACCCACCTGCACGGCCCTTAACATAGTCAACAAAGTCGTATAACTATCCTAATCCAATCACATCTCATGTTTTAGCAGATAAGTACTAATTAGCTACCGCACACTACGCCTTAACATAGTCAACAAACATAGCAGGAATACTAACTAGTCCTTATCTGAAATGACGGAGGGCTACGACAGGTTTTTCTGAAAACCTATTGCGTAATGAACTTGATATCGTCGTAGAATCATGTGAATTTTGAAATGGAGTGATTTTGAGGCTTTTATTAGTTTTGCTAAAGAGGTCACTCCCGGTGAAGGGATCTCGGCTCTTTCCTTATGGAATAAGGTGCAGGATATATCATATACATCACTGTGCAAAGCAAAACTCCAAAAGTAATCAAAAGTCAAACCGAGTGTTGTAGCATCTGCCAGTTTTGCTAAAGAGGTCACTCCCGGTGAAGGGATCTCGGCTCTTTCCCCATCGAATAAGGTGCAGGGTATATCATATATACCGCTATGCAAAGCAAAACTGTAGCTACCCTTTTTATTTAAAATTTTATTCTACAACATGTTTTAGGTTTCTTTTCTTTCATTAATCACATTAATGAAGTCCCATCATTTAATTCACCTAAACATCACAGATAAATATGACGTACACTTATGCCATCCGCATTCGCCTTGATGTCCCCTCGTGCACCGTTAGGTTAGGTAACTAACGACAGAGCAGGGCAGGGCTAGTGCGGGTGTAAAACATAAGTAACACCTATATAATATATCATATATACTGTATCCATCACAACACATCAAATGATCACATCACAGATATCGCAGCAGAAACATAGATATAATGTGGGATATACTAGGACGTCCGTATTTAGTATTTAGCCAATAATAGAAAATACGGATTCCACAGTCGCGATGAATAGCCAAGCCCACACCCTGGACCCGTACGAGAGCGGCAAGTGACCCTACCAATTCTGGAGTTTAGGAGACCCGGTCTCGACTCCTCGAGATGGCCTCCCACTGAACCCCAGAACCCGGTCACCTGTGCTCCCCTCCTTGGGTCCATCCTAATGCGGAAAAGTAAACAATAAACAACACTGGTGGCAGCAACCTCAACCCGGAAGTGCCCCAAATAAAAGAATATTACATTACATTTGAATTTACATGAATGAAAATATAAAACTCTCATCTCACATAAAACCCCCGGCTATTCAATCGCGACAATCCTGCACATCATATCTCAGCAACACATAATATCTCATATCATCAACGTAAGTAAGTATGCATACACCGATTGTCGTCGACGTATAGCAACGACAATCGGCAATACCACTACATACTACACTTACGGTCACAGAAAAGAAAGTGTAAAACTGCAATATCTGGAATCCACATTCTCTTTAGACATCGTAAATGCGAAATATCACATACTTCGTATTTCATGTCTAGTAATATGAATTCCACACATTGCATCACATTCCAGATAATTAGACAGTATTAAAGTTTTCGAACGAATGATCAAATACCCAAGATTCGTTAAAGCTCAACACTTGAGCGGAGTTCAAATACCCGGAGTATGACACAGTAGTAGCGGTCCAGCCGTAGAAGGGTCAAGCCAACGCCTCACATATGGCACGCCGTACTGCCCCAAACCCTAAGGTTCAAAGGGCAGTTCAAGACGGTCACATAATCGAGTTAAGGTTTGTTGTCTTCTAGAGGGTCCACCACAAAACTTGCACGTATCTCCAAAATATTTAAACCCCGTGAAAAGTGAGCAAATGATACTTGTTCAAACACTTCAATACTTTCTAATTTATCCGGAAAAGCAACGAAATGAAAATTCGGATCGAATCGACGAGTCCAAAACCATCTCCAGAATTTACAGTACTAAATTCAAATTAAAAATGCTCCAAAACAATATACAAGCAGATCAATTAGTTACTGTACAAAAAACACACCATGAATCAACAGAACGGCCGCGGAACCGCGGCCTAAGCAGGATATTGCCGCGGTTCCGCGGTGGGATTAACTGTTCATGGCCTCGTTTTTCACAGTAATTCTTAAATTTACCTGCTGAATATTTTGCATATTTTTAATTCTGAAAATAACCAGATTTTAAAAAATGTCCAGAGAGCGTCCGAGAAAGTCGTACTTTGGTTCGATCGGAGTTTTTACTTCGTTAAAGCGTCGCCTAATGTTCTAGGTTGGCTCTGATACCAATGTTGGGTTTTCCTAGCACCCTATGAAGAGTATGAAAGCATCATATGTCACAAAGTTCAAGTTTTTATGGTGCTAAGCAAGCATACATAGGATCGATCCTAGAAAATTAGGGTTTCAAATTTTTCACATCAACTCATGAAAGAAAAGCTAGGGTTTTGAGAGTACAACCTTTGTATCTCCCTATGCTAGACTCCTTGGCTTGGGGTTTGAAAAAGCTCCGCTTGAACTCCTCTAGGTCACCGATGATCCACCCGGAGTCCGCTTTGTCCAAGCTTGCAACTTCACCCGATCAAGAGAACGAAATGAAGATAACACTCCAAACAAGTGGGCTAGACTTGTGTAGAATGGTGTTGTGGTTCTCTTTCTCACTTCAAAATCCTATTTTTATGAGTATTTTGCTCACTTGAAAAGTTTAGAGAGCAAGAGATCAAGGTTGATGAAGATGATAGCTTTTTGAGAAGAAGAGAAGAAAAACTCTCATAAGAAAAATGAAAAATATAAGTATATATATTTTTCATCTCTCATTTCAAACCATGGTTAATTATAAAGATATTATTGTATTTGAGTTAAAAACACAAAAGGAAAATAAACCAAGGGTTAAAAGGTAGGTGGGCATGGTAAGGTAAAGAAGAGTGTAGAAACATTCTATGATTTAACCCTTTTTCTTTTCCTTTTTGTTTTAATTCAAAAGCAATAATAATCCATATAAAAACCATGGTGTGATTCTTATATTGCCACCATTCTCAATGTATAAGCAACCATGATAGAATGATGTATGTATGCATGTGTGCATGCACATCCATATGTGCATGAACAAGAATGAATGCATACATGCATGCATACATCCAAAAGAAACAAGATAGGATTTCTAGTGAGAAGCTAATGATAAATCAACACTTGATTTATCAATCCGGTCATATCACATACGACCCGACCAAAAGCAAGCCGCCCAATTAATATATGGTATCCTATACGCGCATTTTAATCGGGTCCATGCGCATATCGCATACGCGCACCACAACGTTTCGCTTGGACTAGGTAACTCCTTTGTGGGACTCTAAGACTTGTCAATACGCCGGTAGTGGGTGATGATCACATCAAGCACCCCCAAGCCGCAAGCGGTCAGCTAAACATAACGGCTACCCGGGTATTGAGCGATCAGAAGAAAACACGCGAACCTGCTACAATTCCCGTCGAGCCAACCAGCAACAATTCCCGTACAGTCCGGTCCCCTCGTCTGATATGTCGCATATCAAGTCTAGGGGTGGTAAACGTCAGACCCCAATAACCGATAAGTCGTGCCGATGTGAGGCTCATAACGGGTCGAGAAACTACTGGTAACACTTACCAGCAAATCTCTGAATCAGCCCTGGCCAGGGACTTCCCTGTTACGGCCAATCGAGCACAGCGCAACATTAACCCCCAATACCGGGAGAGACGAAACCCCTCCTATCGCTCATTGCCTCCATGTGACTCGGGACTATACCCAAAAACCACCGTTTTGCACGCCCTCATGGACGTGGTAAGGTGGAAATCAAAGCACAGTGGGAATCACACAAGACTCTATGACGATCTCAGGTCTACAGACTAACCTGCACAAGTGTCACCTGAGAACTGCCATCTGACGTGAGGTATAATACCATCTGGGAGTTCTCGGCGAGTCCGTCCAGTGTACCTAGTCTCCACTGAGCACCCGTATACCATCTCTGATGTCAAACACCAATGGATATGGGATCATCCATCGCCCATCTCATGGGTCGAGAAGCGTATACGCTAGTCTACACTGGTATATCGATGCCCCGTCTCGATACACCTACGACTAGGGACCTTGAAGGATGTACTTATGGACTACCATGTCCCCACTAGTATGATCTGCATCATAGTCCAGGTAGTCAAGTACACATCCTAAGGGCTTTACCAACATGTAACTATAAGACAGTATAAAGAGACTAGTATACATGTTAAGATAAAGAGCAACCAGATAGCATACTATCATATCGAGCAAGAAAGTCATCTCTATATATGTCCAAGCATCCAATATAATATACATCATTTGTACAATACTGGCCTCTAGGGCATACATACAACTAACATGTAGACTTGAGATCGTTATAGAGTCTTGTGTGATTCCCACTGTGCTTTGATTTCCACCTTACCACGTTCAAGAGAGCGTGCAAAACGGTGGTTTTTGGGTACAGTCCCGAGTCACATAGAGTCAATGAGCGATAGGAGGGGATTCGTCTCTCCCGGTATTGGGGGTTGATGTTGCGCTGTGCTTGATTGGCTATAACAGGAAGTCCCTGGCCAGGGCTGATACGGAGATTTACTGATAAGTGTTATCAGTAGTTTATCGACCCGTTATGAGCCTCACATCAGCATGACTAATCAAGTTACTGGGGTTTGACGTTTACCACCCCTAGACTAGATAGGCGACATATCAGACGAAGAGTCCGGACTGTACGGTAGTGTTGCTGTTGGATTCACAGAAGTACGGACAAGCTTGCTTGTTGATCTTCTGATCGCTCAATACCCGGGTAGCCGTTACATCCAGCTAGTACTGCTGACGGCTTGTGGGTGACTGATATGATCATCACCCACTGTTGGCGTATTGACGAGTCATTAGAGTCCTACACAGAGGTTTTCTGGCTCAGGAGAAATGAAGTAGGAGCACATATGTGATATGTGCGGGACCGAGATTGATACGCGTATGTGATACCGTATTCTAATCTCGCGATATGTGATATCGGTCGGTTATATATGATATAGCCGGGTTATCGTATCAAGTATT
Organism: Agapanthus africanus; assembly: GCA_030015575.1. Classification (NCBI taxonomy): domain Eukaryota; kingdom Viridiplantae; phylum Streptophyta; class Magnoliopsida; order Asparagales; family Amaryllidaceae; genus Agapanthus; species Agapanthus africanus. The sequence continues at coordinate 599,001,322 of CM057341.1, forward strand.
GATTCGATAAGTTGATACAAATGATATTAGTCGGTTATATGTGATATAGCCGGATTATTAAATCAAGTGTTGATTTAATGATTTAATGTATGATTATTTATTTGATATATTAATTTTACATTAACTAATATTAGGCCACTCAAGCATTTATTTATCTCACTTATACATTTAATATATATGTGATATATATTAATGTATTGTTTATTTGTATCATGCTTGATGATACATTGTACATGGGTGTATGAGACTCATACCATACTTTAGATAATTAGGGTTTTATTTATTTAAGGTAAATAAAAAATTAGGTGGAAATTAGTCATGGTTGATACTTAGTGGAAGCTTAGAGAAACCATTGACTTAGTCCATTAATTTTGTCTTACCTTAGATTTTTATTAACCTAACCATTATGATAAGCCATGGTTAAGTCTCTACATGAGTTATATATAATATTTTCTCACCCATAGTTGCTATGACTTTCTCATTTCATTCTTCACTTCATCTTCTTCTTCATCTCAAGAAAGCTTTCTAGGTTTTCTTGAGGTGAAGAAATATAGTGAGAAAAATTATTCTGAAGTGAGCAAAAATCCTACTTCATCAACCTACACTACACTAGCCATTTAGTATAGGTTGTTTGTTTCTTCACTAGTTCATCAATTAGTGAAGAGGTAGCTTGGGTTAGAGATTCTTCGACGTAGATCATCTTCGGCCTCGAAGAATTCAAGCAAGCTTGTTCCTTTCGCCTTGTGAATCCTTACTAGAGTCCGGGAGATCACTACTTGGAGCGAAGGGACTACTACACGGGGCTATTAAAGTGAAGGATCGGTTTACAAAGGTTGTATTCCTCATTCACTTAGTGTAAAGATGTTTACATTCATAGCTTACTCCTAATTCTCTAGTTAGATCCTTGGTTATGGGTTGCTTAGCACTCTAGGTTTTATAAAATTGCATGCTTGATGCCCAAGAAAACGTAGTGAGGGTGCTAAGGAAGCCTTCAATTAAGATCTACAGAGATAGATCCAAGAGATTATTGGGACTTTCGCAGTCCAGGTACATAGAGACCGTAGTAAAGAGATTTAGTATGGAAGATTCCAAGCGCGGTAACATACCCGCATTGCACGGAATCACCCTCTCCAAAGAGATGTCTCCCAAGACTGATGAGGAGAGGGTTCACATGAGCACAATACCCTATGCTTCGGCGGTATGATCTATAATGTATGCAATGCTGTGTATCAGACCAGATGTAGCATACGAACTTAGCGTGGTGAGCCGGTATCAGTCGAACCCGGGTGAGAATCATTGGACAGCTGTGAAGAACATTCTCAAGTACCTGAGAAGGACTAAGGAGATGTTCTTAGTATACGGTAATGGAGACCTTAAGGTCGAGTCCTTTATCGATTCAAGCTTCCAGAGTGATAAGGATGACAGCAAATCTATCTTGGGTTTTGTGTTTCCCCTCAATGGAGGGGCGGCGTGTTGGAAGAGCTCCAAACAGGACACCGTCGCAGACTCGACGATGGAGGCTGAATACATTGCTGTGAACGATACCACAAAAGAAGTGGTCTGGATAAAGAAGTTCATTACTGAACTTCATGTAGTTCCGTCCATTGTTGATCCGATACCTTTGTATTGCGATAACAATGGGGCTATAGCTCTAGCGAAGGAACCGCGGTACCATCAGAAATCCAGACACATTTTGAGACGGTATCACCTGATCAGAGTCGCCGGGAGATCGTTGATCGCCGGGAGATCGAGGTACAGAGAGTGGACACAAAAGACAACACGGCGGATCCATTCAAGAAGGCCCTCCCTCAAGCGTAGTTCGAGTGAATTTTTGAGATGTTGGGTATGCGATACGCCAACAACTGGCCCTAGAGCATGTTGGCTATAATGCCCTCAAGTCAATTATGTCGGAGATAGTGCCCTCAGAGTCAATTATTGGATCACAGGCACGTGATTGCAATGATTGAGGAAGGACCTATACCGGCAGGACAGTCTTACTCAAGATGATCGTATGCTATCTGGTTTATCTTTATCATCGTGTACTGCTTTAGATGACCTTACAAGTCACTATTGCGCGTTGATAGAGCCCTTAGGATTATTGCTTGACGGCCAGCAGTATGATGGCGATCATATACGTGGGAGTTGGGGTCTATAAGCACATCCTTAAAAGGTCCCTAGTCGTGGGAGTTTCGAGACAGGGCATCGATACTCCAGAGTAGACTAGTGTATACAGTCGAGACCCCGACGAGGGGCAGTAGCCAGTCTCATAAGCCATTGGTGTCAGTTGGTTCACCTAAGATGTATACAGGTGCTCATTGGGTTATGAGTACACCGGACATGACTCGCCGGGAACATACTAGTTGGTCTTATACCTGATGTCAGATAGCAGTTCCCTGGTGACATGTGTACAGGTTAGTTCATCGACCTGAGATCGTCATTTGTCTCGTGTGAGTTCCCACTGTACTTTGATTACTACCTTACCACGCTCAAAGGAGACGTGCAAACAGGTTTTAGTTGGGTACAGTCCCGAGCCACATGGAGGCAGTGAGCGGATCTGCAGGGGTTCGTCTCTCCCGGTATTGGGGGTGAGGTCGCGCTGTGTCTAGGAGAGCCATTACACGAAGTCCTTAGACAAGGCAGGAGATTTACTGGTAGGTATTCCAGTAGTATCTCAGGGTGTTCTGGGCTACACTCCGACACGACTTGTACCGCTTTTGGAGGTCTGACTTTTACCAACACCCTAGGCCCACTATGCGATGCTCATAGACGAACGGACCGGACTGTACGGATATTGTCACTGACAGGCTCAGTAGGGTGTCGGGATGAGTTCGCTCATCGACGTCCCTTTTAGTCAATACCTGGTGGCCCGTTACGTATGGCTAATACCTCTGACGTGCTAGTGGTTAAATCCACAACCAAAGTATTGACGAGTCTTTAGAGTCTCCCACAGACCGTTTCTCAAGTTTCGGGCGAAACGCTGTAGCGGCCGTATGGAGATATGGCAGGGTTCGATCATGTACGTGCGGTATTGCACGGATCATGATCGGACGGTTAATACTAGTGGGCTTTGGTTTAAGCCGGATCCTAGTATTGTACAGTGTAGATTTTGTCTCATTGCATTTGTATTCGGTCGGAATACAAATACGGGTATGTATATACAGTAGCGGGGTTTCCTGTAATTCATTACGGGATCTGTTTTTTGAAATTGCCAGTTTGATTTCCGTTTCGGCCATTTTCCTTTGTTTCTTTCCTTGGCTGAAAATTGGTGGAGGAGGGCTTATTTGCAATTGTGCAAATTAGCATTGTGGAGGGTGGTCTTTGTATATAGTTGCTTCATGATGGCTCTTGTTTGACCTTGACTTCTATTTCTTCATCATTACTTGACTTTGTGATGAGATGGTTGTTTATGAGTGTGGACTTGGTTGTGATGATGATTCTTAATCATCACTCCTCTCTCTTTCATGTATGATTGCTTCCCCCTTGTTTTCATTCTCTCTTCTCATTTTTTCTTGAAGTCATGGCAGTCCAGATGAAGATGGGGGTTGTCCAAAATTCTTGAGTGGGATTTTTGATCTCTTTTGGCTTGCAAAATCCCATAGCCCCATCTCCAAAATTTTAGTTCATTTCCTCCACCAAAAAGGCAACTTCTTACAACCCATGAGACATAGAGTTCCACACTATTCTACAGCAATTCTTGGACACGTCGACTCGCCAACTTCATGCCCGAGTTGCCTCGGTCCAGAGGTGGGAGCCCGTAAAAGAACCCGGCGATGTAGTGCCCTTCCGATGAGGAGATGAAGACCGGAGATTCCGCGGGGAGATCGGGACGACGACGGGAAGACCGAAGGATACGGATCGCTCGGTATATCTCTCTACCCCTTCTCTTGTTAGCTAGGAGTAGGTTAATGGCCCGATCCGGGTTTAAAGTGCGCGGTGGTGCCGGTTTTAAAGTTTAAAGAAAAGTATCGTTTCCGCATTTTGGCCTCGGATTGACGGCCGGGGCGCCGCCGTGCACTTACACTGGTATCAGAGCCACGCCATTAACCTAGTCTAGCTTGCTCTAGTGTGTTTAAAACTTCTATCGAACAAATATCCCAAAACTGCATTTTTAATGTATCAGTTTTCTGTCGAAATTTTTTTTGGCTCGAAATTTTTTTCAGTGTGTTGCAGAAATACATGCAGGGAATTCTAAGAGTTCTGTAAAAATTTGGTCACCTGTTATTACTGTTCAGCCGCGGAACCGCGGCCAAACCCAAGCTTGGGCTGCAGTTCCGCTGCCACTTTGACTCCTTACTGCACCAAATTTTTACAGAGGGTCTTAGACATGGAAATGTGGGTTTTGGAATATTCTGTTTGGGCCCAGATTATTTTTGAGTACTGTAGTTGTGCTTGGGGCCCACTTGGGAAAATTTAGTCGATTGAAAATTTTAAACATGTTAGTTCACAGTATTTACATTATATCTGCGACCGTGAATGTCATTTGATTGGTAAATCCTGTCTAACTGCTATAACCCTTTTAGACGGATTTGTGAACGTGACATTCACGTTGATGCTCTGTGTTGTGCTGTGATGTTGCGGATTTGTCGTGGTGGATAGCCTGGATGCAATGTTAGTACAGTTTGGTTATTTATGTACATTTGTTATTGCGGGGTGAGCGTCCGACATGTGGACTGCCGTCACTGCCTGTTTGTATATTATTCTTTTGGGGCACGACCGGGTTGAGGTCGATGTACCCGTTGTATGTATATTTTACTTTCTGTACTAGGATTACCCTAAGATGGGGTGCACGGATAGCCGGGTTCTAGAGGGCAACGGGCTCGCATCTCATGGCGTTGAGACGGAGGGGGCTTCACTCTAGAATTGGCGGGCTATTCGCCGCACTCGTAGGGGGTACAGGTTGACCCAAAGAGGGGTGCCCAAGTTACCGGATTCCGTGAAGTGCTGGGTGGTCCATTCACATTGCTGAAGGGGGCTGCATCGCTTCAGGTTTTGGCGGGTAACTTGCCGCGCCCGTATGGGTCCAGGATTTTCATTGCACAGGCTATCCACACGACCAGGGGAACGTTGGGTTTCAGTAGGGGCTCTATGAAACCCGGGGATCCCAGATATCTGTATTGTTCTGTGATGCTTATTACATTTCTGTGATGTTGCATTTTATCACGCCTTGAGCGAATTTTATATATTGATATATATACTAGTAGATGTTGTATATGTTTTGCATCCGCGCTAGTCCAGTCCCCACTCTGTCGTTAGTTAAGTAACCTAACGGGTAATGACGGGACCCAGTGGCGAATGCGGATGGCATATACATACATCATTATTTTCATTCTTTATTGGTGTGATCAATTGATGGGACTGCGTTGATTCGGATCAATGCAAGCTAAACAAACCTATTTTTATGTTGTTGGAACATTTTTCAAAAAGCTGTTATTGCAAGGACGTTCACTTTTGTTTTGCACAGTGGTATTCAGTTGGAATATCCTGCACCTCAGTCGACGAGGCAGGGGCCGAGATCCCTTCACCGGGAGTGACCCCTTGGATAGAAGTTCGCGTCAGGGCAATAACTTCACTGTAGTCATTTACTTTTGCTTTGCATCGTGGTATTCAGTTGGAATATCCTGCACCTCATTCTACGGGGAAAGAGCCGAGATCCCTTCACCGGGAGTGACCTCTTTAGCAAAGGTTTTCGTCACTATATTTTTATAAAGCTATCCGGTTCCTTTAACGATATCAAGTTCATTACGTTAAAGGTTTTTCGCCAAAAACCATACGTAGCCCTCCGTCGTTTCAGATGGATAGTCAATAGTATTCAAGCTGTGTTTGTTGGCCAAAGTCAAGGCACAGTGTTTGGTAGTTATTGGGTATTCATATACAGCATAGATAGATGCGTTGGTTTGGGACAGTCGTACTGCCTTGTTGGCCAAAGTCAAGGGTAGGTACGGGTGGGTTTAAATTAACCTGGAGAATGACGGGTAGAACTTGACATGTGACTTATGATTTGTTGGCCAAAGTCAAGGTCATAACAGCATGGGGTAAAAATCACATCGGGAGTTTCTAAAGAAACTGAAACTTGCCAGATATGCGCATACCTTCTGGAGTGTGATAACGTGAGCGGATTCCGTCACGTTATAATGCGATGATAGTTGGATCCCGATTCTCACTGATGAGTTGGTTTACTCCTCGGGTGATCCCGACTAATTCTCCTTTCAGGTTTGGAGGAGAATTCGACGTTACAGTGGGAGGTTTCCTGATTAGATAAATTGGTAACCATTCTGATCTAGGTTAAAGTGCACGCTGAGTGTTTCTTTTCTCTCTCTCTTTGGCAGCGACCATGACCCGACCTTTGACTATGACTCAGTGACCAAAATTAACCGAACCTTCTTAAACACTGGCTTTTGGATTGTCAGAGTTGCAAACCTCTTCGCCACTCCTACTTTTACCCTTTCTCTCCAGAACACCCCGTATTACTACGAACGTTCACTTCCATTGGATAAAACCATCGTATGGTTATATACGAATTCGAAGGAATTTATTCGAGGATGGTTTCCGGTTCTGGAGAAAACGAATAGGATTATTCAGCTGTCTTTTCCTTTTACCTTCTCTCAGGTTGCGAGTGCCCCTTATATTAGGGGATAGTACACCTTGTAAGTCGATGTACAACACCCCACGACTTGCGGGGAGGCGGAAATATGAAAAACGATCTTGTTTATATGCTAAACATCGACTAACCGCATGAATCGAAGCTAAACGATAACTAACATGAAACATAGAAGTTCTATACTACTATGTTTAGGGATTATACCTAACGAATCGTGTCCTTCGTCTTTGCGAACTCCACCTCCTCCTCGGCCTTCTCGAAGTAGTAGACGATCCACCCGAGAGCTTTACTCCAAGCTTAGCCTCTAAACTTGAGGCAACTAACTTTCTTTAAGTGCTAATCAAAGAAGCTAGGTGATATAGAGTGAGGGTTATGGTTTAATTAGTCTAACTAATCCTTGTACTCAACACATGAGAGGGGAGGATTAGGGTTTGAAGAGGGAGAGCTTGAGGAGAGAGAAGATGAACATAATAATGAAGTGAGAATAATGAGTTATCATAATATATATCAAGCATTTCTTTTTATCAAGAAAAGAAAATAAATCAATTTAACAACCATGCTTGATAATATCTAGTGATGATTCATCTCCATGAGTCATTAAGCATTTATGATGCATTAATGACATGGATGAATCATCCATATGACTCACTAATCACATTCATTGTATATGCCACCTAAACCTCCTTAGTCACCACCTTCTAGAAGCTTCTCACGCAATTACGAGAACGCCCCTCCTTTCCGCAAAAATACGGAAAAACTTTAGACTGTATAAATCCAATAACCGAATACCAGTAACTGGCTTAAACCAAAGCCGACTGGTAAAAACTGTCCGAAAGTCGTACGTGCGTAAACACACGTATGCGTCCGAACCTTTGTCGTAAAACCATACGACCTCTATATCGTTTCGCCTGGAGTAGGGAAACTCTCTGTGTGGGACTCTAGAGACACGACTACTACGCTGGCAGTGGGTTTAACCACAGACCGCAAGCGGCACTAGCTGTACGTAACGGTCCCCAGGTAGATGTCGATAAGAAGGCCGATGAGAAAACCCATCCGAACTCTTACTGAGTCTGATGTGACAATCTCCGTACAGTCCGGTCCGTTCGTCTAAGACTATCGCATATCGGGCCTAGGGGGGCGGCAAGCGTCAGTCCCCTAATAGCGGTATAAGTCGTGTCGGAGGGAAGCCCATTACACCCTGAGAAACTACTGGAACCTACCAGCAAATCTCGCTTGCCCTGGCCAGGGACTTTGCGTAATGGCTCTCTGACACAGCGCGATATCAACCCCAATATCGGGAGAGACGAATACTGTCTAACCGCCACTGCCTCCAAGTGCTCGGGACTGCACCCAACTGCTACCTGTTTGCACGACTCCTTTGAGCCGTGGTAGGGTAGCAATCTAAGAACAGTGGGACACACTCGAGGCGAAGTAGCAGTGTCAAGTCTGCAGACTATGCTGTACTCATGTCACCTGGGAACTGTTCACTGACGACTGGTATAAAACCATCCAACAGTTCCCTGTGAGTCCTGTCCGGTGTACCCGTAACCCAACGAGCACCTGCATACTATCTCCAGTACGACGTACTGACGGTTGTGGGACAGACCATCTCCCCAACTGGGATGGGAAGCGTACACACTAGTCTACTCCGGAGTATCGATGCCCTGTCTCGATAATCCTACGACTAGGGACCTGAATAAGGATGTGCTTGTAGACTACCCAGCCCCCACTAGTGTGACTGCCATCACAACGCCGGTAGTCAAGCAAGATCCTAAGAGCTCTATCAATACGTATACTCACATCTTAAGATAGAAAAACCAAGTAGCATACTACCATGTTTAGCAAGACTGTTATATACATGTGAATATCCCAAGCTTCCATTAAGTAATATACAAACTAGTATGATACAATAATGGCCCCTAGGGTATATACACTAACACACCTATTATGCAAATTGGATAGTCTTCTTCCAAACCATAGGCAGGTGCCGACCGGTAGGGAATGAAGAAAACCAATTAGCCTAACGATGGTGTACAGAAGGTATTATGTAAAGACAGATAAAGCGATTAGAAGGAGGGCAAAGTAAATTGCGACTGTTATTCACGACAAAACCAAGTATTTCATCGCCACTCCTACTTCACCTTTGTATTTCTCCAAGACACCCCGTATCACTACGAAGATCCACAGTTTATTGGATACTCCATCGTATGGTTATATACGAACTCGAAAGGAACTTGTTCCAGTTCGGGGATGGATTCTGGTTCAGGAGAAAAAGGAATAAGGTTTTATTCAGTTGTCTTTTATCCTTACCTTCTCTCGCGTTGCGAGTGCTCCTAGGATTAAGACAGTACACCCATTATGCTTATTGGATAGTCTTCTTCCAAACCATAGGCTGGTGCCGAACGGTAGGTGTTGGAGATAGTGCCCTCATAGTCAATTATTGGATCGCAGGTACGTGATTGCAATGATTGCGGAGGACCTATCCCGGTAGTTCAGTCTTACTCGAGATGATAGTATACTATCTGGTTTGCCTTTATCAGTCGTGTACATGTTCAGGTGACTGATTGCATGTTACACTTTGATAGAGCCCTTAGGATCTTGCTTTACTACCAACAGTATGATGGCGATCATATACGTGAGAGTTGGGTAGTTTATATGCATATCCTTAATTGTGGTCCCTAGTCGTGGGAGTTTCGAGATAGGGCATCGATACTCCGGAGTAGACTAGTGTATACAGTCGAGACCCCGACGAGGGGCGGTGGCCGGTCTCACAAGCCACTGGTGTCAGTTGGATCACCTAAGATGTATACAGGTGCTCATTGGGTTATGAGTACACCGGACAGGACTCGCCGGGAATCTGCTAGTTAGTACTATACCTATCGTCAGATAGCAGTTCCCAGGTGACATGTGTACAGGTTAGTTCATCGACCTGAGGTCGTCATTTGTCTCGTGTGAGTTCCCACTGTGCTTTGATTTCTACCCTACCACGGCTCAAAGGAGTCGTGCAAACAGGTAGCTTTTGGGTACAGTCCCGAGCCATATGGAGGCACGTGAGCGGATCGGCAGGGGATTCGTCTCTCCTGGTATTGGGGGCGAGATCGTGCTGTGTCTAGGAGAGCCATTACACATAGCCCACGGCCGTGGCAGGAGATTTACTGGTAGGTACTCCAGTAGTATCTCAGGGTGTTATTGGGCTTCACTCCGACACGACTTATACTGCTTCTGGGGGTCTGACGTTACTAGCCCCCTAGGCGGATATGCGATACTCATTGACGAACAGACCGGACTGTATATACATTGTCACTGTTAGGCTCAGTAGGGTTTCTGGATGTGTTAGCTCATCGGCCACCCTTGAGTTCGCTCATCAGTCTCCCTTGAGGTCAGTCCGTGGGCAGCCGTTACGCATAGCTAGTGCCGCTGACGGTTTGTGGTTAAACCCACTGCCAGGGTACTGACGAGTCATTAGAGTCCCCCACAGACAGTTTCCCAAGTTCGGGCGAAACGTTGTAGAGGCCGTATGGTTTTATGGCAGGGTTCGGAAAATGCACGTGCGTTTACGCACGTGTTATTTTTCGGGCAGATAATACTGGTCGGCTTTGGTTTAAGCCGGATCCGAGTATTATATTGAGTAGGTATAATATCTTTGTCTCAGTTGCATTTGTATTCAGTCGTAATACAAATACGGGTATATTTATACAGTTTCGGGGTTATCCTGAATGTTGTTTCAGGATCACTTTTGGAAGTTGCCAGTTTCCAGTTTTCTATCAGCCGTCTTTTAACATTCTGTTAAAGACGGATTTATCTTTTCTTCAGTTGCGGTGAGTCATCATTCTAGAAGGTTCTCGAAATGGTGACTAGGATGATGAGGTGGAGGGTGACTCATCTTTGCATTAAAGACTTGATGACTAGGTTTATATGTGTCATTGTTTTCTTTAAAGCTTTTTGTTTTGCTTAAGATCTTTTGTGATGATAAGGCTTCTTGATGTGGTCACCTCCCTCCTCCTACCATCACCTCCTTCCTTGTTAAATATGGCCGGCCCCCTCCTCTCCCCATTTCACTTGCTTGCTTGATTAATTTTGTAGAAAAGATATGATAGGATTTGGGTGCATGGAAATTTCATCACTTCATTTTCTTTCCATCACCAAATTCCCTCGGCAACTTCATTAACCGATCGTCCACGGACTTGGACGAAGTGAGACAAAGTCATCTACTCATTCTCTACATCAATCTTGGTCGTCTCTTTTAGCAAACTTGACGATCGAGTTGCCTCGAGTCAGAGGCGGGAGCCCGTTTAAAGAACCGATCATGTGGTGCCACCTCGACGAAGGAATCGGAGATCGACGAGATCGGAGCAGCCGCAACGGAGCGTGGGATGATGGTTGAAGAACGAAGGACTCGGATCGTTCGGTACAACCTTTCTACACTCTTTACTGTTTGTTAGTTTAGCAATAATGGCAGATCCGGGTTAAAGTATACGATAGCGCCAGTTTAAAAGTTTTGTTCCGCATTTTGGCGTCTGTAGACGGCCGGGGCGCTAGCGTAGACTTACAGTAGGGAAGGAAGAAAACCATTTAGCCTAATAGGGGGTACAGAAGGAAATGACTAAAGATATATGAAGGGATGTGGAGAGGTGGCAAAGAAATATACGGTTACAGTTGTGAATCTGGATGATGGATGAGGCATTACTGGGAATACCAGGATACCCCTAAGAAACATTTCAATGTTTCAGTTTCACTGTGTACTGTTAAAGGAAAACCGATTTCCCAATTAGACACTTGCTCCAGGGTGTGTATTTACCAGGTATAATCTCACATCTGTATGGTTTCACAGATGATGAGTGGGAGTAAGTTATTGGGAATTAGGTGATCATCCTAATTATATCAGAATTCGTTGTAATTGGTGATATTTGAGGAAATCACATGGGTAGTTTTGCCGGACGGCAAATATTTGGTTTTGAATATCCGCTGTTATGCACCAATTTCAAATTGATATATTTGTACGTCTATTTTTATAGAGTGAGATATACCTTTTTGAAATTATGTCCATGACATTTACCTATATCAGTGGATGGTTAGGTAAGGAGCATTAAACAACGGTGTAATTCTTCTTAACCATAAGTACAGTTTTCAACCTACGACACACAGGGAATAAGTTATTTAACTCAAGGGACTTATACAGAGTATTGTATGTTGTCCAGTGTCCATTAGGACAGAGGGGTTGGTACTCGTACTACATTCTGTTTACTTGTGACTTCTCTAGCTCTTAGACATGTGTTTCGTAGAAACACAAGGTCTGGGTTTTGAGAAGTTATAAGTATAAGATTAAAGTAGAGAACCAGATATTGCAAGTATCGGGATTCTTCAAGGTGATCGAAGATGTATATACTTGTGTATGGTATTCAGTTGATAGTAATGATTAAGAGAACTTACTTCTCTTTCAGATTACTCATAATTGGAAGCACTCCTAAGTTGAGTAATGCTGATCGGCCTCTCTCCATTTAGTTGACATGCACTAGAGACAGCTGCATGATTTGAATCTGGTTCAATTAAATCAGTGCCTCTGGTTCTATATTGGATATAGAACAGTTCATATCTTAACAATGTTAAGGTACGGGGAGTTGTCCGGCTTATGCTTAAAACCAGACTCTGGATAACTCAAGGCACGTTTCTGTAATGGCTGTTTGTGGGTTGACCCAGGCTATGACGAGGGTTGACTTTCTACCATATGGAAGATCAATAGTAATATTGTTCTTGACTCGCCACACTTTTAACAAAAATGGATTTTTTCAGAAAACAGTAGTGGGAGTATGGTAGAACTGGAAGTGATTCCAGAACCGCAGACGATTACTGAAAATTTGATAAGAACCTAAAGATTCAATTTGGTTTGACATTCCATTGGCCACTTCACAGATACGGTGGGTAATCTCAGGCACCCGAGAGGTACTCCGGTAGCCTCAAGGACGGTGACAGGGAGGTTCTTGTTTACCCAGACTTGCCATTGCTATTGTTCCAGACTATGAGACCCGGCAGGAGGATGAGTATAGCGTCGTTCTGAACTGGCTTTAGAAGCGTACGTGTATATGACTCTGCCAGAGGGTTGTCATGGTCAGTGGGAGCAGCGGAAGCATAGTGGACAAGTGGCTTATGTCTATTTATAGACTAAAGCATATATAGCGGAGATAGATCATCTATTTCTGATGTGACAGTCATAGGTTTGACTTCATCAGAATAGGGGATGGATCTGTTAAGAAGGTAGTAGGGTGTGATGTCCTGGTATTTGGATAGCATACACAGAGTAGGAAGTGATGTTCCTATACTACGATCGGTTATACTTTGGTTGTCACACAGTGGTTTCTCCACGTGGGACTTGGATATAATATCAAGACATTCTGGTTACTGGATCTATGGTTTTAGATATGGATTTGGGTAGTTTCCCAATCAGGGTACTTAGACAACATTCTGAAGGTGTTTTAGAATGGACGAATCCAGGCACGGTAGTGTACCTGCAGGTGATAGAGTCACCCTCTCTAAAGGTGTCTTACAGACTAAAATGGAGAGGGATGTGCATGATTGGCAGATCACTTGCTTAGGCAATTGAGTTAATCATGAGATGTCAAGTACCACACCAGATATTGTTTTTGCATGAGATGCAATATGTTGATATTGATCCAATCCTGGAGAAACGATCGGAAGCAGTTTTAGAACATAAGTGGATGTTCTAGGGATATGATAACGACAGCCTCATTCGGGAGACAGTTATCATTCCAGGCTTCCAAGGTGACATGGATGACAGAGTGACTGTCAGAGTTATAGTTTTCCCTCTGACGAGGGGCAGTATTTTGGGCAGGTGGTCCAAGCGAATACTGAGGGAGGCATGGCGCAGGATACTGATTAAGTTCAGTTGACGATACAGTCTAAGAAGTTTGGATTTGGAGTTCATTTATGAGCTAGGTCCCATCAGATATCCAGACATATTCTAAGACAGGTATTGCTCATTTCGGGAGATGGCTTTCTCCGCGAACTTGAGATAAAGAGAGACATAGAAAGAAACATCAAGGCAGATCCACTCACTGAGGCTATTTCTCGAACACAATATTTTCGCAAACGGGTTTTGTGAGACTGATTAGTAGAGGAGTTGGGTGTTCGGTATCACACGGGCTGTGAGTATGCGACATCGCAATAATTAGCCTTGAGTGCAAGTGGGAGATTGTTGGAGATAGTGCCCCCAGAGTCAATTATTGGATCACAGGCACATGATTGCAATGATTGAGGGAGGACCTATACCGGTAGGACAGTCTTACTCAAGATGATAGTATGCTATCTGGTTTATCTTTATCATCGTGTACTGCTTTAGGTGACCTTACAAGTCACTATTGCGCGTTGATAGAGCCCTTAGGATTCTTGCTTGACGGCCAGCAGTATGATGGCGATCATATACGTAGGAGCTGGGGTCTATAAGAACATCCTTAAAAGGTCCTTAGTCGTGGGAGTTTCGAGACAGGGCATCGATACTCCAGAGTAGACTAGTGTATACAGTCGAGACCCCGACGAGGGGCGGTGGCCGGTCTCACAAGCCATTAGTGTCAGTTGGTTCACCTAAGATGTATACAGGTGCTCATTGGGTTATGAGTACACCAGACAGGACTCGCTGGGAACATACTAGTTGGTCTTATACCTGACGTCAGATAACAGTTCCCTGGTGACATATGTACAGGTTAGTTCATCGACCTGAGATCGTCATTTGTCTCGTATGAGTTTCCACTGTACTTTGATTACTACCCTACCACGCTCAAAGGAGACGTGCAAACAGGTTTTAGTTGGGTACAGTCCCGAGCCACATGGAGGCAGTGAGTGGATCTGCAGGGGTCCGTCTTTCCCGGTATTGGGGGGTGAGGTCGCGCTGTCTAGGAGAGCCATTACATGAAGTCCTTGGCCAAGGCAGGAGATTTACTGGTAGGTATTCCAGTAGTATCTCAGGGTGTTCTGGGCTACACTCCGACATGACTTGTACCGCTTTCGGGGGTCTGACTTTTACCAACCCCCTAGGCCCGCCATGCGATGCTCATAGACGAACGGACCGGACTGTACGGATATTATCACTGACAGGATCAGTAGGGTGTCCGGATGAGTTCGCTCATCGACGTCCCTTTTGGTCAATACCTGGTGGCCCGTTACGTATGGCTAATACCTCTGACGTGCTAGTGGTTAAATCCACAACCAAAGTATTGACGAGTCTTTAGAGTCCCCCACAGACCGTTTCTCAAGTTTCGGGCGAAACGCTGTAGAGGCCGTATGAAGATATGGCAGGGTTCGATCATGTACGTGCGGTATTGCACGGATCATGATCGGACGGTTAATACTAGCGGGCTTTGGTTTAAGTCGGATCCTAGTATTGTACAGTGTAGATTTTGTCTCATTGCATTTGTATTCGGTCGGAATACAAATGCGGTTATGTATATACAGTAGCGGGGTTTCCTGTAATTCATTACAGGATCTGTTTTTTGAAGTTGCCAGTTTGATTTCCGTTTCGGCCATTTTCCTTTGTTTCTTTCCTTGGCTGAAAATTGGTGGAGGAGGGCTTATTTGCAATTGTACAAATTAGCATTTTGGAGGGTGGTCTTTGTATATAGTTGCTTCATGATGGCTCTTGTTTGACCTTGACTTCTATTTCTTCATCATTACTTGACTTTGTGATGAGATGGTTGTTTATGAGTGTGGACTTGGTTGTGATGATGATTCTTAATCGTTACTCCTCTCTCTTTCATGTATGATTGCTTCCCCCCTTGTTTTCATTCTCTCTTCTCATTTTTTCTTGAATTCATGGCCGGCCAAATGAAGATGGGGGCTGTCCAAAATTCTTGAGTGGGATTTTTGATCTCTTTTGGCTTGCAAAATCCCATAGCTCCATCTCCAAAAGTTTAGTTCATTTCCTCCACCAAAAAGGCAACTTCTTACAACCCCATGAGACATAGAGTTCCACTCTATTCTACAGCAATTCTTGGACACGTCGACTTGCCAACTTCGTGCCCGAGTTGCCTCGGTCCAGAGGTGGGAGCCCGTAAAAGAACCCGGCGATGTGGTGCCCTTCCGACGAGGAGATGAAGACCAGAGATTCCGCGGGGAGATCGGGACGACAACGAGAAGACCGAAGGACACGGATCGCTCGGTATATCTCTCTACCCCTTCTCTTGTTAGCTAGGAGTAGGTTAATGGCCCGATCCGGGTTTAAAGTGCGCGGTGGTGCCGGTTTTAAAGTTTAAATAAAAGTATCGTTTCCGCATTTTGGCCTTGGATTTACGGCCGGGGCGCCGCCGTGCACTTACAAATTATTGGATCACAGGAACGCGATTGCGATGATTGAAGGAGGACCTATACTGGTAGAATAGTCTTACTCGAGATGATAGCATGCTATCTGGTTTGTCTTTATCATCATGTACTTGCTTTAAGTGGCTTTACTGATCACTATTACATGTTGATAGAGCCCATAGGATTCTTGCTTGACTACCAGCAGTATGATAGTGATCATATACGTGGGAGCTGGGGTCTATAAGCACATCCTTAAATGTCCCTTGTCGTGGGAGTTTCGAGACTGGGCATCGATACTCTAGAGTAGACTAGTGTATATTGATTGAGACCCCGACGATGGGCGGTGGCCGGTCTCACAAGCCATTGGTGTTAGTTTGTTGACCTAAGATGTATACAGGTGCTCATTGGGTTATGAGTACAACGGACAGACTCGCCGGGAACATGCTAATTGGTATTATACCTATTGCCAGATAGCAGTTCCCAGGTGGCATGTGTACAGGTTAGTTTATCGACCTGAGATCCTCATTTGTCTCGTGTGAGTTCCCACTGTGCTTTGATTACTACCCTACCACGGCTCAAAGAAATCGTGCGAACATGTTTTAGTTGGGTACAGTCCCGAGCCATATGGAGGCAATGAACGGATAGTCAGAGGACTCGTCTCTCCCGGTATTGGGGGTTGATGTCCCGTTGTGCACGGGTGGCCATCACCAGAAATCCTTGGCCAAGATAGTCGAGAATTACTGATCTAGGTTCGGTAGTTTCTCAGGCGGTGATGGGTTTCATACCGACACTGAATGTCAAATTATTAGGGGTCTAACATTATCCACCCCCTAGACTCGATATGCGATACTCATAGACGAACGGACCGGACTGTACGGATATTGTCATTGTCAGTCTCAGTAGGGGTTTCAGGATGAGTTTGCTCGTCGGCCTCCCTTTCGCTCAATACCTGGGTAGCCGTTACGTACAGCTAGTGCCACTGACGTGCTTATGGTTAAACCCACTGCCAGCATATTGACGTGTCTTTAGAGTCCTATACAGAGGGTTTCCCTGCTTCGGGCGAAATGTTGTAGAGGCCGTATGGTTTTATGGCAGGGTTCGATCATATACGTGCACTTGTGCACGGATCATGATTCGGATGGATAATATTAGTAGGCTTTGGTTTAAGCCGGATCCTAGTATTATATTGTTGGATTATTTTCGTCTCGTTGTATTCGTATTCTTTCGGAATACGGATGCGGGTATGTATATACGGAAGATGGGTATTCTTGTAATTTATTACAAGATTACTTTTAGAAGTTGCCATTTCTTTTTGCTATCAAACATTTAGGTTAAATGTTTAATATTGTGGAGAGTGTGACTCATTGTTTGCATTGATTCTAGCATGTGCACTTGGTGACTCATGGAGATGAGTCATGTGGTGATTCATGGTGACATGCTAGGGTTTTGGTTTGTAGTGTGTGATATTTGTTGTGAGTAAGTAGATATTTATTCTTTAGTTGTTTTCTTTAGTTGCTAGCACACTACATTATTGCTCACAAAATAACACACAAAAACAACACAAGAAAAAAAAAGGCAGCAACCCATTTTTTTCTTTAGTTGCCAATAATGCTTCACACTCTTCTCTCCATGACATCTTCTTCTACCTCCACCCTACATGTCTCTGAAAGTCGACCTTAGCACCACCATGAGGTTCTAGAGGCATCAAGCATGCCAAATTTTAAATTTTATTAGGTTCCAAGCTAGACTAACAAGATCTTTACTAGAATATTAGGGTTATGGTTTGTGATGTGAACAACTAGAGAAAGTGAAAGATGGCTATACCAACGTAGATTGAGTCCTTCACTTCACATGCTCCGTGTAGTAGTCCCGCGACTCCACTAAGCTCCACTTAAGGTTTTGGACGAGCTTCCTCCAATGACCTACGTGCCGAAGATGATCCACGCGAAGTCCCTCCAACTCAAGCTACCTCTACACTAAACTCTTTAGTATAGTAAACACGCTATACTCGATCGCTAGTCAAGTGTAGGATGATGAAGTAGGGGATGTTAAAGCTCACATGTTTGTGTTCAAGCTTCATGATTCACATCTCATGTGAGGGTTGAAGCTTGAACCATGGCAATGATGAAGATGAAGCTAGAGAGCAAATGGGAGCAACTCAAGAAAATGGCTAAATGTTGAGAATGGAGTAAGAATGAATGGCAACTCTTGACCTCCACTCATTCAAGCATGGAATTTTGCAATATAAAGTTGCAACCGTGCTTGAATAGTGAGTTAAGATGAATAAACAATGAATAAAGCCCATGCTTGCAACCATGCTCTCATTTTCCACCTCTTTTCTATTTTTCTCAAAAATAGAAATCAAGCCATGCTTCATTATTATTATATATATATATATATATCATATATATTAATATATATAATGAAGAATAATTAGTGATCTATTGATATTAGTTAAGATATAATTATATCACATATAATATATATCACATTATTAAATCAACACTTGATTTAATAATCCGGTTATATCACATATGACCGACTAATATCATTTATCTGTATATCACATTATCAAATCAACATTTGATTCGACAATCTGGTTATATCACATATAACCGAACCGATAACAGATAACTGCCAGATTACAATACGGTATCACATACACATATTTAATCAGGCCCACACACATATCACATATGTGTCCTACTTCATTTTGCTTAAACCAGGGAACTCCTGTGTGGGACTCTAAAGACTCGTTAATACGCCAGCAGTAGGTGATGATCACATTAGTCACCCACAAGCCGTCAGCGGTACTAGCTGGGCGTAACGGCTACCGAGTATTGAGCGATATGAAGATCAACAAGCAAGCTTGTCCATAGTCTCCATGAAGCCTATCAGTAACACTACCGTACAGTCCGGTCTCTTCCACTGATATGTCGCATATCATGTCTAGGGGTGGTAAACGTCAGATCCCAGTAACGTAATAAGTCATGCCGATGTCTGGCCTATAACAGGTTGAGAAACTACTGATAACACTTACCAGTAAATCTCATAAGCAGCCCTGGCCAGGGACTTCCAGTTATAGCCAATCGAGCATAGCGCAATATCAACCCCCAATACCGGGAGAGACGAAACCCCTCCTATCGCTCATTGCCTGCATGTGACTCGAGACTGTATCCAAAATCCACCTGTTTGCACGTCTCCTTTGAGCGTGGTAGGGAGGAAATCAAAGCACAGTGGGAGCCGCACAAGACTCTATGACGATCTTGGATCTACAGACTAACCTATACCAGTGTCACCAGAGGACTGCTATCTGACGATATGTATACTACCACATAGGAGTCCTAGGCGAGTCCTGTTCGGTGTACCCATTCTCCAATGAGCACCTGTGTACAATCTTTGATGTCACACACCAATGGTTCTGGGATCAACCATCGCCCTCTAAGGGACAAGAAACGTACACTCTAGTCTACTCTGGAATATCGATACCCTAGTCTGATATTCCCACGACTAGAAACTGATTAAAGGATGTACTTTTGACCACCCTGGCCCCACTAGTATGATCTCATCATAGTCTTGGTAGTCAAGTACATATCCTAAGGGCTTTATCAACATGTAAGAGACAGACAATATAAATACCAGTCTACATGTTAAGATAAAGATAACCTGATAGCATACTATCATTTCGAGCAAGAAAGTCCTCTATATATATGTCCAAGCATCCACTATATCATTAATAATGGCCTCTAGGGCATACATATTCCTAACAATCTTCCACTTGCACTAAGGCCAGTTTTTGTAGTATCTCATACCCAACGTCCTAAAAGTCTCTCGAATAACATCTGGGGGATGGCTTCGGTGAGTGGATCCGCTGTGTTATCCTCTGTTTCAACTCTCCTGATCTCGATCTCCCGGAGATCAATTATCTCCCTGATCAGGTGATACTATCAAAGAATATGTCTGGATCGCTGACGGGACCGGGGTTCCTAGGCTAAAGCCACAACTCCATTGTCATCACAACACACAGGTATTGAATGCCCAATGGTAGGAACCTAGTTCATCTCATGAACTCTATTCATCCAGACAACCCTTTTGGCAGCATCGTTGGTAGCGATGTAATTAGCCTCTATCAACGAGTCTGCTACGGTATATAGCTTGGAACCCTTCCAACATACCGTCCCTCCACTGAGGGTGTAGACAAAACCCGAGATTGACTTTCAGTCGTCCTTATCACTCTGGAAGCTCGAATCGGTAATGGACTCCATCTGGAGTTCACCATTACCATACACCAAGAACATCTCTTTAGTCCTTCTCAAGCACTTAAGAATGTTGTTCAGTTGTCCAGTAGTTTTTCCAAAGATCTATTCGATACTTATTCACTACAGCTAGTGAGTAAGCTACATCTGGTCTGGTACATAACATCGCATACATGATTGACCCGTCTGCCAAAGCATAGGGTATCCCTTGTATGCGCGCCCTCTCCAAATCAGTCTCAAGAGACATCTCTTTGGAGAGAGTGATTCCTGAACAAGCGGGTACATTACTACGCTTAGAATCATCAATACTAAACCCCTTTAGCATGATGTTTATGTACCTGGATTGGGATAATCCCAAATCCATTTAGATCTATCTCTATAGATCTATATCCCCAGGATGTAGGAGACATCAGTTAGATCTTTTATGGAGAACCTGTGTGATAAGAGGTACTTGACCGAGTGTAGCATAGGAACACTCTTTCCTATCAAGAGTATGTCATCCGCATACAATACGAGGAAGACAACCATACTCTCTACAACCTTCTTATTTATACATGGTTCATCTACCTTTTTGATGAAGTCAAACTCTTTGACAGCTTCATTAAAACAGATGTTCCATCTCCGCGATGCCTGCTTTAACCCGTAGATGGATTTAAGCAGCTTGCACATGCTTTCGCTGCTCCCACTGTCTACGAAGCCCTTTGGCAGTGTCATATACACGCTCTCTTCTAAATCACCATTTAGAAAAGCGGTTTTGATGTGCAGTCTGCCAGATATCATAGTCATGGTATGCATAAATGGCAAGTAGGATCCTGATGGACTTAAGCTTAGCGACAAGTCTAGCTTTGAAAGTCTCAACTTTTCCATCTACACCAAATTATCTTTCTCAAAGATCCTCTTGCTCCCGATGGGTTTTACCCCTTCAAGAGCAACATCCAAAGTCAATACTTTGTTGGTGTACATGGATTCCATCTCAGATCGCGTAGCATCCAGCCATTTCACATAGTCTCCACTTGTCACGACCCGAAATTGGCACATGATGACCCTTAAACTACTCAACGTCTACAGGCGTAACGCAATTTAAGTAAGCCGAAAACCCAGCAATCTAAACCATCAAAAATAGAAAAAAAATAAGAACATTGTTAAAACTTTTGAAATCTTAAACCAAATTCTTTAAAAGTCCAACTTTATTTCCTTTAAAAATTTGGCAGCACCTCCTTTGTAAAAACCAGCCCCAAAAATGGGTACAACAAAAATATAAGTAAAGCATCCCCAAACGGGAGCAAAAACACGCCCAAAGGTGGAAAACAACCACCACAACAGATATACGACGCCGCAGCGAAGAAATAAAAGACGATATAAATAAAACTGCATAAAGACCTCCAAGTCACAAAATAATATACAATATTGTGCTCACATCAAGTCTCTAAGTCATACAAAATAATGGTAGATGGAGAGTACATGATACAACGAATATACAAAGAACATAAACGGATAACCAAAAACCCACCTAAAGCAAAACTGCACACTGTGAGCCGATGCGGTATCCGCAGCAAAAGATGATACGATAGACGAGAATAGCCCTGCATCTGACTACTCTGAGGAACAACCTGCAAACACTGTGGCACAACGGGGGTGAGTTGCCAACTCGTGAATAGTAAATAACATATGCAGGTAATCGCAAGTATGCACGTACAACGCGAATCTAACATATGCAACTAATAGAAATAAATGGTTATATGTATGCAATAGTCATGAAAGGTACTCCAGCAGGTATAACTAATACATGAAGCAATAATAATATGACAATCTGTATGCAACAATCATGTATGGTACTCTATCAGGTACTACAAATACATGAAGCGATGATATGATAATGTATATATGCAACTGTCATGAAAGGTACTCTAGCATGTACAACTAATACATGAAGCAATGCATATAAAATAAAGTATGTAAATGCAACAGTCATGGAAGGTACTCTATCAGGTACTACTAATAAATGAAGCAGTGCATAAACAATAGATGCGGAGTATGGGATAAAACATGTCATTCCCATGGAATCCTAACCTCATCGTAGGACCAAAGTCCATCAAGACAACCAAAATCCTAATTTCCTCAAATTAGCCCCCAAATTGGCTCTCATATCATGTAAGTCTCATAAATCCCGAATGTACAATATCAAGTAAATCTCATATATCCTAAATGTACAAAATCAGCAATCTCATATATATATCCTGTACCCAATATCAAGTCAACCCCATATATATTCTGTATCCAATATCAAGTCAATCTCATATATATCCTAAGTATATTTGCATGAATAATTATGATGATGTATATAATTGATATGTATACATATATATTAGCGTCTCATTCCACTAATATATATATATATATATATATATGCATATATAACAGCGTCCCATTCCACTCTTATATACTCAGGAGTAAAAATATCATGAAAACCCGTGTCAAGCATCGACATATAAAGGCTGATCTATCAGGTGTTGTCACCACGACTGGCCCCCTGATAGGTACGTATCACACACCATCCGAAAACTCGAGTGCCTAGCTCTGACCCTCGCCTTTCGACCTATCCATATGTACATGACTTCCGTCGGTATCCCTACGATAACCGCCGAGTCATAGGTACTGCCACTGGAAGGTATGGTTCCCCTGCCAGGCTCATCGGCATGTTACATCGCCATCCCTTTCTCGCCCCGGGATACCTCCGGGCCCTACCATATACCCTCACATGACCCACGACGCTCATCGCATGGGGTATATATATCAGAACCGATAAATCTCATGGTGGCTGCTGAAATATCATATCAAGAAAAACCGGGTTTTTCAAATAATGCATAATTTCATGAAACTACCACGGTCCTCAAATCCAGAAAACA
Organism: Agapanthus africanus; assembly: GCA_030015575.1. NCBI lineage: Eukaryota > Viridiplantae > Streptophyta > Magnoliopsida > Asparagales > Amaryllidaceae > Agapanthus > Agapanthus africanus. The sequence goes on from CM057341.1 coordinate 599,024,388, forward strand.
TCATGAAAAATCCATATCTCAATGCAAAAATCCATGAATATAGTATATGCAACATAAAATTGTAATGCGAGCATATAAAGGAAAAGCCGCTAATTAACTACAACAAGTTAATATATAAATTATACGGTTCCTAAGTTCTCCTAGTCTATATAATCAAGTAAAGGTAAACATGTAGTTATAGCCAGATATATGTGTAAACATAAAGGTATACCAAGGCATATGTATCTACCTATCAGTAATGATGTAATATACCCTCCAGGTATAAGTGAAGTATGTATGCGAGGTATACATGTAGCTATGTCATTATGTGGATATACCTATCTCTAATAGTACAATACCATATAGGTATACAGGTAATTAGTATGAAGCATGTCAAGGCATATGTGTAAGCATGTAGGTATACAGGTATACTATATGTCATATGCAACAAGGAATATAAATCAATGTCTCAATGTCCCTAACCAAACAATATCATATATATGTGTGTTGTGCGTGTCATGGCAATTATTGACGGTGTGTGTGGCATACAATCAGTGATCGTGCAACATGAGCCGTCAATAATAGTGCAGTGTCCTAAGGTTACAAGTCCAAGTACAACAAGTAACTAAGCAATAATGTGTATGCGCAACTCTATATATGCAATAGAATATGAGACAATATCATAATATCTCTAGCCCAGACGCATAACGCCATGCGAGCGATTCCCCTGTAGATGTTAAATTTACTCACCAACGCTCCTGGCTAAGTAAAGCCAAATACACGCTTTCCCCTGTTCGCAGCGCCCGAAGTCCCCGCCTGCGATCCGGAAAGCATATAACAATATAACAAGTATATATTAGCAATCGACCAATAATACGTACCAACTACGTTTGACCGACGCACCAAATCCAAACATACTCTCAAGTATTCGTCAAGTGGCTAACGCGCGTAGCGACACTACGAAACCAACTCAAGAGAAAAAGCTACACAAAGACATGAACGACATCGGCATGACCCTAGCTAGGAACGCAAGCGACACAACTACCAAGCCTAGACCTTGATCGTACTGATCACGCATTCAAAACACAATAATAAATATGGAATCTAATATAAATAACGTCGCAACGTCAAAAGAAACCCACGCTTAAACTTACCGAAATCTAGTAAGCAACATATACATTTTAGCTCAAAACTACAAGTTTTTACCAAACTAGAATTTACAAACATCATAATATAGCAAGATTAAACCATCCAAACCATTATTAGAATTTTTAATCTCACATAATTAGGATTTAGTAAAAGTCTAGTTTGTAATTAAGCTAATATGATAATTAGGAAAATAATATTTAACAAACTAGCAAACTAGGTTAAGTTTTCATCAAGCATAACTTAACAATTAACCCTTTTTACTAATTAAACCTAACTTGATTAACAAAAACCCTTACTAAAATTCTAAATATGCAATTAAAAGCCTAAATTAAACATCTAAATAAGCTAATTAAAGTATTAAAACCACAAAAGAGATTAGAGTTAGGGTTTTATACCTCACTAGAACACCACTTGAAATAAGAAAGAAATCCAAACTTTAACCTCCAAAATCCTCACTAGAATGATGATCCAAGCTAGTTTTGAGTTCAAGAATGAAGGGAAATGATTATATTTGAGTTTGTATGACTTTATTTGGATTTTTGATGATTTATTTGTGCTTGAAATGATGAAAATGGAGTGAGGAAAACACAAGGGCAACAAGGCTTGAAGTGGCCGGCCAAGGGAAGAATGGAGGGTGTTTTGTGAAAAAAAGAAGAACGTTCTAGCTAAAAACAACATTAAATGCTAATTAATGCAAATGCCACCTTTTCTTTTCTTTTCTTTTCTTTTTCTTTAAATTTCAATTTAATTCACAAAATATCTAGATATTTGGATGGATGGATTAACAAAAATATCTAGTGATTAGATTAGCAAAGATTCTCATTAGTAGTAATTAACCCAAGCCAAAAAGTAATTACTACTAATAAAATGCACAAATAAAACATTAAAATAACATTTTAATTAGGGAAAAATTCTATATGAACCAAAACTTCACATTGACCCCCAAAGCCCGCGCACTAGCTTCATTCTAGCTTAACTATGTGCCGTGAAGTCTATACAGAAGTTTGATCACAATCGGGTTAAAACGGAAAACTCGATTATTTAACCCTAAAAACGGAAAATCACCTAAACGATTTCTAAAACGTTACAATCTTCCCCCTTAAAGAAATTCGGTCTCCGAATTTAAAATTCTTACTAAGCGTACCTTCAAAGAGATGAGTAAAAAACTCCTAAATCTCGCTCTCAGCCTCCCAAGTGATCACCTCACTATACGGCTATGCCAAAGAAACCTTCACAGATGGCCAGACCCTTGACCGAAGTTTCTCCACCTACCGAGCCACTCTAACTATCGGCTTCTGGTGAACGAAAAGATCGCGTCCAAATGGTCTGGTGCTGAATCATGTGAGAAAGGTCATGAAGGTATTTGCAAAGTATCGACACAAGGAATACAGGGTGAATACTCAATAATCTGGGCGGAAGTGCCAAATTATAGGCAACAGAACTAACTCGCTTGAGGATCTCAAAAGGACCTACAATCCTGGGATAAGCTTCCCAAAACTCAACACGTCATTCATCGGAAAATCCGTAGGAATACATGATCTCCCACTGCGAACTCAAGTCTGCGACCACCACGATCGGCATAAGACCTCTGTCTGCACTGGGCTACTCTCATCCTGACCTGAATCAACTGGATCATCTCTGAAGTCTCTAGATTAGCTGGGGTCCAAAAATCCTACTCTCGTAGAGTCAGAAAAACAGACTGGCGATCGACACAACCTACCAAACAACACCTAACGGTTGCCAATTGGAATGTCTCCTGATAACTGCTATCGAAGGAGAATCCTAACAATGGCAAGTGACGATCCCAACTGCCAACAACAATTAGTACGCACGCACAAGCATATCCTCCAGAGTCTGTATAGCCTGCTCTCACAAACCGTCGTCCTGTGGATGGAAAAGCGGAGCTAAAGCTCAACCAGTACCCAAGGCTTTCTGAAGCTTCTGCCCAAGACGGCAAGCGAACAGGGTGCCTCCATTGGATACAACACATGAAGGAACTCCATGCAACGCACAAACTTAAAGAAGAACAACTGAGCAAACTGAGCATAACCGGAAAACAAACACCCAAATGGAGTCACACCCTGTCTAGACCGGGGTAGACACCACAACGAAATTCATGGAGATCTGCTCCTATTCCCACTCCGGAACGGTTAAAGGTTGCATCTCTCCAGCCGGTCTCAATGCTCAACCTTAGCTCGCAACAAGACAGACATCTTGAAACGAAATCTGAAACCTCACTCTTCATCCTTGCCCACCCGTAACTATCTCACAAGTCACGTCACATCTTGGTGGAACTTGGACGAGCACAAAAAGCTGACTGGTATGCCTGCTCTAGTATTTTGCGTCTCTACCCATCAGTATCAGGTACACACAACGCGTCCCTAAACATAGCGCACCCTAGTCGCAAATCAAGGACTCTGAATCTTTACCCTGCCGAACATGCTCAAGTATCACAGACAACGAGTATTGGTGGGCTGTGCCTCACGAAAATGATTAAGTAAAAGTGGACTGGTGCGGACACGAGCAAGCTGTCCCCTCAGTAGAGGCAAACTTAATCTATACTCCATGATCACACAAGAACTGTAACTCTACAGAAGGCTGTCTCTGAATTGCGCACAACTGGAACAAGCTACCCCCGGGCCTACGACTCAAAGCATCAGCTACCACAACCGCCTTGCCACGGGAAACAAAGGATCTCACAATCACAATCCTTCACAAGCTCCATCCAACGGCGTTGTCTCAACAATCAAAACCCGCTGTAGGAAGATGTACATTAAGCTCTGGTGGTCCGTGAAAATCTGACACGACTCTCCACACACTTAGTGTCCCAAATCTTCAACGCTCGACCACCGCGACCATCTCCAAATCATGAGTAAGATATCCTGCTCGTACTTCCTCCAACTGTTGGGAAGCATGAGCGATAACTCTAAAATGCCACATCAGTGCAAAATCGAGCCCCGTTAGTGAAATATCACAGTAAATAACAAAGTCGTCCGATCCAGAAACAAGGAAAGAACTGATTCAGTTGCCAACCGAGTCTTCAACTGCTGAAAACTCCGCACGCATGCCTCAGTCCAAGAAAAGGAACCTCCTTCCCGGTCAGTCCAGTCAACGGTGCAGCGATACACAAGAAATCCTGCACGAAACGGCGGTGAAAACCGGCTAAGCCCAAAAGCTACGGACCTCTGTCCCGAATGCAAGTCTGGGCCAAGCTGTACGACCTCGATCTTCCTCAGGTCCATACGAAAACCGTCTCCCGTAACGACATGACCTTAGGAAGTTAACACAATCAAGCCTGAAAGAACACTACGAGAATTTAGCAAACCGATGGGGCTCTCCCAATGTCCGCAAAGCAAATCCTCAAGTATTGCTCAAGTTCCTCACGACACATTGGAAAAGACCAGAATGTCATCACTAACACAACAATAAACTGGTCGAGGAACGGCCTAAAGAAATCTGGTTCATCACATACACGAATGCTGTTAGGGCATTGGTGAGTCCAAGGACACCACCAAATCACATACTGCCCGCAGCACGCACAAAAGCAGTCTTCAGAATGTCATCACTCCGAACCCGTAACCAATGATGACCTGATCCCAAACAAACTTAGAAAGAGTCTCGCACTCTGGAGCTGATCGAATAAATCGTTAATACGAGGTAACGGATACCTGTCCGCACCGTAAGCCGGTTCAATTGACGATCAATCAATACCAAACCACAAACTGCCATCCTTCTCCTTGACGAACAGAATAGGAGCTCCCCAAAGCGAAACACAAGGATACACAAGCCCCCCTAAAAAACTCTGCAGCTGATCCTTAAGCTCCCTAATCTCCGCCGGCTCATGTGGAACAACGTCGGAAAACTCTCGCACGATAGGAACCCGGTCCAACAATCCCACTGCCGCTCCGGTATCACGAACGAAAGCCAAGAATCCTCGACATCCTCTCCTCAAAAGCCTACTAGCGAAAAAGGCTGAATTCAAGCTGTGAGAGGCGGCACCACTGTCCTCCCATGCATAACAAGAACTGACTCGCCGGGAAAATAAAACCTGACTGTTTCCGCACGGCAGTCCACAGACGCATAGCACGTAGCTAACCAGTCCGTGCCCAGGAGAACGTCAAATCCAACATCTCTAGAAGGATCAAAACGACGGACGAATCTCTATCTCCTATCCGATTGGCACACGACTGAAATACGTGTCGTGCAACAAAAGAATCACTGACAGAAGTTAACACAACAACGACTGATCTAGCTAACCGACTCTCCTCGTCCCAAGCCTCTACTACTCCCGCGACGTGCACGAAACCTATCACGGCGACTGAACCTCTGTCTCTGGGCTGGTACACCAGCACGAGCCCTCCTCTGTCCTCGAACTCCCAAAGTCTCGGAAAGACGCTCCTCGTCAAATAGGGTTGCGTCCACTGGTGCTGTGTAAGTAACACAATGCAGTGCTGATCGCAAAGAATAACTGGGTAACAAGGGTGGCAACCTCCTGTAGCTGTGCTCGACTGGCCTCAACCAATGACCTCATCGTCTGGCGCAAGTCCTGCATCTCTGCCTCAAGCCTAGCGATACGATTTATCGAAGGCGGATCCATCTGCTCCTGTACAACGGGCGTGCCATCCTGGTCAGTCCTCGTCCCACACGAGTTAACTCTGACCTCGGCTCTCGCTGCATCACTCTGAGTCCTTATGGTCATCGGCGGTAAAGGCTATAAATGGAAATAGGATTCGATATGAATACGGAAATCGAATCACAAAGATATGTATCATCAAGGAAGGAATATCAAGCAATTAGTACTTAGGTCACTTTAGGCAGAGTACCGTGATCGTGAATATGCCGCGGACATCACACACTACGTTACTCTGCTTAAGCTACCTACTCCATCATACCAAGGTCATCCTACACTTTGAAAGGTAAAACCTAGCTCTCTGATTCCAACTTTGTCACGACCCGAAATTGGCACGTGACGGCTCTTAAACTACGCAACAACTACATGCATAACGCAATTTAAGTAAGCCGAAAACCCAACAATCTAAACCATCAAAAGTAGTAAGAAATAAGAACATTATTAAAACTTTTGAAATCTCAAACCAAATTCTTTAAAAGTCGAACTTAATTTCCTTTAAAAATTTGGCAGCACCTCCTTTGTAAAAACCAGCCCCAAAAATAGGTACAACAAAAATATAAGTAAAGCATCCCCAAACGGGAGCAAAAACATGCCCAAAGGCGGAAAACAACCACCACAACTGATATACGATGCCGCAACGAAGAAATAAAAGACGATATAAATAAAACTGCATAAAGACCTCCAAGTCACAAAATAATATACAATATCGTCCTCACATCAAGTCTCTAAGTCATACAAGATAATGGTAGATGGAGAGTACATGATACAACGAATATACAAAGAACATAAACGGATAACCACAAACCCACCTAAAGAAAAACTGCACACTGTGAGCCGATGCGGTATCCGCAGCAAAAGATGATACGATAGATGGGAATAGCCCTGCCTCTGACTACTCTGAGGAATAACCTGCAAACACTGTGGCACAACGGGGGTGAGTTGCCAACTCGTGAATAGTAAATAAAATATGCAGGTAATCGCAAGTATGCACGTACAACGCGAATCTAACATATGCAACTAATAGAAATAAATGGTCATATGTATGCAATAGTCATGAAAGGTACTCTAGCAGGTACAACTAATACATGAAGCAATAATAATATGACAATCTGTATGCAACAATCATGTAAGGTACTCTATCAGGTACTACTAATACATGAAGTGATGATATGACAATGTATATATGCAACAGTCATGAAAGGTACTCTAGCAGGTACAACTAATACATGAAGCAATGCATATAAAATAAAGTATGTAAATGCAACAGTCATGGAAGGTACTCTATCAGGTACTACTAATACATGAAGCAGTGCATAAACAATAGATGTGGAGTATGGGATAAAACATGTCATTCCCACGGAATCCTAATCTCGTGGTAGGACCAAAGTCCATCAAGACAACCCAAATCCCAATTTCCTCAAATCAGCCCCCAAATTGGCTCTCATATCTGTTAGTATGATATGCCCTAGAGGCCATTATTGTATAGTACTAGTTTGTATATTACATTTTGAAAGCTTGGGATATATATACACACAGATTTATAACAGTCTTGCTCGATATGGTAGTATGCTACATGGTTTGTATCTATCTTAATATGTGTATATATTTCTTTTGACGTATCGCTAATACATATTGATAGAGCCCTTAGGATCTTTGCTTGACTGCCAGCGTTGTGATGGCAGTCACACTTATGGGGGTTGGGTAGTCTATAAGCACATCCTTATACAAGTCCCTAGTCGTAGGATTATCGAGACAGGGCATCGATACTCCAGAGTAGACTAGTGTGTACGCTTCTCATCCTAGTTGGGGTGATGATATGTCCCACATCCATCAGTACGTCGTACAGGAGATAGTATGTAGGTGCTCATTAGGTTATGAGTACACTGGACAGGACTCGTCGGGAACTGTTGGTTGGTACTATACCTATCGTCAGTTAACAGTTCCCAGGTGACATGAGTACAGCTTCCGTTGACTTGACACTATCACTTCGCCTCGAGTATGTTCCCACTATTCTTATATTACTACCCTACCACGGCTCTATTGAGTCGTGCAAACTGGTAGTAGTTGGGTGCAATCCCGAAGCCCTTGGAGGCAGTGACGGTTAGACAAAATTCTTCTCTCCCGGTATTGGGAGTTGATATCGCGCTGTGTCTAGGAGAGCCATTACACAAAGTCCCAGGCTAGGGCAAGCGAAATTTACTGGTAGTGTTTCTAGTAGTTTCTTAGGGTGTTCTGGGCTACACTCCTACACGACTTGTACCGCTATTAGGGGTTTGACGTTTACCACCCCTAGTCCCGACATACAATATTCTTAGACGAACAGACCGGACTGTACGGAGATTGTCACATTCAGGCTCAGTAGGAGTTCGGATGGGTTCACCTCATCGGTCTTCTTATCGGCATCTACCTGGGGACCGTTATGTACAGCTAGTACTGCTTGCAGCCTGTGGTTAAACCCACTGCCAGCGTAATGTCGAGTCTTTGGAGTCCCACACAGAGGGTTGTTCACCTTTAGGCGAAACGAGGTAGAGGTCGTATAGTTTTACGACAGGGTTCGTTCACATACGCGTACTTGTGCATGTTTGGTGTTCGGGCAGTTGATACTAGTGAGCTTTGGTTTAAGCCAGATCCTAGTATCTGTTTTGGGATTAGTTAAGTCTCATTGTATTCGTGTTTCTTCGGAACATGGATGCGGGTATGTATGTACAGTTGACAGAGACAGAGAGGGAGACACCTCATTAGGGTTTTGACCATTGACTTGATTAGAACCCTAATGAGAAGGAGGAAATTGATTAATAATTATTATTAGAGATAATTGTCATGGTTAATTGGTTTGACCATTTGACCTAGTTGACCTATGTTGACTTTGATATTTTTTGTTAAGCATGAGATATTTTCTTTGAGTATGCTTAGCATTAGTTGTGACATGATAAAGGTCAAATCAATACACCATTACAATTATCTTAATTAATATTATTATTATTATTATCATATTTCTCATATGAGAGCTTCATCCTCTCATTATCTCATAATTTCTCTCTCTCATGGTTTGCTCTCTCCTCTTCCTCTCTGAAAGCTTTAATCTTTCATGAGTTGAAAAACAAAAGATTTTGAGACTAAACCACCAAAAATACTTCTCTACTCATTCTAGGGTTCTTAGTCTAGCAAGCCAAGCACTCCAGTTACTTCATTGTTGAGGTAGGAGCTCAAGGTAAAGGCCTTCAGGTGGATCTTTCTTTGACATAGAGAAGACGGTGAGGAGGAGCCATCTACACCACTCCAAGGAGCTCACAACAAGGAGGACCACAACAAGAGAAGAAGGAGTTCAAGCTCTAGGTATAATTTCTTAACCTAGTAGTTAAAGCTCCATGTTAGTTTGTTAGTTTTTGTTTAGCAAAGATCCTTCATGGTTAGTCTATGTTTCCTTTAAAAAAAAATTTGATTTTACCTATTCCACCTCCCCGTTAAGCATCGGGGTGGGTAACATAGACTTACAATATCATGTAAGTCTCATAAATCCTGAATGTACAATATCAAGTAAATCTCATATATCCTGAATGTACAAAATCAACAATCTCATATATATATCCTGTACCCAATATCAAGTCAACCTCATATATATCCTGTATCCAATATCAAGTCAATCTCATATATATCCTAAGTATATTTGCATGAATAATTATGATGATGTATATAATTGATATGTATACATATATATTAGCGTCCCATTCCACTAATATATATATATATATATACATACATACATACATATATAACAGCGTCCCATTCCACTGTTATATATAGTTAGGAGTAAAAATATCATGAAAACCTGGGTCAAGCATCGACACATAAAGGCTGATCTATCAGGTGCTGTCACCACGACTGGCCCCCTGATAGGTACGTATCATACGCTATCCGAAAACTCGAGTGCCTAGCTCTAACCCTCGCCTTTCGACGTATCTGTTCCCCGCCGAAAACAGAGACGCGACCGCGTGGGTCCGTCTTGCCTGAATTCGGGGCAGATGCTAATTGGTGCTATCCGTCCACCTCTCCGAAGATGCCAAGTTGATTTATGACACCATGTATCGAAGGTTTAAACGGATGCGGCCGATGTAGCAGACTTCGTCAGATTCCCCCTCGTTGAGGGTTTTTTTTTATTGTGGGGACGCTCTTCCCTGCAGACGCAAGCCCCTGCAGTTAATTACGCTACCGCATCGCGGTAACCATTTTCTCCTTCTCCGGATGGTCACTTCGTGTCGTGGGTGTTTGTTTTGTTTTTGGTTGCCCGTGGATTGTATACGGAGACTAATTTATATTGTCGCCCGTAGGGCGTGGATTAGTCCAAATCCGTATCTTCTTAGATTTGGGTTTGCGGTTGGGTTTAAGGATACGTTAGTCTCATTTGAGACTAAGATCAACTTAAACGTATGTTAAGGATACGTTAGTCCAATTTCAGACTAAGATCAACTTAACGGGATCGTTTAGATCCAACAAAAGAGCATTTGGGCTCTATTGTTTAGTTTAGGGACATTGCGGTCGATTACCAGTTTAAGGACATGGCGGTCCATTGTTAGTTTAAGGACATTACGGTCTAATGTTAGTTTACGGACATCTCGGTCCAAGGTTAAGGACATCATAGTCCATGGGTTTTAAAGGACCCCACAGTCCGAGATTATGGACATCATAGTCTATGGGTTTTAAAGGACCCCACAGTCCGAGGTTAAGGACATCATAGTCCCTGGGCTTAAGGACCCCACAGTCCAGTTTAAAGACGTCATAGTCTATGAAATGTATGGTTGTCGGGACCCGTCACCTCTCTGAAGATGTTGAAGGATTACAACGATAAATATCAGAGGAGTGAAGAGATGTACCCTTGCACCAATTTTGGTTGGGATCTGTAGTCCAATTGGGACTAAGATTTGAGATTTATGAGCATATAGGCTCAGTTAATCTGAATGAGGGTTCTGTGACCACTTTGGGCTCGGCCCATTCAGTTAAAATGTTAAACATTTGATAATGTTGAGCATTGATTTGGGTTTTGACAATATTTTTGTCTTTTATTGAATGTTGATCATTCATCATAGCCCTTGGCTTATTAAAGAACAATTTATGTTCTATCAGCGCAACACGTGACGCGCTTGGTGCTTTGCGCCAGTCAAAGAGTACAGTGCGCTTCTGCCGAGTAGCGCACACGTGAGGGACACGTGTCGCGCTTGGTGCTAAGCGCCAGATGATGGGCGCATTGCGCCAGTTTTATGAGCGCATAGCGTTATCTTATGAGAGCATTGCGCTATTAGTTCAGTGGCGCACACGTGAGTGGCACGGTGCGCCTGGCACTGAGCGCCAGCCCATGAGCGCAGTGCGCTATTTCAAGAGCGCAAAGCGCTAACTGTTAAGTGGCGCATACGTGAGTGACACGTGTTGCGCTTGGCGCTGAGCGCCAGCCCAAGAGTGCAGAAGCACAGTTCAAAAGCGCAAAGCGCATCTGATCAATTTTATGATCTGAGAAATAAATTCTCGTTTATAAGAGACTTTGTCTCAAGAACAAAAGTTCTTACTTTGTAGGAGATATTTTAATCTCTTATTTTAGTGAAAGGCTTTGCCTTTATGGATCTTTGATCCTAAGAGAATTGATTTATTCTCCCCTTTTATGATGAGATGATCTCTGAAAGACAATTTCTCTTATAGATCTAAGATCTGTGAGAAGAAATATGTTCTTCTTTTTATGATGAGATCTTTTGATCTCTTTGTGAAAGACCTTGGTCTTATAGATCTATGATCTTTTAAAAAAGTGAATTCTTCTTCTTTCTTTTTTTTTAATTATGAGCTGATTTCATCTCTCTGTTCATTATCATTCTTTTTACCTTGAAGAAAAAACTTCTTTCCCTGAGAGCTTGGCTCTTCTCTTTCAATTTTCTTAAAATTTTATAGGGAGGTTCCTCTGTATGCTTCTGTATATGAGACTCGAAATCTAGGGGCCTTTTTATAGGATGAGCTGATCTGTTCAATCAGTTAAGGGGTTCTTTTCTCCAATTGATTCGGGGAATTTCCCATCGCTGGATCTTTGATCCAAGGGCTTCTGATTTACAGAAGGCAATTTTCTTGTTTTTAACAAGATTGGGAAATCTTTCCATACAGAATTTATTCTGTATTTTGGTGATTTTTAATCACCATTGGATCATTGATCCAACGGTGCTCTGATTTACAGAGCACAATCTTATTGTTTGGAAAGATTTTGAGGAATCTTTCCTTAACAGAATTTAATTCTAATTAATTAATGATTTATCATCATTATTATTAGATCTTTGATCTGACGGTAGGGAGCTTTTAGCGCTAGCCCACCCGTGCTTTGCACGTGGTGTGCTGCTTAGAGTGCAGCGCACTTAGCGCTAGCGCATCCGTGTTTTGCACGTGGTGCGCTGCTTAGAGCGCAACGCACCTAGCATTACCGCACACATGCTTTGCACGTGGTGCGCTGCTTAGAGCGCAGCGCACCTAGCGCTACCGCACATATGCTTTGCACGTGGTGCGCTGCTTAGGGCGCAGCGCACCCAGCGCTAGCGCATCCGTGTTTTACACGTGGTGCGCTATTTAGGGCGCAGCGCACTGGGCGCTGTTTCTGAAGCGTTGCTTCAATTGTTGGAGGTGTCTTTTCACCTTCCTTTTAAGTCAAACTTATATTCCCCAGAACTTACATTTCCCAGATCTTGGAAATATCTCCATTACGCACAAAATTTTCTGTGCCCAGTCTTTATAATCTGAAGCAATGCTTCTTTCTTTTCTTATTTCCAGAGAACCATCGTAGCTATGGCTTGTAACCGCCCACATGCTCGTCGACAACTATGGGAAGTGCCCATTCAGGACATTGTTCTTCGCTTCGCTGCGCGCTTGGTGAACCCTGCTCTTACGGATGACCAATGCGACGCAGCGCTGCACGGGCTCTTACTCGTGTAGGATCTCCTCTCCCTCCCAACTCTATTTGGCTTCGGATGATCCTCATGTCCGTGCTCGCTGACATTCCCCCTCCTCCGGCGGAGATGACCACAGTGATGCTCGATGCCGCTGAAGACAAGATCGAGTGCTTCTTCGAGGCACAATTGATCTCCAAAGCCCTGAAGGATTGCTCTGTTCAGTTGCTGAGACAAATACGGGCTCATCGGGCCATTATCTTTACTTTCGTTGGTGAATGCGGTGCTAACCGATGGGAAGCTACTCCTCGCGAAGATCGTCGCTTTGACACGGTGGAAAAGACAGAGAGGGAACCAGATAATTTTATCTATATGTTTGTAAACCCCTGTACTTTTGATCCTATGTTTGGAGATCTATTTCCATTGCAATAAAATGTTTAATTAAGTGTTTTCTTCCTTTATGTCATTATCTGTCAAGTGTTCATCTTATTTTAATTCTTTTGTTCTTCCTGTGTCAGGCGCATATGCGCTATAGAACTTACACTGTTATAAACAGGCGCAAGTAATCCTTGCGAGAGCGAAGCGCTTTTGGCGCTTAGCGCTCTCGTGCTTTGCACGTGAGCACCGTTTCATAGTCTTTGACTCTTAGTGCTGGTGCATTTGATGCTAGCGCTTTTCACGAAGCGTTGTTTCGTTTCAAATCTCGGAATTTGGACAGAGCTTTGCTCTGATTGGGGAAACAAATGCCCCCCACCGTTGCACTTACGTGGCCCACACATGAGTGCAGCGGTGGCAGCATCTCCGCCGTTGGATCAACTTTTTGGGAGTTGAAACGGCTCTCAACGTCTATAAATAGGGCCTTTGGCCCTCTGAGATGACCCTTGTTCATCTTCCTTTCTGAAATTCATTTCTCCTTCAGAACATTGCTCTTTTCCTTAAGAAATCTATTAAGAATCAAAACTCTGTCAGACCTTTTCTTTTAGTAAGATTCGAGTTCGTTATCAGAGCTTTGCTCTATTTGGATCTTGGATTCGAAAAAGAAAACCTTTTTAGGGTTTCTTTCGACATATTGATGAAGAATTTTTGGAATTCACTTTACGGCTCTTAAAGATTTCGAAGTTTTTATTTCTGCAGAAAGCTTTGCTTTCAGGGTTTCTTGATGGATCATTATGTAAGTCGACGTTAGACACCCCATATGAAGTGGGGAGGCGGAATAGGTAAAACAATCATTTTGTTTAAACTAACATCGACTAACTTTACGGATCTTTGCCAAACCCTAACTAACAACAACATATAAGTGTTTAGCTACTATGAAAGATGATTATACCTAATGAATCAAGTTCTTCTTGTTCTCTTTGATCACCTCCTCGTCGGCCTCCTCGTTGTGATAGAAGATCTACCCGAGAGCTACTTCTCCAAGCTTTAACCTCGGACTTGAGGTAACTAGATGGCTATGAGTGCTAATCAAAGCAACCTAGAGGATATAGAAGAGGATTAGGGATCTATTAGTCTTGCTGACCCTAGGATCTCAACACATGAGAGGTTAGGGTTAGGGTTGAAGAGAGAGAGAGCTCGAGGAGAGAGAATATGAGAATAATTATCTAATGGAAATTAACTCAATTGTGTATATATATGAAGCATAAAATATCTTGCACAAAAATATCTTTGCACAAATATCTTCATGTTTAATTTAATACATAATGAATCATCTAATGAGTCATTAAAAGCATTAATGCTTCATTAACTCTCTTGATGAATCATCTCCATGAGTCACAAAACCATTTAATGCATATAACACCTAAGCTCTCCACCTCATCAACCTTCTAGAAGCTTCTCGATTAATTACGAGAACGCCCTTCTAATCCATGAAAACACGGAAATACTGAGACTGTATAAATCCAATAATCCAATACTAGAATCTGGCTTAAACTAAAGCCCGCTAGTATAAACTGTCCGAACATCGTACGTGCGTAAAAACACGTATGTGTCCGAACCCTTGTCG